>PVLA01000237.1:0-669027 GCA_004027455.1 Hydrochoerus hydrochaeris
GAGTCTCCACCCTCGACTCCATATTGAGCATTACATAAAAACATACACATGTGAACTACACAAATTACAATTATCAGTACAAAACATTTCAAGATCCCCACGCCCAATTCCCACATGCGGTGTCCTTTTCCTGGAGAAGCGATTGTCACAAGGCGTGGATGGACTAGGACGCGGCATGGACAGAAAAGGGCGCCGCACTTAGGATAGTTGGTATATAAACAAAAGTACTGCTCTAGTAATGCTTGGAATAAACTCTTAAGTAGTTAAAAGTAAGCTTCCTGAAACTCTTTCAAAATTATGGATGTGGGAATTGGGCATGATGGCTCATTCCTCTAGCCCCAGCACTCAGGAGGCTGAGGCAAGAAAATCATTGTGAGTTGGAGACCAGCCTGGGCTATGAATTGAGCTCACAGCCAATCTGAACTGCATAGTGAGACCCTGTCTCAAAAATACCAAAAAGGAAAAAATATATAGATGAGAAAACACTTCCACACTCATCCTATTGATATAGGGGAATGACTCCACAAACTATATGTCTATATGCATTTGTGTTCTCTAAAATTGAAAAATAAATTTTAGGAACAATGGACTTTAAGAGCAGAAATTTTTATTGAGAGAAAGAAAGATTCTGTCTGAGAGAGGGAGACAGAAGGGGTCTTGAGTGGGTTGCCAAAAATTCTATCATTTCTAGAGATTTTTATAGAGTAAAACTATGAGGTGAGAATGGTGTAAAGTAGGGAAAACTTGGAACTTGCAAGGAAGAGGGGCATGATCTGGGACAGAGCTATGGTCAACCAATAAGTTTAATTGTTCAGTCAAAATTGACCAAATCAGAGACAAATAGGGAATCAAGTCACATAGCAAGCAAGCATTCTTTTACACACCAGTGATTTCCTGTAGGGAGCTGGGATGGAGCGTCACTAGTTAAAAGCTCTGCAGAGCATCCCTGACTGTCATTTGACATCTTCAACCACCTTCAGCCTGAAAAAGACAGATAGGTCATTGCCCATTGCCCCTCATGGCAGTTTGAGTTACTTCTTCAGAAGCAAAAATGGTACAAGCTGCTGAGTCAGTTAAAATATTATAGGCCTTCAGACAGGTGTAAGGTCTCATGGGAGCCAATAGAGAAGACCAGATATCTTGTAACCTTGGAGGAGACAGACACCTCCCAATGTGGTCCAGATCCTAAGACAAAAGGTTAAACTTGGCGTTCAAAGCCTTCAGGGAGATCATCTTTATATAGCTTTTCATGTTTTCAACAATAGAGATAAAACTCAAAAGGAGGAATAACTCAAATTAAAACTCAGAAGAAGGAAAAATAACAATCTGATCTTTTAGCAGGGCAAGTGGAGCTTTAAGACAGGTAAACAAAATCAGGGTGCAGCTGCCAGGTCCCCTCCTGGACCATGCTTCAACTGTGACAAGGAAGGACACTGGTCAAGAGAATGTTCATTTTGCAATCTCAAGGACCATTGGAAGCGTGACTGTCCTAGCCTCCAGAGAGCAGGTAAGCCATCCTCCAACTCCTTGCTTTCACAGAAGATCTCATCACCACTGGATTCATTACTGGCTGATTTACTTGGACATCATTGTGAAGATTGATGGGGCTTGGGGATCACAACTCCAATTAAGATATCATTCTCAGAGAGCCTCAAGTTTCACTGGAGGTATCAGGTAAGATATCTCTGCAGTTGTAGACATGGAGGCCACATGTAGTGTCCTTCTTGAGTTTTCAGGCTGTTGAATTAAGTCATGGGTCTCTATAGTGACCAACCTACACAGCTTCTTCAAACAGGGCCCATTCCATGCAGTTTACGAACTCTGTTCTTCATCCATAGCTTTATGATAATACCAACGTGTCCCACAACTCTTTTAGGTAGGGATCTCCATGAAAGTTTATTTTCTCCTTTACGTTCTCTCTCCCCACAGCTCTCATCCTCCAAACACCATCATAGTGCACTGCAAGAACATCCCCTCCTCTCCCTTCTTCTCTTTTTGATCCCATAGTTTGTTACACCTGCAATGCCATCCACACTACCCATGCTACACATGTATTAATTCATCTCAAGGATCCTTCCATTTTTCCTTGTGTTTACCAATATCTATAGTGCCCAAACATTTTGAGGGCTTAAATATATAATCAAGCATCTTTTAGACAATAGTTTTCTCAGACCTACCCATTCACCCTACAATATCCCCATCCTCCCAATACTCAAACATAATGAGTGTTATGTCTGGTACAAGACCTTAGGATAATTAATGATGCTGTACCCCAATTCACACAGTGGTGCCAAATCCTAATACTATAATCTCTCATATTGCTTCCTCCACCACTCATTTCACAATCTTAGACCTTAAAGATGCCTTTTTTAACATTCCCCTATACCCTGAATATCACGATACCTTTGTGTTTATGTAGACTGACCCAGACACTCTAAGGTCTCACCAACTTACTCACACCTGTCACCTCTGTGTTAGTACCTCTCCTCAGGGACACATAACACCCCTTCCTTCTCTAGTCATCAATTTTGCAGACAAACCCCTGGTCAGTACTGGCAGATAGATTTTACACACACGCCCTGCCACAAAACTCTCAAATATCTTCTTAGCTTTGACTGTACTTTTTCATGATGGATACAAGCCTTTCCCACAACCAAGGAGACTGCTGATGTAGTTACTAAAGTCCTGTTACAGTAAATCATTCCAAGGTTTGGTCAGTATCAGAGTATCCTGTCAGATAATGGTCCAGACTTTATTTCTCAGATCACGCAACAGGACTACAGCCAAAATGGAGTGGACATTACCTGGTCTTCCTCAAAACTCCAATGGCAGTCAGGTTTGCTGGACTGCCATCCTGGTTCCACATCACTCAAACTAAGAAGTGTCCTCATAACCTTAACTCCCCTGACTCTACATATCCAGAGTGGTCATCACATCTCTTAACTCCCACCAGTCTCTATCTCACCAACAGCCCACAGTCACAACTTTCAGGTTAGATCATGCTTTGTTATTCTATCTGTTTCCTAATGCCTTACATTCTAAACATGAGACCCCTCTGGTTATAGAATCTTATCTCATTTATGGTGATGCAGGCACAACCTTATCCACCCTTAGTTTAAAATTTCCCAAACATATTTCAGCTATCAGGGCTTACATTTCTCATGCATCCCATTCTTTGCAGCTTAACCCCTGAACTAAGGACAAGTCTTACTTACACTTTAATTTTTATTCTTTCAGATGGGAAAATAATTACTTCCTGTAACTTTGCCCCTCACAACTCTGTGCTAATTTTTCAAATTCTTCCTCACCATGGTCTTGATAGAACAACATATTCAGATCAAAGGCACCTTTCCTTTTACCACTGCTGGGTCTTTAATTATGAGAGCAACCTACCTCCTTGTAGCATCTTGTCTTTTTATTTCTCCAATCTAGGATGCAAGCATTCACCAACAAAAAAATCCTTGTCCTGACTGAAACACCTGGTACCAGCTTCTACCTAGGCAACAACTCTTATCCTGTCAATCTTCCTAAACCCCAACATGATGTCCCCATCCAGCAGGAAGTAGTAAGAGACAGTCTTCACCCTTTTCCTAACAATAGAAAGGCAGGAATAAAAGGTTTTTGCCCTACTATAAACTACTGTACAATGATGGCAGTGGTCTAACATGGCAGGAGACCAAAGTGGGAACACAAACCACTTCCTCCTTCTTCTTCAGTCCTAATTGCAACTCTCTGTCATGTTTGCACACAAAGAAAATTCCAATCAGTTACACATCATCAATGTCTTTCCCATTCACCACTTCTGATCAGAGGTCATATAACCCTCTGCCTCTCTGTATCCAGTTGATGGAGATAGCCCAACCACCATGGATTGTGTGCTCTCTTCCACATCCACAATAAACCTATTCTCCCCCCACTTTTTTTTACTCTTTGATTCTTTATTGCACCAGAAAATTTGAACAATGCTCATATTGACAGTGGTACCAAGCTTATAGACAAACACAAAAAGAAGATCAAGATGACAAATGAGATTATGGAAAAATTAAGAACTATTGTGAGCATAGATGACCCTAAGAAGAATGCACAAGATATAGAAAAAATGGGCAAGTGGCATCTGGTACAGTTTTCACTACTACTGATAGGACACTGTGACAGGAGGTTGCTATCAAGCAGATTAATTTACAGAAATAGCCAAAGAAGGAAATAATCATTAATGAGATTATTGTGATGAAAAATTAAAGAATCCAAGCATAGTTTAAATTCATAGTTACTTATTGGGAGATGAGTTTTTTGTAATGGAGTACAAGACAAGTGGGTCAGTTAAGGATATTGTCAAAGAAAAGTGCATGAATGAACAAAGGTCATTGCTGTGTGCAGATTATTTACAGATGTAGGAGTTTTCACATGCTAAATATGTCATCAGAGACATCAAAAGTGCTTTTGTTAATGGAAAGATCATTTAAACATATGGACTTTGATTTCTTTGCTCAGATCACTTCTGAGCAGAGCAAATGCAGCACCTTGTTTGAGACCCAGAGTGGCACCTGATTTGGTCACACAGACCATGCCATTCCAAAATGGACACAGGGATAAGCATCATGGCTATCAAGAAGATCAAAGGAGAACTTCTATACTTCAGTGAGAACCCATTGCTAGTCTTGTACCTGAAAGCAAATAATGGAACCCAAGTTGTTTAGAATCCAGAGAAATTTTCTCCAACATTTCAGGATTTCATATATCAATGTTTGGAAATAGATGGGCAAAAAGGGGGGTTCAGCCAAAAACTTGTTACAGCACCTCTTCCTGAAACTGCACAAACCATTATTGAGCCTGATACTGATACAGAGGAATGAAACTCCCAACCTACTAGATGTCGGGTACAAGTTCATGTTCTCTAAGACCCAAGAATGAATTTTAGGAACAATGGAGGCTAAGAGTAGAATATATTTATTGAGAGAAAGAAAGCTTTTCTCTGTGATAGAGACAGAAGGGGTCCCAAGTGTTGACAAAGACTCTGTATTTTCTTTTTTTTATTTTAAAGAGAACAAAAGAGGACACATCTAAGCAGATCAGAACAGAACAATGTAAGCAACACAGCATTTCAAAACAAGACAAATGAATATTAACAGTAGCTATCATAATGTCTCTTTCTTTGAAATAGTTGAGCTTAGCTTTACACACAATAATATCAAACATAACAAAATAGAATAAAATGACTCAAGAGAATGAAAGTATTGCAAGGCATTCTGAACCAAACAATGAAAGATGAACAATGGGTGCTATATTATCTCATTTTCCATAAAACTTTTGTTTATACTATCATACATATTAAAATACAATAAAACACAATGTGATAGAACCAATGGTAATAGAAAAATAACAGCATGGTAGGACTTCAGAGCAAGATAATATTAAATAAAAAATGGCTGCCATATTGTATTTTCTTCAAAGTAACTATTCATACCATCACATATATTAACATCAAACAAAACAGAATAAAACCATTCCAAACAATGAATGAAAACATAAAACTTCAAAGCAATATAATGGTGAACCACAATTACCATAAAGTCTTCTGTACTCTTACCATTTCTTACACTAGGGAGACTATAGTGTATTTATACATGTGAGTTTGATTTATTTCACTTATGAATATAGATTCAAGTTGTATCAATTTATTTATAAATATCTCAATGTGACCATTCTTTATAGCTGAGTAGTATTCCATTGTATAAAAGTACCACAATTTTTTTTTATCCATTCCTAGTTTATGGGCACTTAGATTGTTTCCAAGATCTGGTTATTACAAATTGTGCTGCTATAAACATGAATGTGCTTATATCACTTGGGTAAGATGTTTTCAGTTCTTCTAGGAATATGACTAAGAGTGGGATAGTTGGGTAAAATGGGACCTCCAACTCCAGCTTTTTGAGGAATGTCCAGATTGACCTCCACAGTGGCTGCACCAGTCCACACTTCCAGAAACAGTGCAGAAGAGTTCCTTCTTCCCCACAGCCTCTCCAGCATTTGTTTTTGGTAGTTTTGTTGATTCTGGCCATTCTTTCTGGAGTGAGATGGAATCTCAGTGTGGTTTTAATTTACATTTCTCTAATGACCAATGATGAGGAACATTTTTTCATGTATTTATTTGCCATTCATATTTCTTCATCTGAGAACTGTGTGTTCATCTTTGATGCCCATTTTTGGATTGGAATTTTGGGGGTCTGATTTTTTTTTAATTCTTTATAAATTCTAGACAGAAGTCCTTTGTCTGAGGGAGAGTTCACTAAGATTTTTTTCCCAGTTTGTGGGTTTTGTTTTCACTCTGCTGGAGATTTATTTGGACATGCAGAAACTCTTTAATAAGATGTGATCCAAGTTATTGATTCTGGGAAGTATTTCCCATGCAGTTTGGTTCTCGTTCATGAATTCTCTACCTACCCCAATGTATTCAAGATTTTTACCTACGTTGTCTACCAACAGATTTAGTGTTTCTGTTTAATGTTTAGATCTTTCATCCATTTAGATTTTAGTTTAGTACATGGTGATCGGCATTGGTCTAGTTTTAGTTTTCAGCATATGGAAAGCCAGTTTTTCCAGCACCATTTATTAAGGAGGCTATCATTCTTCCAGTGAACTGCTTGGCCCCTTTATCAATGATAAGGTGGTTGAGTGTGTTCATAGTTGTATCTTCTAGTCTATTCCATTAATCTTCCGGTCTGTTTTTATTCCAATACCATGTTGAAATTATTATGGTAGCTTTGTAGTATAACTTCAAGTCAGGGATTGTGATGCCTCCTGCCTTGGCTTTGCTGCTTAGAAGTACCTTGGCTATTCTAGGTCTCTTCTGGTTCCAGATGAATTTTAGGAGTGATTTCTCTAGATCTATGAGGTATATTAGTGGTATTTTCATTGGAATAGCATTGAATCTCTATACCAATTTTGGGAGAATGGTCATTTTTGCAATACTTATTCTTCATATCCATGAACAAGGGATATCTTTTCATTTTATGAGGTCCTCTTCAATTTCTTTTTTCAGGGTATTATAATTTTCCCTGCACAACACTTTTGCATCTTTCATTAGATTAATTCCTAAGTATTTCATTTTTTTGGATGCTAGTGTGAAGGGTGTGGCTTCTCTTATTTCTCTCTTGGTGAATTTGTTGTTAGGGTATAAGAATGCTATTCATTTTTGAGTAATGACTTTGTATCCAGCTACATTGCTGAATTTATTTATTATATCTAGGAGTTTTTCAACAGAGGTTTGGAGGTCTTCTATGTAGAGTATCATGTCATCTGCAAATAATGATAATTTAAATTCTTGTTTTCCTATCTTTATTCCTTTTATTTCTCTCTCATGTCTAATTGCTCTGGCTAGTATTTCCAGTATTATGTTTAATAGGAGCAGTGATAAGGGACATGCTTGTCTTGTGCCTGATTTCAAGGTAAAGGCTTTCAGTTTTTGGCCATTTAATATGACACTGGCTGTTGGTTTGTCATAGATGGCCTTTAACATATTGAGGTAAAGACCATATATTCCAGTTCTCTATAAGGTTCTAATCATGAATGTGTGTAGGATCTTATCAAAAGCTTTTTTTGCATCTATAAAAATGATCATGTGATTCTTACTTTTGACTCTATTGATATGGTGGATGACATTAATTGATTTATGTATGTTGAACCATCCATGCATGCCTGGGATGAATCCCACTTGGTCCTGGTGTATAATCTTCTTGATAATTTCCTGCATCTTGTTTGCCAATATTTTATTGATAATTTTTGCATCTATGTTCATTAGGGAGATTGGCCTGTAGTTCTCTTTTTTAGTTGGGGCTTTCTCAAGTTCTGGTACTAGAGTAATATTTGCTTCCAGGAATGATTTAGGGACAATTGCTTCCCTTTCAATTTCATTGACGAGTTTGAGGAGTGTTGGCATTATGTCTTCTTTGTATTTCTTGTAGAATTCCTCAGTGAATGTGTCTGGGCCTGGGCTCTTCTTTGTTGGTAGGGACTTGATTACATTTTCAATTTCATTATTAGAAATTGGGTTATTCAGCAGTTTTACATTATCTTGATCCAGCCTTGGTGGCTCATGTGTTTCTAGGAATCTGTCCATTTCTTCTGTGTTATTGAACCTATGAGAATAGAGGTTTTCAAAATAGTTGTTGATGATCTTCTATATTTCCACAGGGTCAGTAGTGATTTCAATTATTTCATTCTGTATTGCATGAATTTGAGTCTTTTCTTTCCTTTTTTAAATTAGGTTGTCTAGGGGCTTTTCACTTTTCTTTATTCTTTCAAAGAACCGACTCATTGATTTCTGCTCTGATCTTTATAATTTCCTCCCTTCTTTTGGCTTTGGTCTTGGCTTACTCTTCTTTTTCTAGCTGTTTGAGGTGTAATATCAGGTTGCTTATTTGTGTTCATTCTGTTTTCCTAATGTGGGAACTCAGTGCAATAAATTTTCCTCTGAGGACTGCTTTCATTGCATCCCACAGGTTCCAGTAAGTTGTATTTATATTTTTGTTTGCTTGTAGATATTGTTCAATTTCTTCTTTAATTTCCTCTGTGACCCACTGATTACTCAAGTGTATTATTCAATTTCCATGTGTTTGTGGGGTTTTTGCAGTTATTTTTATCATTAATTTCCAGTTTCATGGTGCTATGTTCTGATAACATGGATGGGATAATTTCAATTATTTTGCATTTATTTAAATATGTTCTGTGGGTTAGTATATGGCCTATTTTATAGAATGTCCCATATACTGCTAAGGAGAATGTATATTCTGATGTTGTTGGATGGAAAACTCTGTATATGTCTAACAAATCCATTCGTTCACAGGTGTGATTCAGTTCTGTTATTTCTTTGCTGATTTTCTGTCTAGTTGATCTATCCCTTTGTGTCAATGGAGTGTTAAGGTCTCCTGTTATAATTGTGTTATTGTTTATTTGATTTTTCATTTCTGTTAATATTTGCTTTGTGTAGTTGGATGCTCTGGAATGTGGTGCATATATATTTAAGATTGTTATCTCTTCCTCTTGAAGTTTTCCCCTAACTAGTATATAGTGACCTTCTTTATCTCTTCAGACCATTCTTAGTTTGAAGTTCACATTGTCTGCAAACATAATAGCTACCCTCACTTTTTTTTTGAATTCCTGTTGCATGGAGTATTGTTTTTTATCCCTTGACTTTCAGTCTGAATTTCCTTTAGGGCTAGATGGGTTTCTTGTAGACAGCATATGGTTGGATATTGTTTCTTGATCCATTCTGCCAGTCTGTTTCTTTTAGTTGATGAATTGAGGCAATTTACATTAATGGTTATAACTGTCATATGTTGGTTTATTGTTGACATGTTATCTTTCTGATGCTGTATTTTAACTTTCCATTCTGTTTAATTGTCTGTCTTGCTTAGTGGTTTTTTCCTATGTGTATCTAGAATGTCTTTCAGTATTCTTTGTAGGGTTGGTTTGGTATCATGAAGTTCTTCAGCTGTTCTTTTCATGGATGTATCTTATTTCTCCATCATTTTGAAGTACAGTTTTGCAGCGTACATCAATCTGGGTTGGAAGTCATTTACCTTTAGGATCTGAAAAACTTCACTCCATCCACTTCTTGACTTCATTGTTTTTGTTGAGAAGTGTGCTGTGATTCTGATAGGTTTTCCTTTATAGGGGATCTGTCTTTTCTCTCTAATAGCTTTTAATATTCTGTTCTTATGTTGGATTTCTGGGATGGTGATTATTTTATGTCTGGGTGTAGTTTTGTTTTGGTTATGGCTATTTGGAGTTCTATATGATTCACTAATCTGTATGTCAGTTTCCATACTCATCTTTGGTAAGTTTTCAGCTATTACTTCTATAAATAGCCTCTTGATGTCATTTGTGTTTTCCCCTTCTTTTTCATTTATCCCTATTAATCTTATGTTATTTTTCTTTGCATCATCTTGCAGCTGTCGAATTGCTTTTTCCTGATTCCTTGTTATTTTTAGAAGATATTTCCTTTCCTGTTCACTAGCTACAATCTTATCTTCAAGGTCTGAGATTCTATCTTTACTTTCATTGAGGCAGTTTTTGCAACTTTTAATACAGTTTTTGATTTCCTGTGTATCTCTTTGAATTTGCTTAATGCATTCTTTTTGTCTCTTAAACTGTTCAGTCAGGGTTTCTACCATTTTGCTTTGTTCTTCTAATTTTTTAGCTCTTTCTTCATTGGATGCATTCAGTATTTCTTTTACTACTTTTATAATTTCTTCTTTTACCTGGGAGATTATTTCTGATTTGAGTTCCCTCATAGCTTCCCATACTTGCTTCTTTATTTCAGCTGATATCATTTCAGGCATTTCAGGTGTATGTGTAGTATTTATTTCTATGTACATGGCTCCTAAGTTTTCTTAGGCTGGGCTAGAGGTTTGAGATTGAATTTTGGTCTTTCATTTTGTCATTTGCCTATATTTCCATGTTTCCAGTGGTGTTCCAAAGCTTTCCCTGGATGTGTTGGAAGTCACCTCCTGAGCCCTCTGCTACTGGGACTCACTTGGCTTTGGCTCCCCCTGTGTGGTGGGCTTGGTTCCCTGGTTGAATGAAGGTGGTAGGGCATGGTCCACTCAAGCCTGTGGAACCTCTGGAGACTAGTCCAGTGTCCTAAGGGGGCTTGACAGGCACCCAGCAACAAGATTGATTGTCCCAAACTTTCCTGGGCCTGCCCTGGTGAGCTACAACTCACCTAGTGGTGCAGTGCTAGCTTGGCTCCCCTTTTGGTGGGCCTGACTCCCCTGGTTGAATGAAGGTTCCTGGGCACAGTGCACTCAAGCCCATGGAACCTGTGGAGCCTAGTCCAGTGTCCTAAGGAGGCTGGGCAGGTACCCAGCTGCCAGGATCAATGGTCCCAAACTTTTCCAGGCCTGCCCTGGTGAGCTCCAACTCATCTTGTGGTGCAGTGCTGGCTTGGCTCCCCTTTCAGTGGGCCTGGCTCCCCTGGTTGAATGAAGGTTGCTGGGTGAAGTCCACTCAAGTTCATGGAGCCTAGTCCAGTGTCCTAAGGGGGCTGGGTGGGCACCCAGCCACCGGGATTGACTCTGTTTTTCTAGGGACTTTTATAGAGCAAAACCACGAAGTGGCATATGGGCATGAGATGGCACAGATCTGTGGTCACCCAATAGATTAATAGTTCAGGTAAAATCGACCAAATCAGGGACAAATTGTGAAGTGAGTCACATAGTAAGTGGGCATTCTTAAAGAGCAATGACTCTTTCTGTAGGAGATGGGGATGGTGGTTCCCAGCTTCCTCAAGGTGATCCACACCTATATAGAATATCAAACCCTGATGTTTATAATTTGGATGTGGTTGCAACTGTTTTGCCTTTTTTCTTTTTTCTGATCCACAGAGGGAGATGTCTGTCTCTGCCAAGATTGTAAGTTGTCTGTTCTTCTGTACTCATTCTTTTGAGGGCCAGCCTTGTATGACTGCCTATAATATTCTTAACTAATTCAGCTACCTGTAGCATTCCCTCCCTAAAGAAGTAACACAAACTGCTGTGAGTAAGTAATGGGTGATGAACAACCTGGCTTCTTCAGGTTGAAGGGGGTCCTAGTTGTTGATCAGCATTCTGGGATAGTCTGCACAGGTTCTGTTTAAAGCCCCTTGTTAGATATCAAGTATCTTCATCTTGGCTATGTATACAGCTTTAAATCTGAAGGAGACAAAGCCAAAGAAACAAGTATGCATAGGCCAAATAATAGAACCAACAGGATAATTATGAGTACAGTTAACAAAGATTTCCACCAAGAGGAGCTAATAATGGCTTAATAAAAGGAGGATAAGTGTAAAGTTCAGGGATTTTTAGTACCTGACATGTCATTGATTTATTATCTAATATCTTGAACAGCTATTGATATATTAGCAGAAGGGTAAGGAAATGTACATGTATTAAATTTTTGCAATGCATAAGTACCTTATGTGTTATTAGAATGTCTAATTCCATGTGATTTTGGGGGACATCCTGTATTATTAATTTTCCCATCTTTCTTTAGGAGAGAGAACAGCTGTGCAATGACTTATAGCCCATTGCGTATAGTTAAGGCTTCAACATGTGTCATATAACTTTTTCTCTGGACAAGATCTGGCAGATCCCAGTTAAAAGAATGTAAAAAGAATCTAGCATATTTGTTATTCATTATATCTGTATGATGCATTGGGGTTTGGTACCATCTAGATAAGAACAAATATTAAACAAATCATTGTATAATTAAAGTTTGAATATAAAGGCATGTATAATCAAAGCAAGAGCATTGGAGCCAATGGGTACATTTAGAAACTTTTTTAAAAGAATACCAATTGTAACTGATTAGCTCTTAGGTTCCTTTTTTTATGGAGGCTGAAGTCCCTCTAGTTTTAGCTATAATTATCTCTAAATTTTTTGATAGCATATGAGAAACAGAGTAATACTTAATTTTGTTAAGTGTAAAACTATCTGAAGTTTTTGTACATGAACAACAATATGTACTGTATTTATAAAAACAAGTCTCAGCATCATTGATTAACTGGTAAGTTGGATAAATATTATAGCATTTAGACAGGATAAATTCTCTCCAGGATGGTAGTTGGGTTTTTAGGCATAACTGAAAGAGAAATTTTTCCATTTACAAATTTATCAACATGTTTTTTGGTGTCTTTATTGAGGTATGATGTCTGGAAGGAAGACTACAGTTGAGAATGACAAAGGGACATGTACTAATGTCCAGCATTCAGCTGGTTTTTACCTCTTGTCATGATTACTCAGTGTTCCTTAATAGAGATGACAGGTAGTTACGACAGTCTGTTCAGGGGGAGGAGACAAGTGCCCCAAGACCTTTTAGTCTTTCTGTACCTACTGATAGGATTGGTCTGAATTCTGAAGTCTTGGACTCAGAGAGCAGTCCAACCCCCAGTGGTCACCTTTGAAGTCATGGCATGACTTGGAGGTCTCTTATATAAGTGCCTGTCAAGGTGTCCTAGCTTGTGGCAGTGACAGCAGGGCAGTATAGTCTTCATCAAGCTCTCCTTGGAGCCCAGAGAATCAGACTTAAGGCCTGCTTTTTAAGGCCACCACAAAGGCAGCTACTTTTTTGTCTGTTGGTTTTCTCTCTTTAGCTTTCTCCCAGTCCTGAAAATAGAATACTAAGGAGGCAATTTTTATTAAAGAATCAAGTGAACTATCAGGAGCAAAGGCTATCTTTTGTGACTGTTTTTCTAACATCTGAGGCTGACTGGGTAATAAGTCTTTAAGAAAATGCTGTCACTCTATTGAATCAGAATATAAGAATATATGTTTTATTAGTGCCTCTAATAAATGAACTTAAAAGTCAGAGTGGTTTTTGTCTGTCTCTTGAAAAACAGATGACAAATTAAAATAAATAGAAAATGTGGGTTTTGTTCTTTTCAGATTTTCACTCTAATATGTCTGGTTTCTAGACCAGTAGGTGTCTTGGGTGGGAACTGTTTGTTCCCCAGTGGGAAATGGTAGTTGTTCTGACTGTCTAGCTTCTGGTTATCTAATGTTAACAATACAGCATTTATCTCTTAATGAAATAGCAGCTTGTAATGCTACTTGTATCTCAGTAAAAATTTAAGATTAAGATTACATTTCTCCAGTCTAGTCTACAGATTTGAATAAATCCTTTAAAGACAATGATGTATTAATAAGGGTCATCTGAAAATTTTCCTAATTATAGCTTAATTTTCATTAAGTCACTGAAAAAAGAGATCTTTGAATGTGGGCAGTATCATAAGGATTATAATTATACTAGGAGTATAAATAATTATTTCTTAATGTAAAAAACCATGAACATAAAACAATTTTGACCATTTTCTTTTTTATTCCTGTATAATTTTAGTTGTAAAAGAACATCATAATCAATACTTGCCTCTGTATTCCATTTTGGCTTTAGTGTTGAAGGTAGGCCTTGTACATGTGCAGAGAAACATCAAATAATGACTTTTTCATCATAGGAGGGTTGAAAATCTTTCAGTGCTTAAGAATGAATTCCAAAGAAACAGTGGGTTTTGGCATTGAGTTTCCCATGTGTGCAATATAAAAAGCAACATGTAAGGATATGAGAATTTTTTTTAGTGTCAGGAATCAATCTCAGTGCCCTTTGCTGAGCTATCTCTTTAGCTCTATAATGTATGGGGCTTTGACACTGAGTTTCTCATGGCTGCAATGTAAAAAGCAACATATAAGGGTATAGGACCTTTCTTTTCAGTACCAGGAATCAAGCTCAGGGCCTTTCACTGAGCTGTCTCTAACCTTGTAAAGCAAGAGACACTAAGGTACCTATCTATGCAAAAAAGGCAATAATTAGGTGTCCTTTCTTATTCTTATTTGATAATATCCTCAAGGTGTCCCTCAGATTGATTCCACTCTAGGGCAGGTGGATGCCATTTGTAGAGAGTGGAAAGCAAAATTTGATCAGTATATCCAGCCTCAAACTGGCATAAGCAACTTTATCTCCCTGGTAGCTTGTGAACTTTGTTTCTATAAGACATTTATGAGTTATTGTGATAGGAATGTTTAAAGAAGGAAACATAACTTTGTAATAAACTATTGCTTTTATTGATTAGAAGAAGGCATATATAAAAAGGTGAGTTTATATTTAGAGGATTACTCTAGCTGTACTGTGAATGAGACTGCCTTTGGAGATATAAAGGCAACAAATGACCTTGGGAAATTCAAACCTGGGCCCTAGGGCAAAGGAGCCTCAAAGAAAGTTGTGTTAATGATCTAATCACCTGGGAAGTCTTTCTTCACAGCAGGACATGGCTATGCTTTACTTAAATTTCTGTATCTTTGAAGCTCACAGGTTAAACTTATTAATTATCTGGTAATCACCTATATGTTAATGAAGGCACGTCAATATCCTATGCACATATACAAGAAAAGTATAGCTATTTACTCTTAATTAACATAGGTAAGGCACAATGGAAATCATTCTCCTACTAGCTGATGTAAAATGTGAACAATTATTACAAGCTGCCTCAGCTTAATCTCTCAAGGGAGGCAATCTAACTGCCTGAAAAGTTTAGGGAACATCTTTATTTTTTTAACAGAGATAGATAGCCAAGTGGAGATTTTCTGTGGTTATGGGCCAATTTCCACTGAGGAACACTTTGGTTATTCAGCATAGAGTTGATCTGGCCAAGAACTCTCAGTGATTCTCAGCTTCTATTGCCCCAGATATATAGAGATCAGTCTTCAGAAAGGAATCCAGCTGTCCCTGTGGTCAACATTCCATTGATTCTGTTGGCCATTGGATTCAATGGGGATTTACCAAACAGTTGCTGGGGAAACCTGTCCTCTGCTTTTAAGAGTAGATGCTGTTGTAATGGCTGTGTGCCAAAGTTCTATAAGGGATAGTTAAAAGCCTGATCAAGATCATTGCCTAGTGTTCCACAAATTTACAATTAAAGATTTAAAGTCCACAACTTGAGAGGTTGGAGAGCCTCCTTAGTCTAAATGTGTTTTGGTCCCATAAGTGTGCTGCTTTTGGAAATAACTTATTCTGGTTTCATACAGAAATCAGTTCTTGCCACCTTGTCTCAGGTTCAGTCTCTTGAGACTGTCACTCAGAACATTAAACCAGGACATGGCTTTTATGTGTATTCTCTTGAATGGCAAAATTCACAAGTTGCATCTCACCTAAAGTCATGATATGTGTCCCTCCCCTAAGATGACTTCCCTGTATTTGGCATCAGCAAATGCTCATTTTCTACAGACTTAGGAGGAAAAAGTTGGAACAGACTAGTTCTTTCTGAGTTTACAACCCTCTGAAAAGGAAAGTAAAGAGTTGGGAAAGACAAGAGATAAAGTTAAAGAAAGGAAACTGAAGTAGAAAAGGCTGGACATATCTGCTAGAGTGTAGAGCAGCATCAGAGCTAGTCTGTCTCAGTGAAACTTGTCCTCCAAGTCTTGAGACCAGACACCAGCCTAGTGATGTTTAAATGGTGGAAGGAGTCCTGGTTTTATTTTAGGTATATATATTTTTAAGTCTGAGCTAAATTTTGTTTAAAACCCATTTTACAGAATTTTATATCAAAAGTCTATCAGAGGTTTTCTCACATTATTCTCTCTAGGCTTATTGACTAAATAAAGCCAAGCAAGGAGTATCAGTAAATTTGGTAACTAATTAAAATGCAACATGTACAGGAATAAAAGAAGAAAAATGTCCCATTAAAGAAATGTCACAAGCTTCCTAGATTTAAGTTATATTTATCATTACTTTAACAAACTATATAAGAGACGAAGCAGTTATAAATAATAGACAAATCCAAATCCCAAGTAATTATAAAATGTTAAGCAACAGGCAAAGACAAAACAAAATTTGAAGAATAAAAATTTGTTACCTAAACAAGTAGCAGTAAAGTCTAGGAAACAAAAGCAAACTCTTACCTCTGTCCAATGATCTCAGTGGAAGACCTCCAAATGATATAGAGTAATGAAACTCCCAACCTACTTGATGTCTGATATGAGTCCATGGTCTCTTAAATTGAAGAATGAACTTAAGGAGCAATGGAGGCTAAGAGTAGAATATATTTATTGAGAGAAATAAAACATCTGTCTGAGAGAGAGAGACAGAAGGGGTCCTGGGTGGGTTGCCAAAGACTCTGTCTTTTCTAGGGACTTTTATAGAGCAAAGCCATGAAGTGAGATACATACAAGACAGGGCAAGCATGGGAACTCACAAGGCAGGTGGACATGAGGTGTGTCAGAACTATGGTTAGCCAAAACTATTATAATTTCTCAGGGACCACTTGGTCTGAAAGATGATACATCTAAATAAAATATCTGACTTGCTAAAAAGGTAAAGTGACAACTGATGTGTTGCAATTACTTGTCCACACATACACTCCAGAAAACATGCCATTTTGGGATTGACTCTATCTGCCTGATGGGAATCAGCACCGCAGAGGCCAGTCTCCTAGTGTAGAGTCTTAGTATACTAGTAAACTTCATTTCTTCACTTATATTTTATGCATGCTATCCACTGTAGGGAAGGTATAGTATTCAAAGCCCTCATCGCAGCACTAGACAATAAACCAATAACAAACTCTAGACTGAATTGTCTCTGAAAAGCCCAACTCCCATGGCCATGTGAGACTTTGAGGAGACACCCATAGCAATCATATTACAATAATATCCATGTTTGTAGCAGTATAATTCATAATATTCTGTCTTTGTAGCAGCCTATGTATCTATCAAATTATGAATTGAGAGAGAAAATGTATTTACACACAATAAAATAGTGTTTGATATAAAGACAGATAAATTTAAGCCATTTGTACAAAAACTGATGCATCTTTAAACCATATATTAAGTGAAATAAATCAGCTTAAATGTTATTTGGTTTCCCTTTTTTATTTTAAAAAGAGAAAAGTCAGAAAAGAAAAACAAAAAGCAAAAGACAACAACAGCAAACTCAAAACAATAATAGTGTAGGTTTTCAAAACAGAATGAAAGAAATGTAACAATGGTTGTTATATTGCATATTGTTCTTTTTTCAAATAAAGAAAAGAAAATTAAAGAAAATAGAAAAACAGAAACGAAGGGTAGAATAATACTGAATTCAAAAAAATTAACATCATAGAATTGCTAGTTGATATATTACTCATTATCATCTTGAAAAATGGTTGCTAAAGTCACAAAATCAAAGCATAAATAGTGGATAGACACTCAAATATTGACAGTGCAAATCCTTCTGTTCAGTGTTCCAATAGAAATTCAGTAATATGGTCATCTGTCTTATACCCTATACATAATGTTATACCCTTTATAGAACTTTCTTTCCCTTTCACATTCACAATATCTATATTATTTTTGGTTCCCATTATTCTGTCAGTTATTATTTTTTACATTAGAGAGACAATATGATTTTTATCAATGTGGGTATTGTTTTTTTCACTAATGGTATTTTCAAATTGCCTCCATTTACCTATAAAGGAAGATCATCCTTTTATATAGCTGGATAGTATTCCATTGTATAAAAATACCACATTTTTTTCAACCACTGCAGTTGATAGGCATTTTAGCTGTTTCCAAGATTTAGCTATCATAAATTGTGCTGCTATGAACATGGGTGCACATATATCTCTGTGACATGACCTTTTCAATTTTTCTAGGAAAATACCCAGGAAAGGAAATGCTAGATTGAATGGAACCTCCAATCTTAGATTTTTTGAGGAAGCTCCATACTGATTTCCACAGGATTTGCACCAGTTTGCACTTCCACCAACAGTGGAGAAGCTTTCCTTTTTCCCCTGCACCCTCGCCAACATTTGTTATCAGTTGATTTCTTGATGGCAGCCATTCATTCTGGGGTGAGATGAAATCTCAATGTTATTTTAACTTGCATTTCTTGAATGGCTAGTGATGGTGAACATTTTTTCATGTATTTATTTGCCATTTGTATATCTTCATCTGAGAACTGTATGTTCATCTCAGATGCCCATTTTGGAGAGGGTCTTTGAATTTGCAGGGTTTGATGATTTTCAGTTCTTTATGTATTCTGGATGTAAGTCCTTTGTGTGAGGTATTGTTGGCTAAAGTTCTTTCCCATTCTGTGGGTTTTCTTTTCACTTTGTTGGTGAAAACTTTATAGTAATACGAGATCCCAGTTGTTGATTCTTTGAAGTATTTCCCCTGCAGTTTGTGTTTTATTCATGAATTTTTCCCTACTGCTATGTCTTCAAGATTTCTACATATCTTGTCCTCCAGTAGATTTACTGTTTCTGTTTTAATGTTTAGATCCTTGATCAATTTCAACTTTAGTGTATAATGATAAGTATGGGTCTATTTTGAGTCTTCGGCATATAGAGAACCAATTTTTCCAACACCATTTATGAAACAGGCTATCTTTTTTTCCAGTGAACATTTTCAGCCCCTTTGTCAAATATCACGTGGATGAATGTGTTTGTAATGGTGTTTGCATCTTCCAATCTGTTCCATTGATCCTCAGGTCTATTTCTTTTTCAGTACCATGCTGACTTTATCACAGTAGCTTTGTAGTATAGGTTCAAGTCAGGAATTGAGATGCTTCCTGCCTTGCAATTGTTGCCCAGAATTGCCTTTGCTATTCTAGGTTTATTTTGTTTCCAAATGAATTTTAGGAGTGTTTTCTCTAGATCTGTGAGGTATGTCAATAGTATTTTGATTGGGATTGCATCAAATCTGTATAACAGTTTGGGGAATAAGCCATTTTCACAATGTTGGTTCTTCCTAACCAAGAGCAAGGAATAGCCTTCCATTTTCTAATATCTTCTTCAATCTTGTTTTTTAGCATAGTATAATTTTCAGCATATAGGTCTTTTACATTCTTGGTTAGGTTGATTCCTAAGTATTTTTTATATGTAATTTTAAAGTGTAATATTTCCATAATTTCTCTCTCAGTGAGTTTTTTGTTTGTGTACAGAAATGCTATTAATTTTTGAGTACTGACTGTATCCAGCTATACTGCTGAACTTGTTTTACCTGTAGTAGTCTTTTAGTGGAGTTTTTGGGGTCTTGTATATACAGTGTCATATCATCTGCAAATAATGATAACTTAACTTGTTGCTTTCCTATCTTTATTTCTTTTATTCCTCTCTCTTTTCTGATTTCTCTGAATAATATTCCTAGAACTATATTGAACAGGAGTGGTGATAGTGGACATCCTTGTCTTGCTCTTGATTTTAGAGTGAAAGTTTTCAGTTTTGTTCATTTAGTATAATGTTAGCTGTTGGTTTGTCATAGATGGCCTTTATGAGATTGAGGTAGATATTGTGTATTCTGAATTTCTGAAGGGATTTTATCTTGAACAATTGTTGACTTTATCAAAAGCTTTTTCTTCATCTATTGAGATGATCATGTGGTTTTTGTTTTTAACTCTGTTGATGTGGTGTATTACATTTATTTTGTGTGTGTTAAACCATCCTTGCATTCCTTGAATGAATCCCACTTGGTCATGAAGTATAATCTTCTCGATGATTTTCTGCATTCTATTTGCCAGTATTTTATTGAGAATCTTTGCATCAATGTTTATTATTGAGATTGGTGTATAGTTCTCCTTTTTGGTTAGGTCTTTCTCTGGTTTCAGTGTTAGGATAATATTTGCCTCCAAGAATGATTTAGGGAGGACTGCTTTTGTTTCAATTTCACTGAAGAGTTTAAGGAGTGTTGATATTAAATATTCTCAAAATTTCTTATTGAATTGATCTGTGAATCCATCAAGACCTGGGCTTTTCTTTGTTGGTAAGTTTTTAATTATGTTTTCAATTTCAGTAGCTGATATTGTGTTATTCAAAATTGTTATATCTTCTTGGTTGAGCTTTGGTACTTCATATGTTTCTAGAAATCTGTCCATTTCTTCTGTGTTTTCCACCCTATGTGAGTAGAGATTTTCAATGTAGGTGTTCATGATCTTTTGAATTTCCATGGGATCTGTAATCATTTTTCTCTTTTCAGTCTTCATTGTGTGGACTTGAGTTTTTTCTTTGTTTTTCTTGTTAAGTTTAGCTAGAGGTTTACCAATTTTTTTTATTCTCTCAAAAAACAAGCTCTTTGATTCATTAATTATTTGTATTGTTTTTGTGGTTTCAATCACATTAATTTCTGCTCTAATCTTTACAATTTCCTCTCTTGTATGAGCTTTGGGTTTGACTTGCTCTTCCTTTTCTGGGAGCTTAAGATGTAGCATTAGGTTTTTTATTTATTTTTTTCATTGTGTTTTCTTGATGTGACTATTTATTGCTGTATATGTTCCTCTTAGAACTGCTTTCATTGTGTCCCATAGGCTACAGTATCTTGAGTCTGCATTTTCATTGTATTGTAGATATTGTTTTATTTCTTCTTTTTTGCAGTAAATATAATTTTAATAGTACAGATCAATAGGGGAAGAGAAATAAGAACACTATAATTTGTTTTTATTCTTACTACATTTTCTAAGGTCCCTCTAACTTGATGTAAACTTCTTACAAGTTTCCAAAGAAACTCATATTCTACTATATCATAAATAATTTGAATGGTTTCCCTGTTAGTATGATAAATAAGAAACAGTCTTATATTTGGAATAAGAAAGGAAATCAATTTGTGATCAGTATCAAACAGAATCACATTCACATCAGAAAACACAAATAACAATATCACAAAAGTAAAAATACATGGAAGATAAATATCATTCTTCAAATAAATTTGCAAGCTAAGTCAATCTCTCCCCAAAAGGAACGAGACTTCAAAAAGTCATAAATAAACCCTTGTACATTTTCTTGGACCTCAAACAGAAGAGACATCAAGATAGCATGTGTGATGTTTGACCCTCTCCCTTGGTCCTTCACTACTTAGAAAATCCCTGCTCTCTATAAACACAGACTGAAAATGGGCATCGTTTCACATTGAGTTGCAATAAGCCTGTGAAGTGTTTGCAGAACATTCCCTGTCCCTGTCACAAATTGTGCCATTCATGGGTCCTGACTACATGTCTTTCTTCATTTAAAGCCTCTTTATATAGCTCTGGGTAAGCCCTGGGGTCTTAAGCCTATTAAGCCTATTAAACCTAGCTGCATGTAGTAGGACTTTCGTCTTGCTGGTTTCAGCATGGGCCCTAGGACCCCAGAGAAACTCATAGCAAGCAGGATTGCTGTTAGAAACCTGCTGGTACTTCAGATACTCTGCCTAAACCACATCTTCAATGATAAACCTCCAGGGCTCACTAAAATTAATATTCTCCTTCTGAACTAACATCTCCCATCTTTCCACCTTCTGCTTTAGTTTCTCCTCACTGACACAATTGCCCTCTATGAAGATTAGAGACAAGACAAATATCAGGATGTCAACTTTGATAATTACCTGGTAATCATCATTCAGCATCCCACTGTAAGTGGGGCCCAAAATGGAGACATGGTCATATATTTGCCCAAAGGGATCAGCCTGCCTTATAGCAATGCCAAAGCCCAGATGTATGGACTCACAATATTCCCTGAACATCCCAAGGAAGTATTGACGGTAGTCATGGTCCATAGTGAGTAGCATTTCATCCATGGTAGCTCGCTCCCCCTTTTGATACTTACTGAGCAGAAATGGCATCAAATTCCATAACTGGCCATTGAAGAGCACACCTTGCAGGATCCAAGAGAAGTTTATGGCCTCGGGGTTTGCATCCTCAGCGAATTGATCCCCTTGCCTGTAAGCCATGGGGACAGCAAGAGCTTGTTGTTGAAGATTCAAATGCCTTCAAACCTTCAGTGCTGGAAAATAGAATGATGAGCAATAGCAGTTCAGTTGCTCCAAGATTCCGAATTCAGACTGAAAATTACCACTGAGAATTCACTGCACAGTGCACAGCTTTCAACATAGGCAGACATGGGTATTTTCAGACTCTCGGCCTAGAGTGGGACCTCTTCTTCTTTAATTTCATCTGTAACCCACTGGTTGTTCAGAAGGCTGTTACTTATTTTCCATGTATCCATGCAGGTTTTGCATGGGTTTTTTGCCATTGATTTTCATTTTTAGTGTAGTATGATCAGATATTATACATGGGATAATTTCACTCCCTTTGCATTTACTTTAGAACGTTTTATGAGTAAATATATGGTGTATTTTGGAGACTGTTCCACGTGCATCTGAGAAAAATGTATATTCTGATGTGGTTGGGTAGAACACTCTGTAAACATTGACTAAGTCCATTCATTCACAGGTGTGATTCAGTT
Organism: Hydrochoerus hydrochaeris; assembly: GCA_004027455.1. Lineage (NCBI taxonomy): Eukaryota > Metazoa > Chordata > Mammalia > Rodentia > Hydrochaeridae > Hydrochoerus > Hydrochoerus hydrochaeris. Next base: position 22,712 of record PVLA01000237.1, read on the forward strand.
CTGTTATTTCTTCGCTGACTTTTTGTCTGGTTGATCTATCTCTTTGTGACAGTGGAGTGGGTGCTAAGGTCTGCAATGAAAATTGTGTTCTTGTGTACTTGGTTTTTCATGTCCCTTAGTGTTTGTCTTATATAGTTGGGCGCTCCTGTATTTGGTGTTTATATATTTAAAATTCTTAGTTCTTCCTCTTGTAGTTTTCCACTTACAAGTATTTAGTGGCCTTTTTTATCTCTTGCAATCATTTTAGGTTTGAATTTCACTTTGTCTGCAAACAGAATAGCTACCCCTACATTTTTTCTGGGTTCCTTTTGCATGGAATACTGTTTTCCATCCTTTGACTTTTAGGCTAGGAGTTTGTTTTTCAATAAGATGTGTTTCTTGTATACAGCATATTGTGGGATCCTGTTTCTTGATCCATTCCATCAACCCACTTCTTTTGACAGGTGGATTGAGCCCATTCACATTTATGAATATAATTGGTATGTATTGGGTTGACATTTCCATGTTATGTTCCCGTTGTTGGTTTCCTGCTTTCCTCCCTTGTTTAATTTCATGTCCAGCTTGGTGGTTTCTTTTTGTTGTTGTTCTGGTGATTTGGGTCTTTTTTATCTCTTTTTAGCATGTCTTTCAATACTCTTTCTAGGGTTGGTTTGGTGGACGTGAGTTTCTTCAATTGTTCTTTGTCATGAATGTATCTTGTTTCTCAATTTTTGAAAGACAGTTTTGCTGGGCCCATCACTTTGGATTGAAAGTTGTTTACTTTTTTCTTTTCTTTTTTTTTTTTTCTGCTACTGGGGATTGAACTCATGACCTGGTGCTTGCTAGGTGGGCACTTATGCCACTGAGCTAAATCCCTGGCATGAAAGTTGTTTTCTTTTTGGTCTTGAAATACTTCACTCCAAGCTTGTCCTAACCTTAAGATTTGTGCTGAGAAGTCTGCCATGATCCTCATAGGCTTTCCTTGATAGGTGAATTGTGTCTTTTCTCTAACAGCTTTTAGTTTTCTGTTTTTATGCTGTATGTCTGTGATCTTAATTATTATATATCTGGGTGAAGATTTATGTTGGTTGTTTTGGCATTCTATATGCCTCACTTATTTGTATGTCAGATTTTTTTCCCCATGTTTGGGAAATTTTCTTGTATTACTTCTGAGAACAGCATATTTATGCCCTTTGCATTGTCTCCTGCATCTTCACTGATGCCTATTAATCTTACATTGTTTCACTTGGCATCATCTTGAAGCTGATAGATTTCCTTTCATGCTGCTTTGTTGTTTTTATAAGTTTTACCCTTTCGTGATTGCTATCTGAAATCCTGTCCTCAAGGTCTGAAATTCTATCCTCAGCTTCATTTAAACAGTTTTGCCAGCTTTCAATAGAATTTTTTGTTTCTTGGATATCTCTTTGAATTTGTTTCACAGATTCTGCTTGTTTTCTATATTGTTTATTCAAAGTTTCAATCAGGCTGAGATCCTGGAGCTGAGAGCACCTCCAGTTACTGTGACCTCTTCTTACTGATGGCTGCAAAGGATTCTTGGACACCAGCAGTCATTGCAATGATGTTCCATAATATAATTCAACCGAAGTATTAATTTTAACAGTGTGTCAAAAATTTTGATAAGCAGAGCTGAAGCCTGCATCAGGGGTAAGCTGCCCAGAACCTCCACTGTGGGCCCGCCCTGCCTCTGGGAACTGAGCAGAAGCCTGCATCAGGCATAGGCTGCCAAGAACCTCCATGGTGGGCCTGCCCTGCCTCTGGAAACAGCAGAAGCCTGCATCAGGGGTAAGCTGCCCAGAACCTCCACCTTGGGCCGACCTTGCCTCCGGGAACTGAGTAGAAGCCTGCATCAGGGGTAAGCTGCACAGAACTTCCATCGTGGGCCTGCCCTGCCACCAGGAACTTAGCAGAGGCCTGCTTCAGGGGTAAGCTGCCCAGAATCTCCACTGTGGACCTGCCCTGCCACCTGGAACTCAGTGCAAGCCCACCTCAGGGGTAGGCTACCCTGAACCTCCCCTGTGGGCCTGCCCTGCCACCGGGAATATCGAGGAGGCACGCCCAAGACTGAAAACTGCCCTGGACTGCTACAGATGGGCCCACCCTCCCACCTGGAACAGCAGAAGATCTTAACAGTATCCAGTTAGAGTGAGAAAATTTGGAACTTTGCTCCCAGGTGGTGAACTTTGGACTACACCAGATTGACTGTATCAATGTGGTGAGTATACCCCTAAAATAGAGGTGTACAGGGGATAAATAGGGCCAGTAGTAAAACCCTGTCCAACTAACTGTAAGATATTGGTGTGTCTGAAAATAGTGTGTGATACTCTCCTACACATAGAAAACACCAGGCAGAGTGAAAATGACAAAAAGAACATATAGTTCACCAGAAGCAAGTATAGGAGACACTGAAATAGAGGACCCCAAAAGGGACACACCAGGAATCTCTGAAAACATAGCAAGTGAAATAAAAAAAACAACTGCATCAGGCTATAGAGGAAATCAAATTAGAAGTAGTCTCCCATGTAAAGATAGAAATAACAACTTTAGTAAAGGAGTTGTTGAATGCAGCTAAAAAGGAACTAGAGAAAAAAGTACATGAGCATGGGAAACTGATTGAAACTTTGAATGAACAATATAGAAAACAAGCAGAATTCATGAAACAAACTCAAAGAGACATCCAAGAAACAAAAAATTCTATTGAAAGCGTGCAAAACCGCTTAAAGGAAGCTGAGGATAGGATTTCGGACCCCAAGGACAGGATCACAGTTAGTGATCAGGAAAGGATAGAACTTTTAAAAATAACAAAGCAGCATGAAATGACAATCCAGAAGCTTCATGTTGATGCCAAGAGCAATGATATAAGAATAATGGGCATTACCAAAGATACAAGAGTGCAGGCAAATGGCATACATAAAGTATTTACAGAAAAAATAGCACAAAATTTCCCAAACATGGGGAAAGAATCTGATATGCAGATAAATGCGGTATATAGAACACCAGTCACAATCAACATAAATCCACACCCAGACACATAATAATTAAGATCTCAGACATACAGCATAAAAACAGAATAGTAAAAGCTGTCAGAGAAAAGACACAACTCACCTATCAGGGAAAGCCCATTAGAATCACTGCAGACCTTTCAACACAAACCCTCAAGTCAACAAGAGCTTGCAGTGAGGTATTTCAAGCCCTAAAAGAAAACAATCTTCAACCCAGACTGATGTACCCAGCAAAACTTTCATTCAAATTTAATGGAGAGATAAGATACTTCCATGACAAAGAGCAACTGAGGAAATTCGTGTCCACCAAACCAACCCTAGAAAGAGTACTAAAGGACATACTAGACAGAGATAAAAATGACCACAATCCCCAAAGCAACAACAGAAACAAATATCCAGGTAGGATAAACAATTAAATAAGAGGAAAAGCAGAAAGAAACAACTGGAACATAACATGGCAAAGTAGAGCCAGTACATATTAGTGCTATCTGTAAGTATAAACAGCCTCAATTCACCTATAAAAAGGCATAGATTGACAGAATGGATCAAGAAACAGGACCCCACAATATGCTGTATACAAGAAACACATTTGACCCAAAAGGAAACTCATAGATTAAAAGTCAAAGGATGGAAAACAGTATTCCATGCAGAAGGAACCCAGAAAAAAGCAGGGGTATCTATTCTATTTGCAGACAACGTGAACTTCAAACCTAAAATGATTAAAAGAGATAGAGAAGTTCACTACATACTTGTTAGTGGTAAAATTGTAAAGGAAGAACTAACAATTATAAATATATATGCACCAAATATGTGAGCACCCACCTATATAAGACAGATATTAATGGACATGAAAAACCAAATACACAAGAACACAATTATAACAGGAGATTTTAACGGTCCGTTGTCACAAAGAGATAGATCAACTGGGTCAGCATATGAGAGGAGCATGCTGGGTCACAGGCTCTGTTCAGTGGCCTGAGTTGGAAAGAAGCACGGCATTAATTCTCTGTGTGACAGTGTTGGGAGTGTGCCAATGCATGCAGGCCTAGCTCAGCTGCCTGAGCAGGGGTTTAGCTTGGTGGTGTGGTCCTCTGTGTGGCAGTGGTGGGGAGGCACTGAGGCACACAGGCATGCACAGTAGCCTGAGCTGGAGGAGAACTCAGTGTTCTTCCTCCATGCAGTGGCGGGGGTGGGGTGTGATGAGGTGGAGTTTGATGTTTTTCCTCCATGCAGTAGTGGTGGTGGGGTGCTCATTATTTGCTTTCTTTTATAAAATAAATATAAAGTGTAAATAAATTAAAAAACAGTTGTTCATCTCTTCATACACAATGAATTCAAACAAAACAAAGTAGTATAAAACTGATCAAAACAGAATGAAAGCATTACCGGTCTTCAAGTCCATACAATAGGAAAATCAACAATGATTACCATAATGGCTCTTGTTCTTCAAAATAGCTGTCCATACCTTTATATATATTGAAACTAAATAGTACAAAATAGACTAAACCAATCTAAACAAAGAATAAAAGCACAACTATTTAAAAGAAAACAAGAGACATTATCATAGCTTCTGTTGACTTCCTGTTATTTTGAAATTATGCATCATTTGCATTGTTTTCCTTTGATATTCTTTTTTCTGTATTGTTATGTTTTATTTTACCATCTTTAAAATAAAATTTAAAAAATAAATTAAAAAACAAAATAGAAGATAAATTATAAGAAAATGGAAAATAGGTCTTCTATATTTGGGAATGGAACCATGATATGTATAGAAGGACTAGGAAGGATGGGAACTTTAAAAAGTGCCAGAGGAGAACCAGTGAGTGGCCCTGAGAACCAGAAACAGCCATGGTGGAATCCAGGCAGCTGCACAAAGAAGCAATTCTCCCACCCTCTTGGCAAGCACATTCCTCTGGTGTGAGCCACTAGGAGAACCAGTCAGCAGTCCCCGAGATCTGGCCATGGCCATGGTGGTACCCAGGGAGATGCACAAAGAAGCAATTTGCCCACCCTCTTGGTAAGCACCTTCCTCTGGTGTGAGCCAGAAGGAGAACCAGTGAGTGGTCCCCAAGATCTGGCCACAACCATGGTGTAACCCAGGTGGCTGCACAAAGAAGGAATTCACCCACCCTCTTGGTAAGCATCTTCCTCTGGTGTGAGCCAGGAGGAGAAACAATAGTGTCTCCTGTGAGCCTACTGGTGCATGGGTTTGGAATCAAACATTCCAAACCCCCCCCCATTACCAACTGGGGACAGAGGTCTGAGCATCTCTTGTTAGAATGACTGTATGCAATATAGCAAATTTGGGGGTTCTTTTCTATCTTCTGTTTGAAAGCAAATGTTTTCATTTTTGTTTCTTTATGATTAATTCCTTTACTCTGGTAAATATTCTCTTTTAATTGGTTTTATAGTGTTCTGTCTTTGGTTTGATTTTGCTATACATAATTGACTAGATAACTATTGTGAAGATAATGAGGTATACTATGGTACCTATTATTGTTATCCTAGTAACCTGCTGTGAATTTCTGTACCAAATTCACGGCACTGTCTCAATTGGCTTTGTTCAGTCTTGTTCTATTGTATTTCTACTACCTTCAAAATAAAAAAGAGAGTAAAAAAGTGTCAAGATGTGTCATGGACATGTAACAAATAACTTTAATAAAGGTAGTTATTATGCATCACAAACTTGTGGTAATAAATCAAAAAGATATTAACTGTATATCAGAGAATAGCTGCCAAGAATGCTTATTCTGTAGATTTTCTCTTCATTCTTTTGATTCTATTGTATGCAGAAAATTTAAATTTGATGTTATATCCTAACTGTCAAATTATGCCTTTATTTTCTGTATAATTAGAGGGCTATTCAGGGCTACTATATAGTCATCAAGTCTCAACTATTTAGGCTCTACTACTGTGAAACTTACCAATAGCTAGGACTGCCAGTATCTGTGCTGATAGCTTGGAGGGACTCTCTTTTGCATCTTTATTTCCACATAAGGGAGATGACTTTCACCTTATCTGTGGAGCCAAGGCAGCAGTTACTGGGAGATCATGTTCCATTCATCATGCTATTGTCTTAGGTTGCTGGATTTCATAGGGTTTCCTGGTCTTTCTTTGTAGGGAAGCAGATAAATGCTGGGTGCTTTTGTTCAGTCATCTGATTACTTTTGTTGAATCTTATATAGGTATACTTGGGAGTCTCTTCTCTAAGTGGCTCTAAGGTTATAACTTATTAACCTCTCTTCAGAATTTTAAGAGTTTGAAAAAGATTCTGAAGACAGATCTCGATGAGTATTTCCACAATGAGCAGGAATGATAATTTCCATGTGTTGTATTATTTGTGATTTTTCTAAAACAAAAATGGTCAAGAACATAAATGTTTATGTTTTCCCATTAAAGATTCAAAAGCTGGAGGCAGCATTTCAGAATTTTTCTATCATTGCCCACAATAAGAACATTCTTTATCTTGAGAACTCTCTTCTTCTAAATTTTTTTTATTTTAAAGAGAATAAAACAAAAGAGAACAGATCTAAGCAGATCAGAACAGAACAATGTAAGCAACACAGCACTTCACAACAAGACAATTGGATATTAACAGTAGCTATCATAATATCTCTTTAAAATAGTTGAGCTTAGCTTTACACACAATAATGTCAAACATAACAAAGTAGAATAAAGCAACTCAAAAGAATTGAAGTATTGCAAGGCATTCTAAACCAAATAACCAAAGATGAACAATGGCTGCTATATTATCTCATTTTCCATAAAAATTTTGTTTTTACTATCATACGTATTAAAATCCAATGAGACACAACATTATAGAACCAATGGTAATAGAAAAACAAGAACAAAGTAGGACTTCAGAGCAAGATGATATTAAATCAGCAATGGCTGCCATATTATCTTGTCTTCAAAGTAACTATTCATATGATCATATATATTAAGATCAAACAAAACAGAATAAAACCATTCCAACTAATGAATGAAAACATAAGACATCAAAGCAATCTAATGGTGAACCATGATTTCCATAAAATCTTCTGTACTCTTACCATTTCTTACAGTAGAGAGACTATACAGTATTTATACATGTGAGCTTGATTTATTTCACTTATGTGTATAGATTCAAGTTGCATCCATTTATTTATAAATATCTCCATGTGGTCATTCTTTATAGCTGAGTAGTACTCCATTGTATAAAAGTACCAAAATTTTTCTTCTTCTAAAATTTTAAAAATATTTTCTACAGTATAATGATAAGTATTGATTATTGAATACATCCTATATTCTAGAATTCTGAGTCTTACAACTCTTTTTTCATTTATGTTGTGTTTCCTCAAATGTAAGTAGTTTAAAATTTATGTGCTATCTACTAAGTATAAGATCATCTTTGTTCGTTCTGCCTTCATAAATATTGGTGAATATTTGATCATGGTCAATCATCAATTGTGTCTCAATTAGCTACAGTGCATTTTTTTCTGGACTCAGGCTTTGGATTTGCACATTTGAATTATGACCATGGTCCTAGCTACTTACATCTCCTGCTTTTATAGCTCTTGAATTTAGTCTGCTTCTGATTCCAATTTGTAATTTTTTTAATTTTTCAGGTAATAATCTGATTTTATCAGTCTTCCTCATAAAATTTGCTTTATGACTGTGATCCCAAACAGGCTCTTAAACCTCTTGTTGATTTATTAACTTTAGTTTTGGTTACTGAAGTTTAAAAAACTCCACAAAATTTGAATTTCTTAGCAAGGTGAATGATTCTGAGTATTGACAAAGTCAGAAAGAGTCTGTGAAGAAGGGGACTTGCTTTGCCATCAAAGATTCAAATAAGTGTTTTTTGTCTGAGAGATAATTGTTATAAAAGTCAGAAGTGAGAGACATATCTCAGCTAAAATGGAAAAAGGCACTATATGTCTTGTAATAACAAGTCAAAATTGACAGATAAAATTTTAAATTTCTCAACATAAGCTATTTCAACTCTATAGATCTTATTTTTTTGGCATGAAGCATTCTCTCAAATGGTATTATTGGTTTAAACTGAAAATTCCATATTTTTAAATTTGAAAATTCTGTACTTTGAAAGTCAAGCAATGGTTTTTCTATCGATTATGAATTATTCTCAATAATATTAAATGTCCTATTTTTCAAATCTCTACTAACTTCTATCAACTGATGAAAACTTCTAATTCAATTCACAAAGTTTTATACAAAAGAGGTGGACAGAGGGAAGACTGGGGAAAAACCAGATGCCAATCCCTTCTGGCACACTGGCAGGAAAATAGAAGAGCCTACATTCCTCCCTCCCCCATAGATGACTGGCTGATACAGAGAAACACAGGCTATAAAGATAGCTAATGAGGTAAAAATACAAGCTAATGCTTGTAGTATTTAGTGTTTCACTGACTTTTCAGGCCTAAAGATGGTAGTCTGAACATATATTCAGAAGATAGTATTATCCAATGTTGCATATATGGGAGCTATCATTCTGAAGGTGGTGGCCATTGTTAATATCCTATTTTCTTGTTTTGAAATCATATATCACTCTCATTGTTTTGTTTGCTTGGATTTGCTTCTGTTTACATGTTTGATTTTGTTGTATCTGATAGCATGAGCAGCCATTTTTAAGATAAAAAATATTTATCATGGTAGCCATTTTGGATTTACTATTATCTTGTTTTTAAGTCCTTTATTGCAAGCATTATTTTTTTCTTATTAGTTCTATTCCATTTCTTTTTTGTTTGATTTTACTATGTCTGAAGTTATTGGCAGCTATTTGAAGACAACACAAGACATTATGGTAACCATTGCTGATTTCTTATTATCTTGCTTTGAAATCCTGTGTCACTTACACAGTCTTGTTCTGATTTGCTTTATTGTATTTTATTTTGTTTGGATTAATTTTCTCTAAAATAAAATTTTTAAAAAGAGGTTGGAAAATACCTAACATAAAACTATATATATATATATATACACACACACACACACATATATATATATATATATATATCAAATTACTTTTTGTGTTTTCTTTTAAACATTGCCTCCATCATTCTAATTGAAATAAATAATAAAGAAGTTTATCTAATACCAATATTTATCCCTAGGCCAAATTTAAAATAGCCATAAATGAAATTTTATTTCTTTTTTTCCTCCTTTTCTGAGTTATTCCCTCTTTCAAGTTAGCTAACCACACCTAGTCCATTAGTACCTACTGTTTAGAATACTATGTCTTTACAACTGGAAAAATTAATATTATGAGTGTTACCAACTACTTAGGAGTGTATTGTGAAATTAGTATTTGAAAGGAGAACTTTCTGGACACACTATTGAAAGAAATAATTTGTTAGCAGTTGAAATTTAGATGCCAGCCAGAGTCATTCAGAAAAAAATTTTCTGCTCTTTGGGTTAGGAGTCATCTTTATAATTATTTGCTGAGTAGTTTAATTTGAGGACTGTTGGGAAATTTTTCATCCCTTAACTTTTCTTCCTTCTTGGACAATTCTCTCAATAGATAAAATTCCAGGCAGAGATATAAAGCTACTCATAACTAAAATGATCAATGAGATCAAAGAAAAGAAAAATAAGTAACTAACTCAATTATAACTAATTGAGATACATCAGCAAAGCAAAATGTAAAAGACCATTCAATAAAGAGATAGAACTTCTGGAAATTAAGCAAGCAAAAATCCTGAAAATTAACACCTTGAAAAGTCAAATAAAAAACTACTGAAAGGTAGACAGGATTAATCAGAAGAAATAATATGAGTAAAATAATATCAGTTAAAGATACAGTGGAGGTTTTAGTATATTCAGACAAGACCAAACAAAACAAAACAAAAAGTGTGGCAGTGTTAGTATATTCAGATGAGACTAAAGTAATCAAAACAAAAAGAAGCAGCATTGAACAGACTGTGAAAGAGTTCTTGGATAAATGTAAAACAAAGAACTCCAGGCTCCCTGGCATAGAATATATTGAAATTCAGGTTCATGTTTGAAAACTATCTATCATCTGAATTTATAGGAAAAAAATTTATCCAAATTGAGATAGATAACCAGGTAAAGCAGCCATTTAGAACTCCAAATAGATGAAAAGCAGAAATAATTCCATACGACAGATACTTCATTGTTAAAATGCCAGAACAGAAATTTAGAACAAGTCATATAAAAAGCTATTGTATGTATGAAGTAATGTATAAAGGCAAAAAAATCAGAATAATAGAAAATTACATAATAGACATTTTAAATGGCAGGAAGGCTTGGAATGAGGTTTCAAACTTTAAAAAATTGTCCAGATTATTATATCATACAACACTATCCTTCAAAATCTAAGAAAAGGCTACATATCTTCTATCATAAGTATAAACTAGGGAAATTTAAGGCCAATGAGACAAAATTTCAGAAAATATTTAAGTGAATCCTAAACACAATCCAAGGTGATAGTAGTTATGAGACAAAAGGAAAGAGTGAAAGTCAATGAGAAATAAGATAAAAGAAAAATAGAAAGAAATCAAACACTAGGAAAACAACATATTGACATAAATTAGTACACAACTTTCAATAATAATGCTTAAATTAAATGACTTCAACTCTCCAATTAAAAAACATAGGTTGGCAGATTGAATTAAAAACCAAAGCACATCTACATATTGTCTACAAGAGACATATATCTTCTGCAAAAACATACAGAAACTGAAAGTGAAAAAATGGAAAAGGATACTCTAAGAATCTAGAACCTGAAAGCAAACAGGAGTAGCTATACAAATATCTCACAAAGTAAACTTCAAACTAAAGCTGGCTAGAAGAGACAAAGAAGGCTGTGACATAGTGGAAAATACAAGAACGCACCAAGAAAAAACAACAGTCATAAATACATACATTCATTGATTATCTGATTACCCAAATTCATAAAATAAATTCTACTTCCTATAAAAGGACATAGATACTAATACAATCATAGTTGGGGTACTTCTATACCCCACTATCACAAATTGGTCAACCACAGAAAAATAAAAAAAAATTGTGAGATTAATTTACATCATAAATCAAAAGAATTTAACTATTATCTATAAGATTGTTTTGTCCACTATCACCAGAATACACATTCTTTTCACCATATTCTTGAACATTCTCCTAAATAGATAATTACTGGAGACACTTTCCATAACATTGGTTATCAAGGACAATTGCAGTGAATCCTCAATCTTCTGCCCAGGTGGTGGGGCATGTAGGGAAAGAATGAAAGAGCTAGAGACAAAACACAAGGATGCAGCAAGGATCTGGAATGGTTCATGACCTCAGGGGACAATGACCCAGGATCTCCAGCTAGCCACCATTTGATTTAGCCCATACAAGAGGAGGAGTACCATGCTTTTCTTAGAACAGTATAGAAGCAGTGGTAGAATGGGCAAGTTTAATGTCATAAAGGTCTGTACTGTCCTCAGTAAACTTCATCCTGCTCTGTGGAGCTTTACAGCTTCATTGGCTATCAAGGTATTAGCAGTGGTTGAGAAGAAGCAGGATTTCTGCTTTCCAAAACCTGTACAAATTGCAGACAGGGTAAGGAGAGTCTCAGACAGATACAATATCAGTTTATAATGTGTGGTTCCCAACAAACAATATTTAGAGCATAAAACAAATCTCAGTAAATTCAAAGGAATCAAAATAATTCCTTGAATCCTATCAAATCTGAAGGGAATTAAACTACAAAACAACAGCAAAAGAAACCACAAAACTATATAAATACAGCGATTAATAATACACTCAAATGATTGCTAGATTACTGAAGAATTCAGGGCTGCAATTAAAAATTCATAGAATCAAGTAATATTGGAAGCACTATATATCAGAACCTATGAGAAACAAAGACCAATAGTAGGTCTGTAACCATGAATACTTATGTTAGGAAAGCAGAGAAAGATCAGATAAATAACCTAATAATCTATTTCAAGGTCCCTAAAAAGAAAGAATAAATCAAACTCAAAATCAGTAGAAAAAATGATAGAGATTAAAGCAGAAATTAATGAAACAAATATTTTAAAATATCAGTAAATCAAATAGTTGACTCTTTGAAAAGTTAAAGAAAGTTGATAATCCCATAGCCAAACTTACAAAAAGAAAGTCCTTGGTTAATAAAATTAGCAATGAAAAATGTAACATTGTAATCAACACTATTGAAATCTAGAAGATCATCAGAAATCATTGTTTTTGTTTTTGTTTTTTTTCTTTGTGCATATTTTTATTCTTTTTTATTTTAAAGAGAATAAATTCTGACAAATACAGCAAAATAAAACCAATCAAAACAAACTTCACAACAGAACTTCAAAATGGGATAATATGAATGCAACAATGACTACCAGAGTATATCTTGTTATCTTCACAGTAGTTGTCCAAACAATCAGACATGGTAAAATCAAATAAAAAAACATAATAGGCTAAAATTTGACATCATGAGAGCACCACATGAAAAGAGATGGTTCCTCATGGCTGAGGGGAAAACTAACATGGGAAAAAGAAAAAGAAAAAAAAAGGAAAAGAGATACATGGACAGAAGGGTGTAGCCAGATGCACTCTCACTACAGCTAATCCCACTGTGGGTAAGGCACCACTGGAACTTGAAGGATGCTCAGTTGCAGTGAAGTTGGGGATTGGTAAGTCCAAGGGCCTCCGCAGGAGGATGCAATTGTGGAGGGAAGCAGTGGAGCAGAGAACAGAGCTGACATGGAGATCTGTACCAGCACACAGTGAGTGCATGGAACATAGTCCTCCCACTGGAGTGGGTGATCGGCCGGACATTTTGTAGTTGGGCAGGACAACCCAGATCCAAAACTGCAGTGTCTTCAGTTAGCCACTCCTAGTGCAAAGCAGATTGGTGAAGACTGCTCAGACTGAGTCTAACCCCTGTGCAAGATCCAATAGCCGAGGACAAACTTTCCCCTGAACCTATCCCATACCAGTTCCATCCATGCAGCACACATTAACATGGTGAAGACTCACAATGGTTGACCAGCTCAGAAGGTGGGAGCAGCCTGCACCACCCCTGCTTGTACCTCAGTAGTCAACAACAGACTGGGGAAGGCAGCTATACCTAGCCAGTAAGCTTCAGAGTAATCATAAACAATACAGAAAGCCTGTGATCTATACTATACACTTGTCTTGAAGAAACCAGAAACAAGGGACAAGAGAAAGAAACAAAAGGAAGTCTCTAGCCTCCAACCCAAATAATACTGGCCCAAGAGAGGTAAACACAGAAGAGATGGGGCAGCACACCTGCAGTAGTGGAAGCAGCATCATCTGAAATCAAGAAATATCTTTGTGACATTATAGAAGATCTTAAAACAGAAATATTAATGGAAGTAAAGGAAAGTATAAGATCAATAAAAGAAATGCTAAGCACCTCTCAAGAAGACACAGATGGAAGAATGGAGGAACATAGCAAAAGGAAGGAAACCTTCAATGAAGAATATAAAAAATTCTAGACTACATGAAACAGATGTAAAGAGAATACAAGGAAATTAAAAGCTCCATTGAAAGCTGGCAAAACTGCTTGAAAGAAACTAAAGGTAGACTATCAAAACTTGAAGACAGGTTTTCAATGTGTGATAATGAAAGGAAAGTTCTCTTATAAATAACAAGGAAACAGGAAATAATACAAAGACTAGAAGATGACAAGAGAATCTATAACTTAAGAATAAAAAATGTGAGTGAAGCAGGGATAAACACAAATGAAATACAAAGGCTATTCTCAGAAATAATTAAGGAAAACTTCCCAAGCATAGGAAAAGGAAATTATATTCAGATATATGAGGCATACACATCTCCGACCAGCTACAACCAAAACAGATCTACACCCAGACATATAATAATCAAGATCCCAGAAATTCAACGCAAGAACAGAATATTAAAAGCTGTCAGAGAAAAGAAACAGACCACCTCTAAAGGAAAACTCATCAAAATAATGACAGACTTCTTTACACAAACCATCAAATCAAAAAGAACTTGGAGTGAAGTATTCCAAGCCCTGAAAGAAAATAACCTCCAACCAGATTGATGTACCCTGCAAAACTATCTTTCAAAATTAATGGAGAAACAAGATGCTTCCATGTCAAAGAGGAACTGGGGGAGTTCATGATCACCAATCCAAACCAACAAAAAATACTGAATGACATTCTAGAGAGAGAGAAAAAAAAACACCAGGGTTTCAGGAACAGTGGCAGAGAGGCCTCAATTAACAAGGCAGACAGTGGAATGAAGGGGAAAAGTAGACAACAAATGGCAGAAAAATAGCAAAGCAGACATGAAGCAGAGATGGTTGACCATAATCTCTAACATAGATGGCCTTGATATACTAACAAAAAGAAACATAGGCAGAGTAGATCTGGAAATAGATCTATCTTCGAGATATACTGTATAGGAAATATAATCAACCTGAAAAAGGGTTTATGGGCTGAAAGTCAAAGATGAGAATATAATGCTCTATGTGACAGGGAACCAGAGAGAAATAGGGGAAGCTCATCCAGCAGCTGCAGATAGGTTGGAAAGACATGATATTTTGTGCAGTGGAGAACTACTAAGCTATAAGGAAGGAAAATCTTGAGGTTTTTGTAGGTAAAGGAATATAACTTCAGAGCAAGACCAGGGGTAAAAAGGTTCAGAACCACATAGGTAAATAGAGGGTTGCCTCCCTAATCTAAAAACTAAAGGAGTTAGTGGGACCCAAAATGTACAATGCACCATATGAAAGTGAAAAGGGAGGAACTGTCTAAAAAAGGAAGGCAGAGGATATTGTTAATAGTGTACCATTATTTAAAACCCACATTGTTTTCATTGCTCTCTTTAGTTTGGTTTCTGTTCCAGTCTGTCTACTTGTACTAGATTTGTGGGCACAGACAGGTATTCCAAAAATAGCAGGATATACTTTGGTAACCATCCTTAATTTCCTGTTAACATAATCTGAAGCCCTGCATTACTTACACTGTCTTATTATGACTGATCTTATTTGAATCTGGTTTGTTTGATTGCTGTCTTGTCTTGAATGATTTGATTCAAATCTGTTATGTTTGATAGTAACAAGTTTGAGAGTATAGGCAACTACTATGAAGACAATAAGATTCACTAGGATACCCACTCTTGTTTGACTATTACCTGCTTTTGAAGTCCTATAATGTCTCCAATACTTTTTTATTGATCTTGTTCTGTACTGCTATGTTCATTTTTACTGTGCCTGATGATATGGGCAATTCTATTGAAGATAACAAGAGACATTATAGTAACAATTGTAGATCACCTTGTATTGTGGTTTTAAATCATGTACTATGTCCATCCTTTTATTTTGAATGACTTCATTTTGTTTTCCTTCTCCTTTGGTTTTATTCTTTTCAAAAAAAAATAAATAAATCAAAACACATTAAATAAAACAATACAATAAATCAGAACAAAACAAAACAGTGAGAACAATATTGAATTTCAAAAACAACACAGAAGGAAAACCCCTATATTTTGTATATTTCATACTGTTATCCTCCTAATAGATGCTCAGACTACCAGTCTTAAGTCTGCACAGTCCATTAAACAATACAAATGTTTAGTTGTTTTTGTACTGCAATTTCAATCAACTCAATATGTCCTCTGAACTATCTGGTTACTTACAGGGTGGAGGGCACTGTTTCTTGATCTCAGCCCAGATGCCAGTTGGTTCACAGAAAGGGTGAACTGGCTTTTCTCTTCTTGGGCCCCACATGGTTTGCATGGCTTATTGGATGGGTGAACTGGTTCTTCTTGATGTGCTTCACCCAGACCCAGCATGGTTTCTGCTGACTCTCTCTCTCTCTCTCTCTGTCTCTCTCTGTCTCTCTGTCTCTCTGTCTCTCTCTCTCTCTCTCTCTCTCTGTCTCTCTCTCTCTCTCTCTCTCTCCCTGAAACACCATCTCACTATGAAGTTCAGGGTAGCCCTGAACTCACTATGTAGCCCATGCTGGTCTGAATCTCATAGTGATGGGCCTGCCTTAGCCTTCCTAGTTCTGGGATTTAAGATGTGCATCATCACACCTGGCTTCTTTCAGAACATTGTATCCCAATGAATTGCAGAATCTGGAAGAAAAATTCTTAATCAAATGAAACCTATCTATGCTGTGTCAAGATGGTAAACAAAATCTAAATATACCTATAATGAGCAATGAGTTTCACGCAGTACTTAAAATTCTTCTAACTGGGAATTTGAGTGTGCTTCTACACACCTGTAATCTTAGCACTCAAGAAGATGAGGCAGGAGGATTACTGTGAGCTTAAGCTCACCCTGGGCTATAAAGTGAATATAAGGCCAGCCTGAACTGCATAGTGAAAGTCTATCTAAAAAATTTTTCCAACTGGGAAGAGCCCAGAATCAGTGAATTAGATCATATAGACTTTTACAGATGAATTAACACCAGTGTTCCTCAAACATTTTCACGCAACAGAAAAAGAAACTTTCTTTCTGGATCTTTTCCATGAAGTCAGCTTTATACAGGTACTGAAATAAAATAAGGACTCACTAAAAAAGGAGAACTACAGAACAGTATGTTTGATGAATATAAATGCAAAAATCCTCAATAAGCTCTTTGCTAACAGAATTCAATCTATCATTGAAAATATCATATACCATGAAATTTATTTTGTCTCAGAGTTTCAAGGATCTTTCAATACACATAATGGATATAATATACCACATAAACAGAATCAGAGATAAAAATCACAGGATCATCACTATAGATGCTGTTAAGTCCTTTGACAAAATCCAATACCGTTTCATGATAAAACACTACTGAAAGTAGTTTTAGAAAAATCATACTCCCAAAATAGTAAAAGACATGTATGGCAAACCTATAGGCAACATCATATTAAATGGGGAAAAACTGAAATGATTTCCTCTAAAGTATGGGATGAGATAAAGGAGTTGACTTATCAGTCCATTCTAACATAATACTTGAAACTTTAGCCAGAGCAATCAGGAGGAAGAAAGAAATCAAAAGGTTACAACAGGAAAGAAGAAAGTCAAATTATCTGTATTTGCAGATGGTATGATTCCATACTTTAAATGACCCAAAACTCCCACCAGAAGCCTTTCAGATCTAACTCAGAAACGTAGAATACAAAATCAATCCACACAAATCAATCTCATTCTTGCAAGCTGATAATGGTCTGCTGCAACAGTTCACAAGTGTTGTATTACAGTAAAGAAGATTATCAAAATTGTCATCATCATGGTGGAGGAGCATGAGAGGAAAGTCCAGAACTGTTTTGAGGGCCTGAGAACCTTGACACCTGATGCCACGCTGCTGGTGAACAAGGTCATGGACCACGACCTCTACCAGAACCTGCTTCCAGGTGAGTTCTCTGTGCAAGAAGTCAATAAGTGAGATACCATGCATTGGTTCCTCAGGGGTGCCAATATCAACACAGATGTGACTGGAGGATGTGGGGCAGAATCTGAGCATCTATTAGGCCATAAAGAAAGATCTCCTGCAGTTGGTTGTAGCTTTGCCCCTGATGGAAGCCCAGGCCAACACCAGGATCATCATCAACTCTTCCACTAGTGCCACCTAACCATGGGTGAGGCAGTGAGTCCTGGCTGGGTGACCCCTGAGTTTCATGAGAAAGATCTGATAGATTACAGGGACCATGCTTGGGTCAGAGTGACTTTCTGTTCCAGGCCCTGGAAGAAAAATACCTTAACCCCTGGGAACAGGGCTTGCATCTGTTGCATGCCCTAAGCAGCAGTTATTGTGTGCCCCTAGTTGTTGCCTTTGCCTGGAACAGGAGATCAACAGAGTCTTTTTAGCACCAATGGGGTGATGCCAATGTATGTTTCCAACCCAGCACATGAGAACAGTGGCCTATAGCCAGCTCCAGCAGCAAGGCCAACCAGGCAAGCTAATGAGACTGAGCTTGTTGCTGCTCTCAGAGGAGGCCATCTGGATTTGGCAAGAAGAGATCTACTTTGAGCTCCAGGCACATGAGACATCTGGGATGGCCACTGTTTTGGTCCCTTTAGGCATTTAGAGGGCAGAATAGTGATGCTATAGGAGCTCATCATCTTCCAGTATTTCACAGTGATGCAGCAGATCTATATGAACAAGATCACTGTGAAGAAAGCCATCAAGATCCTTATCAACATCACTGAAGTGGTAGAAACCAAGTAGCAAGATTGGCTGTCCTTCAGGGGACTGTGCTCTCATGCTGGTTGGCTATCTGTTGCCCACCAACATCTTTATCAGAGCTCAGTTTGAGTGTTTGAAGGATGGCAGTTCATTGGTCAAACTTTTCAGTGGCGAACGCCATGCAGATGATGTTGCAAGGCAATAACTGGCTGACATCTACATGGAGGACTCTGAGGAGAAGATGACTATTTATGAAGTTATTTTTCCAAAACTTCTGAGAACCAGCACAACCACTCTTCTGATGGAGGCCCACTGGCTTCCTGGTAGGACTGATGTGCTAGGCAGCTCCTAAATTTTTAGTAAATCTGATGAATAACCAGTGCCTGTATGTCCAAGAAGTTATTAAGTAGGAAAAGTGGGACTCAAACTACTAAAAAAGCTCGATTCCTGGTACAAAAAACAAACTACACAAAAATCTATTGACAGCTGAAAAGACTGTCACTGGCTGTAAGGACCCTTATTCATGCATCATCATCTAGCTCTTTCAGGCCATAAGCAAAGGTCTGATGCTCAGGGAGCACAGCATCTATGTTCTGGATGTCCAAATCACCACTGGTGGAATCAGTGACCTGCCTGTGGACATAGTCTACAAGTGAAGCTACTTCAATAAGAAAATGAGCCGTATGCTGGCTCACCCTAGCAATGACATCAGGGGCTAATTTAAACAAGACCTGAAAGAGAATCTCTCATATATACAGCTGCTGGAGGGCTACATAAGGGACTCTGAGATGAAGCCTGTACTTCCTGCTGCTGAGAAGGACTTAGAAGGCTGAGGTGGTGGAGACTACACTGATATATACTGAGAAGGACCTTTGAGGAGACATATATTGACATCCCTGGTGGAGGCTGCCATGGTATCATCACCATTTCCTTGTGGAAGGTGAAGGAATCAGAACAGGCACCTGAGGAACAGAAGGCCTGGTTTATAGTCAGGCTGGATGAACAAGGAGTGTGTAATCATCATCATGATAAAGATCATTGAGAAGACTGAAATTATTCACAGAAGAACAAGACATTCTTTAGCCATGTGAACCGCAATCTTACTGCGGAGGACTTGAGTAATTTTGCAATCATCTCACTTGAGACGTATCACTTGCTCCAGAAGGTCCTAGAGGTGGAATCTTCTTCAATGGCATGAGATTGATGACTGGAAACTATGTGTTCTGCTCCAGGAAGATGCTGTCTATCAGATCCTCAAGAAAAGACTGCAGAGTACCAAGACAGCCCACTTGTTGGAGGCACAGGCAGCAATATGCTTTCTATTGGCCCTAGTGAAGGGTGAGTGGATGACGATGGATGAGACTGTGTGGAAGGACCTGATGTGCTCCAAGCTGAAAGTCTAACTCTCTTGGCAGAGTGAGCTGTTACTGAATACCAAGACTCCATACACTGAGCAAATTATCTCACTCTCCAGGCCAAGAAGGAGTTGATCTCTGTAGAAGAGGCACTACAGTTACTACATGCAAATTCAGTCTCAGAAAGGGTTAGGAACCCCTACCTGGGCTTCTGTCTTTCACTGGATGTGACCTACCAACATGATTACCTCAACAAAGATACATATGACCAGTTCTTAGATCCCCATGAAGTGTGTGGTTGTGTGAATCCCTCCAGTGACAGCACCATAACTTAACAAAACTGCAACTGGGATGCTGTCTTGATAACAGCAGGCAGATGCTCTTGTTCCTCTTAGATACTCACAAGCTGAACTTCCATGGCCTCTGCAAGCAGATCACTGTGGCAGAGCTAATGCGCTCACAAGTTATGGGGTCTAGGAAGAGTTACCACAGCCCCTATAGTGTCAGTGGCCCTGGCTTCACCACTGCTCTTGGACCAGTTTATGCTGTGTCAGCTTTGATACCACCAACTGTGGCTTCTATATGACCTTATTCTTCTGCAGTTACTCTTCCTTGGACCTGCATGGAAGGTCCTAATCCTATGCCTGCAACTTGCCCTCCTGCTCCACATGTGTCCAGGCTCCCAGCCAATGTGCTGGAATCTCTCTAATATTTAAGTGTGTTTCTACCAAGTGGTGCCTCAAGTTTAACCAAAAAGTACTAGACTAACATATTAACATCCATCTCTTTTCCACACAACCTGTATTTTTGGGCACAAAGCTGACACAGCCCCAATAAACAGCACACCATGATTGTATGTCTCTTGTCCCTTTAACCTGCCACTCACCATAGTCAGGCACCTTGGAGGGTCCAAAGCTGACCTTCAGCCAACTCTTCTTGTCTACACAAAGATGATTTTCTCTGACCAAATCCCAGACTTAAAAGCCCATGCCACAAGAAGCACACCTGCCAGTCTTTAGATGCTGAGAGTAGTAAAGCTATTCCTGGAAGTAGAGGGTCCTCCATTCTCACAGAGCAACTGCCTTGGCCCAGAATTTCCCCCAGGGTGTTTCTCAGATGTGCCTATTCCCTCAATAAGTCTTGCTGGTGAAGGAAGGACCCTGAGAAAGCTTATCTCTTTCAGCTTGCCCAGAGAAGCCTTCCCCATGGGAAGATGAAGGTCTATCATGGTTCCCCACCCTGCTCCAACACATATTGTCCCAGGATCCCAGCCTCTGACTTCAGCCTTCCATCCCCAGTTCCACTTGTAACTTTCTTTCTATGTCTTCCCTCATACCCTCACCCTGAGAACTCATACCCAGGGTGGCAGGCAACCTTTCTGTCTGGGCTGAGCTGGGGATACTTCATTCCTGGGATTCCTCTGGGCCCATCAAGGAGTTCTTCCTTAGGGGATGTCTCCATATGTTGCTCCCAGAAAGCCTCTGCCCCTATTGACCCAGGATACTGGTTGCTGTATGAGATGATCAGGATGCCCAACACTGTCCCCAATCCAACCTCTGACTGAAACTTCATGGCCCAATAATCCATGTTGGTGACAAGTGGGCTTGTCAGGCAGAACTCTAACATGACCATGGTTGGGGTCCTGAAGCATCCTCCCCTTTATGAAAGCAATTCCACTGTAAACACACACACACACACACACACACACACACACACACACAGCCTGTAATGTTTCTATGTAACTGAGCTACCTGTAACAATCCCTTCTGAAGAAGTAACCCAAACTTCCTTGAGAGAGTAATGGGAAATGACCAATCTGACTTCTTCAAGCTAAAAGGGGTTATAGTTGTTCATCAGCAGTCAGGGATACTCTGCAGAGAGTCTATCTGAAGTTGCTCAATAGACACTGGGCATTTTTAACTGGGATAGGCATAAAACTAAGTCTGGAGGAGAGGAAGTCAAAGAAACAATTAAGTACATATGGACCAAATAATAGCCTCAATGGGATAATTATGAGTACAGCTAATGATTTCCACAGAAGAGTTAGAAATGGCTTTCCATAGGAGGATAAGAATAGGGTCTAGGGAATTTTAGAGTCTGACATGCCATTGACTTGTTATCTAATATCTTGAACAGCTACTGAGATTTTAGCAGAGGCTGAAGAATGTGACACAACATACAGTTTTTATAATTGCATGAGTATACTACTATGCTGCTGTAAGTCCAATGTCCCAGTTAAGTATCCCAGTTAAGTTCAAGAAACATATATATTTGTAACTGTTTATTGATGTACAATGCCTGGAAGGAATACCAGACTTGAATTTTACTTCTTTATTTATGAGACAGAGAGAGAGATGAGCTGTAGTGTCATTTAAGTCCTACTCAGTATAGTTAGCTAAGACCTCAACATGTGTCATATAACCTTTTCTCTGGACAAGATCTAGTAGAACCCAATAAAAGGAAGCTAGCATATTTGGTATTGGTTTTATATGCAGGATGTCTTGGGCTTTGACATCTTCTAGGCAAGAATAAATGTTAATCAAATCATGTATAATCAATGTATACAATGGCATTTATCATAAAAACATGAGAATTAGATCTGACAGGTAAGTTTGAAAACTTTTCTAAGGGATAACAATGGTAACTCATTGGCTCTTAGGTCCCTTTATTGATAGAGTCTGACATTTTTATCATAAATCCCTCTAGCTTTAGTTACAATTATCTCTAAATTTTGATAACATATGGGAAACAGATTAATACATTACTTTAACCAATGAAATATTCTCTTAAATGTTAGTATATGATCAAAAATATGTACTTTATTTGTAAAAATCAGTCTCAGTATGATTTTGATTAGTTGGCAACTTGGATATATATATTTTAGCATTTATATAGGATAAAACTTCTAAAAGAAGGAAGCTCAGCTTTTAGGCATGACTAAAAGAAATGAGTGAAGAAAAAGTATCCCAGTTAAGTTCAAGAAACATATATATTTGTAACTGTTTATTGATGTACAATGCCTGGAAGGAATACCAGACTTGAGAAGAACAAGGAGACACATGCCAATGTCAAGAGACATGCTGGTTTTTACCTCTTGTCATGAGTACACATTGCTCCTGCATGGGAATGAAAGTTAGAGATGACAGTCTAACAAGAGGAAGGAGGCAAGTGCCAAAAGGCCCTTTTATCTTGCTGGAACACCTGTGAGGATGAATCTGAATTGTGGGACCAATGCCTAAGAGCTCAGTTTCACTTCTAATAGCAGCCCTTATATAAAGGGCATGGTTTGGTAAGTCTCTTGTGATTATCCCTGTTATGGTGGTCTGTCTTTCCATTTGAGTGCAATCACTGAGCACCTCTTGGAACTCCAAGAACCAGACTTAGGGTCTGTTTCTTCTAATGCTGTGACAAAGCAGCCATTTTTGGGTCTCTTTGTTTTCTCTCTTTTACTTCCTCCCAGTCTTAATTATAGAATACTAAGGAGGCAATTTTCATTAAAGTATTAAGTGAACTATCTGGAAAAGGCTACCCTTTCTAAATTTTTTCTAATATCTGGGTTTGACTGGCTAATAAACATGTCTTTAAGAATAATTTGTCCCTGTATAGAATCAGGATCTAGGGAAGTTTTAGAGGAACTAGGGACAAATTATGCTTCCTTAGATCCTCTAATAATACTATTGCCTCTAATAAACTATCTAACAAGACAGAGGGGTTTTTATCTTTCTCCTCAAAGATAGCCAACCATATAAAATAACTAAGAAGCTTAGTTTTTGTCCTTCTTAGACCTTTAAGAATACACACTTGAAAATCTCTCCTGCTCCAATCTCCTGTCATGCTGTCAGGCCAGAAGTCTTGGGTGTGAACTAATTGCACCCCATTGAGAACTAGCAGTTCTCCTGGCTGTTGACCTTCTGGCTGTCTGAAATTAACCATATGAAATTCACCTCCAAATATAATATCATCTAGTAATTCTGCTTGTCTCTCACTAGAAGTCAAGGTTTGATTTAAGGTTAACATTATATCTATCTAGGCTATTTTATAGGAACATTATATCTATCTAGCCTAGTTTATAGGTTTGAGTAAATCCTCTAAAAATATCTATACACTTATCAGATCATCCAAAAATTTTCCTAGTTCTACCTTAATTTTCTTTAATTCACTGTGAGAAAGAGATCTATGAATGGGGTAGTCTCACATGGATTATAATTATACATTGAGTATAAATAAGAATTATTTCTTAATGTAAAAAATGCTAGAACATACAGCAATTCTGACCATTTTTCCCTCTTTCTTACAGTATGATTTTAGTTTTAAAAGAACATCATGATACTTCCCTCTGCATTCCATTTTGGCTCTGGGTTGTATGGAAACCACACAAACATACAGAGAAATATCAAATGACTCTTTTTTAAAATGTAAGGGTCAAAAGTATTCCATTTCTTAAGAATGAATTGCAAAAGAGTAAGAGATTTTGACACTGAAACTCCCATGTGTGTAATGTAAAAATTACAAAGCGTCGGGGTTGCCCATCTTTCAGAGACTCCAAAAGAGTATGAAACTTTGACGTTGAGTCACCTGTCTATGCAAAAAGAAAGAATAGTTTGTCCCTTTATTATTTGTATTTGATAATGTCCATAAGGTGTCCCTCAGGTTTTTTCCACTCCACAGCAGGTGGATACCACATGGAGACAGTATAAGAAAAAATTCAGCCCACCTACCCACCCTGCAACTGACACGCAACCTTATGTTGCCAGGTAGCTCATGAATTTGGCTTTTATAAGCCTAACTGTAACAGGAATGTTTAAAGAAGGAAACATTACTTTGTAATAAACTATTGTCTTCTTTTAATTTTAAAAAGGTAAATTAGACAATTGGGGTAAGGGAAAGGACAAAAACAAAGAAGGCAAAAGATTACATGTACATAGGTATATATAGATAACCATGCTACTAATATCTGCTAAAAAACAGTTTGTACTTTCATTGTTTGACTGTTTGATAATTTTTATGCCTAAATCTTGTAATCTGAACAACTACTTCTTAGATACCAATATGCAATATATTAATTAGTGTTGATTTCTTACTGTTTTTTTTAAATTCTATATGGTTTTTATCCTTTTTTTCTGTTTTGCTTTTTAAAATAAAAATTTTTAAAAGGTGAGTTTGAGCACTTCTCTGATAGTGCTGTGAATGAGAGTCCATCTGGAGACAGATAAAGACAACAAATAAAATTGAGTCACTCTGCCCTGGGCCTTCTGACAAAGTCTGAGGTATTTGTGTCTTTTATCTAATTACACAGACACTCTTTCCTACAAGAGAAATTAGACAAGGTAAAGAATTAAGGGAGTAAAGATGGTAAAAGTAGATGTCAAATTATCATTATTTAAAGATGACATGATATTCTACATAGAAGGCTCCAAAACCTTCATCTAAAGATTTCTAGATTTAATAACCAGATTCATTCATATAACTGGATACAAAGTAGACATGCAAAAATCCATAACATTTTTGTACAAAAACAAAAAAAATCACTGAGAGAGAAATTAAGAAAACTATACCAGTAGCACAAAAACATTTGAAGCATAAAAGTTTGTTACCTAAATGAGCCCCAGGCCAGAGTCTATGAAACAAAAGCAAACTCTGACCTCTATCCAGTGATCTCAGTGGAAGACCTCCCACTAATATAAAGGAAAGAAACTCTAAACCTACTAGATATCTAGTATGAGTTCAGGTCCTCTAACACTGAAGAATGAATTTTAGGAACAATGTTGGTTGAGAGCAGCATATATTTATTGAGAGAAAGAAAGCTTTTGTCTGAGACACACAGAAGGGATCCCCAATGGGTTGCCAAACATCTCAACTGAACCCATCAGAGAAACACAAATTTAAAAACTACATTCAGATTCCATCTCATCCCAGTTGGAATACTAAATAGCATTGTTGAAAAATAAAAATAAATAAAACATTGAATACTGGCTGAGGGCTAAGGGAGAACAGGACATTCCCTACTTTGTTGATGGGAATGTAGCACAACAACCATGATCAAAATTAATACGGAATTTCTTAGGCTAAACATACAAATACCATTTGGCACATCTACACTGAAATTTAATCCTTGTATAGTCCATTAACCCATTAACAGTAGACAGTTACTAGTGTAGCCAGCAGTTGTCAGAAGGTGTTTGTGATTTCAGGTTTTTCAAAAAAACCTAACTTTTACTATGTCATTGTATTATATACCTCTAGTAGTTTTACATTTTCTGCATGATGTTCAAGACCAAGTTAATGTGAGGCCTGTTTTAAACACAATCAATTTTTGTTATCTATGAAGGTAAGACTCTATGGGAGTACCCTAGAACCATACATAGCACATCTTAGCTCTTATTTCAGTGACAACAGTTTGGATGAATCACTACCATTGCTTGACCAAGTTGCTTTCTATGAAAACTCAGGGGACTTTCTCCTGGTGACTCTCTCTAGGCACACCACATAACAATAAATGTTTCTTCTGTAGGCTTACAATCTTCCTGATCAGAAGATCAAGGATTCAATGAATATTGGATGATGTAGTAGAGTTTCTCTTATGTTCTGGGTCTTCATTGAACTTGGAAGGCTAGGGTCAAAACTTTGGCTATCCTCTTAGTCCATCTATATCTCTAACTGTTGTTCTCTAAATCTCAGTTGTTGAACACCTAGAAAAAAGTATTGATAACAGTACAGTGTTGTAGAGACAGTAAACTTAACATTATTATCTAAATATCAGGGACTTCAGAGAGTAAAATAGAATGATTATTTTTTAACAACCATAAATGTTTTACCAATTGAGTACCTGTCGAATGTTAATGAACAGTTACATATTTTACACAGAATTTTAGCAATTAAAGCCAGATACATTATGACATGATGATCATAAAGACCTTTTGTAATATACCTGAATTTCCATTCTGAACTAAAGTATCTTCTTTTAGTCAATCATCACTTTCTAATACATAAAAGCCTTTATCCAACTAGTTGACCTTTAGTGGGATGTATCTCTGAATAGTATTTGTTGAAGACAGAGGTCTGAATGTGAAACAAATTTTTTTCACCATAGACAATCCCTGTTTCACATTTTTGGAAGACCTGTACATGGGGAAGCATGAATGCATGAACATACCATGAAGTTAAAAACAATCTGTCATAGCCATATGAAAACATTTGTATGGGAATTTTTAAATCAAAAACTTTATAGTATTATTTCTTTTGATGATGACCAATGTGAACATTTTGCATTATTTTTTATAACTTTAGTTGGAGGTGTCTCCCACTGGGCCTCCATGCAATGAACAAGAACTTGTTAAATGTTGTTAGGCAACTGCTTATTCATCAGGTGAAGTCCTGTCCAATAATCTCTCCCCACCACAAAAGATTTTGTTTAACTGCCTTAATACTATTTTGATGACTTATAAAAAAACCCAGGCATAACTTTCAACACTTTATTTTTGAGCAGTGAAAAACTTAAGTCAATAATAAACAACAGTATATATTGCATTCACACAATAATTTTAACATCATTTTGACAAGCTGGCAACCCAATTGGAAACATGCTTTTTAAATCTATGACCAAAACTTTGATCAACTGATACTAAACGAAAACGAAAAAAGAAAGGAGAAAAAAACTGTTGAGTTCAAATAAAAAGGAACATCTGTTCACAGAACAAATGGACAAACATGGACAGATAATCTGTACAGATTTCATCGGACTTTGAAATAAGCACACATCTTATAGATATCCTTAAGAACTCTCTAAGTTCCTGGGAGGGCTATTTATACACTTGTATCATGCCCTTTTGCTGAACTAGCTCACTTCTTATGCTCTGTGTTCTTGGCACTGGAACACCTGATTGCCTCCAACCCCTCAAGCCCTCAGGGCATTTCTCTGGTGCTCTGTGCCATTTAGGTACTCCTCTACAGGCGCATGTGAATTATAACTAGCACATTTGACTCCTAACAACCAATTAACAGACTGGACAAACAGACAAATACATAGGCAGACTTACAAACATCTTACAAAATCAGAGTGCATGCAAATATATTTCAGTCAAACTGATTTTCACTATTTTTTTACAAATGTAGAATTTGTATCTGTCAATAGGCTAGTTAGATCTGTGTAGGTCAATTAGCAGAGATCTAATATAAATGGACATTTAAAATATAAAGTCTTATTTATAATTAACATACATTTTTGTATTCTGTCTTAAGATTAGTAGTAATTTTTGTGTCCCCTTTTTTCACTAAATTTTCAGTTTGGTTATCTATATATACTCCTATCATCTGTTTAGACTTTTGGCTTTTGTTTTTGGTTCCCATCTTCTGGGCATCCTGCATCACTTCCTTCAATTGGCTCCATGTCTGGTCTAACCCCATTCTTGTCTATTGGTTGTGGTGTGGTTTCTGAGGCATCACTGTTATAAGACTGAGTATCAACATGTTGAGAGGTGTAATCAAGTCCCTCTCTGGGTTTGAGTCCATGATTCAGCTGAACAGAATGTTATGGCACCCAGATAGGCCATTTAGCATTTCCTGGAAAAACACAAATATACTCTCAACCACAAATTAACAATTGACTGAGTGCTTTCATTGTCTACTATGAAAATCTTTCCAAAGGAACCTTTTTAGACTTTACTTGATTGCATTGTCTTTCTGCTATGGTAGTTCTACTTTTATTAGAATTAAAATTTGAAATGGTATATATCACCAAGTGAAATCTACTGAGGTGAACTCATCCTTTTTGTGAAATTTAAATAGTGAGCAAGTTTAAATATTTTTAGAGCTGAGGATTATAAGGAATTTCTGTGGTAAGGTACAGAGAAAAAAATCATGCATTTTGTATGTAGGTACCTAGGGCTTAGGGCTCTTTCTTACAATCACAACACATAGGTTGTACTCCTGGAGGTGCCTCTGTCATTGACATTCTGAGCATAGGTGGTGCAGGTGCTGTGCAAACTTTTGTGCATATGAAGTGCACACCCAGGTAATGAAGAAAAACTGGAGTGGCTCAAGTATATCAGAGCCATGTCCCACCTCTCTGGAGCCACATCCCACCTTGGTCCTGGGCACAGTGTGGAGTCACAGGGGGGCTGGTCATTGGAAAGCTTGTTAGGCATGGTGGAGTTCACTCCTCAGCACACTGAAGAAAAGGCTGCAAATCTCAATTCCATGGTACAGGTCCCACCTCACCAAACCAGGCTAGGAAGGCCACACCAGAGAAGTTTCTCCATGACTTACACCATTTGTTTGTATTTTTTAAAGGAAAAATCATGAAATGGTTTTTTGACTCTGATAATTTGAAGTAAAAATCAAGGGATATTTCATTCACTAAAGGAGATTGCTTCCATGCTCTTGTGACTGCAATTCTAAGTTGATCATAAATTATTGCATGTGGCAGCAAAGATGTTCTTTGTATCCCTCCAGGTTTACAGTTTAGCACTTTTACTGGGGTGAGAACATTACCCACATAGTGTAGATCTTTATTTGCCACATTCAGAGGCCATGTCATAGGCCAGTGGTGTTGGGCAATGACTAAAGTATTTGATCCATAGTCCAGTGATTTTGGGCAATGACTAAAGCATTTTAAGGCCCTTTAAATACTTTTCTTTTATCAATTTATCTATTTAATGTGCTTAATCTGTTAAGCCAATAAGTACCAGAAAACCCCAAACCCTTGAATTCCCTATTTTCATCTGTTGATTTTCCAATTTTTATCAAAAGAATAAT
The DNA here is from genome assembly GCA_004027455.1 of Hydrochoerus hydrochaeris. NCBI lineage: Eukaryota > Metazoa > Chordata > Mammalia > Rodentia > Hydrochaeridae > Hydrochoerus > Hydrochoerus hydrochaeris. The sequence continues at coordinate 51,956 of PVLA01000237.1, forward strand.
AACCTATTGAGCAATATGAGAATCTGGGAAGTTGTGAACAGTGTTTTGAGTAGAATGAACCAACATAACTTTGATTTTCCAATGCAGCTGAAACAAGCAACATTCTTTATCTCCCTTGTCTTTGCCAAACTGTTGGTTTGGTGGAGCTCTTTTGTTCCCTCTCCTGCCTGTGGATGGACATGTGAGAAGTAGTGAGAGGAGCAAAAAGTAGCAGTTTCTTCCCATTAAACAACACTTTAAAATCCACAGTTTTCCAGATAGATTTGTATTGGTTTTCTTGTTCCCAGTTGTGCTGTAAGCTGTTTTCCCATTTTCTCCCAAGTATGTAAATTTGCAATTATTTCTTCTGGAAATAAACTCAAGAAATTTATCAAGCTGTGTAGTGTCAGTGTGTTGAAAAGTAAAATTGATATAAGAGAGCAAAAAATACCTAAGTAAATGTAGAGTTATATGATTTCAAATTTGAAGCAAGTACTCCTAAAGTAAACAATTTTGAAAAACAACGGTTTGAGAATTTACATTACCAGATATTGAGGCTTACTACAAAGCCATATTGAGACAGTGATGTGCTGGAGCCAGGCTATTACCAGCATTTGAAAGCCAAATATTGAATTTTTAGAAGTTTTACAGGTTAGTTGTTGTATTGGTTATTTGAAATTTTCTTTTGTGAGAGTATTTTGTAAACAAAAATCAGCAAACCAGAAATCAGAATCATATTATCACCCTAACCACTAGAAGCCTGCTGTGCCAAGCAGGGCTGTGTCTTCTCAGATAAGCTTTCTGAGCCATAGCATTCCTACTTTTTCGTAGGGCTATTGCAGACATTTTTCTGGAACAGGTAGACCTCTCACATCGATTCTGAATTTATGTCAAGTGGCCCAAGGATATCATTGTCTACATTTTAGACAGATAGTTGAAGGTTTTTTTGAAGGGACACATAGTAACCATGTTGCTCCCACAGGTACAGTAGCACAACTTTTAGCAAAATGCCCTCTCTCTCCACAATGCAAATAAGTAGTCTTGTTTTTCTTCTTTAGGCTGTGAATTAATGACCCAATTGATTATAATTTGTCTCTTACTATTAAGGTTTTGAAGTTCAGTAACAGAGTAGATATGCTGAAAACCCTCCATGTACTCCCTAGCCCATCTGGCTTCATTTAGTGCCAGTTGCAAGGGAGACAGAGAAAACTACTCCCTTAGAAACAAAAGTTTTAACCTGTGATACAGCTAAATTTCTCTGAGCTGAAATGTGGAGATAGCTGTTTGTAAGTCAATTAAAATATTGGAAGTTGTAAAATAGAATTCACAGCAAAGCTCCCCTCTTGTGCAGAAGAGTTATCTTCCCTCTCTCTTTTCTTATCTAATTGAGTAAAACCTAAACTGTAGGAATTTCTATTGTTGTATCATCTTTTTCTTAGGCTAATATTGCTATGAGCCAATTTCCCTGTGGCTGTTTCAACAAGCTTATAATCATTAAGATACTTCCTAATCAAAATCCACAAAAGAAATTAAATAATAGAATCAAGCATAAAACAAACAGCTCTTTATACATTTGTGATTATTTAAAAGTTTTTGTCCCATAATTATACCAATAATGAAATCAATGCATCTTCTTTTTTTTTCCCCTGGGGAAAGGGTTTCTAACAAGCCTGTTTTTTTTAACTGGTCTTAGAGAATAAAGGTTTGTTTCAATACCTCAATATTTATATCTGATGAAGCCAATATCAATATACTTCAGTGATGACTGTTGTATATCAATGCACTTATTCCCCTAGTTACACACAAATGAGAAGTGTCCCCTTGCCCTCAGTCTCTTACCCAATCCATGTTCAGGTGCTATATGCTGTGACCTATATGACATTTGAAGTTCTTGGTGTGAATGATGGCAAGAGGATGAGAAAACAAAGAAAAGACAAAAGATGTGGCCAGGTGGAGCCATTACCCTCCTGATGAGAGGAAAGGAAATGCTTAACCAATGTAGTGTGTTTATTTATACGCTTAGAGTGATGACATCAATTTCAACCCAGCTACTTAGCAACCCATTGCTTGGATTGTCTAGGTCTTGGTGATTTTCTGGGCTGAAGTAGCTTCTTCATGTGGCTTGCCCCAGGTGCTCATAGTTTTTGGGAAGGCCATGCCCTGGTTATGCTGCAGCCCTGCATGTGTGGTCAATTTCCAGCTTCAGTGGTTCCCAACATGAATCCTACTTGGTCATGCTGCATAATCTTCTTGATGATTTGCTGCATTCTGCTTGCCAGTACCTTATTAAGGATTTTTGCATTTATGTTCATTAGGGAGATAGACCTGTAGTTCTCTTTTTTGGCTGAGATCTTCTCTGGTTTTAGCATTGAAGTAATATTAGCTTTCATGAATGAATTTGATAGTATTGTTTCCCTTTCTATTTCATTGCAATGAATAATGGCATTAGTTCATCTCTAAAGTTATGTAAAATTAAACTGTGAATCCATTATGAACTGTGCTTTTATTTGTAACTTTTTAATAACATTTTCAATTTCACAGAGAGATGCTGGTTATTTATAATTTTTATATCTTCTTGATTCATTTTTGATAATTCATATGAATCTAGGAATCAACCATTTCTTTTATCTTTTCCATCTTATTAGAGTAAAGGTTCTCAAAGTAGGTACTGGTGATCTTCTAAATTTCTGAAAGATCTGTTGTGATTTCACCCTTTTAATTTTTAATTATATGAATTTCAATCTTACCTTTCCTTTTTTATATAAAGTTGGCTAAGGGTCTTTCAATCTTATTTACTGTTTCATAAAACCAACTCTTTAATTCTTTTATTGGTACACTTAGAGTTGTGGTCCTTATTACCACTTTCTAGAATATCTTTCAAATACAACTTTCTAGAATATTTTTCTCTGTAGAAAACTGGTTTGGTTGTCATGAATTGCTTCTTTTTCATGAAAGAATTTTATTTATATATTAATTCTGAAAGATAATTTTAGAGGAAATGTCAATCAGTTTTAAATTGCTTTCTTTCAGAACTTGAAATGCCTTGCTCCAACTCCTGTTGACTTAAGAGCTTGTGCTGAGAAATCTACTGTGATTCTGATGGGCTTTTGTTTATAGGTGATTTGTTTCTTTTCTCTAACAGCTTTTAATATTCTTCTCTTATGCTGAACTTCTGAAATTCAGACTGCTACATACCATGATGTAACTCTAATTTTGTCATGACTAATTGGAGTTCTATATGCTTCATTTATGTATATGTTAAATATTTTCCCATGCTTGGGGAGTTTTTTGCTATTATATCTGTGAATATGATTTTTTTATCTTGCTTGTGCTAATGCCTTCTTTTTCATTGATCCCAATCAGTCTTACGTTGTTCTTTGCAAAATGTTGATTGTTGGATTGTATTTTTCATAGCCCCCTGCTATTTTAATAGATCTTTCTTTTGATTATCACTAACCACAATGCAGTCTTCTAGGTCTAATATTCTATCTTCACTCTGTTTTGGGTTTGGCAAACTTTCAGTGGGATTTTTAATTTCCTGGATATTTATTTGAATCTATTTCATGGATTCCACTTTTTTCTATATTGAATATTTATGATTTCCTTCATTTTTCTAAGCTCTATTTTATTTATCTCTTTCTCCTCTAAATTTGTTAGCTAGACCTTCATTATAGTTTTCATCTCTTTTTGTTTGTTTTTTGTTTTGTTTTGTTTTGTTAATTGAGACAGGATCTTACTATATAGTTTAGCCTAACGTTGGGTTCACTATGTAGGCCATAGTGGCCTCAAGCTTGTGACAATACTCTTGCTTCAGCCTCCTAAGCACTAGGATTACAGGCATGTACCACTACTCCCAGATTCACCTGTTTTCTAAACAGGGAAACTATTTATATTTTACTTTTCTTTGTCTGTCTCTCTCTGTCTATTGCTCTCTCTGATATATATATATATATATATATATATATATATATATATATATATAATTTCTCTGCTGCTGCTGCTGCTGCTGATGTTATTTCAGAACACTCAGGATGATGACATATGATTTCTTCTATCCCATTCTCCCCTGGATTTGTCCTGGATTGACTGGAAGTCTAGAATTCCATTTTGCTTCTGTATCTTGTCATTTTCTAATTTTATTTAGTTTAATTTATTTTCTTTGTTGTTGTTTGTATTTTTCTTATTAGGTAGCTTTATCACTGTATCTAAGATTCTCTAGGGCATCTCAATTTCTCTGAAATGTCTTCTGGGTGTAGTGACTGTTTGTCTTTATGTCCATTGCAAGATACTATTGTCCCATTTTATTAGGGAAGAGGAGTTGCTACATATTTGGCTAAACACCTAGTCCTTTGTTATTGAACTATGGTGATGATTATGACCCCAGATTATCACGATGTGTTCACAAATATGTTAACAATTGATTTCAACATCTATGGCATTACAGCTAAAGTGATATAATTAGCAATAACCATATCATCAAGCAAAGCATAAAAACTGACAAAATGTGATAACTTCTAAGTTGATATCACTAACCCAAGGAGAAAGATCTATAGTTAGTTATGTAATAACATCCAACATAAACCAGGAATTTGTATGCAGTGAGTAAGGGTAGAGTGATTTTATTTTGTGGGGAAGGAGAATTTAGAGGGATAAGGGACAAAAGAGAGTGATATCTGAAAAGAAATACAGTGCAAGCAAGACTGAAGGACAAATGATAATCTCCCAAACTTTGGGAGGCCAGAAAGGAGGCCAAGAGAAAAAGAATAAAAGAGAAAGCAAAAGAATATTAAGGTGAACCAGAAGACTACAAACAATTTTCATTTACATATAAATATTATCAAATCAATAAACACCATTGAGTAAAGAGAGGATAGAGAAACAAACCTAGCAATAAAAATCAAAACCTGAACAATCAACCTTCAAAGCAATTTTCTTCTAGTGCCCCTAGTTCTGTGTTAGTTTCCTAGTCAGAGCCAGAATCTGTACTGACTAACCCCACTAAGTCTTCAGCAGCATTACCTCTGAGTTCAGGGCTGATCTTGGCCACACTACTGTCTCTTCTCATGCATTGGTCATGGTGCAGGTTAATGCCCTTGTCCTGCTGTCCAAATCTACTTGCCTACTTGCACTGCTGGTCCTAGGGCAGGTGACAGTGCCCTTTTCCCACTGCTGGCCAAGTTGTTTGCCTGTGCGTACCTTGTCCCATCATCAGGAAAGGCCAGTTGCCTGCTTGTGCTGCGGATCATAGAGCATGGGGCTGTTTTCCCCTGTAGCTAGGGCTAAGACTTTGTGTCCTTAACAGAATGGGGCCTAGCTGGTTCTAGATCCTATTTCATGGCAGAATTTCCCAATCTGCTGTTCAATTGTGAGCTGTCTACTGTAACTGAAATACACTTTCCTCTTTTCAGTCAAGGACATTGGCAGTGAAGTGATCCTGGAGCTGCTGAAATTTAAGTTCCAAGCCCTTTAAAATAAAATGGTGGTCCCACCAACCCACTGCTGTTCATCCACACAACTGTATGCTGGGTGCCATTTTAGTTCACTGACCAAAAACTGATTTGGGAGTGGGTGCTCAGGAAATAGTGTCTCATATTTTCACTGCTTCCACCAGTGTACAAGAGTCTCTCAGTCCAGGTCAGGTCTCAGTACCTTAGTGAGGAACAAAGTTGTTTTTGCCACCCTTCAGGGAGGCTACACAGCTGCTCCAGTCACCATACACTGTCCCAGATCTGCGGTAGTGAGCCATTTCTTGTATAGCAATTAATTATGTTTTCTTCTTCTCCACAGTCAGTTCCCCTGAGGTTCCTATGTAGACTGTACTCCCTCTAGATTTTCCCTGGTTTGTTGTTTTCCAGATTCTCAGTACTTTGTCCTGGAGAAGCTGAGTAGGTAATACTCAGTACTTCACTATCTTGGGACTAGAAACTCTTATTTTCTGCAAAACACTGGCTCTTTTGTTTTCTTATTTATTTATTTATTTATTCATTTATATTTTTGTAGTGCTGGGGATACAAAGCAGACCTCATGCATTTTAAGCCAGTGTTCTGATACTGTGCTACATCATAGCTGCCATTGAGTAATGTACAACTTTTTGTTTAATCTATGAAATGTTAATTTTGGAACAACTGTGCATGTAGTGATTATTAATCACTATAAGGAGAGAAATAATTTATTTATGCCTAACTCAAAATAGACTACTTATTATATGAACTTACTTTGGTATAAGATAAGATAGAAATTACTTCATTTGGAACTATCTTGCAAATTACTTTCATTTTATGTCTTCTTCATTACTATTTTTCTCTAAAATATTCATTAATCTTACATTTTTGAGTTTAATATCTTTAATTTTTTGAGTGTTGTTAAATTTTTATGGCATTATATAGAGCCAAATATTATAACAGAACAAAATGTGTTCAGAATATTTTGTGGGGAGTGGCTGAAGTTGAAGATCAATCAAACGTATCGGGCTGGAACAAGGTTGATCCTAAGAACAAAGAGCACCCACATGAACATGCTCCTCCAGTCCAGAGAGCACCAGGTTAATGAGGCAATGCAAGCAATCAGGTTGCTAGGCAAACACACATGATATCAATCTGTCACATATTAAGTGTGCCACAGTGGTTGAGCAGTTCTATTCTCCCTTAAGGAGAGGATGCTCCACCTGACCTCAGCTTTCTGCATTCTGACTCTTAACTTCTTCATCCTCTACCATCCTTCACCCTGAGAGTTTCTAAGAGCTCTGTTTGAATGTGGCAATATGATACCTGTGTTAGGAATGTACCTCAGTGATTGAGTACTTGCTTAGCATATGCTATTATATAACCTTTAATATTTTTCAAAATATGACTTCAGTAATATTCATCCTGCTTTATAATACAATTTCTTGTCATTAAGGAAATTCAAAAAGCCTATTTTTAAAGCCAATTGTTTGTTGCTAAATGTGTTTAGTGACATGGGGAAAATATTGTAGAAGAAAACAAATGACTCCCTGAACTCCCAGAGAGTACAAATTTTTCTTTCTGTTTCATTCTTTTATAATGTCTGTAAAACATACTGGCCTAACCTTTTTTTCTTTGCAACTTCATTATTTGGGCTGTGTTTTGAATATTGTATGATTTTCCCCCAAGTCACTGTTTATTTTTTGTAAAAAGTAAACTAAATAAAGTGAGAAAATTAACAATATATTAATTTTTCATTATACTAAATGTATAAAATTTTAAAGTTGGATTCCCTTTATTATAAAATTGTGTTATTTATGCATCTGATATGTTAGCAGCCAATTTCAATTGTCTTAATCAAAAAAGTAAAACTAAGCAATTTTATATCAGTGCCTACAATTTAGGGAGAAATTTCACTGATCACTAAAATCCATGAGTCTCAAACCACTTCAGAAAAAAATATATATGGCTCTATCATTGAAGTATACTCCTGGACCTATAGTTTTTTTTTATTTAAAGAAAAAATTTTGAAACAGAAAGAGGGTAGAAATAATACAAAACCTCAAAAACAAAACAAAAAGGAAAAACAAAAATAGTAACCAGTAAGAAATCGCTAGTTGATAATTACATATTTTCCTCTTTGAAGTAGTTGTTCAAGTTACAAAAGTAAAGCCTACAAAGTGGATATACAAACAGTGAGACTGGAATCAGTTTTGTTCATCCATCCAACTAAAACTTTAGCAACATGGTTATTAATCCCACACACTCAAACATACATGCAGTTATATCCTTTAGAATACTTTCTTTTCCTCTCTTTTTTTTTTCTTTACAATAACTATAATCCACTTTCGTAACTACTTAGAAATTCTACACATGTATAAGTCTCTACACATATACCTAACCTTTCTGTATTAGAAGGAGAATCAAATCAAAACAAGTCAACAATACAAATTCCTAGAGAAGCATGAAATGGAAAGGACATATAAAACCACAATACTAGGAGATCTATGGTAGTTACTATGATGTCTCTTGTTATTTTCAATAAAATTGTCTATATTGTCAAACATAGTATAATTAAACTTAGCATTGCATTACACTATTAATAAAATCTAAACATTGTAGACATTATAGGACTTCAAAGGCAGTTAACAATCAAACCAGAATGGGTATCCTATTGAATCCTGTCATCTTCAGAGTAGTTGCCCCTATTCTCAGACTTGACACTCTCAAGCATACCAGATTCAAATAAAATCAGTCAAGATAAAACAGCGATATAACCAATCTTCTCTGTCTTATCTCTGCTATGCTATTTTTCTGTTATTGTTTATTTACTTTTCTCCTTCATTCCTCTGTCTGTCCTTTTCTTGGAGGCCTTTCTGCCATTGGTCCTGGAACCCTGGTGATTTTCTTCTCTCTCTCTCTAGAATGTCCTTCAGTATCCTTTGCAGGGTTGGATTGGTGGTCAAAAAATCCCCCAGTTCCTCTTTGTTGTGGAAATATCTTGTCTCTCCATTAATTTTGAGAGACAGTTTTTCAGGGTACATCATTCTGGGTTCAAGGTTATTTTCTTTCAGGGCTTAGAATATTTTGTTCCAAGCACTTCTTGATTTGATGGTTTGCATTGAGAATTCCACTGTGATTTTGATGAGTTTTCCTTTATAGGTAATCTGTTCCTTTTCTCTGACTGCTTTTAATATTCTGTTCTTGTGATGGATTTCTGGGATCTTGATTATTATATGTCTGGGTGTAGATCTGTTTTGGTTGTAGCTGGCTGGAGTTCTATATGCCTCATTTATCTGAACTTCACTTCTGTTACCTATGTTTGGGAAGTATTCCTTCATTATTTCTGTGAATAGACTTTTTATTTCATTTGTATTTGTTGCTACATCTTCATTTACATATTTTATTCTTAGGTTATAAATCTTGTCATCTTCTAACCTTTGTATCTTTGCTTCCTAGTTCCTTGTTATTTTTAAGAGACCCTTTCGTGATCATACGTTGCAAATCTATCTTCAAGTTTTGAAAGTTTGTCTTTAATTTCTGTTAAAAGGTTTTTTTCCAGGTTTCAATGGAGTTTTTAATTTCCTGATATTCTCTTTGGATCTGTTTCATATATTCTAGGTTTTGTTTATATTCTTCATCAAAGGCTTGTCTCCTTTCTCTGGGTTCTTCTATTCTTTCATTTGTGTGTACTTGAAGATTACCCAGGACTTGTTTTATTAATCTTCTTATATCTTGCTTCACCTGAGTTAGAATTTCAGATTTAAATTTGTCGATGAGGTCACAGAGGTATTTCTTTATTTCTGATGAGGCTGTCTCTGACATTACAGGTTTGCTGCTCTCCACCTCCTCTGCATTTACCTCTGCTGGACTCACTTTCCCTGGTTCCGCAGTTAGAGACCTTTCTCTGTTTCTCTGTCTGGTCATGTTTCCAGCCCCCTTTAGATAGGTGGGTGGTGGAGGTCTCTGGGTCTTTTGTATTGCTTACAGTTTTTCTGCAGTGCACTGGCTAGGCAAGTGCTGCCCCCAGTCCCCTGAAGATCTGTGAGGTGCAAGCTGAGAGCCAGTGCCTCCCCCTTCTTCAGTCAACCAGTTTATGCTTCAGCAAGTTCGTGTGTTCCTTGGGGATGCCACTGGGTCACAGAAGCCTTGTCCCCAGCTGTTGGGTTTCAACCAAGTGCCTGGCCCAGCCCAAGCAGATCCCACCAATCTGATTTGGACTAGGAGTCATTGATGGATGCCTCCTCAGGTTTTGATTCAAGCTGGCCCTGCCCAACTCCAAAATGTTATCTAGCCGGTTCTTCCAATCTGGGGAATCCAGTTCCCATCACTTACCAAAGTTCACACAGCTCGACTGGCTGTTTCCACTCCCTGTCACAGTGCCTCTCCCAGCTGAGGGTCTGGAGCTCACCAACCCACGCTCTCAGCAGGGCCACGATCTCAGTATGACTCTAAGGCATGCCGGTACAGCAATGGGGGCTTGCCCAGCTCCAACCCTCTGTCCACACTTGTACTTCTTTTTTTTCTTTTTCTTTTTCCTCAGTTTCTTCCTGGGTCATGGGAATTCCTCTCCTTTTGTCTGGCTTTCTCCATGTTGTCAGATTCCAGTGTCTGAGTTTTTTTTTTTCTTTAGAGAAGCTCTCTTATTGTGCCACCACTCAGTCAGCCACCTTGCAATCTCACCAATCTCCCCTATGCAGTTTTTGAAAGTGTGATTCTCTTCCTTTCTTTTGAACCACAAGATAATATAATATTTTGTTAGTGATTCATTTGTATCTAATCTCTTATGTCCCATTATATAGTTCTACTGTTTTTTTAAACCAACTCAGACTCTTTCACTTGGAACATTTCCATGGAAAGCCCATAATTTTAACCAGCATATTATTTCAGATTCTTTTATTTTGCTTGGCTATAATTCCAAATGTCTTGCAATCATTGTACAACTGGCTTTATATAGACTGATTAAATACTTTGAAAAAATTCCAAATAACAACAGTAGATGGTGCTAGTGACTTCAAAAAATAGTTTTTACCCTTAAATTCACTACAAAATGGAAAAAAGAGAAAAAGTGACCATTTGAATTCAAATAAATCTCCATTGTTTAAGAATTATTTAAAAGGAGTTATAGCTAATATTTAAAATCTTCAATGGTGCCTCAGGTTATGAATGCTTTTCTTTGCAACCAGTCTGGTAAAATTTTGTTTCTGGTTACAAACTTGGCATTAGGTGGCAAACACACCTGCAGCTATCTTTCCCATGCAAACACAAATGTGACCATCTTTTCCAAAATCATAGGACAAATTAAATTCATGAACAATGTGATCGATTAAAACATTCATTAATTGGAAGGCAACAAAATACCTTGTTAAATTTCTCTTCTCTGACTGCAGTGGTATATTATACCCTAAAATGTTGTAAAATACTTTTGAGATAAGATTTGGATCTAAATTTAAATTCCTCTCTAGCTATAAGGAAAAGAGCTCTTAGAATATTTCAAGATGACTTCCAAACTGGACTTTTGTCAGTATATTGACATCATTAGTATTTCTAAATAGAAAATATAATACATATGAAATACAGCATTTGCAGCTTACTGTGACCCACAAGAAAAAGCAAAGTACTCTTTTTCATATGAAATGATTAAGAAAAATGATCTTTATGCATTGTTAGCCTCAAATAGATTGCTTAAAACTTATAATATTTACATGAAAATAATATAAATAAAAGCATCATTTTAGGATTTAGGAGTTATTTAGTGCAATAGCATGAAAACTGAAGTGAAGTTATCATTTGACAGTTGTGCTTTAAAAACGTTTTTGACTGAGATATATTATTGTATAGGGTCACAATTTATGACTAATTTCACTATTTCCATTGCATTTTTATTTTAATTCTTGGAAACTAAATTTTCCAAAGTATTTCTACAATTATACACATATGGTACTGTGAGGTCTGAGCTATTCAAGGATGGGAGAAGAAATGCAGGGATATGATATGGCTTATTATTTTGTTCCAGTGTTTGTCAGTATTTAAATATTGATTTATTTTCCCCCTAGGGAAAAGAAAAACAAATATTCCTCCATGGAAGTAGTAGAATGCATATCATATTAATAACAATCTAGTGGAGCTTTAAGAAAATGAAATTTTTAAAAGAGCATAATTTTACAGTGGTCACAGTCCATTAAAATCCTATCCATGTCTCACTTAACTACACTTAATGGAAACTATAAATTGATTCACACCTATCCACAAACATATTCTCATTTTGAGAAAAAAGGAAATAAGGAATTTATATACATTTATTAAGATTAGTCTTCTGGCAAAAACTGATTTCATTGAATTCTAAACTTTAAGCAAAAACTTAAGTGAGGATACTCAGATATTATAGCTCATTTTATTTCTTTAAAATGTTACTAAAGCAAAAAAAGTTACTAAAGCTTTTTCCATGTAATAAAAGGCACCATAAAGTTAAAATTTGTCAGTACACATGAGACTATAAGTGTTTGTACACTGGCAAAGTGAAGCATATGAATTCACAAAACTCTGGAGGACATCATCTTTTCTTCCTAAGCATTTTACATTATTTTCAAAATGTAAACTCTACACTGAGTCATATTTGCAAATAATCCACTGCACCCATATGGAAAATATCATGTGCTTTCTAGATTTTGTTCATTTATTTCAGCCTCACCATTACAGAAAGTACTACAGTGATTTCATTAGCAGATTTTTGTTTTCACTGTGTGATCTTCTAAATGCTTTATCTCAAGGCTGTTTTCAGACTAAGCCTTGAAATTGCCCTAATTCATAATCTGTCAGGAACTGAATTTTGTTTACAGTTTTCCCTGTTACTAGAAAGTACATTTTGATTGAGCATAAGAGCAGAATTGAAGGTTCAATTTTTTTAAATTGCAAAGTTTATTATATTGTTTAAAGTTTTAAAGCCTCATTGTTTTCATACTATTATCAATGTTTTTATTCTCTGAAAGTCCACATTGAAAATGTAACCCAAGTAGAATAAAATTTAGTACAATTGCTGTATGTGGAGCTGTAAGTATACACTATTATTTTTTTAGATGGTAAGAAAGAACTATGAAAATTTCCAGACCTCAGTATTCAATGATTTACTTAAAATGTTAAAATAATAATATAAGCATGTATATCCCTATTCCAAGTGCATACCTCTAATCCTGTGTATTTTTTAATAGGAAAAATAGTCAAATGTCATGCCATTGTTTTACCATAAACACTACCCAAGAAACACATCTTTATTTAACATTATAATCCATTTATTAAAGTAAAACTTTTTGAATGATGTAGGAGAAGAATGAAGTAGAAAAGATGACATTTTTATTTGAACTCATTTTGAGAGTCAATTTTTGAAATATATCACCATAAACTTCAGTTCCTTTCTTGGTGGATATAGATAATAATGGATCTATTTCTAGAAAAGGAATGGAATGGATATTTTTGGCTGCCTACTCTGTATCAGTTTTGTTCCTATATTCTTTATAACTATTATTTATGGGAAAGTTATTAGTGGAAAACAGTTCCCTAAAAGAATTTGAGATTTGTTATTTTTATGTCCACTGTTAAACAAGAACCACAGATACTAAAAGGGTATAGGTTAAGTGGAATCTACATAAACACTAGGATATCAAAACTGTTAATCAGGAGTTTAAAATAGCAATAATTTACAGTAGGAAAAATCATCTCTGGTGAATTATTCATGTGTGTGTTAATATAATTAAAAAAATCTACCCAGTACTTTGAAGATTTAGTTAGGTGTGTTAGATTAGATGTAATATCTTCTTGGATGTTAATTATTTACCCATGAGTAATTGTTCTCTATGGAAAAAAAGTCTATGATTTCCAGAGTTATAGAATTTGATGATAACACTGCAATATGCAGTCTACTGAGTCCATTCAATCCTTGGAACACAAAAATTAATTTAAACAAAGGAAACGGTATTGTGTAGAATTATAACACAATTCCTTTAGTGCAGCTGCAATTGAGCTGAATTTAATAAGTGAAAGTGGAAAGGAATAATTAAATATTGATATATGTAATTTTTTTCTTTTTGTTCCAAGGGGAACATTTGCAGAAGGCCTATTTTTTTATGAAGTCATCAATTTAAGTTATATCAATGGACCTAACTAAAGTACAAAAGCATACATTTCAAAAGGTCTTTTTGGCCTCAGTTTTTTTTTATGTACAGTGGAGCAAGTGGTTAAAAATGAGTGGAAATGACAATGAATAATAGTTATATTTAGTAAGTTAATCTCTTTTATTTTTTGTTTTTTAGTAAATTATTCTTTATATAACACTGCAGTTATAAAATTATACCTCACGCTTCTTCACCATAAGTCAATAAGTCCAAAGGGCATTGCTTATTGTACTAATGCTGACACTGGACAGAGCTTATTAATCTGGAGTTAAAGTAACAAGTGGCCAATGGAGTAAATATGATAGTTCACTGAAGACAAGGAAACAAATTTTATTAGAGAAGCCAGTGCTGGCCAAGTATGTGTTAGTTCTACACAAAACAAAAGAGTAATTGCAAGTGCCTTTGACTGAAAATAATATTGCAAAATAAACACTTGTAACTCCCACTTATTTGTATGAATTCTTGGCTTAGGTCTGTGGTAGGAAGGGAAACAATAAGGTGTTCCAGGATGTAAGAGAGCAATAGGGGATGAAAATCACATAGCTGAGGCATACATCATTTCAGGATTTGTGGGTTGTATGTTCCTCAAGGCAAGGCCATTTCTAATTAATGGTTTGTAGCCTCATCTTGCCTAACATATTAATCTACACCAAATAAGTGTGAAATAAATATAAGTTGATGATAGTATTCCTGACACTGAAGGGTTGACATGACCCAAAACACAATGTGATGTGATTGAGCCATTATAAACTTTGATAGAATGGATGATAAACCACTTAATGATTAAAGTAACTGAGTATTTAAGTATTTAGGTGCTAGATGTTATTCAAACATTCTGTCTTTTAAGAGTCAGTCTGAAAAAATAATAACATGCATTACAAAAATCTAACCAAACATTTATTGCAGCTCTCTAAACAGATTATTTCTTATTGGAAAGTTTCTTAGTTTTAACAAATTTGGTGTAGGTCATCAGAATAAAGGCAATTTTTAGAAAGACTTCAGGAAAGCAAAAGTCTATATAGCACCCTCTTGAAAGAGAAGTATCAATTTTATTTATCTTTAAAAAGAGTGAATATCATAGCAACAATATAGCACTAGAAACTACTCCTTATAATATATAGGGAAGTCACACATAGGAAAATGAAACAATTTACACAATAATAGATTCTAGTTAACCTCCTTAAATGTTTAATTATCAGTGGATATAAATCAAATTCCTCTCTGGCTAATCAGCAGTAGAATCAGACCAAATTGAAACCAAGTTTTCCAAGACATCAATCCACTTTGAAGATGTCCCATTCCCATTACAAAAATACTTGCCCTAGGGTTTGGATAGCATAGTAATCAAACATGGTGCTTTTTCCATAAGCAGAATGAATGTTAACATCAGCAAATAATAAAAGTCTGCCTTAATTGGCCAAATTAAAGACAATATTAACAATTTTATAAACCTTAACATAAGTGCAAAGGGAATGGTATCACAAGGAAAGAATATTTACAAGATAGTATGCTATTCTTTTATTTTTTATAAAACTTCTGTGGCTTTATTTTTTTTAATTTTGTAACATTTTATGTATACATAATGACTATGTTCATTTTACAGAATTTGTATCTGTTCATGATATATTATATTTCCCCTTTTTTCCATTTTCATCCCCTTTTATAAAATTTTAAACAGAACAAAAGTAAGAAATGACAGTAAAACTGAGTTTTAAAACAAGCAGTAGAAGAGTTACAATAATCAACACATCGTGTATAGTTATACTCACAGTAGTTGTTCAGAGTATAACATTTATGCATGAAATCAGAAAGTCACTAGCACAAAACTTTTCCCTCAGTGAACTAAGGGAAACCAGGTGTATAACTATCTTAACTGTCTTGGGTTTATATTTTTTTTTCTTTTTCCCTTTCTTCCTTTCTTACCTCTTTCTTCCAGCAGTTTTTCTTTTCTTTCAAACAATTTCTTCTCTATTGACAGTATCTATTGTACATCTTGTATCTTTTTCACTCTATCAGATTCTCACACTAGTGAAACAATATTATGTTTACACATGTGTGTATGGTTCATTTCACTTATGAATGTGGTCTTTAGTTGTATCCATTTACCTAAAAAAGTCTCAAGTTAATCCTTTTTGTCTGATTACTATTCCATTATGTAAAAAGATCCATATCATTTTTATCCATTCTTCAAGTGATTGGCATTTTGCTTGTTTCCAAGATTTAACTATTACAAATCATTTTGCTATAAACATAGGTGCACATATATTGCTCTGGTATGATATTTTTAATTCTGTGAAAATATGCAGAAGGAGAACAGCTAGATTGAATAGGACCACTAATCTTAGTGTTTTTTTTTCAAAATCTCCCCAATGATTTCAACAGTGGTTGCACAAGTTGCACTCCCACTATGAATGGAGTAAGATTCTGTTTTCCTCACAGCCCTACCAACATTTTCTCTTGTTTGTTTTCTTGATAATAGCTATTCTTTCTGAAGTGAAATGGAATATTAGTGTTGTTTCAATTTACATCTCTCAGACAAAAGATATTGAGTATTTTAATACATTTACTTATAATTTGTAATTCTTCTTCTGAGAAGTATGTATTTATCTCAGATGCCCATTTTTGGATTGAGTCCTTGAATTTTGGGGGCCTGATTTATTCAATTCTTTATATATTCGACATATAAGTTTATTGTCTCAGGGACAACTGGATATAATATTTTTCCACTCTGTGGGTTGTCTTTTGACTATGTTAGTGATTTTTTTTTGCAGTGAAAAAGATTTCCAATAAGATAAAATCACATTCCCTTGTGATCAGAGTTTTGTTCATGCTGTTTCTGCCTACACCTATATCTTCAAGTTTTCTACCTATTTTCTCTTCCAATACATTTAACATTTCTATTTTAATATTTAGATCTTTGATCATTTTGACTTTAAGTTAGTGAATGTAGACATGAGTCTAGTTTTAGTACCTGTCATGTGGAAAAGCCTGTTTTTCCAGCATCATTTATTAAAGAAATTATCTTTGTTCCAGTGACCGTGTTTGTTCCCTTTGTCAAAGATAAGGTGGCTCTGTGTGGCTGTAGTTGCATGTGCCTCTCCAATTCTGTTTCACTGATCTTCAGCTCTGGGTTTTTTTTTTTTTTTTGCCAGTACCATCCTGATTTTATCACAGTACTATAACTTCAGATGAGAGATTGTGATACCCCCTAACTTTCCTTGTTGCCCAGAATTGCTTTTGCTATTCTACACTTTTTCTGGTTCCAAATGAATTTTAGGAGTGTTGTTTTCTAGTTCTGTGAGATATGTTAATGGTATTTTCACTGGAATTGCATTAACTCTGTGTAGCAGTTTTGAGATTAGGGCCATTTTCACTATGTTGTTTCTTTCTATGTATTAGCAAGTACTATCATTCCATTTTCTAATACATTCTTTGATTTTGTTTTCCAGAATACTGTAGTTTTCAATGTATAGAAGTCTTACTACCTTTGTTGGATTGATTCCTAAGTATTTCACTTTATTTATTTTTTAATTTTAAATATAGGGAAATCCAATAAAATAAGACAGAACAAAATCAATCAAAAACATTGCAGTCAAATTGGTACAGAACTTCAAATAACCTTTTTTGGATGCTATTGTAAATAGTGTGGTTTCCCTAATTTCTCTCTATGTGAGTTTGTTGCTTGTGTACAGGAATGTTACTGGTTTTTGAGTATTGGCTTTGTATCCTGCTATTGGACTGTGTTTGGTTATTAAATCTATAAGCCTTTTTTTCTGGAGTTTTTGGGGGTCTTCTATATAGTGTATGATGTCATCTGCCAATAGTGATAATTTAACTTTTACCTTTCCTATCCATATTTATTTTGTTCATTCACTTGTCTAATTATGTTGCCTAATGTTTTCAGAACTATATTGAAGAGGAGTGGTGACAGTGGACATTCTTATCTTATTCCTGACTTTGGAATGAAAGCTTTCAGTTTTTGATCATTTACTATGATGTTGGCTGTTGGTTTGTCACAGACGGCTTTTATCAGATTGAGGTAAAGACGATTTATTCCAATTTTCTGTAGGGTTTTTATCATGAAACAGTATTGTACTTTGTAAAATGCTTTTTCTACATCTATTGAGATGATCGTTTGATTTTTTACTTTTTTTCTGTTGATATTGTGTGTTACATCTATTGATTTTCATACATGGAACCATTCCTGCATTCCTGGGATGAATTCTATTTGGTTATGGTGTATGACATTCTTGATATTATGTTGCATTCTCTTTGTCAGTATCTTATTGATAATATTTGCATCTATATGCAGTTGGAAGATTGGCCTGTAGTTGTTTTTCTTGTTTGGGTTCCTCTATGGTTTAAGAATCAGGGCAATACTTGCCTCCAGAAATGATTTGGGGAGTATTGCTTCCCTTTCAACATTTTTAAAGATTTTCACCATTAGTGGCATTAATTCTTCTCTAAATTTCTCATATAATTCAATTGTGAATCTGTCAGAGATTTTCTGTGTTGATAAAATTTTAAACACATTTTCAATTTCATTAGCTGATATCCGGTTATTTAGTATTTTTATATCTTCTTGATTTAGTTTTGGCAGTTGGATTGTGTCTAGGAATCTATTAATTTCTTCTGTGTTTTCCATCTTATTAGAATATAGATACTCATAGTAGGCATTGATGATCTTCTGAATTTCTATAGGATCTCTTAAAATTTCCCACTTGTATTTGTACTGTTCCTTACTCTTCATGAGGTTTCCAATAGCCTTTTTTAATTAAAAAAAAAGAAAGAGGGTAGAAATAATCCACAATTTCAAAGAAAGTGATAAATCACTGGTTGAAAATTACATATTTTTCTTTTAGAAGTAGTTGTTCAAGTTACATAAGTAAAGCATTCAAAGTGGACATTTAAATAGTGAGACTGCAAACAGTTCTGTTCACCTATCAAAAAAATTAGTAATATGGGTATCAGTCTTACACACTTAAACATACATGCAGTTATATCCTTTAGAGTACTCTCTTTTTTAAAATTTATTTTTATTAATTTATTTGAAGAGAGAAAGAAAAGAAAATATTGAAAAGACAAAATAAAAAACAAGAAGAAAAGTAGAATATAGAGTTCAAGAAAAACTAACATCATAAAATTGCTAGTTAATACATTACATATTGTTAACTTAACAATAGTTATTAAAGTTACAAAGTCAAAGCAAAAAGAGTGGCTAGACACTCAAACATTGACAGTACAAAATCTTCAGTTCAATGATAACAAAAGCTCGGTAATATGGTCATCTATTTGCACACTATATATACATTATGTCCTTTAGTGCACTTTCCTTCCCTTTCACTTTTATAATATCTATTATATTTATTATACTTCTATGTCTGTTATACTTTTGGGATACAGTTATTCTGTCCATTATTATTTGTTACACTAGAGAGACAATGTGATATTTACTAATGTGAGTCTTGTTTATTTCACTAATGAGGATATTGCTAAGTTGCCTCCATTTACCAATAAAGGCCACAAGATTATCCTTTTTATAGCTGAGTAGTATTCCACTGTATAAAAATACATTTTAAAAATCCATTCTGTGGTTGATGGGCATTTTGGTTGTTTCCAAGATTTAGCTATCACAAATTCTGTCGCTATGAACATGGGTGTACATATATCACTGTGACATGACCTTTTCAATTTTTCTGGGAAAACACTCAGGAGAGGAATAGCTGGATTAAATGGAACTTCCAATCATAGTTTTTGGAGGAATCTCCATACTTCCCTCCACAGTGGTTGCACCAGTCTGCACTCCCACCAACAGTGCAGAACTGTTCCTTTTTCCCTGCATCCTCACCAATATTTATTATCAGTTGTTTTCTTGATGGCAGCCATTCTTTTTAGGGTGATATGAAATTTCAATGCTGTTTTAATTTGTGTTTCTCGAATGGCCAGAGATGGTGAACATTTCTTCATATATTTATTTGCCATTTGTATATCTTCATCTGATAACTGTGTGCTCATCTCTGATGTCCATTTTTGGAGAGTTTGAATTTGGGGGGTTTGATGATTTCAGTTCTTTATATGTTCTGGATATAAGTCCTTTATCTGAGGGATTGTTGACTAAAATTCTTTCCTATTCTTTGGGTTTTCTTATCACCTTGTTGGTTATTTCTTTTGAAATACAAATTTTTTTAGTAATATGGGATCCCAGTTGGTGATTCTTTGATGTATTTCCCATGTGGTTTGCATTTTATTCATGAATTCTCTCCATACCCCTATGTCTCCAAGATTTTTAACTACTTTGTCTTCCAGTAGATTTAGTGTTTATGTTTTAATATTTAGATCCTTGACCCATTTTGATTTTAGTTTAGTGTATGGTGATAGACACGGGTCTGTTTTCACTCTTCGGCATGTGGAAAGCCAATTTTTCCAACACCATTTATTAAAGAGGCTATCCTTCTTCCAGTGGACATGTTTAGCCCCTTTGTCAAATCTAAATTAACTGAGTGTCTTTGTAGTAGTGCTTGCATCTTCTAATCTGTTCCATTGATGCTCAGGTCTATTTTTTGCCAGTACCATGCTGATTTTATCACTGTGGCTTTGTAGTATAGTTTCAAGTCAAGAATTAAGATGCCTCCTGTCTTGCCTTTGTTGCCCAGAATAGCCTTTGCTGTTCTAGGTTTCTTCTGTTTTCAAATGAATTTTAGGAATGTTTTCTCTAGATCTGTGAGGTATATCAATGGTATTTTGATTGGCATTGTGTTAAACCTGTATAACAATTTTGGGAGTATGGCCATTTACACAATGTTGGGTCTTCCTAACTAAGAGCAAGGAATATTCTTCCATTTTTTAATATCCTCTTCAATCTACTTTTTTATCATAATATAATTTTCAACATATATATCTTTTACATTCTTGGTTAGGTTGATTCTTAGGTATTTCATTTTTAGATGCTATTGTGAAAGGTGATATTTCCATAATTTCTCTCTCAGTGAGTTTTTTGTTTGTGAAAAGGAATACTATTGGTTTTTGAATGTTGACTTTGTATCCAGCTATGCTGCTGAATTTTTTTTATTACCTTTAGTAGTCTTTTAATGGAGTTATTGGGGTTTTCTATGTAGAATATTATGTCATCTGCAAAAAATGGTAATTCAACTTCTTCTTTTCCTATTTTTATGCCTTTTACTTTTCCCTCTTGTCATTGTTTTGGGTGATATTTCCAAAACTATATTGAAAGAGAGTGGTGATAGTGGACATTCTTTTCTTGCTCCTGATTTTTAGAGTGACGGCTTTCAGTTTTTGTTCATTTAGTATAATGTTGGCAGTTGGTTTGTCATAGATGGCCTTTATGAGATTGAGGTACATGTCTTGTATTCTGAGTTTCATGTAAACATGAAATGGTTTTGGACATTTTCAAAAGCTTTTTCTGCATCTATTGTGATGATCATATGATTTTTATTTCTGGCTCTGTTTATGTGGTGTATTACATTTATTGATTTCCATATGTTGAATCATCCCTGAATTCCTATAATAAATCCCACTTGGTCATGGTGTATAATCTTCTTAATGATTAACTGCATTCTATTTGCCAGTATTTTATTAAGAATCTTTGCATCAATGTTCATTAGTGAGAGTGGCCTATAGTTCTCATTTTTGGTTGGGTCTATCTCTGGTTTTGGTATCAGGGTGAATACTTGCCTCCAAGAATGAGTTAGGGAGGACTGCTTCTCTTTCAATTTCATTAAAGAGTTAAAGAAATATTGGCATTAAATGTTTTCTAAATTTTTTATAGTATTCAGCTGTGAATCCATCAGGACCTAGACTTTTTTTGTTGGTAAGTTTTTAATTACATTTTCGATTTCAGGAGCTGATATTAGATTGTTCAAAATTGCTATATCTTCTTGGTTGAGCTTTGGTAGTTCATATGTTCCTAGATCTGTCCATTTCCTCTGTGTTTTCCACCCTATGTGAGTAGAGATTTTCAAAGTAGGTGTTCATGATCTTTTGAATTTCCATAGAATCTGTAGTAATTTCCTTCCTTATTGTGTGGATTTGAGTTTTTTCCTGATAAGGTTGGCTAGGGATTTGTCAATTTTGTTTATCCTCTCAAAAACCCAACTTTTGATTCATTAATTCATTGTATTTTTTTAGTTTCAATTGCATTAATTTCTGCTCTAATTTTTATAATTTCCTGTCTTCTATGAGCTTTGGATTTCACTTGCTCTTACTTTTCTAGAAGCTTGAGATGTAGCATTAGGTTATTTATTTGTGTTCATTCCATTTTCTTGATGTAACTATTTATTGCTATATATTTCCCTCTTAAAACTGCTTTCATTGCATCCAATAGGTTATGGTATGTTGTATCTGCCTTTTCATTGTGTTTTAGGTATTGTTTTACTTCCTCTTTAATTTCATCTGAAACCCACTGGTTATTCAGAAGGTTGTGGTTTAATTTCCATGTACTTATGCTCATTTTGCAGGTTTTTTCCCCTTTATTTTCCAATTTTATTGCACTATGATCAGATATTATGCACGGGATAACTTCGCTCCCTTTGCATTTAGTTAAGAATGCTTTATGAGTTAAAATATGCTCTATTTTGGAGAATGACCCATGTGAAGCTGAGAAGAATGTATATTCTGATGTGGTTGGGCGGAACACTCTGTAAACATCCACTAAATCCATCCGCTCACAGGTATAATTCAGATCTGTTATTTCTTTGCTGACTTTTTGTCTGGTTGACCTATCTCTTTGTGACAGTGGGGTGTTAAGGTCTCCTAATACAATTGTGTTCTTGTGTATTTGGTTTTTCATGTCCATTAGTATCTGTCCTACATAGGTGGGTGTTCCTGCACTTGGTGCATATATATTTATAATTGTTAGTTCTTCCTCTTGTAGTTATCTACTAATAAGTATGTAGTGACCTTCTTTATCTCTTTTAATCCTTTTAGGTTTGAAGTTCACTTTGACAGCAAACAGAATAGCTACCTCTTCTTTTTTCTGGGTTCCTCTTGCATAGAATACTGTTTTCCATCCTTTGACTTTTAATCTATAAGTTCCTTTTTGAGTCAGATGTTTTTCTTGTATACAGCATACTGTGGAGTCTGGTTTCTTGATCCATTCTGTCAACCTGTTTCTTTTGATAGGTGAATTGAGCCCACTTACATTTATGGATATCACTGATAGGTACTGGCTCGACTTTTCCATGTTTGCTCCTATTGTTGGTGTGCTGCTTTTCTCTATTGTTTAATTTCTTGTCCATGCTGGTGGTTTCCTTCTGTTGTTGTTCTGGAGATTGTGGTCACTTTTGTCTCTATCTAGTATGTCTTTCAGCACTCTTCCTAAGGTTGGTTTGATGGACATAAATGTCTTCAGTTGTTCCTTGTCATGGAAGTATCTTATTTCTCCATTAAATTTGAAGGACAGTTTTACTGGGTACATCATTCTGGGTTGAAAGTTTTCTTTTTTTGGCTTGAAATACTTCACTGCAAGCTCATCTTAACCTAAAGGTTTGTGCTGAGAAGTCTGACATGATTCCTACACACTGTCTTATACACATACTATGAAGTAATTTTATATAACATTCCTGGTGTCCTTAATTGTGACTGTGTCTTATCACATATGGTCAGATTTCCCAAGTGTGGAATCATGTAGACATCCAGAAAGATTTTTTATTTTGGAGAATGTAAGATTTCAGATTTTGGGGGGTAGGATTCTAAAACTTGTATCACTTAAATAATTTACTGGTGTATTCCATATGACAGAGATTGTGAACCTTTTAGATCTTTCAGTAATGTAAACAGCTTGCTTTGGCACATGTGCCATTGGCTTGCAACCACTGCTGTATGATGCAATATGCATTCGTGTGTTAGTTACCAAAGTTCTAATGTGAAATTAATTGGTATATTAAGTGAATTTCATTTCTTTTGTAAAATGTTTAATGATTTAATATATTTTTAAATTCAAGTGAGCAACAAAGATTCAGAAGATTCTTATTTTGCAGTAATCAGAAGTTAGGGAAGAACTGAGTGATTCCAAAGGTGAACAGTGACCCTGAACAAGATAAGTATTACACTGATTCCCAAAAATTTTGAAAAATAACCTGAATTAGTGTGCCTTTAAATTATTTGAAGGATAGTCATCATAACCAATAAAGTTAATAATTCTAATATACAATATTTAGATTTGAAACATTTCTAGTTATTAACTTTAAAAGTGCAAACACATTTCACATATGGTTGAACTGTGTTCTAACCTAGCTGGATTTTTTCTGTGTAAAATCACAGTTTACTGAAATTTTTGGTTGCAATAGGAGGAAGTCAGAGTGTAGTAGATGAGACTTTGAGATAGGCTCCTGCAATCTAACTTCTGGTTTTAATATTTTCTCTCTGTATGAATATTTTATGTACCAGTTTGATCATTGTAAAATCAAGGATTACAATAGTCTTATGTTGATTGGACATTGGGGCCTATAAATGGATGATGTAACTAAAAGACTCATAACTGCCAACATTGAAAATAATTATTTGTCAGTTAGTGGTGATGGTCACAACAAAACTGCTCTGAGCAGGATTTAAAATTAACCAGTTGGTTTTCTATGTTTATTTCTGACTCTGTCCAAGGCACAAAAATCCCTTGTCTAGAGATGGGAAGCAGATTACTAGTAAGTGAAATTCTATGAATCACTGGTCCTAAGTGAGGCCTGTAGTGGCCTGTGATGACATGATGCCTCAAAGGACAAGACAGGGCCAGAGCTGAGGACATCTGGCTCCAACATCAATTACCTAAATATAGATTGTTGCCACAGGCTCCATTCATACAATAAATATCAACCTGGAAATAAGATAGTTCTCTTCAGTAAGCATAATTTACTACTTGGAGGAGTCTCTAAACTGACTCCCAAAGTCCCGATCAGTTTCCCCATTTTCCTCAGTATCTCCTCCCTTTTTTTGAAAACCAAATAAATACAGGATGTCCAGAGAAATTCTTTGCTCAGCCCCCAGAGAATCTCAAATCCTGCTAGAGGGTTTGATTCTCCCTAGTATCATACCACTCATTTCTTTTATTTAAGACATTTCTATCCACTGATTTGGGAGTTTGTGGGCCTGAGCAGTCCACAATAAGTTAGCATTAATTGTGGGTCATAGAATTACAGAAATAAAGATGTATTTTCTTTCATAACATGCATCTACTAATCTGGATTACTAATTATATAAAATTTTAGCTTTTTTATCATTTTTCAATAGTACTAATCAAAGTTTTTTCTCCCCAGAATATCATGATTCTTCTATATTTTTACAAATGATCACATTACTCACATTTGTGTGAGACTGCATGTGTATGTATACAGAGATGTCTATCTGTACTTGTAAACTTTAATGTGTTTTGAGCATTTGTTTGCTTGACCTATTTGTGAAAGAGGAGTATTGAAGTCTTCACTATGAATGTATTGGTGTGTATCTGTTCTTTTGGACTTTTATGCCTAATACTGTGTAGTGTGACCTTCTTTTTCTCTTCTGATGATCAGTTTTGATTTTTTACTTGTGGTAAAAGCTAGAAAGACTATGCCAGTGAAGTGAGAGAGCTAGGCTGGTAAGTTGAGGGTTTTATGCCAGAGCCGAGAAGTCATTCTCAAAACAAAAGCCAGGGCTGTCCTTAAAAGCACCACAGTCATCCTCAGGTATACAGAGGTCCCCAGCTCCTCCAACAATAAGCACAGTCAAGTATATGACAGAATGCCAACATGACAAGTTCATCCTGGGGATTAAATAGCACACATCTTCCCCTTTTAGCACACATCTTCCCCTCCAGAGTCAAGAAGCAATGCTCAATATAAGGACCAGAGCTTCCCCAGGAGAGCCTACAACTCAAACAGCAACATGTAAAAGAACCCACAATGGCTCAATACCTCCGTGGCTCCCCTTTCCTTCTCCATGTCTCTATTTATGCTGACAACTTTCCTCAGGTGGAACATCTACGCTCAGTACCATGGTGATTCAATTCAGCTAGTGTTAAGTTGACCACCAGTTTTTAACCCATAACAATGGTCTTGAATTTCTTTAGATTCTCTTTGTTGCAAAAGTTTTCATTTTACCATCAGCTTCGAAGGTTAATTTTTTAGGTTAGAATAATCTTGGCTTGACCTTCTTTCTTAGTGGGTGGTGATTGAATAATTTCATTCTAAGATCTCTTCTAAGATGACTTTCTTTTTTAACCATGGTTGCTTTATTTTGCACTTTAAAAAGTCACACAGTGATTTACAGTATCTGCTTGACCATCAAGGATTTATGGCAGACAATGAAAACTTAGTCACATCAATTGGGTATGTAAAATAAAAGGATAATTTTTAAACAAATCTTTTTAGTCAAGAATATTCTACAAAATAAATACTCTGTTTCACATATGAATTTACCTAAAATCAGACTTTAAAAAATATTAACACTGACAAGCCTAGAAGAATAATGCTTAAGCAATGATAGAAAAAACTTTTCACACTGAGTGTAATTTGAGTGAATGGAAGAAGAAACTACCAGTTGTAACTATATCTAAATACATGTTATCAATAAATTTTAATCAATTTTAACAAAGCAAACAATTATTTAACTTGTTAGTTTCTCTAGTTTTATTTTTACACTTGTGACATTTTATATATATATATATATATATATATATATATATATATAATTTTATAGAGAATAAACAAAAAAGGAAAGAACAAAGCAGATCAGAACAGAACAATGTAAGCAACACAGCATTTCACAACAAGGCAGCTGGATATTAACAGTAGTTACCATAATGTCTCTTTCTCTGAAATAGTTGAGCATAGCTTCACACACAATAATATCAAGCATTACAAAATAGTATAAAACCATTCAAGAGAATGAAAGCATTACAGGGCATTCTGAACAAAATAACAGAAAATGAACAATGGCTACTGTAATATCTCATTTTCCATGAAAAAATTTTTTATACTATCACACATATTAAAATCCATTAAGAAACAACATGATAGAACCAATGGTAACAGAAGAACAAAAGCATGGTAAGAATTCAAAGCAAGATGATAGTAAATCAGCAATGGCTGCCATAATGTCTTGTTTTCTTCAAAATAACTGTTTATAGCACCACACATAATAAAATCAAACAAAACAGAATAAAAGCATTCCAACTAATGAACGAAGACATTATAAGGCTTCAAAGGAATGTAATAGGGAATCATGATTACTATAAAATCTTATGTACTCTTACCATTTCTTACACTAGGGAGACTATATGATATTTATACATGTGAATTTTATTCATTTCTCTTATGAGTATGGTCTCAAGTAGCATCCATTTACTGATAAAAGCCTCAATGTGATCCTTCTTTATAGCTGAGTAGTACTCCATTATATAAAAATACCACATCCATTCCTCAGTTGATGGGCACTTAGGTTGTTTTCAAGATCTGGCTATTAAAAATCATGCTGCTATAAAAATGGGTGCACATATATCAATGTGGTATGATGTTTTCAGTTCTTCTGGTAATATGCCTAGAAGTGGAATATATGGGTCAAATGGGACCTCCAATCCCAGCTTTTTGTGGAATCTCCAGATTGACCTCCACAGTGGTTGCACCAGTCTACAGTCCCACCAAAAGTACAAAAGAGTTCGTTTTTCCTCACATGCTGTCTAGCATACATTGTTGGTAGTTTTCTTGATCCTGGCCATTCTTTCTGGAGTGAGATGCAATCTCAGTGTGGTTTTAATTTGCATTTCTTTAATGATGAATGATGCTGAACATTTTTTCATGTATTTATTTACCATTTGTATTTCTTCATCTGAGAACTGTGTATTCATGTCAGATGCCCATTTTTGGATTGGGTATTTGAATTTAGGGGATCAGATTTTTTTTAATTCTTTATAAGTTCTACACAGAAGTCCTTTGTCTGAGGGACAGTTCACCAAGATTTTTTCCCAATTTGTGGGTTTTTTTTCACTCTGCTATAGATTTCTTTTGACATGCAGAAACTCTTTAATAAGACATGATTGAAGTTACTGATTCTGGGAAGTATTTCCTGTCCAGGTTGGTTCTAGTTCATGAATTCTCTACCTACCCCTATGTCTTCAAGATTTTTAACTACTTTGTCTTCCAACAGATTTCATGTTTCTGTTTTAATATTTAGATCTTTTATCCATTTAGACCTTAGTTTAGTATATGGTGATAGGCATGGGTCTAGTTTTAGTTCTTGGCATATGGATAGCCAGTTTTTCCAACATCATTTATTAAAAAGACAATCATTCTTCCAATGAATATGTTTGGCACCCTTATCAAGAATAAGGTGGTTGAGTGTGTTTGTAGTTGTGGCTGTATCTTCTAATCTATTCCATTGATCTTCAGTTCTGTTTTAATTCCAGTACCATGTTGGTTTTATTGCAGTATTTTTGAGGTATAACTTAAAGTCAGAGATTGTTATGCCTCCTGCCTTGTCTTGGCTACTTAGAATTGCCTTTGCTATTCTAGGTCTCAACTGGTTCCAGATGAATTTTAGGAGTGATTTCCCTGAATATATGAGATACGTTAGTGGTAATTTCATTGGGATTGCACTGAATCTGTATAACAATTTTGGGAAAATGGCCATTTTCACAATATTTATTCTTTCTATGCATGAAGAAGGGATGTCTTTCCATTATCTGAGGTCCTCTTTGATTTCTTTTTTTGGGGTATTATAATTTTCCCTGTATAGCTATTTTACCTCTTTCATGAGATTAATTCCTAAGTATTTCATTTTTTTGGATGCTAGTGTGAAGGGTGTGGCTTCTCTTATTTCTCTCTTGGTGAATTTGTTGTTAGTGTATAGGAATGCTATTGATTTTTGAGTATTAACTTTGTATCCAGCTACATTGCTGAACTTATTTATTATATCTAGGAGTTTTTCCATGGAGTTTTGGGACTCTTCTATGTAGAGTATCATGTCATCTGCAAGTAATGATAATTTCACTTCCTCTTTTGCTATCTTTACTCCTTTTATTTATCTCTCTTGTCTAATTGCTCTGGATAGTATTTCCAGTACTATGTTGAATAGGAGTGGCGATAAAGGACACCTTGTCTGTGCCTGATTTTAAGGTAAAGGTTCTCATTTTTTGGCCATGTAATATGATGCTGTCTTTTGCTTTACTGTACATGGCCTTTATTATATTGAGGTAAAGACAATCTCTTCCAATTCTCTGTAAGATTCTTATCATGAATGGCTGTTAGATCTTATCAAAAGCTTTTTTTGCATCTATAGAAATGATCATGTGATTCTTTTGGCTCTGTTGATATGGTGGATTACATTTATTGATTTACCTATGTTGAACCATCCCTGCATGCCTGGGATGAATCCCACTTGGTCCCAGTGTATAATCTTCTTGATGATTTGCAGCATCCTGTTTGCCAATATTTTATTGATAATTTTTGCATCTATGTTCATTAGGGAGATTGGCCTGTAGTTCTTTTTTTTTAGGTTGGGTCTTTCTCAGGTTTTGGTACTAGAGTATCATTTGCTTCCATGAATGACTTAGTAAGAATTGCTTCCCTTTCCATTTCATTGAAGAGTTAGGGGAGTGTTGGCTTTAAGTCTTCTTTGTATTTCTTGTAGAATTCCACAGTGAATCCATCTGGGCCTTGGCACTTCTTTGTTGGCAAGGACTTAATTACATTTTCAATTTCATTAATAGAAATTGGGTTATTCAGCAGTTTTACATCTTTTTGACCCAGCTTTGGTGGTTCATATGTTCCTAGGAATCTGTCCATTTCTTCTGTGTTATTGAACCTAAGAGAGTAGAGGTTTTGGAAATAGCTGTTGATGATCTCTATTTCCACAGAGTCTGTAGTGATTTAACCTTTTTCATCCCATATTGCATGAATTTGAGTCTTTTCTTTCCTTTTTAAAATTAGGTTGTCTAGGGGCTTGTCAATTTTATTTATTCTTTCAAAGAACAAACTCTTTGATTCTTTGGATTGTTTTCTTAGTTTCTGTTGCCTTAATTTCTGCTCTGATCTTTATAATTTCCTCCCTTCTTTTGGCTTTGGGCTTCGCTTGCTCTTCTTTTTCTAAATGTTTAAGGTGTAGTATCAGAATAATGATTTGTGTTTGTTCTGTTTTCCTAATGTGGGAACTCAGTGCAATAAATTTTCCTCTGAGGACAGCCTGCATTTCATCCCACAGATCCTGGTATGTTTTATTTTTATTTTTTGTTTGCTTGTAGATATTGTTTAACTTCTTCTTTAATTTCCTCTATGACCCACTGATTGCTCAAGAGTGTTTTATTCAATTTCCATGTGTTTGTGGGGTTTTTGCAGTTTCATTTATCATTAATTTCTAGTTTCATGGAGCTATGATCTGATAACATGCATGGGATAATTTCAATTCTTTTGCATTTATTTAAATATGTTTTGTGGGCTAGAATATGGTCTATTTTAGAGAATGTCCCATGTACTGCTGAGAAGAATGTATATTCTGGTATTGTTGGGTGGAACACTCTGTATACATTTATCAAGTCCATTTGTTCATAGGTGTGATTCTTTGCTGATTTTCTGTCTAGTGTATCTGTCCTTTTGTGTCAATGTTATGTTAAGGTCTCCTGTTATAATTGTGTTTTTGCTTATTTGATTTTTCTGTTAATTTGATTTCTGTTAATACTTGCTTTGTATAGCTGGGTGACCTGGAATTTGGTGCATATATATTTAATATTTTTATCTCTTCCTCTTGCAGTTTTCCCCTAACTAGTATGTAGTAACCTTCTTTATCTCTTCAGAACATTCTTCATTTGAAGTTCACATTGTCTGCAAACAGAATAGCTATTCCCACCTTTTTTTTTTTAGTTCCTGTTGCACGGAGTATTGTTTTCCATCCTTTGACTTTCAGTCTATGAGTTTCTTTTGGGGAAGATGTTTTTCTTGTAGGAATTGTATGGCTGGACATTGTTTCTTGATCCATTCTGCCAGTCTGTTTCTTTCAATTGATGAATTGAGGCCATTTACATTAATGGTTATAACTGTTACATATAGATTTATTGTTGACATGTTATCTCCCTGCTATTGTGTCTTTACCTTTCTATTCTGTTTAATTGTCTGTCTTGCTTAGTAGTTTTTTCCTATGTGTATCTAGAATGTCTTTCAGTATTCTTTGTAGGGTTGGTTTGGTGATCATGAAGTTCTTCAGATGTTCTTTTCATGGAAGTATCTTTTTTCTCCATCCTCTTTGAAGGACAGTTTTTCAGGGTACATCAGTCTGAGTTGGAAGCCATTTTCCTTTAGGATCTGAAACATTTCACTCTATTCTCTTCTTGACTTCATTGTTTGTGTTGAGAACTCTGCTGTGATTCTGATAGGTTTTCTTTATAGGTGATCTGTGTTTTCTCTCTAACAGCTTTTAATATTCTGCTCTTATGTTGGATTTCTTGGATGTTGATTATTATATGTCTGGCTGCAGTTTTATTTTGGTTATGGCTATTTGGAGTTCTATATGTTTCACTAATCCATATGTCAGTTTCCATTCTCATGTTTTGGAAATTTTCAGCTATTACTTCTGTAAATAGCCTCTTGATTTCATTTATATTTTCATCTTCTTTTTCATTTATCCTTATTAATCTTATGCTGTTTTTCTTTGCATCATCTTGCAGCTGTTGAATTGTTATTTCCTGATTCCTTGTTATTTTTAAAAGTTTATTTCCTTCCTGTTCACTAGCTACAGTTCTGTCTTCACTTTCATTGAGGCAGTTTTGGCAACTTCCAATAGAATTTTTGATTTCTTGTATATTTCTTTGAATCTGCTTCATGCATTCTGTTTGTTTCTCATACTGTTCATTCAGGGATTCTATCTTTTTGTTTTTTTCCTTTAATTTTTTAACAATGTCTTCTTTAGATATGTTCAGTATTTCTTTCACTACTTTTATCATTTCTTCTTTTATCTGGGAGATTATTTCTGATTTGAGTTCCTTCATAGCTTCCCAGAGTTGCTTCATTATTTCACTTGGTATCATTTCAGGTGTTTCAGGTGTGGCTTATATTTTCTTCTGTGTACATGGCTCCTAGGCTTTATTGGGATGGGCTGGAGGTTTGAGATTGCACTTTGGTCTTTTGTTTTGTCATTTTCTTATATTTCTGTGTTTCTATCTATGTTCCAAAGCTTCTTCTGGGCATACTAGAAATCACTTATTGTGCTCTCAGCTACTGGGACTCTCTAATGGCCCTTGGTTCCCCTCATGGGACATGCTTGGCTCTCCTTATGGTGCGGGCCTGGTTCCCCTGGCTGAAAGGTCACTGGGCAAGGTCTATTCAGGCCCATGAAATCTCTTGAGCCTAGTTCAGTGTCTTAGGGAGCTAGGCAGGCAACCAACTGCTGGGAGGGATGGTCACTAACTCTCCCTGGGCCAGGGCCATTGGGTTGGAACTCAACTTGTTGTGTGGCCCTGGCTCTCCTGGTTGAAAGAAGGTTGCTGGGCATGATCCTCTCAAGCCCACAAAACCTCTTGAGCATAGTCCAGTGTCCTAGGGACCTGGGTAGGCATCCTACCCAAACTTGTGACATCTTGGATAAAGGAACCAAATTCTGGGACTAGAATATTTGTAGACAAAATCACTGAAGATACCTTCTCAGTCTTTCTAAAGATTATGTGTATAGATAGTGTTCCATATAGAAGAAAGACTATCAGAAATAATATATGGAATTTCACTTGACTTATGTTTTATAAAAGATAGGTACAACATCTTAGTGGCACAAGTAAACTGTCCCATCATCCTAGTTAAGATTCTCAAATAATCTGTGATTTGATGACATGTTCATGAAGGACTACTTTCCCAGACTTCTTGGTAAGGGGTACTGTGCTGGGATTACTATCTATGTTGCTGTGTTTGTTTCCCTAAGAACATGTAGGAAAGGCTA
Organism: Hydrochoerus hydrochaeris; assembly: GCA_004027455.1. Lineage (NCBI taxonomy): Eukaryota > Metazoa > Chordata > Mammalia > Rodentia > Hydrochaeridae > Hydrochoerus > Hydrochoerus hydrochaeris. The sequence continues at coordinate 84,444 of PVLA01000237.1, forward strand.
AGTATAAATTACATATTTTGGTTCAGTGCCACTGGGTTGCTGGAAGAGAGTAGGAAATAAGTGAACTGTCCCAATGATTCTAGTTAACATTCTTAACTAATCTGTGATTTAATGGCTCACTCATGAAGGACTACTTACCCAGACTGCTTGTAAAGGGGCACAGAGTGGGGCTGTCTATTTTGCTGTGTTTTCCTGAAGAAAACTTAGGAAAGATGAAGTACCTCTCAAAGTTATCAGAACAATGAACTCACAAGATTAAAAAGTAACCCTCCCAAAATCTGTAAATGATATCATTCCAAGCATTGTATTAGTCATGACTGAGGTAAAGAATATGGGTATATAAAAATAAAACTCTAGTACTCTTATATATTTAGTGTTTTTTCCTCACTATCTCAAAAAGTTTTTCAAATAATCCTCACTTTCCATCTCAGAAAGCTCCTTCTCTTATTCTTGTATATGAAATTAAGATATCAGGGTAGTTGTAAACTTTAGGACTATTTTAATAGAAGGGACATATTGAGATCATTTATTAGGAAAAATATTTTATTCTGATATATTTCAGGGATTTTAAGTTCTGTGTTAAAACTGAATGAGAATTATTCTCAAAACAAATATCTTCTAAGATACTAAAGTATTCACTTTATTGTGGTGGCATTCTTTTAGCATATCAAAACTGGTGAAGCTTAAGACAAGCAAGTAACAAGTTAATAAAAATCACAAATCAGAACTCCAATATTTCCACATGGCATCACTCACTATGAAAAGTGAAAAGATTACCTATGTTCAAGTGGAATGACCTCTAACCTGTAAATTACACTCGTGTGCTCAAATGAATCACACACTTGGGAGATTATGCAACATGAGTAAGTAGAGAAAACTGCTCTCAAGAAATGCTTCTTTAAAGCTTAAACAATTAACTGGCCATCTTTTGGGGGTGGAAGAGTAATATAGATTAGTGGGTGTAGCATATAGAAAAAAACTCTAATTAAAATATTTTAAACAGACTGTGTTAGATCTTTATTTGACATGGAAAACTAATGAAGTATTTCTCTTCATCACAAACAGTCCATATATTAAAGATTTAAAGATTGCAGGAAAAAATAGTGAAATATTTTTTTTCTTCCTGATCCTATCTCCTCTAAGAAGACTCCCAAAATCTTGAGAAGCATCATACTCTGCAATGAAGTCCTCAAGTTCTCAAACATACTGTTTGTCTATTTCTTGTAAATTTGCCCCAGTGCCAACTATATAGACTTTTCTAGGGAAGGATCCTTTTGGATCAGCATTCTCACCACCATCCCAAAAGTTTCACGGTATTGTTGGTAAACTTGTTCAATCTCTTTGACTTTTGATGCTATTGATTTGAAGTGACTGCTGTGCTGACTATTTTCACATACTTCTGTGCTGTCTGCTGCATCTGTCACTGGAGCCTCTGGTTGCTTAATGAATAATGGTGTTGTAGGTACCACCTTGAATTCAGAGATCCCAGGCAACTTGCTTTCCTCTGATGTCTCAGACTTTTTGGCAGCCCACGTGCTTACAGCTTCAGCAAGTTCCTTTTCAGTTAGCCTTCTGGGTTTATCTAACATCTTTGATGAAAGAGCTGCTTCAGAACTCGAGAGTGAAGTGTATCTTGATGCTTTCAAAGACTGGACCTTTTTTTCTTTATGTCTATGATGAGACTGTTGAATAAGTTTTTCCTTGGACTGGAGAGTGCCTTCTGCTACTGACAGGAGAATCCTTTTGGCCTAAGAGTGACTCTCCAAAAAGAGTAGGATCCTTTGTATGAGAAGAGTGGTCTTTCATATAATGGGAAGAGTAGAAACCTTTTCTTCTACAGCTATTGCTCTTGTCCCTGTAATAACTCTGGTGGCTTGCCAAATGTTTGTATCTTGACCATCGATAGCCAGATTCATCTCCTTTCTGAGGTGGAACACTTCTTTGATCATGAGTAAATGTGCAGCCCTTGTCATAATCTTGGTAACTGGCAAGACTGTAATATTTATTGTATCTTCATTCACTGGGTCACTCTAGCAGTGGAGGTTTCTTTTCTAGCAATGGTGCTTTCCTTCCTAGCAATGGTAGTTTCTTTTCTAGCAGTGGTGCTTTCCTTCCTAGCAATGGTGGTTTCCTTGGCACAATGTTAAGTCCTCCTCTATGGTAGCCATCACTGGGATGACTCCAAGGAGGTTATGATCTCTGGAAAGTCTTTCACAGTCATATTGTCCCTCAGGCCACATGTTATGTCTTTCAAAATCTTGAGTAGATGTATCATACTCTGAAATGGAATGCTTGAGTTATTCTTCAACATACTGCACATCTATTTCAGGTGAATTCTGACTCAGTGCAAACTGTATAGACTTGTCTAGGAAAGGACCTTTTTCAATCAACTTTTTCTACACCATCCCAAATGTTTCATTCTGCTGTTTACTTCTATGCTGAGACACTTGGAATGAGCACATTTTGCTTTGGACTGGAGAGTAACTTATGTTATCATAACTGGGGACAAATCTGTTGTGTAGAGAAAACTTCTGGCCTACAGGTGACTCTTCAAAAAATTAGGATTCCTTATATGAGGAAACTGGTCCCTCATACAATGGGAAGAGTAGAAACATTTTCTTCTAAAGCCATCTCTCATGTTTCTGTAATCAATCTGGTGGCTTGCAGAGTGATTGTATCTTGACCACTGATATTCAGATTGACCTCTCTGAGGTGGACCTCATCTTCGATCATGAGAAAAACTGTGGCCCTTTTCATAGTCTTGGTAACCAGCAAGACTGTAATAGCTATCGTAGCTTCTTTCATCAGGTCTGCCTGACAGTGGTGGTTTCCTACCAAGCAGTGGTGGTTTCTTTAGCAGTAATGGTTTCCTTCCTATCAGTGGTGGTTCCTTGGCACAATGTTAAGTACTCTATGGTAGCCATCACTGGGATGACTCCGAGGTGGTCCTCATTTTCTGGGAAGTCTTTCGCTGTCATGTAGTCCCTCAGACAACATGTCATGTCTTCTGTCAGCCGCGACACACTGGACACACTCCAATGACCTCTGCCTCTGCTGCCTCCGACTCTGCCACCTCCACTCTCTGAGGAAGCACTTCTGGTGCCCACAGTGACATCAGCCTTTAATGGCTTTCATTCTGTCTTTATTATGACTTTCTAGAATTTTGACTATGAAGTTTCATGGAGTTCCTTTCTTACCATACTTATTTGAGGTCCTAAATGCCTCATTTACTTGAGTGTTCAATCCAGTCTCTAGAATTGGAACATTATCTGCAGCGACTTTTGCTAATAGATTTTTATAACTTTGGTTTCCTTTTCCAACAGTTCCTTGACACAGTAATTCATTGGTTTGATCTTTTAGTTTCATCTAGCACTTGTATCTACCTTTCATGGATTTTTGTTTTTAGAGTATCACTGAGTAAGTGATCTACTATAGTCATCATTGGCATGCAAGTGGTTTTAAACTTACTGAATTTGGTACTTGACACATTTGATGCAAAACTTTATTCTCTTATCCATCATTTGTTCAGTACGTGACACATAAGCTAGGGCTTATTGGTGTTGACTCTTTTGTAATTTGCTACCCCATTTCAGTCAAAACAGTTTGTTTTTGATACCTGTGCTTTCCAAAAGTAACTATTGGTGAGTACCAAAGTATCAGTGACACTATTCTTGTCCTCAGGTCCTGATACTTTCTACATGATAGGTATTATCTACAGGTGTGGCTTTCCATTATGTTTTGCATTCCCAGGATTTCTGCTTGATTCCTTTCCATAACCACTATTATTTTTTTTTGGTCCTAATATGAAACTCAGGGCCTTCACACTGAGCTTCATCTCCAGCCCTTTATATTGGTTTTCTATTTATTATTATTATTTTTTAAATTGAGTCTTTGTCAGTCATTGTGGTGCCAAGGATGGGTTTGAACTTAAATCTGCCTTCCTCAGCTTCCTGGAAGCTGGATTAGATCCTTGAACCATCTCACTTGGCTAGAATCTGTAGCTGTTTATTTTTCTGTTTGTTTTGGACTTGAACTCACTTATGTAGCCCAGGCTTGCCTTGAATTCATGGCAATTCTCAAGTCTCAGTTCCCCAAGTGCTGAAATTACACACGTGTGCCACCTGCCTGGTGGAATCTATAGTTCTTTACTAAAGTGGTCCTTAATATTCCTCCTTATTGTCTTTAATTCAATCAGTTTTTGTGTCTTCTTTGTCTCATTGATGATTGTATTAATTAAATCACTTATCTGCTTATATCCTCTTTGAGCTTATGCAGAATCTTGGTAATTTCTCGATATAGTCTTCTCTGATCTCTTCAAATGTTTGGCTTTTGAGGTCTTTGCCTGAGATTTCCCTGCACTATGGTGCTCATGATATGATCTCTTGGACATTAATCAATTTTTGAGGCATCATTTTGCTTTGTTTTCTCAAGATTCTTGTATTTGGTTTAATGTTGCCTATAAGTAGGGTTTGTATGCTCTGCTACTACAGTAGAGCTCTCTTTAGTAGGTGCATTTCTCCCTGTGATGTACCTCTACCTTTGGGTGAGATTTAGTGAACAGGCACCTACTCAGTTTATTCAAAGAATAATGATTGGTTCTTAGCACTGAATTGCAAGAAAAGAACAGCTTCCAGCAATACGAACATCTAGAGAATCAATCATGTATTGATATGTAATTTAGAGGAAGGGGAGTGCTAAACTTGTTTATCAAGTTTGATACCCTTTCAGTAACCCAGGAATACAAAGATTTAGTAAAGGTAGAGAAAGTACTGGGAGATAAAAGAAGATAACAGAGAAAAGGATTTTAAAAAAGAAAGAAGAAAAATTGAGAAAAACAGAGGGAGACTAAAAAGGAACAAAGCAAATGAAAGAAGAGGGAGTAGTTTTTGATATTATTTTTATACCTAGAAGGATCAAGGGACTGTGGAAAGATATGTGTGGGGGTAGAGGGAAGGGGAGGAATTATCAGTCAAAAGCAGGAAAGTAATCCTGAGAAATTTCTTCTTTCCCATGCCATTCTATAAATAACAACATATAGAAATCTGCTACTATCATAAGATTAAATGGAGATATAAACCACTAAAGAAGAAAATACCAGAATAAAAACTGAGGAAACTCAGTGTTTAAAGACTAAATAATGTAGGCTATTTGTGAGATGGTGGATAAAGGTAGAAGAATTTTAATGTCATCAATTGAAAAATGGAAGAGATATTTGCAGAGAAAGAATCAAAGACTACTAAGTGAGCAAAGCAAGATGACAGTATAGGACTCTATCAAATTTCTCTGTACTAGAACAGCATCTTGAGCAAATATGCACACATTTTCACAAAACAAAAAATCTTCTTAATAGCAAGCAAAACTAAGCAAAATACCATAGTATGTTGTTAAAGCATAACAATAATAGTGCCTTGAAAAAGGTAAAATATGAACTATCTTTCCCCTCCTCAACCCCAGACAATGTATCAAAGATACTATCTGTTATGGATTAAAAACTGGTGGTCAACTTAACACCAGCAGAATTAAATCAGTATGGTACTGAGTGTAGATGTTTCAGCTAAGGAAAGTTGCCAGGACAAAGAGAGATGTGGAGAAGGAGAGGTGAGGCACTATGGGTTCTCCTACACATTGCTGTTTGAGCCATTGTTTCTCATGGATGAGCTCATCCTGACTACTGCTCCAGTGTGAGTTTGACCATTACCATTGGAGGAGCTTGGGACCTTGTTGGTGAGAGTGGCTATGGTTCACTTTGGGGAGCTCAGGTTCTTACATGTAGCTTTGCTTCCTGGATCTGGAGGGGAAGACATGTGCCATTTAATCTCCAGGACATACTCATCACACTGGCTTCTTGGCATGTACTCAACTGTGCTTATTGTAGGAGAAGCTTGGGACCTCTGTGTCACTAAGGATGGCTATGTTGCTTTTCAGGACAGCCCTGGTCTTTGTTTTGAGTGTGACTTCTGGGCTCCAGTGTAGAACACTCAACCTACCAGCACAGCTTCTTCACCCTGCTGGCATAGACTTACTAGCTTTCACTGCTGATCTTTGGACCTTCCCAGTGTGTATCCATAAAACAGACTGGTGTGAGTCCCTCCTGTGGGCTCTACAGCTCCAGTTGGACTCATGGTAGGCATTATCAAGGGCTCTAGGTTTTCATCTTGACTCATGGAAGACATTGCTGTGGGATCCAGGCCCTTTGCTGAATACTCTGAGTTTTTAGTATTGTGGATGGATTTCCTGCACTTTCTTGTGTTAAACTCTGGGTGACTATAATAAAATAATAATATATAGAGATTTTTGTCCTTATAACCCCTGATTACATCACCCTATCTCTTCCTCCTGATTCCATAACACATTTTGAGTCGTATTATTCTCTTAGCTCATGTTATGACATAAGATGTTTATATGAATTAGTTATTAGATTCTGGTACATTTTATATCATTATTCTTATTTTCCCTACTTCCCCTCCTCATCCCTTGCTCTTGTTCACTTAGACCATTTCCCCATTGAAAGAGATCAATTGCCATGTACCTTTCTATGCATTCTTTACCATTTTCTTTGTGTTTTGCATCCTCAGAAGAGAGATGATATATGGTATTTCACCTTGTGTGCCTGGTTTATTTCATACAAATTTTATTTTCTGGGTGCATCCATTTTCCTACAAATGTCTCAAATTTTCCATTATTTATGGCTGAGTTATATAGAATTGCCACATTTTCTTTATCCAATCATTGTTGATGGGTATACAGGATGCTTCTAGGATTTAACTATTACAATTTTATATAAATATTGGTATGCATATATCACTGTAGTATGATGACTTAAATTCTTTGGGAAAAATAAGTACTGAAAGGGTATCTGAGTCATATGGAATTCTTAATTTTAGATTTTTGAGTAATGTCCATGCTGATTTCTTTCATATTTGTACTAGTTTGAATTCTCATCAACAATGAAGGGGTGTTCATTTTTCACAGTAGCATTTGTTATTGTCTGACTTTTTAATCATTACCATTCTTTGTGGAGTATAATGGAATCTTACCATTGTTTTAATTTTCATTTTTTCTATAATGACCAGAGATGTTTACCATTTGTTGACCATTTGTATTTCTTCTTTGGTAAATTGTCTATTAACTTTTCTAACCAATTTGTTGAATGGGTTTTTAATTTTAGATTATGTAATATTTTTGGAGTTATTTGTATATTTAGATGTTAGTCCTGTGTCTGTGGAGTAACTTGCAAATTTTTTTTTCATATTTTGTAGGCTGTGCCTATGCTGATTGATTCTTTTGCTCTACAGAAGCTTTTTATTGTAATATAATTTCATTTGTGAGTCTTGCTGCTCTTTGTGGTGTGAGTGAGGTTCTATTTAGAAAATCCTTTTTATGCCTATGCATTTATGTATTTTAACTATATTTACATTGCAATGGCTTTAATGTTTTTGTTTTATTGTTTATATTTTAATCTATTTAGATTTTAACTTAGTGTATGTTGAGAGAAAAGAGTCCAATTTCAAACTTATTCAAATAGATAACTAATTTTCTCAGCACCACATTATGCTTTTGGCCCCATTGTCAAAGTTTAAAAAGTTGAATCTGTCTAGGAGGTGGCTGTATTCTTAATTATGGTCCACTGATCCATATATCTATTTTTATTCCAGTACTGTATGCTTTTGTTACTACTGCTCTATAGTATAGCTTGAAATCAGATGTTGCTATGCCTCTTGGTTTGCACTTATTGCACACAATGGATTTTGCTATTCTGGGTCTTTTGTGGCTGCATGTGAATTTTAAGATTGTTTCTATAGATCTATAAAATATGCTGGTGGTATTTTCATTGCAATTGCATTAAATCTGTACAACAGTTTTGGAACTGTGACCATGTTAATAATATTGGTACTTTCTATCCAGGAGCAAGGAACAACTTTCCATTTTCTGATGTCCTCCTAAAATCTCCTTCTTCAGAGTACTGTAGCTTTTTAAACAGAGGTTCACTTCCTTGGTTAGGTTCCATCATAGGTATTTTGTTTTTCTTGAAGCTAATGTGCATGGTATTATTTTCCTAATTTCATATCATCCATTTCATTTTTTGTGTGCAGAAAAACTAATGACTTTTTTGTGTTGATCTTGTATCCTACTACTTTGATGAAGTTGATCAGTAATTCTAAGTGTTTTTGATTGAGTTCTTTGGTCTGCCATGTAATATATCATGTTATCTGAAAATAACAAACATTTGAATTCTTCCATTTCTATACATGTCTCTTTTATTGATTTCTCCTTCCACATTCCTCCAGCTAATATTTCAAGTATTATATTGAATAGAAAAGGAGATAAGGGACATCCTTGTCTTATTTCTGATTTTAGGGGGAACATTTTTATATTTTCCCCATTTAGTATATTGGTGGATATTGGTTTGTCATAAATAACATTATTATGTTCAAGCATGTTTTTTCATCATGAAGCAGTGTTAGAGTCTGTCAAAAGCATTTTCTTTATCTTTTGGTATAATCATGTGCTTTTTGAACTTGTGTCACTTTAAGTGAGTATTACATTTATTGATTAACATATGTTTGAACTATCCTAGTGTGTCTGGGATTAAATGTACTTCATTATGATGTATCATTTTTGATAATGTGCTTTATCCTACTAGCTAAAAACTTGTTGAGGATTTTTGAATCTTTGTCCATGAAAGAGATAAGCAAATATTTCTCCTTTTTCATTGGGTCTTTATTGAGTTTTGGAATCAGAATAATACTGACTTGCATAAATGAATTTCATAGCACTGTATCCATTTCAGTTTCCTTCTAAAACTTAAAGAGCTTGGATAACATAGCATCCTTAAAAATTTTGTAGCATTCAACAGTGAATCCACCATGTCCTGACATTTTTTATTTGGTAGATTCTTTATTACTGAGACAGTTTTTCTGCTTTCTGTTGTGTCGCTAATGGTACTCATGTCTTCTTGTGTTAATGTTCACAGCTTTTATGTGTCTAGGAATCTATCAATTTGAAGTAATTACTATCTTCTGTATTTTTACAAGGTGTGTTGTGATTAAACTTTTTCACTTCTTTATTTTTTATTTTTTTACTTTATTTTAAAGAAGACAAAACTGAGGAAAAGAAAACAGAGTAAAATCAATCAAAATAAACCAATGTAAGTGATACAGGACTTCAAAACCTTATGAAGGGGAGAAGTCAAGATGACCAATCAGTGAGCAACAAAATACAAAGCCTTCTAGGAGAAACAACTCATATGCCAGAATAAAACACCCTGGAGAGATCCAAGCAGAGGGAGATGGATCCTCTTGACATAGGAAGAAACTAAAACAACCAAAAGCTCATCAAATAAGTCGGGACTACAACTGAAAAAGCTAAAAATTCTGAGACACAGCATTTTCACGGCAACCCACCAAGTTTGCACTGGCCTGAGTTTGCACCTTGAATCCGTACTGGCCCGCAGAGCTGCCCAAACTCATTCCCACAGCCACTCACAGGAACCACAGCAGTGCTGAAATCAGGGGTTGGTGAGCCCAACAGAGAGCAGAGCTGGTGAAGGGACCTTCATTAATCCATGATCAGTGCTGGGAATGAGACCACACCATAGGAAGGTTGTGACCAAATGGGCAACATGTTGGAATCGGGCAGGAGGATGCTGAACTGGGAGTGATAGTAACAAGTTGGTTACTCCCTCCCCAGAGCATATCCATGGGATTTTCTTGGACTGGGCTGCATCACTGGCCGGGACCCAATGAGTCATCCCAAACTGATTCCCTGCACCTAACACACACTAACCAGGTGAAGGCCCCTGAAGTTTGGCTGGCCCAGTGTGCAGGGGCCAGCATATGCAGCCACTGCTTACACCTCAGTGACAGGAACAGTCAGGAGAGGGCAGAGGTCCCTTGCCAGCATGCTTCAGAGGAAAGGTGGCAAACAAGAAAGGGGGCTGGGACCTACACTGTAACTTGTGTGGAGGAAGCCAGGACCATGACAGGAGAGAGGGGTAGGAGGAGGGCCCCAGACCAGAACCCTGAGAGCACTGATCCAGGAGAGGGAAGAATAAGGGAGACTGAGGGCAGCAAATATGCAACATCAGACATTGCTTCAATGGATATTGAGAGATATCTTCGGGACCTTGCAGACAAGCTCAAATCTGAAATATTAAATCAGGTAAAGCAGGATATGAGTAGAGTAATAAAAGAAATGCTCTCAGGAAGCATCTCTCAGGATGATACAGACAGAAGAAAGGAGGAACACAAAAAAAGGAGAGAAATATTTGATAAAGAGACTACCAGGAAATTAAAAACTCCATTGAAAGCTGGCAAAACTACTTAAAAGAAACTAAGGATAGACTATCAAAACTTGAACATAAGCTTGTGATGTGTGATCATGAAAGGAAAGATCTCTTAAAAATAACAAGGAAACAGGCAGTAACAATACAAAGGCTAGAAGATGACAAGAGAATCTACAATTGAAGAATAAGAAATGTGAACGAAGAAGCAGGAATACATACAGGCAAATTACAAAGGCTATTCACAGAAATAATTAAGGAAAACTTCCCAAGCATGGGAAAAGAAAATGACATTCGGTTGTGTGAGGCATACAGAACTCCAGCCACCTACAACCAAAACAGAGCTACATTCAGACATATGATAATCAAGATACCAGAAATTGAATATAAAAACAGAATATTAAAAGCCATCAGAGAAAAGAAGCAGATTGCCTATAAAGGTAAGCCTATCAGAATCATGGCTGACTTCTTGACACAGACCATCAAATCAAGAAGAGCTTGGAGTGAAGTCTTCCAAGTCCTGAAGGAAGGTGGCATCCAGCCTGGACTGATATACCCTGCAAAACTGTCACTAGAAATTAATGGAGAAACAAGATGCTTCCATGACAAAGAGGAACTGGGTGAGTTTGTGACCACTAATCCAGCCCTACAGAGAATACTGAAGGACATCCTAGAGAGAGAGAAAAAAATACCAGGATTTTAGGAACAGTGGCAGAAAGGCCTCAATGTGGGGATGGCAGTAGAATGAAGGAGAAAAATAGACAAACAAAGGCAGAAAAATAGCATAGCAGAAATGAGGCAGAGGAGGATAACTAGAATCTCTAACATAGATGGCCTTGATACACTATACTGTTAATAGTGCACCAGGATTTAAAACACACATTACTCACACCACTCCACTTAGATGTATTATATTCTATTCCAGTCATTCTACCTGTACTAGATTTGAGGGCACAGACAGTAATCCCGAAAATAACAGGATATAGTATGGTAATCATCCTTAATTTCCTATTAAACTAATTTAAAACTCTGCAAAACCTACACTGTTTTACCATGACTGATCGTAATTGAAACTGGTTTGTTAGATTGCTGTTTTGTATTGATAGATTTTATTCAAAGCTGTTATGATTGATAGTATCAAGTCTGAGAGTATAGGCAACTACACTGAAGATGACAAGATCCACTAGAATATCCACTCTGGTTTGATTATTACTTGCCTTTGAAGTTTTATACTGTCAACAATGTTTTATTTTTATTAATATTGTTGTATACTGCTATATTTAATTATGCCAGATGATATAGACAATTCTATTGAAGATAATAAGAAACAACACAGTAATCATTGTAGATCACCTTGTACTGTGGTTTTATATGACTTTTCATGTTTTTATAGAAACTTGTTTTGTTTTGTCTTGCTAAGTTTTTTTCCCTCTAATACAGAAAGGATAGAAATATATGTAGAGATGCATGCATGCGTAGCTGTGTATACTCTCACTGTTTGAATATCTACTTTGTATGCTTTAATATTTTAACTTGAACAACTATTTCTAAGAGGACAATATGTAATTTATCAATTAGTGATTTCTTATAGTTTTTCTTTTTTTTGAAATTCTGTATTATCTCTATCCTATAGATGCTTTTGTTTCTCTTTAAATAAATTTTAAAATAAACCTTATGAAATCAGCAATAGATAACATAATGTCTTTTGCTGCCTTCAAAATAGCAGCAGATACCTTTGGACATAGTAAAAATGAAACAAAACAGAATAGAAACAATAAAAATTAAACAATGAATGGAATAAAGGAGTTCAAAATAAGCCAGTAGTAAATTTAAAATGGCTACCATAATATGTCTTGCTATATTTTAAATAGCTGCTCATGCCATCAGATTTAACATAATAAAACAAAAGAAGTATAAATCCCAACTCAATAAAACAATGAAGATGATATGGTTTTCAGGCAGGAATTGCTTCCGGGTGAGTTAGCAAGTGGCTCTGACTCCTGAAGAGAGGCTTGCATCTGGGTCTCCCCACTCTAGCAATGCACTGGTTTCCAGGCAGAAATCACCTCCTGGTGAGGCCTTGTTCTTTCCTTCCACAGTCAGCAAATGGTGCAGACTGAGCAGTGAGGCTTGGATCTGGCTTGCCCACTCTGGCAGCATTCTGAGTATCTCTTTTTCATTTCTAACTGCATTGAAATGAGTCTTTTTCTCTTTGTCTTGGTAAGTCTGTCAAAGGGATTATTTATTTTTTGTATTCTTTCAAAGAACTAAATCTTCAATTCATTGGGTTTTTTCACACTTATGTATCTCAACTTTGTTGCTTTCTACTCTCATCTTTATAACTTAACTCTTCATTTTGGTTTGGGGTAGGTTTGCTGCTGTTTTTCAAGTATCTTAAGATTTCTTATAACATTACTTATTTGAACTTGTTCTGTATTCCTAATGTAAGCATTGATGATGATGCATTCTCCTCTTACAATTGCTTTGATGGTGTCCCAGGAGATTTTGGTAAGTCATGAAGTCTTTGACATTACCTTCTGGAAAGTTTTAATTTCTTCTTTGTTCTGTGACTCATTGGTTGTTCAGGAATATGTTGTTAATTTTCCAGGAACTTTTGTCTTTTCTGAAATTTTATCTGTAGTTGATTTCCATGTAAATTGAGTAGTGTTTTGATAGCATGTAGGGGTAATCTCAGTCCCTTTTTATTTACTTTAGCTGTTTTTGCAGAATGGCATATAATCTACTTTGGAAAATGTACCATGTGCTGCTGTAAAGAATGTGCAATCTGTTGTAAAGAGATGGAATACTCTGTGTATATCCATTATGTCTGTCAGTTCAAGGGTGTAATGCAGTCTTTTTTTATTAGTTTATCATTTAGTTGATCTGTCTCTGTAAATGTTCAGTGTTAAAATCAACTAGGGTGATTGTTAGTGGAATTTGATCTATTAACTTTAGTACTTTTTATTTTAGGAAGATAGGTGCTTCAGTATTCAGTATATGTGCATTTATCAATGTTATGTTTGTTTGTTTGTTGGATTGTTTCCTTACCTAGTATGTAATAATCTTCTTTCTCTCTTCTAATTAGCTTAACTTGAAATTTGCCATGTTTGATATTAAAATTGTTTTGAGAGTACTGGTGCATTAAATACTTTTTTCTATTCTTTAATTATTAACCTAGGAATATCTTTATGGATTTGATTCATTTTTTTGAATGCAACAGATTGTCAAATACTGTTTTCTAACACTGTCTTCAAATCTGTGTCATCTAATTGAAAAGTTTAGGCTCTTACCATTGAGAGATGTTACTGAGATGTGTTTATTATTTACTATTATTGCCCTCTTTAACTGTTGGTGAATCTCTTATTTTTATTTTCCTTATTTTTTGTTGTTGTTTATCTATTGAAACCATTAATTGTTTTCTGTTTTTAGTTGTGTTCACTTCATGCTTTCTGTTGAGAATATATTGAGGTATTTTTTAAGGGATTGGTTAGTACTCATATATCTTTTGAGATTTATTTTTTCATGGAAATATGTTATTTTTACATGTATTTTGAAAGATAGATTTGCTGGATATTTTAATATGAGTTGGAAGTTGTTTATTCTTAGGTCTTGTATTACTTTACTCCAAACTCTCCTGGGCTTTAGGGTTTGCCTTGAGATATCTGGTATGACTCTGACTGATTACCATTATTTTTTAATTTTTTTCTGGCTGCTTTTAACAGTTTGGGTTTGTTTGTTTGTTTAGTTTGGTTTTGTTTTACTGCTGAACATCTGGTAATTGAATAAGAAAATATTATGGTGAGCTTCTTTTGTCCTTATAATTTTTTGGTATGCTACAAATGTATGACTTACTGATATTTTTAATTAAGTTCACTTGTACACTTTAGATACACAAAATAATAATATATATCATAGGGAATTTGAAACTGTACATAATATATATTTCTTCTTTTTTCTCAAATTCTCTCCTTCCTTTCAACTCATCTTCCCCTCTTTATTTATAAACCTCTGGTTCTAAATACCTTTTGTATAAAGTAATGTACATGAGTTTTTGAAGGATCAGGGGAAGAATGTTATGGTTGGTGTTTGGATGTTCCCTCAAAGCCTCATGTAGTTATAAAGGATTGACTTTATAGAGATGGCCGAATCTGGAGTTTGGGATTGATTCATAGTGTAGTTCTGGGAATAAGTGTTTGAGTGCCACATCTGCACTTTGGTGGATAGCCTGCATACAGTATAAGGGATGGAAAGAGGCTTGTTCTGTCTCCTGTCTTGTTGTTTTTGAAAAAATGTTCTAACATAAATGGTTGCTCTTTTGCCACACTACATGCCTTAGAGCCAGCTGGTTGCAGACTGAAACCTTTACAAAGTATGAACTAAGTGACTGGTACCATCCCTTCCTCAGAAACAAACCTCCAGCATGGAGGGCAGGCCACTTCCATACCCACACCCATGCCTACCCACCAACACCATCCCACCCTCGGACTCTGACTTCCAGCATGGAGGGCAGGCCACTTCCATGCCCATGCACACCTGCTAGAACTGTCCCACTCTTGGGAAACCCCCTCATGTCTTGGACCTAGTATTGCTGTTGAACTTTGGCTGCAGCTCCTCTTCCCAGAACCTTGGACTGCAGTACATTGGCCATGCTGTGTTGATGGAAGACTCAGTGGCCATTTGTCTATATAGGGGACCTCAGCAGGCTTCCACTAGTGTGGTGAGTTTGCCCATAAAACAGAAGTCTTCAGTGCATAGACAGGAGCAGTGGTGAGATTACCATAAGCTGTAGAATATAGGTGAACCTGGCAAGAGAGTGGGTGAGTCCATCCTCCATAAAGAGAATATAAGGTAGGTTGAGATGTGTGCCAATAAGGCCTCCCCCAACCTGGAGGAAACTAAAAGGGCTTATGACACACCTGGTGACATAGTAAGGTCCAAGCCAACACAAATACTATGAACAGGGAGATCTGGTGACCTGGAACAACCTGAAGACATAGCAAGAGTGTTGACTTACATCAACACTCCTAGGTTAGTCAGCCTGGGAAGAATATAGGGCTTACCCAAAAGGTCTCACAGGAGGAATTAAGGTAACTGGCCCTCCACTTCATTGTGGTACTCAACAATTGGACAAACATCAACCACACAGTAGGCCCATGAGATACACACTACTGACCGTTGAGACTAGTGGGATTTAAAAAGCAAATATTAGCATGAAAGGAGAAAATGATAAAATTAAAAGCAAAATGCAATCTCAAACATCTAGTCCATCAGGAGCAAGTACAGGAGATGTTGAAATAGAGGACTTTAAAAGTCATACATCTGAAATCTCTGAACAGATAGCAAGTGAAACAAAGAAGCAAATCCATGAGGCTATAGAGGAAATCAAATTAGAGTTTCTCAGGTAAAGACAAAAATGACAAACTGAGTAAAGGTGTTGCTCAGCATACCTAGAGGAGAAATAGATTTTAAAAATGTACAGGAGCATGGGAAACTGATTGAAACCTTAAATGAAAAAATATAGAAAACAAGCAGAATGCATGAAAAAAGTCAAAGAGAAAACCAATAATTAAAAAGTACTATGAAATCTGGCAAAACTGTTTAAATAAATCTGAGGATAGAATTTCAGATTCACCTAGCCATCTCACCTAGCCATTGTGGAAGAATAGAATTTTTAAAAATAACAAAGCAGCATGAAATGAAAATTAGGTAGCTTCCAGATGATGCAAGAGAAACAATATAAGACTAATAGGCTTCAATGAGGATGCAGGAGTAAACACAAATGATGCTGGTAAACTATTCACAGAAGTAATAGCAGAAAATTTCCCAAACATGGAGAAAAATCTGATATTCAGATAAGTGAGGCATATAGAACACCAAACATTCACAATGAGCATAAATATACACCCAGACATATAATAATTAAGATCCCATCCATACAGCATAAAAACAGAATACTAAAAGCTGTTAGAGAAAAGACACAACTCACATATCAAGGAAGGCCCATTAGAATCACAGCAGACTTTTCACCACAAACCCTCAAGTAAAGACGAGCTCATAGTGAAGTAGTTCAAGCCATGAAAGAAAACAACTTTCAACCAAGATTGATGTACCCAACAAAACTTTCTTTCAAATTTAATGGAGAAACAAGATACTTCCATGACAAAGAACAGCTGAGGAATTACATGTCCACTAAACCAATTCTAAAAAAGAATACTGAAAGACATACTAGAAATAAAAATGACCACAATTTTTAGAACAGCAACAGAAAGAAACCATCAGGCAGAGCAAGAAATTAAACAACAGAAAAGGCAGAAAAACAGCAGCAGGGACATAATATGGAAAAGTTTAGCCAGTATATAACAGTTATATCCATCAATGTAAATGGCCTCAATTCAACTATTAAAAGAAATAGATTGACAGAATGGATCAAGAAACAGAAAATTTGAAAATGTCATGCCACAGAGTTATATGTGCATCCATATTTATAGCAGCAAAATTTGTAATAGCTAAATCTTGAAAACAACCAAAATGTCCATTTACAGCAAAGTGAATGAAAAGATGTGGTAACATTCTACAATGGAACATTACTCAGCTAGAAAAAAGATGATCTTGAGGCTTTGATAGGTAAACAGAGACTATCTTCATCAGTGAAATAAATATGAATCATATTTATAAATATCACATTGTCTCTCTAGTGTAAAAATAACAAAAAACTGAAGGAGTAATAAGAACAAAAATCAGTAATAGATATCGTAATAAAGAAAGAGAAGGAAGGTGCTCTAAAGGATATAAATGTATGTATGCTTAAGTGTGTAAGATAGTTAACCATACTACTAAGTTTTTGTTGTTTTGTGAAACAGAATGGTTTTTACTGTCATTGTTTGTCTGTCCACTCTTGATACTTTGATTTTGTAACTTCAACAACTATTTCTAAGATGACAATATATAATTTATCAACTAGTGATTTCTTAGTGTTCTTTTTTTTGAAATTCTGTCATATTTCTACCCTTTTTCTGTTTTTTATTTTCTTTTAATAAAAATTATGAATTAATTAAACCTTTTCTCTTTCATCTTTTGTGCAATGAATGTTTTATCTCAGCAATGAGAGGAAAGTAACTAAGATACTGAATGTTCATACTTTTTGCCTAACATCTCATCAACTGTCCAGTTTACCACAAAATTCTAATCCCCTGATAACTGCTACTCTACTCTCTAATTCTATGAGAGAAAATTTTTGAAGATACAAGTAAGCTATATTATATTTGTCTTTCTCTGCCTAATTAGTTTTATTTAATCTAATATCCTCGAAGTTCTTTATGTTAACACAAAGTGACTCAATATTATTGGATTTTGCATAAAATAACCATATTTTCTTCTACTATTCATGTGTTGACAGACACTTGGATTGATTCCATATATTGGGTATTGTGTGAATAATTCTGAAAAACACAAGGCAGTATAGATACTTTTTGATATACTGATTTTACTTATTTTTATTATATATGTCATAATTGGAATCCCAGTTCAAAGATAGTGCTATTTTTGACTTTGTAAGGAAACTAATACTGTTTTCCATAATGTATGTATTAATTTACATCGTCACCAAAATGTTCAAAAGTTTTATTTTCACCCCATTCTACTACAATTCTTACATTTTTTTCTATAAAAGATTTCTGCATACATGTGAAATGGATTATCATGCCAATTTTAATTTGCTTTGCCTTGGTCATCCATGATGTTAAATATTTTTCCTATCTCTATTTGTTATTTGTGTTTTCTTTTAATAAATATGTTTAGATCCTTTACTCATATTAAAATCAAGTTATTTGTTTAACTGCTGTTCAGTTTCTTATTTATTCTGGATAATAACCCATTATTAAATATGGAGACTACAAATATTTTCTGCCATTCTGTAAGCTTTTGCTTCACTCTGTTAGTTTTTCATTCATTGTGAAGAACTTCCTTAGTTTAATATAGTCACATTTATTTTTGCTTTTGTTGCCTGTGATTTTGAGGTTATATAAAACATCTTTAGCCAGATTATGCCATAGGGCCTCTTATGTTTTCTTTTAATATTGTGAGAATTTGGAGTCTAACATTTAAGCATTTAATCAATTTTGATTCTACTTTTATAAAAGGTGTGAAATAGGGCTAATTATGTTGATTTACATGTAAATATTAAGTTATGCCAACACCATTTATTTAAGACACTTTTCCTTATTGTTTGTGTTTCACATTTTTTGCTGAAAATCAGTTGATTATATATGTACAGATTTGGTTTTTGTTTCTCTATTCTGTTTACTTTCCCTATATGTCTCATTTTTGCCTGTAGCACACTGTTTCATTATCACAGCTTTGTAGCCTACTTTTGTACTGAAGCTTTGTAGTACTTTCATCAGATTATATGGTTAAAAATTTTACTCTTTTTACACAAAATTTCTTTGAATATTCAATGTATTTGCTACTTTCATACAAATTTTAAATTTTCTTCTATGTCTATGAAGAATGTCATTGGTATTTTGACAGGGATTGTATTGAAACTTTTGATATATTTTGCTTGAGGTACTATGGACATTTTAACAATAATAATTCTGCCAACTCATAGACTTTGTATAATTTTTCTATTTCTGTGTGTCTTCTTTGATTACTTGCATTAACCATTTAACTTTGATGTAGAATTGTCTAGGTTCTTTGATTGAAATTATTTTTAGTATTTTATTTTTTTGTACTTTAAATGACTTTTTTCATATATATTTCTTTTTTATATAGCTCATTTTTAGTTTATAGAAGCACAACTGAAACCTAGGGCTATAGTTATGTGATGTAATGCTTGCCTAACATGAATGAGGCACTGAATTTTTTACTGAGTACTTGAAAAATGAGAAAAATTGACCCCTTTTAAGATAGTTTTATATACTGTGACAATATTAAATTCATTTTTAATAATGGTGGGGTATGTTCTTTAGCTTGATTCTGACTACCTGGCAGGGAAAAAAGAGAGAAAAAATGTTTATTTCAATAACAAAGAGTAGCTCACAGAATTGAAGGATCTGATGTAAAAAGTAATGCTTAAAGCAGTGGACTTTGCTTCCATCCTGGTAGGAAGAGTCCAAGTAACTGTTGCCTCCCCCATACATCATCAGAATGAGACAACCAGTGGTAATGCTAGGAACACCGTAAAGCCCCAAATAGGATGCAGAGGATGAGCAGGTGGAACTAGAAGCTTGGAAAATCCTAAGCAACAGTAACACTATGAGAAACAGATGATAAATTAGGTGATCCAATGTTGTGCTTGGGAACAAACACACAATGAACACAAGCATGTGGGAAGGACCACTCTCTTGGCTTCTTTTTCTATTTGTTTTTCCTTTTTATTATCTTGTTTTTAATCTTATCTAAATGGCTGGGCTGAACTTCAGTCAAAGAAAACTAATCACATTCCCCAAACCCAGAGATCAAATTCAGATAATTTCTTGCTTACTCTCATTCTTCTGCCCTCTAATTTTCAAAAGCTTGTATGATCATTCTTTGTCCACTAGACCTACTTCTATTTTATTTTAAGTTATCTTTATTTTATCTACTTTTCTTTGTAAATTTCCACATTACAGGCCACTCTACCAATGGGAAACACTTTGCATACAAGCACCCAACAGGATTAGTACTGTTACATAAATGTAGATTTTGCTTCTATGATTTAGGGTACAAAATTAATAGTTACCACAGTTTGTCAGTCTCTAAATTGAGCTTCATACTGTTATTATTGCTAATTATGCTACATCAGCTAGGTTGCCATATCTACTATAATCAGTGGTTCTCCCTTCTATAAAAATGCAGAGAAGCTCTGGATTATTAACCTCACCACAGCCTAGCACTACAGAACATTTAAAAGAGCCAACTTCTCACTCTTAATTAATTGAAATGGTAGCATATTGGGACAGACATAAATGAAGAATAATTTATGCATAGGAGACATCCATAAAGAATAGACTTTTCATAGAAAGTCCTTGGTACTTATGATGTAGTTACTTATTGATATAGGGGAATGAGACTCCTGACCTACTATGTCCAGTACGAGTTCGTGTTTTCTAAAATTGAAGAATGAATTTTAGGAACAACAGAGGTGAAGAGTAGAATATGCTTATTGAGAGAAAGGAGTTTCTCTGTCTGAAGAGAGACAGAAGGGGGTCCTGAGCGTGTTGCCCAAGACTCTGTCTTTTCCACGGACTTTTATAGAGTAAAACCATGGGTTCAAGGTGGGATATAACTATAGTTAGACAATCAGATCAATGGCTCAGTTAAAATTGATTACATTAGGCACAAATGGGAAAGTGAATCATGTATAAATTAGGCATTCTTAGAGAGCAGTGACTCTTCCTTAAGGATTGGAATGGTGATTCTGGACTTCAAGATGACCCAGACTTAATCTCTAAGGATTATACTTAAGGCTGTGGTTGCATTTGTTTTGCCTTCTCTTTTGAGATCTGACCCACAGCAAGAGGTGTGGGTTTCCTCCAATGTCATCAGATATCTGGTCCTTGGGTCGGGCTTCCTTAAGGGCCTAGCCCTATCTGACTGCCTATAGTATTTCTAAGTGGCTCAGCTGCCTGTAACATTCCCCCCTCTGAAGAAGTAACCCGAATTACTGTGGAGGGGGTAATGGGGGCTGACTGATCGAGCTGCTTCATACTGAACAGGGTCACAGTGTTTGAATGGCCGTCAGAAGTACTTCCACAGAGATCCTGTCTAGAGGCCCTCGATAGACACCCAACATTTTCATCTTGGATATGCACACAGCTTTAAGTCTGGAGGAGACAAAACCAAAGAAACAGTTAAGTATTTAAGGGCAAAGAGTAGAATTAATAAGACAGTTATAGGTATAATTAACAAAGATATCCACCAAGAGGAATTATTAATAGTTTTCCATAAGGAGGAGAGAGACAAGGTCCAGGGAATCTCAGAGTCTGACATATTATTAAATTGTCTAATGTCTTGAATAGCTACTGAGACATTAGCAGAATAATCAGGAAAGTATACACACAACTCAGTTTTCTCAGTTTTTACAATTCCATAAGTCAACCCCTATGCTGCTGTTAGAATATCTAATGCCATACAATTTTGAAGGACAACCTGTAATAAAAGATCATCTATCTCTTTATATTTTGTACATCTATTGGCTGTTAGGTAATTTTTCTATATGGCTGCATTAGCGTGTGTTATTAGGAAAGCATACTTAGAATCAGTATAAATACTGACCTTTTGCCCCTTGCTAAATTGTAAGGCTCTGGTTAGAGCTATGAGCTCTGCTAGCTGAGCACTAGCTCCAGGTGCAAGTGAGGTGCAAAAGTATGGTATAAAGTTATCATTGTATATCCTGCTTTTTCCATTTTCCATGAAGGAGCTGTCATCACAGAAGAGTTAATTAAATCTGTTAGTCTTCTAAGTCATTTAGATACCCTATATGTTGTTGAGCAGATCTTAGATCTTGTTTAAGCACTCTCAAAGTTATGCCTTCACTCATCTACATATAAATTGATACGTACTCTGTGGATAGGCTCAGGGTGGGGGCATTTAGAAGTGTTTGTTTAATCATAAAAGATGGGTATCTGCCTTTTGGGTCTCTTATTTTATAAGTTGATAGAGGGGTCGTGCAATTTCCCATATCCAGCTATCTAAAGGTCACAAAATCCTGTAACTCCTAGGAATCCCCTTAGCCATTTTAGAGTTTTGGGCTGTGGGAAGGAGAGAATGGGTTTAATCCTTTCCTTTTGTAGCCTTCAGGTCCCGTTGGATTTAATGAGGCCTAAATATCTTTACCTCAAGATAGCAAAGTTGTGCCTTAGATTTAGAGACCTTATAACCTCTGCTAGAAAATTTAGCAAACTACATGTGCCTTGGCTATGGAGCTCTTCTGAGGGTGCACATGTCAGTATGTCATATACATATTGCAAGACTGACCTGTGAAAACTCAAAACATATCAAATGAGGGGAAAACACTCGTCTAAAAAGATGTAGAGTATTTAACTCTGAACCCTTTGGGGAACACAGTCCATGTTAATTGAGATGCTTGGTCCTGTGAATTTATTGACTTATCTATTTTGCCTTTAGTTGCCCATACTTCAGGATTTCTGTCTCCACAGGGGGAAGGCAGCATGCCTGACCTGGGTGCATCTATATCATAATGTCTAAACATGATAAAATATCTCTTCTTAAGAGAGGAACTGGACATTCAGGAATAATCAAAAATGAATGTGTAAAAAGAAAACCATCCCAGTTACAGCCTAAAGGTTGTGAAAAGTAGTGAATTACCACCTTGCCAGTGACTCCTTTCACTGAGGTGTGGCAACTAGAAGGAAGGCCAGGATTGAAAAGAATGACCAAGAGGCTTGCACCAGTATCCAGCAATAGGCAGGGTTTGTTTCCCCTCTATAGTCATGATTACTCAGGGCTCCTCTGTGGAGATGACAGTCCGTCCAGAGGGACAGGGCAGCTAGTGTCCTGGGGCCCTTTAGTCCTCGGTCTGTTTGTTTTCTCTCCTTGATTTTCCTTTCAGCATGCTTATAAAATATGGAAGAGGCAAATTTTACTAAAGTTTCAAGTGAACTATCTGGAGCAAATGCTATCTTTTGTGGTTTTTTCTAATCTCTGGATTTGACTGAATAATAAACATGTCTTTAAGCAAAGTCTGTCCCTCTGTCAAATCAGGATCTATAGACATATGTTTTATTATTTTTCTCTGATAAATGATCTAAGAAGTCAGAGAAGTTTTTATCTTTTTCCTGAGAAATAGCTGACAATTTAAAATAAATAAAATAAATTTAAATTTAAAATAAAATAAATAAATAAATTTTTAGACAATTTAAAATAAATTTTTAGACCTTTAAGAATACACACTTGCCATGAGGAGGAGGTGTAGTGTTCCTTCCTGAGCATGAAGCCGGCTCTTGGTGTTGCTTCAGCGCAAGTGCCATTTACCATTGATAATCATTCTTGCTGTCTCTTTGGAGGGAGCAAGAAGGGAAGAACACAATCTGAGTGGCTTCTGTTAAAAAAAAAAAGCATACACACTTGAAAATATCTCCTGTTCCTGTAATAGTGCAATGATGATTTAGAAATGAAAGCCAATCAATCAAGAGTGAAGGAGTTTTATTGCCAAGCCTGGCGACTCAGTCTCTGTTGATTGATCTTGAGACTGTGTGCCTAACAACTAAGGGTGGTTACCTTTATAGTGGGTATGGGGTGGATGAGATTAGCAATGATTGGTGAATTTGGGGTGGTAAGAACATGGGGAGAAAGTTGGTAGGTTATTGAGGGTGGCAAGCGAAGCGTCAGTTCAGGGAAAAGGAAACTTATCTTATGAAACAGAAACTTAAGCAGGAAACAGAAACTTAATTTTAAAATGGCACATACAGAACAAGATGGCAGTGTATTTGGTTAGTCAATGGTCTGAGCATTACATTCCCCTCTGATGTTGTGACTTGAGCCAAATCCTTGGCTCATTTAGCGAGGGAGGAGCTCATATTGATTCCTCAGAACCAGTAGCCGAGTACTCCGCATATGCTCAGTGATGAAGATGCGTAAGCGATTTATAATACAGGATCCTACAGTGGCGACTAAAAGGAGCATACATAAAGGCCCTAACAAGGGAAGGAGGGAGGGGAGAATGCAATTCCAAGCACTCCAAAAGGGGTTATCATATAATTGTTTCTTTCTTTTGATTAGGTCATCTTGTAAATTTTTAATCTTATCTCTAACAATACCAGATTTGTTCGCATAGAAACAGCATCTCTCTTGTAATGCTAAACAAATGCCTCCTTGGTCTGCAGTAAGTAAGTCAAGGCCTCTCCTGTTCTGTAGAACTACTTCAGCTAAAGAATCTATTTGGTCCTGGAGATCCTGGATGGTGCTAGACAGAGCTTGAATATCGTCTGTCAACTGATTTGACAACTTCACATATGAGTGGACAGATATGCCTAATCCAGTTGAGCCGGCTAGCATGCCTGTGAGTCCCAGTCCAACTACTAGAAGAATTAATGTGATGCCTCTCTTCAGTCGACTCGAGATAAAGTTGAGGCTGGGGACTGGGACTGGTTCATTACTGGGTATTATGTCTATGTCTGGTAGGAGTACAGCTGATGCACAAACCCCTGACCAGTTAGCTGGTAGAGTGGTGTAGGCCAAATTTCCCCCACAGACAAATACCTTTCCTTTGCCCAAGCAAGGGTGTGGAAACTGGTTCCAGTTTGTGACTGTGCTACCTGGGCTTTTACAAAAAGAGAGTGTCCCTACCTCCACTGAACTCTTAGAATTATAGGGCACTCCCTGGATGCATGTTACCCCTTTTTCAAAATGGACAAGCTGTATTTTAAGGGGAATATTTCTATGGGTGGTTTGAAGTAAGTCTTGAGTCTGAGGGTCCAAACTTACTTCCTTGGGTCTAGGCAAAACTAGAAGATGGTAAAGAATCTTAGGTGTGAGCTCCTCAATCTGTTTTTTAATTAGTTGTTCTCTAGCCATGTCTTGGGGTCCTCCCTCATCTGATACGTGAAAGGGCTTTCTTATTCCAACAAACATTGTGACCCTGGGTTCAGTTACATCCAGCAATGTCATATTTATTGGATGGTCCCAAAATACGGGGCTGTATGTCACAACCCCTCCCATGGTACCCCTGCGAGTAAATTTGAGGATGGCTGTAAAGTAAGTCTTGCCACCAGATGAGCACTCTTGTACCTCATCATAACAGCTTGAGTGCATGGCTTCCTGGAAAGTGGTACATGGGCATTGGGTTTTTGCAGTAAATTTCATTTTAGGCTTGTTGGCACACATCCAACTCTGAGAAGACCCTGTTATTCCCCTTTGGATTTGGATGTAGGCCATTTTGTTTCCACAGTCTACACTCTGGGTATATGAGCCAGTGAATTGACCCGAGACAAAGGTGCCCCCTTTGCAGTCACAAAGGTTTCCATAAGCTACCCTTAGGGCTGCCCTAGGGTCCCCCAGTGGCCCAAAACCTCGCCATGCTTGCAACAACAAGTCTAAGGAAACAACCACAATTAGAGGATTCATTATGGGAGGGCTTAAGCATTAGTCTTGGTTAATTTTATCTTTAGGGGGTTACCAGTCTGTTGCACAGTCCATTTATCTCGGGATTTTTCTCCTGTGGTGTCGACCTGTTTTACATGAGAGTGGTGGATCCAGGCAGTCTTTCCAGCTACCTTAACTGCTGTTGGAGTGCTGAGTACCATAGTGAAAAGTCCTTCCCAGCGGGGCTCAAGGGACTCTCGATGGTGTCGTTGAATCAGAACCAATGCCCCAGGATCGATGAATGGGTGGAGATGAGTCTCCTCAGAAGGGGTTGGGTGCTCCTGTCTGAACAGCTGATGGATGGAAGTCAATATGAGTTGAAGTGTCTGCAGGGACTTAATAAGATCTTGGTTAGTGAGTTCAACTAACTTGTTTTCCGAGAGCCTAGGAATTAAGGGAGTTGGGCAACCATAAAGGGCTTCAAAGGGCATTATTCCAGCAAAGTAGGGAGTACAGCAGGCTCTCAGAAGGGCAAAGGGAAGGAGGCTTACCCAATTATTGCCAGTTTGTAGGATCAGTTTGGTAAGTGTTTCCTTTAGGGTCTGGTTTATTCTGGGCAAGCTTTTGGGTAACTTGAGCTATGAAAGTTGGGCCATTATTGGACCCCAT
Organism: Hydrochoerus hydrochaeris; assembly: GCA_004027455.1. Lineage (NCBI taxonomy): Eukaryota > Metazoa > Chordata > Mammalia > Rodentia > Hydrochaeridae > Hydrochoerus > Hydrochoerus hydrochaeris. Next base: position 110,416 of record PVLA01000237.1, read on the forward strand.
AGATGAGGGCAAGCCAAATCGAGGGATTACATCATATAGGAGCCTTTTGACTACCACTAAGGCTGACTCGGACTTGGTAGGATATGCCTCTACCCAGGCAGTGAAGGTATCAACTAATACCAGCAAGTATCAATGTCCCTGGAGGCCAGGTTTTTTTATTTCAGTAAAGTCAACTTCCCAATGTTTACCTGGATATGTCCCCTTATATCTGATAGTTTCCAAGTCTTGATGCCTCTTTGGGTTAACCTGCTGACATTGTGGACATCCTGATGGAAGTGGTCAACTTGGTCAGGTGGGGAATTAAAAATCTACTTCTAAATAGCTCAGCAAGCTTTGTTCTCCCTAGATGAGTAGACTGGTGAGTCTGGTGGATCAGTTCTCATCCTAATGCTTCGGGCAGTAACACTCATTTGTCAGGTAACTGGAACCATCTTCCTGGGAGGTTAGGCTTTGCTTTTAACTGGGCAGCCAAATGACGGTGCTTTTGGGTATAGACCAGTTCCGGTAAGGTTGGAGGGATTAGCAATAAAACCGCTGCATCCTCAGTGGTCCCCTCTGATGTAGTGGCTATTTCTCAGGCTGTGCAGTCAGCCAAGTTGTTTCCTCATATGGTTGGATCATCCCCTTTTTGGTGTGCTTTGCAATGGATGATAGGCACTTGTTGTGGTAGCCATACAGCTGCTAAGAGGTTCAGGATCTGGGGAGCATTTTTGATCTTTGATCCTGCTGAGGTTAGGAGACCTCTTTCCTGATATATGTCCCCGTGGACATGGACAGTGGCAAAGGCATACCTGCTATCTGTATAGATGTTTGCCTTTTTCCCGGTTGCTATCTTTAGGGCTTCAGTTAAGGCAATGAGTTCTGCCTGCTGGGCTGAGGTCCCAGGATCTAACCTTTTGGCCCAAAGTACCTTAGTCTCAGTGGTCAATGCTGCCCCTGCCACTTGCTTACCTTCCCAGATGAAACTACTTCCATCAGTAAAGTAGTTCAGAGCGTCGCTCAAAGGAAGGTCAGACAGATCAGCTTGAAGGTTTTGTTGTTCCTCAACGAGATCAGTGAATTGATGGAGGGGAACTGTAGAGTCATCATTGGGCATAAGAGTGGCAGGGTTTAAGGCTGAGGATGTTTTGAACACTACTGAGTCTGGATCTAGGAGCAGGGCTTGGTAATGTAGGATCCTGGCATTGGATAGCCACTTTTCAGGCGGGGCCTTGATAAGAGTTTTGAGGCAGTGAGAGGTTACTATGGTGAGCCTTTGTCCAAACTTGAGCTTTTTGGCTTCCTTTAAGAGTAAGGTCACTGCTGCCAGAATTCTGAGACAAGGTGGCCATCCTCCAGCTAAAGGGTCAAGCTTCTTCGAGAGGTAAGCTATAGGTTGTTGCCAGGGTCCCAGTTCTTGTGTTAAGACCCCTTTGGCAGCACCTTGTTGCTCACTAACATATAAGGTGAAGGGTTTGGTCACATTTGGGAGTCCCAAGGCTGGAGCCTGGGTTAAGGCTCGCTTAAGTTGGCGGAAGTCCTCATCAAAATCATTAGTCCATTCCAGGGGTCTTTGGGTATCTCCCTTCAGGAAATCATACAGGGGTTTAGCCATCTCTGTGAAGTCTAAGATCCAGAGTCTACAGTATCCCACTGCTCCCAAGAACTCATGTACCTGTTTTTTAGTCCTAGGGGTGGGGATTTGCAATATGGCCTGGACTCTGGTTAGATAGGGAGGGCCCTTTTGCCTTCATGTAACTTGTAGCCCCAATAGGTTACAATACTCTGGCATAATTGTGCCTTTTTAGCTGAGACTCTGTACCCCAGCTGACCCAAAGTCATCAGCAGCTGTTCGGTGGCCTTTAAGCACAGTTCATAAGTAGGGGAGGCTATCAGCAAATCATCCACATACTGTAAGAGTGTGACTTCTGGGGGGCACTCCCTGAATCCCAGTAGGTTCCTAGCTAGTGCTTCATCAAAGAGGGTGGGGGCATTCTTGAATGCTTGTGGCAATCAAGTCCATGTTAACTGTTCAGTGACCCCCGAATCAGGGTCTGTCCATTCAAAAGCAAAGATAGGTTGACTTACCAGAGCAGTTGGCAAGGTAAAGAAGGCGTCTTTGAGATCCAGCACTGAATACCAGGTGCAGTCTAGATTAAGTAGGCTCAGCAAGGTTTAAGGGTTAGGAACAGTAGGATGTAAGGTCACCACTCACCTGTTGACTTCCCATAGATCTTGTACTGGGCAATAGTCTGATGTGCCTGGTTTCTGTACTGGAAGCAAAGATGTATTCCAGGGAGAAACACAAGGAACCAAGATGCCATTTTCTTTTAGTCTCTGAATGTGAGTCTTAATTCCTTTTCAGGCGGGGAGGCTGATGGGGTATTGTCGAAGCCTGATGGGGATAGCCTGTTTCAATAGTTCTATAACCAAAGGTACCTGGTTTACAGCCAGCCCAGGAGGATTATTTTCAGCCCAGACCTCGGGAACAGCTTTTTGCCATTGAGCTAGCAACTCATTATTGATTGAGACTGGGTCTTTGTCTTCTATTAAGAGATGTCCTTTGCCCTCTGGGTAGAGGGCCATTACCCGAACAGCCTTTCCTATGTGTGGTTCTGTGCCCAATTTTCTGGGCATTCAGGGACCCACAGAAATTCATGGTGCGTCACTTTATGACCTGGGCGGGCCAAACTAGCAACCGTTTTCTCTGCCAATTGCCTTACCTCAGTTACTCTTGACAAATTAGTAGGCTTCTTAGCAGCCACTCGAATTGCATCTAGAAGCCTTTGGCGATATTGTTTTAAAGTCTCCTTACCTTTGTCCACATTTGGGTCCCAATTAGGGCACAAAGAATGGAAGGCATGTTCTACTCTCTGTAGATCTATCGAGGGGGTTCTGTCTGGGTCTCGAACACTCTTTTGACCCAGAGTGAGGACACGTAGTCGTTCCTCTTCAGTGAAAAGAACTCGGAGTATTTGTTGGCAGTCGTCCCATGTGGGAAGGTGTGTGGAAAAAACAGACTCTAGGAAATTTATCAGACTATCAGGGTCCTTAGAGAAAGGAGGGTTTTGGCTTTTCCAATTGTAGAGATCAGAGGTGGAAAAAGGGGTGTAAACAAACCTAGAGCCTCCACCTTGCATTAGTACCTCTCTCAGGGGTCAGAGGGAAACAGCTTCAGAAGGGGCTCTCAGTTGGGGTTCTGCTCAGGGGGGCGGCTGCATGTGCAGATCGGACTGGGTGGAGTGGAGGAGGAAGTGGAAGGTAACTGCTGGCCATTCCTGTGTGACAAAAATCATTAATCTCCCTTTATATACATTTTCCCCATAGCCAGCAGCATGTCTTTTGAACTCCTTGAATTGGTCAAGGACTAGGGCCAAGGGGGTGGCGGCTCCTTGGTGCCAGTCTGCCCCATGATTTTCCTAAAGGCAAAGGTTAAGGAACAGAGACTTAACGATAACTGTCAAATAACAGCAGACAACAGAAACAAACGACACAAATGACAGACTGCAGTCAAAAGAAAAACTCCTCACTCAACTGCAAGTTTTTGGTTACAAGATTTAGTTCAATCAGAGGGCTCAAAAACAATTGGAGTGGGTCAGGGCGGCAAGGCAGAACACAAATACAAAGTAAAGTGGGCCGTCAGCCCAAACAGATTGTACTGGCCTTATGCCCCTGATCCAACTCCCAAATCGAGGGCGTCCCCTCTCCAAATAGAACCTAGGGAAGGTGCACCATCAAAACCCTCTGGAAGAGACAAAATTTACTCACTATTGAAGGGGTCCAGATGATCAAAATAGTCCAATTTGGGGGCTAAGCTTCCATCCTGGATGAGCCCCCAAATGTAATAATGCAATGATGATATAGAAATGAAAGCCAATCAATCAAGAGTGAAGGAGTTTTATTGCCAAGCCTGGCGACGCAGTCTCTGTTGATTGATCTCAAGACTGCACGCCTAACAACTAAGGGTGGTTACCTTTATAGTGGGTATGGGGTGGACAAGTTTAGCAATGATTGATGAATTCGGTGTGGTTAGAACATGGCAAGCCACTTGGGGCCTTGGGTAGGAATTGCTTGTGCTCCAGTGGAGACTGGTGGTTCCTCTGGCTGTCTATTTCTGGCCTTATAAAAGTAACAATATGATATTCATCTCCAAAGGCAATAGCACTTGTAATGCTGCCTCTTTCTCACTAGAAGTCAATGTTTGATTTAAGAGTAACATTATATCTTTCCAGGCTAGTTCATGTACCTGAGAGTCAGTCCTCTAAAGACCCTAATGTACTTATTGGATCATCTGAACATTTTCCTAGTTCTAGTTTAACTTTCTTTAAATCACTAGAGAATGAGACCTATGAATGGGAGTGGTCTCATAAGGATTGTAATCATACCTGGAGCATAGATAAGAATTATCTTTTACTGCAAAGAAAATTTGAACATACTGCATCTCTAACCATTTTTTACTCTTTCTTACAATATGGTTTTAGTTGTAAAAGAACATCATAATTAATACCTCCCTCTGTATTCCATTTTGGCTCTAAGGGGAATGTACTCCTGCAGAGTAATACCAGTTGTCTCTTTTTCAACATGGAAGGGTTGAACATATTTCAGTGTTTAAGAATGCATTCCAAAGGAGTAAGGGGCTTTGGCACTGTGTTACCCATGTCTGTAATATAGAAGCAAGGCATAAGTATGAAAGCTTTTTGTACCTGAGAATTGAACTCAGGGTCTTTCACTGAGCTATGAATTGAGCTATCTAATTATGCAAATAAAGGAAAAGAACAAGCACCCCTTTTTATTCTTATTTGCTAAATAGTCCCTAGGCGTCCTTGGGTTGACACTGCTTCTGGATGCCACCTGGAGAGAATGGAAGATAGATTCGGTCAGCCTATCCACCCTCAGCCTGATGTACAATCCTCTTTTCCCAGATAGCTCATGAACTTTGTCACCATAAGGAATGCTTAAGGAAATATAACTTTATAATAAACTACTTTGTTTATTGGAAGAGAGTATAGAATGCTTTTCAGGTTGTAAAGTAAGTCTCCTCTAGAGACAGGCAAAACAATTGACTGGAGGAGCCCTGCCCCATGCACTGGGCAAAGGAGTCTCCAGGCATTTGTCTCCCACTTAATTACCTAGGTAACCTTTCCTAGTAACAGGATAAGTCTATACTTCATTTAAATATTTATCTTTTAAACTCACAGGTTAAATTTACAAATTATCTAGCAATCACAGTTTACATTAGAAAAAAGCACATCAATTTTCTAGGCACATAGAAAAGAAAAGCCTATTTACACTTAATTAACATATGTAAGGCACAAATGTAAATCCTTTCCTACTATGCAACAGGTAATGTAAACAACTGTTGTAAGGTACTTCAGTTTAATCTCTGAAAGTGGAGGAAGGTAGTCTAAGTGATTTGAAACTCCATTGAAAAGTTTAGAAATAAAGATAGAAAAATGGAAAATTTCAGTGGTTGTTTAGCAAATGTTCACTGAGGAACTTTTGGGTGTCCACCAGAGAATTGCCCTGGCAAGAATCCTCAGTTCTCAGTTTCTATCAGCTCAGATAACCAGAGATCGGTCTCCAGAAAGGAATCCAGCTGTCTGTCTGGTCAACATTCCACTAACTCCATTGGCCAGTGGCTTCAATGGGGATTCACCAAACAGATGCTGGGGAATGTGTCCTCCGCTTTTGAGGGTGGCAGCTGCTATAAAAGTGATTAATTAGCTGGCAGAATAACCACTGTTTGTCAAAATTCTATAAGGGATAGTTAAAACTCTGAGAAAGATCATTACCTACTGCTCTATGTATTTATAATACAGATTTTATAGTCCAAAACTTGAGAGAGTGGAGAACCTCATTATTCTAATGTGTTTAAGTCCCATATGTCTGCTGCTTCCAGGAATAGCTTCTTCCATTGTCATAGGAAGCTGGTTCTCCCCACTGTGTCTCAGGTTTAATCTCCAAAGGAGATTTGCCCAGAACACTAAGCTGGGACATGGCCCTTATGTGTGTTCTCCTAGATGGGTACAATTCTGATCAATGTCTCATCTGACCCAAAGGTGGGGTATGTGTCCTTTACCTAAGATGACTTTCCTGTCTTTGGTGTTAGCAAATGCTCATTTTCTATGGGCTTAACTAAGAAGGAAAAGGTTTGGATAGTCTAGAGTTCTTTCTGACTTCACAGGCCTCTATAAGGAAAGTGCAAAGTGGGAAATTAGTAGAGGTAATGTCAATGGTAGGAAACTGAAGCAGAAAAGGCCTGACATTTCCTCTACAATATAGAGGAGGATCAGAACCAGTCTGTCTCAGTGAACACTGTCCTCCAAGTCTTAAGGCCGGTCACCAGCCTAATGCTGCTTAAACAGTGGAAGGAATCCTGGTTTTTTTATTGTAGACATGTATGTTTTCTATGTCTGAGCTAGATTTTCACTTAAAAGAACCATTTTACAGAAGTCAGAGGTGTTCTAACATCTCTTCCAATACTATTGTCTAAATATAGTCAAGCAAGGAGCACCAGCAACTTTAGCAACTAATTTAAATTTAACTTATACAAGAACAAAATAAAAATAATATACCATTAAAGAAAAATCATAACGTAAATTTCACATGTTTTAAATTAAACTCACATTATTTAAATAAAACTATATGAGACAAAACAATTAAAAAAATTGGCAAATAACAAGCAATTATCACAACGAGTTATAAACAACTGGCAAAGACAAAACAAAATTTGAAACATAAAAATTTGTTACATAAATGCGTCCCAGTCTAGAGTCTCTGAAGCAAAAGCAAACTATCACCTCCATCCAGTGATCTTGGTGGAAGACCTCCAAATGATATAGGGGAATGAGACTCCTGACCTACTATGTCTGTGAGTTCATGTTCTCTAAAATCAAAGAATGAATTTTAGAAACAATGGAGGTGAAGAGTAGAATATATTTATTGAGAGAAAGCTTCTGTCTGAAGAGAGACAGAAGGGGGTCCTGAGTGGGTTACCCAAGACTGTCTTTTCCAGGGACTTTTATAGAGCAAAATGATGAGATTATATGGCTCAAAGCTGAGGAAATGGGAATTTGCAAAGTGGGCATAAGGTGATTCAGACTTATTCCTTAAGGATTATACTCAAGGCTGTGCTTGCATTTGTCTTGAGACACAGCAAGAGGTGTGTGTCCCCTCTGAGGTCATCAGATATCTGGCTTTCTGTATCAGCTTCTTCAAGGGCCTAGCCCTGTCTGATGGCTTATATTTCTAAGTGGCTCAGCTGCCTGTAACATTACTACAAAAACTTAGAAGGATCAACAGAGAACATAAAAAGAAATTCAAATACAAAATGACAAGATGCAGAAGCAAAATGAAATCACAAATCTTCAGCCCACCCAGAACGATTTTAGTAGATAAAGAGGAAAAAGGAAGACATGCAACTATAATTTATGAAATCATAGCAGCTAAAATAGAGAAATATATGAGGCTGTAGAGAAAACCAGATAAGTTAAGAAATAGTCTCTCAAGTCACAAAATAAATGACAACCACAGTGAAGAATTTGCTGAGCAAATCTAGAATACACACAGATTTAAATAAACACATCAGCATAGGAAAATGATAGAAAACTTGAATGGTCAATATAGGAAAGAAATACAATGCATGAAACAGATTCAAATAAATATCCAGGAAATTAAAACTTCCATTGAAAGATGGCAAAACTATAGAAATGAAACTGAAGAGAGATTTTCAGACCTTTAACACAGGATTGTGGCTAGTATTCATGTATGAAAGGAAAGATCTTATAAAAATAACAAAGGTCAGGAAATAATAATTCAACTGCTACAAGATGATGCAAAGAAAAAATATAAGATTGATAGTTGTTAATGAAAAAGAAGGCATCAACAAAATTGACATAAAACGAATATTTGAAGAAGTATAGCAGAAAATTCCTAAGAATGAGAACAGAATATTACATACAGAAAAAGTAGGCATGTAGAAATCAAATTAGCCACGACAAAAATCCTACATCTATATATAAAACAATCAAGATCTGAGAAACTCAGCCGAACAACAGAATATTAAAGGCTTTTAGCCAAAAGAAATATATTGTCTATAAAGGCAAGCCCAACAGGATCATGGCCAACTTCTCAACACAAATAATTAAGTCAAGACGACCTTGGAGTGAAGAATTTCAAGTCCCAAAAGAAAACAATTTCCAACCTAGATTAATGTAACCTAAAAAACTACGTTTCAAAATTAATGGAGGAACAAGATATTTCCATGACAAAAACAAAAGAAAAAATTCAGAACAACCAAACTAACCCTAAAAAGAGTACAGAAAGATAATCTACACAGAGATAAAAATGATCATGATTACAAAAGTGACAGCAGAAATAAACCACCAGGCAGGGAAAGCCAATGAACAGAGGAGAAAAACAGGAAAGCAACAGCAAGCATATAACATGACAGAGACAAACTAGTATATGTCATTTATAACCAACAATGTAAATGACCCAAATTCATCAATCAAAAGAAATAGAATGGCAGAATGGATCAAGAAACAAGATTGAACAATGTCCTGTAAACAGTAAACACATTTAACTCAAAGAGAAATCAATAGAATAAAGTCAAAGGTTGGGAAATAGAATTCCATGCAATGAGAACCCGGAAGAAATCAGAGGTAGATATTGTGTTTGCAGACACTGTGAATTCAAAACCAACAATGACCAAAAGAGATAAAGAATGTCACTACATACTTACTAGGTGAAAACTTCAAGAGGAAGAGATAACAATCATAACAAACATTATGCAACAAAGAAGCACTTAATTGTATATGACAAATATTAATACATAGGATAATTGAAAAAGTAATAACAAAATGGCAATGGGGGACCTTAGTATCCCATTGCTACAAAGAGATAGATCAGTTAAACACAAAATATCACAAAAAAATCCTAACTGATCAGACCTGTGAACAAATGAACTTAGCAGATATGTATAGAGTGTTTCACCCAACATCAGAATGTACAGTTTTCTCAGTTGCGGATGGGGTGGTCTCTAAACAGACCGTATACTTGCCTATAGAACATTCTTAAGTAAAAGCAAATGGATTGAAATTATCCCATGCACATTATCTGACTGTAGTGTAATACAATTGGAAATTAATGGCAAAACCCCCACAAAACTTTATAATCATATGGAAATTAAATAATACCTTCCTGAAAAACAATAGATCACATACGAAATTAAAGAAATTAAATCATATATACAATTAAACAAAAATACAGATTCAACATACCAAAATCTGTGGGATGTGATATAACCAAACTAAGAGGGAAATATATAGCAGTGAATTCTCATGTTAAGAAAACAAAACAAGCACAAATAAACAACCTAATTTTGTACCTGAAGCTTCTAGAAAAACAAAATCAAGTTATCCCCAAAATCAATATATGGGTGGAAATTATAGAAATCAGAGCAAAAAAATAATGCACTGGATAGTAAGAAACCTATACAATGAATTTGTGAAGAAAAGAATATGTTCTGTGAAAGAATAAATAGAATTGGTAAACCTTTAGTTAATCTCTTACCAAAATAGGAAAGAAAAAACTCAAATTCATGTATTGAGTAATAAAAATGGTGAAATCACTACAGAGCCTGTGAAAATTCAGAAAGTCACAAATGCTTCCTTCAAAAAACTTTACTCTTGTATGATGGAAAACAAGAAATGAACAAATTCCTAGACATACATGAAATATGAAGAGATGAATCAAGGAGGTATAAAAATTACAAATACTAGTGTATCAGTAAATGAAATTGAAAATTTCAATTATTAACAAAGAAAATCTCAGGTCCTGATGGATGCACTACTGAATTCTATAGGAAATTTGGAAAAGATTTAATGCCAATAATCCTTGAACTCTCTAATGAAGTTGAAAGGGAAGCAATGTTCTTTAACATTTTCCTGGATGCAAGTACTACTCTGATACCAAAATAAGAAAAAATTTAACTAAAAAAGAGAACTACAGGTGATTCTTCTAATGAGCATAGATGCAAAAATCTTCAATATGATACTAGCAAACAGAAAGCAGCAGATCATAAGTACCATTATACACCATGAACAAGTGGGATTCATTCCAGGAATGTAGGAATGGTTCAACATACACAAAACAATGAATGTCATACACCATATAAACAGAGCCAAGCAGAAAAATCACATAATCATCTTAATATATGCCAAAAAAGCTTTTGATGTATCTTCATTGTATCATTCATTCATGATAAAAACCCTACAGATAGTCAGAATAGATGCTCTTTACCTCACTCTGATAAAAGCCATCTACGTTGGTTTCAACAGCCAACATCATACTAAATGGACAACAACTGAAAACTTTCAATCTAACATCAGGAATAAGACAAGGATGTCTAATATCACCATTTATATTCAATATAGTTATGAAAACATTAGCTGAAGCATTTAGACAAAAAAGAATAAAAGGAAAAAGATAGGAAAAGAAGCTAAATTTTCATTAGAATAATTTCTATATTTAATAAATCCAGTGCCATAGCTGAATACAAAGTTGACACTCAAAAATCAATACCACTCCCATACAAAAACAACAGTTCACTGAAAGAGAAATTAGGGAAGATACAATCTTCATGATAGCATCCAAAATAATGAAATATTTAGGAATCTATCTTACACAGCAAGCAACAAGTAAAAGATTTGTATATTGAAAATCAGTACTCTGAAAAAGATCAGAGGATATCAAAAATGGAAATATATACCTTGTTCATGGATATGAGGAAACAACATAGTGAAAATAACCATACTCCCAAAACTCTTATACATATTTAATGCAATCCTCACAAAAATACCAATAAAGTACCTCACAGAACTAGAGAAAGCATTCCTAAAATTCATTTGGAATCAGAAGTGACCAAGAATAGCAAAAGAAGTTTTATGCAAAAAGGCAAGATAGGAGGCACACAATCCCTGTCTTGAAATTTTACTACAAAGTTATGTAATAAAATCAGCATGGTATTGGCAACAACAACAACATCAACAACAAATAAAAAACCAAAAAAGACACCTAAAAATCAGTGGAACAGATTAGAAGATGCAGATGCAACTGCAAATACCCTCAACAACCTTATCTTTGACAATTGGGCCAAACTTGTTCACTGGAAGAATGATAGCCTCTTTGCAAATGGTGCTGTAAATACTGGCTCTCTGCATGCAGAAGACTAACAATAGAACCATGTCTATCAGCTTGCACTAAAATAAAATCAAAATGGCTTCCAGATCTAAATATTAAAACACCAGGTGAGGGACACCAGAAGCAGCATCCACCCTCATTACCACTCGTTGCAAAAACCCAAGTGAACATTACCTAATGTGGTGGCCCCTCCCATTGCTGTTTGACATTGCTGAAACCAAGTGAGTGACACCTGAGGCAGCAGGTGAGTAACTGAGGTAGCAGTAGATCCCATTGTCACTCACCATCATGGGAACCCAGGTGAGCGATACCTGAACAAGGTAACCACTCCACTCCCTAAAACCAGGAGTGGAGTAAACATCTTGGAAAGAACCAGAGACTAAAAGTTGACGCAGCCCCAACTAAAACACAGTGGATGAATGGGGGGGACTAGTTGTGTGAAAATTCTGAAATAACAGCCACCTTACATGCCTACAAGTGACTGAGGCCTTTGCAGGACCAGCACACAGCTCAGAAATCCAGAACTTGACAGAAGACATACCTGAACAATAGACTTATCCTGGAATGACCGTGATACTAGCAACAAAGCTACGTACTACAAAAACACACAAGGGTTAATGCAGAAAACAAAATAAATTTTTTCAAGTACAAAATGATAGCACAAAGAAGCAAAATGCAATCTCAGACCTCTAGCCCAACCAGAACAGTACAGCGGATATTGACATAGGAGAAAATGGGACACACACATAAAATTTCTGAAATGGTAGCACTGAAATAAAGAAAAAAAAATCCATAAAGACATAGAGAAAATCAGATCAAAAATAACAAATCAGGATAAAAAAGAAATTTCAACATTTCAAAAGAAAATGGTCAGCAAATCTACAACAGATACAGATAAGCAAATATATGATGATAGTAACAGGATAGAAACAGTGAATGCTCAATACAGGAAAGAAGTGCAATGCATGAAATGGTTTAAAGCAGCCATCTAGGAAGTCAAAAGTCCACTGAAAGCTGGCAAAGCTGCTTAAATGAAACTGAAGACAGACTTTCAGAGCTTGAAGACAGGATTGTGTCTAGTGACAATGAAAGGAAAGACCTGTTGAAAATAACAAAATATCAGGAAACAACAATTCAACAACTACAAGTCAATGCAAAGAAAAATAATATAAGAATAATTGGTGTGAATGAAAAGGCAAGAGTCAACAAAAATGACATTAAAAACACTATTTGCAGAAGTCATAGCAGAAGCTGACATACAGTTACATGAGGCATATAAAACCAATCAGTCATAAGCAAAATAAATCTATACTCAGACATATAATACTCAAGATTCCAGAAAATCAGCACAAGAACAGAATATTAAAACTAGTAGAGAAATAAACAAATCGCCTATAAAAGAAAGATCATCAGTATCCAGTCAGACTTCTCAATACAAATTTTCAAAGCAAGAATTCCCTGAAGTGAAGCATTTCAAGTCCTGAAAGAAAACAACTTCCAACCAGACTAATGTATCTGGCAAAAATATCTTTCAAAATTAATGGAGAAATAAGATACTTCCACAACAAAGAGTGATTATAGAAATTGATGACCACTAAACACATAAATTACCAATAGTACTGAAAGTTACTCTAGAGAGAGATGAAAATGACCTCCATTCCAAGAACAACAATGGAAAGAAACCACCAAGGAGGTCAAGCAATTAAATGCAGGGGAAAAGTAAAAAACCAAGAGTAGGAAAATAACATGACAAAGAAAAGCCAATACATATCAGTTATTACCATCAATGTAAATGACCTCAGTTCACCAATCAAAAGCAATAAACTTGCAAAATGGATCAAGAAATGAGATGCAATGGTATGCTGTACACATGAAACACATATTTTTAAAAAGCAGAATATATTTATTGAGAAAAAAGAAAGTTTCTCTCTGAGAGAGAAAAAAGGGGTCCTGAGTGCTATGCCCAAGACTGTCCTTTGTAAGAACTTTTATAGAGCAACATCATGAGGTGAAGCAGATACAAGATTGGATCCCATTCCATGAAGGTATTCCCCTTCTTGATAGTTTCCCAGAGGAACTGAAAACATCATATCACATCGATATATGTACACCCAAGTTTATAACAGGACAATTTGCAGTTGCTAAATCTGGGAAACAACCAAAATGCTCATCAACTGCTAAATGAATAAAATTAGCTGTAATATTTTTAACCTCAATTGAGTACTACTCAGCTACAAAGAAAGACAAACTGTAGTCTTTTATAGGTAAATATATGCAGCTTGCATCCCTACTCATAAGTGAAGTAAATCAGACTCACATGTGAAAATATTTTATTGTCTCTCTAGTGTAAAAAGCTGACAGAGTAAATAACACTGAAAATTTACAATAGATATTGTGAAAGGAAAAGGGAAAGAAACCACTCAAAAAGAAAGAATAACTGGAATGCAGAAAAGGAGAAAAGAAGGAAGGGAAAATGAAAATAAATAAATAAATGAATAAATGATAATTAAGGTAATTATAGTATTAACTTCTATTAGTTCATTGTGCTTTTATTATCTGATGAATTTTCCATTCCTATGAATTATAATCTGAGCAACTACTTTGAAGATAACACTATGAAAGGCATTAATCATTATTACATTCCTATTATCTCATTTTGAAATTTTTTATCATTGCTTTCATATTTTTCTACTTAAAATTTTTAAAAAGTCAGGTTTAAGAAGGTGAAAATGAAATATATAGGGATCCAATTATAAGGAGAAAATAAATCAATCAGGACTTTTTTTCCTCCCATTATTTCTCTTTGCTCACACCTCAAAATTTGAGAGGAAGTTGAATGATAGTACCTCATATCACATATCTATCCCTTAACTAGTGATAACAGGGATCCTGATATCATCCTGGCAAAATTACATTGCATACATTGTCATGGTTGTGTCACCATCAGTCAGTCACAAACACAAATGGAATAATTAAGACATTATTGCAAATAAAGTAATGAATTTTGTTAACATGCACCAACATACCTGAATTAATCTTTTCTTCTCCATGCTACTAGTTATTATCATGTCATTCATGGAAAAATAATAGTAATGCTAAAGAACTTTAAAACTATCCTACTATTCAGTGAGAATCTAGAGTCTCAAAGTTGTTTCATTCCAAATAATAATTTCAGAAAACATTGAGCTAACTCCTCACTAAAACAATTATGATCCTTCTTTGTAATGATGGTTGGAGAGGATGAGATAAGTACTTGGCAATGTATATCACTGCAATAACTTGTAACTTCTGAGTATAGTTACTGGTTTCAACCTGTATTGTGTAGTCCAGAGCTGTAAATTTCAATCACTTAAACAACTGAATAAGACTAATTTAGGTCTCTAAAATAAAATTTTATAAAAAAGATGACATTTAATTCCTAGGAATTATGGGTTCCTGGGTACATGTTATATGAGACTTATACACTTATGACAACAAAAAAGTTCATCTTTTCTCTGAAATTTGAGTAGAACAAATATCCAATCTTAGAAATAAGCTTTAATATGTTTGGATTCTATGTTGTTCAGGCCTTTATTTTTCTTTAAATTGGTAATAATCATTCTGTTTCTTTGTGTCTAAAAATGTTGTTTATTACAAGGAATAAAAAGAAAAATATTTGAAGTTGAATTACAATTAGGAATTACTAAATGAAATTGAAAGAAAGTTTCCCTGATTATAGACAGCATTTAATGTAGCAGCAGTATTAACACTGAAATAAAGTTTTGTAATAAGGGGCATTCTTTAAACCTTCCCAACTGGTTAGAGTTGGTTTTGGCTAAGGTGGAGCTGGTTTTATTACATTGTTGTTATTACTGGTAATTAGTTTTATTGTGCTATGTAATAACTACATAGCACTTTGCAATATTACACATAAAACTAGACTTGTTTTGTACAGTTCTTGAAGTATCATTTGAAGTAAAGATTCAGGTTGCTCAACTTTCAAAAAATTGGATTTCATGTTAGTTTTAGACATGTTTCACCTACCTTTTGAACTTCATAGATATATTCTGTGAACTTTTTTTGTGCCACTGCAGCTCAAACAAAGGCCTTGTCCTTTACCACTGTTACCTCCCCAGCCCCTTGTGTATACAGTTAATTCTTAAAATGGAACATGTTACCAAATTTGCAACACAAATTTGTCAGTTATTCCTGGCATCCATCTTATTTGAGGAGATAAGTCTTTTGTCTTCTAATTGACTCATTTATTTCATTTCATTAAAATATTTTCATTTGGCATTTCTAAAGGTAGGGATATTGTCTTTTTGTCTAACATAAATGTATTTTGAAGAATATTAAATTGTACTAATTGAGCACTTTTTTTTTCAGTTGATTGCTATGGGCAGATAACTGAGCAAAAATAATGTATTATAATAATTTCTTTGAGGCCAACATGATCCACAAAGCATTCTTAATATTTGCATAGGCAAACTCAATACCAAAAAATTCCCTTTTGCTTAGGACCAAACTAAAAATATTCCTAGCACATTTGCTTATCAGTGAAAAAAATTATAAAAAATCTTAAACTAGTAATATTACCAAAAATGATAAACTCCACAAGTGAAAATACTCCAGATTAGCTCCTCAAAGATTGTTATTTTTCTAGGTCCACACAGATCTTTTTGGAATTGAAGAGAAAAAATAGTCAATGTTATTACACTTTCTTTTTAAAAAGTATTTTTTATTAGTGCATGTTTGCAGCACATAAAGATTACATTCTTCAAGGGTAGTTGATACATGTAAATAACACATTTTAATTATTTTTTCATCCCCCTCACATTTCTTTACTCCCCAATCCCTCCATCTCTTGACCCCTTCCCTTTTGTAACAGATGTATCTATTTCCTATTATTTATCTTTTACTCCACTCTTCATTTAAATTTTTGGTTTCTCATATGTTATATTTTGATATCAGACTTATTAGAAACATGAAGATATATCTGTATGTGTATGTCTATGTTACATTAGAAACAAATTTGAAATAACTACATTTCTTTTTCTCTTTGTTTCTGTCTCTTTGTTTCAGTCTCTCTCTCTCTCTGTCCAGTTATATTAAATCTACTAGTGACTGCTTTAATCATTATCTTAATTTTCTCTTCATATTATTCTCCAGACATATAAAGTATAAAATTAGGCACAATGTACATGGTTTTAGAAATCATTGTTTTAATCTCTTTCATGATTACATCAAAATTCTTTGAAAAGTTTTTCATTTCCCTATTATAGCTTAATATTTCTAATTAAATCGTACACAGTTGTACACCAGTATATCATATAAGATTATTCATTTAGACTAATCATGCTATTTTGTGTATGTGATGCATTGTACATTATTTTAACTGGGTCATTTTCTTCTTGTGTGCTTCTATAGTAGTCCATACTTACACCCCTCTAATCTGTGCTATTGTTAAAGCATGATATTTTAGCTTGGTCATTTGACTTATAATGCTCTCATCAAATTTCCCTCTAGTGTTCTATTTAAAAATTTCATAAGTAGAAAGTTGTGAGTTACAGAAACCATTATAGCAGATCTTGCAATATTATTTTTTGTTTACACAATGTGTTATAGGCTGAATATTTGTAAATTCTGTAATATTTCACAGGAAGTTACAGCCACGTATTTCTTTTTCCATTCAATTTAAACTATAATATGCCTAAAAGAAAAATTATTTGTGAGCAGTATGTCATATTAAGAAAACTTCTTGTAGAGTTCCAATGTAGGATATTTGGACCAAAGATTTTATCTTCATTGCTTAGCATGTGAATAAAACTAAGTTTTCATGAATATTAGGCACACCCAGCTAAACCAGTTTTAATTTGTGAACACTTGCATTGCTCAAATTAGCAAATCTCAGCATGCTATAGTGGTGAGAACATTCATGAGTCATTATGTTTTTTTAAAAAATACTTTTTGTAATGTACCTTGTCAACACTGATGACAATTAGAATGGAAATGTTACTGATTCATTTACGAGTAAGACTACTTAAAATTACATCCAATCTTTATTATTAGGTATGCTTTCTCAACTATGTTGGCCTGTAAAAAAATTTTTGTCACCCACAGAGACAAATGGTTTTACCATTTAATGGAATAATTGATTTCCATGGTAGACTTAGCACCTGTAACATATACAAAAATATTCCATTACATAGTTATAAACAGTCAGTTTTGAAGCTCAAATCCTTTAAACCACTGAGTTTGTGTTAGTTCTACAAAGTATGAGTGCATGCTAACTCAACACTCAACAATGAAAATTTGAGAAGTTGATATGAGTACTTCACAAGTTTTTATGTACAGACTTGTTTTGCAACTAAAATGGATTAAGGTATATTACTCAAATGATGAAACATTGAATTTTAGTGATGGGAAAAGCACAAGATAAAAGGATAAATCCTCTTTTGGGCCTGGGCATACTCTATCTGCTCATTCATTTATATATTTATGCAGCCAATATATTATGTTCTCCATCTTTGTGTGAGTCCTTGTCTTAGATTTTGGGAATATTGTAGTAAGGAAAACTCAGTACAATTAAAATGGAATGTGATCAATAGCTTTTGAGATGCAAGTATGGACTACTATAGAAGCACACAAGAATGACCCAGTTAGGCATTTTAACTGAAGTGATATTTAACTTTAGATTGAAATGAAGTCAGTTAAATAGTTCAAATTCAGCAAATAGGCAATTTGTACAAAGTACTATAACATGATTTGAAGCCTGGGATTTATTGTTTCCTAAGTTTTCTTTCTTTCTTTCATTTATTTATTTATTTTTGTTTTTCTGAGAGAGGATTTCATTATGCAGTTCAGGCTGGTTTCAACCTCACTATGTAGCCCGACCTGATCTCCAACTCAAGGTGATCCTCCTTGCCTCAGCCTCCTCAGTGCTAGGATTATAGGGGTGTGCCACCATGCTCAGCTTCTTTTTCCCTTATTATTGCAAATGTTCTCCTTTTCTCATGGCAGAGTTTAGCTGCATATTTTTTAAAAAATTTAAGATGAAACTGTACTTGCAATATAATTATTGTAAATACAATATACAAAATGTATGAGAGGAAATGAGCAAATTTGCAGTGCTTTTACTTCATAGAAAGTATCTGGTTTACATAGGAGTCCAAGTGTGAGAATAGTTGGTAAAATCAGAGGTGATTGTTTATGATGAATATTAAATGGATAGTTCTTAATGTTCTTGATTGCATTTTCTAGTACTCCTTCAAATAAATTTCATCTAACCTGATAATTCTTCTTTGGCATCTAAACACCTAAGGATTTGCATTTTCAGGTATATTGAGTGTTAATTAACTTCAGAGAGGTGACAGAGGAGAAAAGGAACAGAGAAAACATCTGGCACAAATGCATTAACTCTCTATTTGAGTCACTCTCTAGGTGTATCTATTAGCATAAATATAGGTGCTTTGTTTTGTAAAATGAAATATTGTACTGTGTTGTCTCTGATAAATATATAATATGCTTTTATATACATTGTACTTATTAAATGATAGTGTGAGTTAGAGATACAGCTTTAGACTGACTAAATTCACTCCTACATCTTGAATCTTTCTGCCTGTTGCATAGTTTCTACAACTCTGAGTGCCTAACACGAAAGTTGCACCAATGGCTCTTTTGTCACAAATTAACCATTTATCCTCCAAAAATCTCACAAATCCTCTGCCTGTTCAGTAATAAAATACTATTTCATTTACTTACAGTGAGAAAATCTTAATTTGAACAGTGTGAAATATCTAGGTAGGAAAACAGATATTTAAAATGGAATTTTTTGTCATAAAATGGGATCATTAAGGGAGAGTTTGTAGTTATTGTGAAGTTACTTTATCATAACCAAGTTTTATGTGAGTTATTTAACATTTTGTTTTCTAGTTTTGTATTTGTATTGTGAGCATGTGAAGTTAATTTGGCCTTCTCAGTTCTCAAGCTGCTTTAAGACCACACTAAATTCTGAGTCCAGTTGAAAAAAAAAATATTATGCTTGTATTTTAGAGGGATTGTTAGAGGAAGATGAATTTAATTAAAACCAATCTTATCCATAAATCAGACAAGGGATTTAATAGAACTTTGTTGAACTTAATAACATGAACAATTAATGTTGTAGCTTCTTTACAAATTATTATAATAATACATTTACCATAGCTATAGGAGCCATTTTCTATACACTAAAACTTTACTATCATTACCTAATTTAAAATTTGAAAATTTTATGGATGTAGTAAACACAATTTAATGGTAAAAAGAACTATCTGTGCAGCTTCCATAAAGATGTCCATAGAAAGGAGAGTTTAGAAAAAATCTAGGAACACAAATTTGGGAGACATTTCAAGTCTCCAAATTTAATGGTTACAAGGCAACAAACTCTTAGTAAAAATGCACCAAGTGAGAGCCAATAAACTTGGTTTCAGTTCCTGGTATTGACATAAATGTGCTAAATGAACTGAACTTTCATTGATCTCTGTCCATTTATAAAATGACAGTGTTGGAAATTCTGATTTCTCTAGGCTTTTCCAGATATGACAACTCTGATGACTCCATTACCTTTTCTGAGTGGTTGATTTGTTCTAAATCTTCTGGAAATGTCAAATTAAGAGGATTTTTTGCTAGTTTATTTTATTCGATTTTATTTTTCAAGAGCAGTATATTTATTCAAAGAAGGAAAACTTCTGTCCAAGAAAGAGAGACAGAAGCATTCCTGATTGGGTTGCTGAGGACCCCAACTTCTCTAGGGTTTAATACAGTGCAAACCCATGACATGAGGCAGGTCCATGGTGGGGAAGAATAGGAACTCACAAAGCAGGTGGGCATGAGGTGGGATAGAACTATGATCAACCAGTAAGTTTACAAGTATAATTTTCAGGTATAATTGACTAAATTGGGATCCAATAGGGATTTGAGTTATGTAGAAGCAGGCATAAATACAGAATAAGACCTTTTTCAGTAGAGAGTTGGGTTATGGCTCCTTCTGGCTTCCTCAATGTGATCCATTACTTTTTAGGATATGAATCCCTGGTGTTTATCTTGGGATGTGGTTGCATTTGTTTTGTCTTTTGTCTTGAAGTCTGACCCACAGGGGAGGTGTTTGTCACCTCCAAGGTTGCAAGATATCTAGTCTACTGCACTAGCTCTTTCAAGGGTCTATCCCTGTTAAGAATAATATTTATACTTAACTCAGTTGACTATAACATTCTCATCTCTGAAGAAATATACTGAACTGCCATGAGGGGATAGTGGGTGATGACCAATCTGGGTGATGGCCAATCTGTCTTCTTCTGGATAAAAGGGAACATAGTTGCGGATTGGCATTCAGAGAAATTTTACAGAGGGTCTACATACAAGCCCCTGATAGACACTAAGCATTTTCATCTTGGGTAGGTATGCAACTTTATGTCTGTGGGAGACAAAGCCAAAGAAACAATTAAGTATGCATAGTCTAAGTAATACAATCGACAGGATAATTATGAGTGCAAAGATTTGTGAGGAGCTAGTAATGGCTTCCTATGAGGAAGGCAAGGATAAGGTCAAGGGAAATTTAGAGCCTGATGTGTCATTGATTTGTCAAATAATATGTCAAACAACTATTGAGATATTATCAGAATGATCAGGGATGTACATACATTTTTTACAATTGCACAAATACTCTCCAGGTCTCCTATTAGAACCTCTAATACAACCTTATTTTGGAAGACAGCCTGTCTCATTAATTTTATTTTTTCATTTAAGAGAAAGAGAATAGCTGCAGTGCCATTTAAAGCCTACTCAGTATAGTGAGGTAAGGCCTCGGTATGTTGCATGACAACTTCTAACTCTAGGGAAGAGATAAAGATAGAGGCCAAGTGATTATACCAGTAAAACACAGTTCTGGATCACTCAAGTTGCAGGTGGGGTAAATGTGCAAGTTTGCTGATGTTTTTGATACTTCTGCCTTTTAATCATGCAAATCCCAGTGGGCACCTCCCTATCCATTGAGAGGGCAGGCATGGCCACAAATTTGTCCCAAAAGACTAATGAGTGCCATTGAGGTCTTCCCATCTAATTCTAGTGTGATTAAGCCACCATTTGTTAGTCTGCAAAGTTATTGCATGTATAAATGGTTGGGGTGGGAGATGCCCATCCCAAGTACTTAGTGGAGTTAGGCCAATGAGAAAAACAGTAGCCTTTTTGTTTCCAACATAAGGGGCCCTTTCTACTGAGATGTCCTATAGTGGAATTTAACCATTTATACTCATTCCATATTTAAAAATAACCATCATTATATCTATGTTTCTTGGCCCTCAGAATAGGATCCTCACCTTTAATAGAGAGCTCACTAGTGCTTGTAGGGACTTTAGTGGCATTTTTAGAAAAGGTTCAATTATTTCCAGGATCATTAAGACTATAATTTATAGGTGATTCCATTCTTTCTGGGGTGAGGGAAATCTCAGTATTATTTTAATTTTCATGTCTCAAATAACCAGGGTCTTTAAATCTGAGAGGATTGATTTCTTTGAGTTCTTTATGTTCTCTTAATAGTAATCCTTTGTCTGAGGTACAGCTGGCAAGCATTTTCTCCCATGCTGTGGGCTGTCTCTTCACACTGTTGGTGGTTTCCCTTGCTGTGCAAAAGCTTTTCAATAGAGTGAGATCTCAGCTGTTGTTTCTTTGTGATAGTTTCTCTGCAATAGGGGTTTCGTTTATAAAGTCTTTGCCTACACAAAAGTCTTCAAGGGTTTTACCTACTTTATCTTCCAATGGATTTAATATTTCTGTTTTAATATTAAGATATTCAATTAATTCCAAATATAGCTTAGTGTATGGTGAAAGATATGAGTCTAGTTTTAATCTTCAGCATGTGTAGAGTCAGTATTTCCAGCACCATTTATCAAAGAGGCTATCTTTCTTCCAGTGAATATGTTCGACACTTTTGTCAAGGATAATGTGGCTTAGTGTGTCTGGAGTTGTTTCTGTATCTTCTAATTGGTGCCAATGGTCTTTGAGTCTGTTTTTTTTTTTTTTGCCAGTACCAAACTTTTTTTTAAATCACAGTAGCTTGATAGTATAATTTCAAGCTTGATAGTATAATTTCCTGTCTTGTCTTTATTTTCTAGGATTGCCTTTGCTATTCTAGGTCTTCTGGTTCCAGATGAATTTTAGGATTATTTTCTCTAATTCTGAGAGATATGCTATTGTAATATTGAATGGGATTGTACTGAATTTGTATAACAGTTCTGAAAGTATGGCCATTTTCACTATATTGGTTCTTTCTACAAAGAGCACTGGCTATTGCTCCATTTTCTAATATCCGCTTCAATCTCCTTTTTCAGAATACCATAGTTTTCAAGTAGAGGTCCTTATCATCCTTTGTTACATTTATTCTTGGTGTTTCATCTTGGGGGGCATGTTATTTTAAAAGATACTATTTCCCTAATTTCTCTCTCAGTGAGTTTGTTATTCGTGTACAGGAAGGCTATTTAATTTTAGTGTACACTTTATATCCAGGTACACTACTGAAATTGCTTATTAAATCTAGTAGGCTCTGGTGGAGTTTTTGGAGTCTTCTATGTAGAGTATCATGTCATCTGCAAATAACGATAGTTTAACTTTTTCCTTTCCTATCTTTATTCCTTTTATTTCTTTCTCTTGTCTAATTGTTTGTGCTCAAGTTTCCAGGACCTTGGTGAATAAGAGTGAAGACACTGAACATATCCTTCTTGTTCCTGATCTTAGAGAGATAGCTTTCAGTTATTGTCTATTTAGTATAATGTTGACGGTTGTTTTTTTGTAGATGGATTTTATCAGATTAAGATAAAGACAATTGATTCCAATTTTCTTTAGAGTTTTTACTTTTAATGGGTACTGGACTTTGTCAAAAGTTTTTTCTCTATATATTGAGATGATCGCATATTTTTTGTCCTGGGATCTGTTAATATGGTGTGTTACATTTATGAGTTTACATATGTTGGACAATTCCTACATCCCTGGGACGAATCCCACTTGATCATGGTGTATAATCTTCTCAATGATTTGCTGCAGTCTGTTTGACAGCATCTTATTGAGGGTTGCAACAATGTTCATTAGGAAGATTGGCTTGTAATTCTTAGTTGAGTCCTTCTCTGGTTTTGGTATCAGGGTAATGCTTGTTTCCAGGAATGAATATGAAAGTACTGCTTCCTTTTCAATTTTATTAACTACTTTGATATGTACTGGTGTAAGGTCTTCTCTAAATTTCTTGTAGAATTCAGCTGTGAATCCATCAGGACCCTGGCTTTTCTTTGTTTATAGATTTTTAATTATATCTTTGATTTCATTTATTGCTATTGGGTTGTTTAGGATTTTTATATCTTCTTGATCCAGGTTTGATAATTCATATGTATCTAGGAATCTGTCCATTTCTTCTGTATTTTACATCTTATTAAAATATACATTTTCAAAGTAGGTATAGGTGATCTTCTGGATTTCTACATGGTCTGTTGTTATTTCACCCTTTTCATTTCTAGTTGTGTGGATTTGAGTCTTTTCTTTCCTTTTTTTGATAAGTTTGGCTTAGGGTTTGTTAATTTTATTTAATCTTTCAAAGAACAAACTCTTAAATTTATTGATTGTTTATATTGTTTTTTAGTCTCTAGTGTGTTAATTTCTGCTCTGATCTTTATAATTTCCTCCTTTGTATGAGCTTTTGGCTTAGCTTGCTCTTGTTTTTCTAGAAGCTTGAGGTTCAACATTAAGTTGTTTTTATGCACTTGCTCTGTTATCCTGATATGTGTATTTACTGCTATAAACTTCCCTCTTAAAACTGATTTCATTGTGTCCCACAAGTTTTGGTATGTTGTATTGTCATTATCATTCAAGTATAAAAATTATATTGAACTTTTTTGTATCTCATTAATATAGTCTTGTAATTTATTGTAATTGGCTCCTTGAAATGGTGGTGTCCACAGAGAAGTCCTAATGTACTTGACAAGCAAAGTAAGCCACATATCCAGCAAGAGATTTTTTGTAATGATTCTGCACACTCTTGTGCCCATGTTAGAAAGGAATTACATCCTCTTTTAAGTGGTTAAATGATTAGTAATAGAGACAATAGTAGCATCATTTCTCTGAAGACTGTTTTTTTTGAACAGGAATCCTAAGTTTTATATGGGTTTACAGGAATATGTAGATGGTTGTTCAGCTTCAGTTACAGTCTCTGGTTCCCAGGACTTGAGTCTGGTGTGATGTACCCAAGAGTCCAGGCCCATTGTTTTGACAGTGGAAGGAGGTGACAGGTTCATGGTGTATGGCTCTTTCCAGGTTGGTCCTAGGGAATAAGATGAGAGAGGGGACTTTACCAGTACTAAATCTCTGTGGTGGAATATAGGATTTCCCTTTTCTTTAGGCTGAGCTTCTGTTAACTCTTGAAGAGTTTGTTGGCTTTTAGAAAATTAGATGATATCTTTTAGTAAGGCACCTCTTACTTTATGAAAAAAAAAATCCTTAATGAGAAAAAGGCATCCATAAAACATTTCAAATAAACTGAGGTCTAGAATTTGAGGTGTGTTTCTTATTTTGGTAAGAGCTACAGTTAGTGAGACTGTTAGAGGTGGATTTCTTGAGCCACTTTACACAGATGTCTTTTAGGGTTTCATTTACCTTTTCTACATTACCTGATGATTGTGGCCTCCATGTACGATGGAGGTGATAGAGAATGCCCGGTGCCTGAGAGACATTTTGCATGACTGCTGCTTTAAAAGAACACAGGTCCATTATCACTTCCTAAGCTCTTAGGAAGTCCACATCTGGGGATGATTTCTAAGACCAAAACTTTTACTACCTTTTGTGCTTTTTTCTGTTCTACAAGGGAAGGCTTCAACCCCATTTGTGAAAGTATCTACCCAAACCAGTAAGTACTGAAGTTGCCTACCTTTTAGCATATGAGTAAAATCAAGCTGCCAGTGTCCCCCACGGTATTTCCCATGTCTTTGCATACCTGGAGGAACTATGGTTCAGTTAACAGGACTGTTTTTTTTTTGGCAGAGCTCACGTGTTTTAATTATCTGTCATCTTCTCTGGGAAAGTCTTTTTTCCTATGAATAACATCGAGGTCATCTGCTGGTTATTGCCTCTCACATAATGAAGAGTTTGGAGTAAAGACTTAATAATTTTCCTTTGGCTAGCATCAGGAAGTAACAATTTACCATCATCTGATTGTAACTATCCTTATAGAAGGAACTGGCATCCATGAGAGAGAGCCCATTTTGATTTCTGACTGAGAATATTTGGTGGAGTATCATCAAGGGATCCTTCCCAGATCAGGGAAACTTGAAGAGGGGACCCTCAGGCAGGATTTTTGCATTAATCAACTGCATCAGCCAGTTGATTCCCTTGAAATACTTTGTCAGTTCTTTTTTGGTGCCCTTCACAGTGAATTACTGCAACTTTGGAGGGCATATAGATGGATAATAAAAGATCATCTGACTCCTTATGATACTTTATGGGAGAGCTATTGGCTGTTAGATGATTTCTTTCTTTCCATATGACTAAGTGGGCATATGGTACTAGGAAAGCATATCTCAAATCAGTGTAAATATTGACTTTAGTTGTAGGTCCCTGGTCAGGGCTATGAGTTCTGCTAGCTGAGCAGTAATTCGAGGTCCAAGTGAGGAAATTTCAGTAGTCTATTGTAAAGTTACCACTTCATATCCTGCCTTTCTTGTTCCATCTTCCATGAAAGAACTGCTATTACAAAAGAAGGTCAAATTAGGATCAGTAAGGGGCCTATCTAATAAGTCTTATCTAGCTGTATATGTTTGGAGAATTACCTGTTCACAGTCATGTCTTTGAACCTCAATTTCCTCCTTTTCTGGCAAAAAGGTGGCAAGGTTTAAGGAGAAACGTGTTTATTTGAATGATTGGTTATTCTAGAAGCAGATCCCAGTATTTAAGAAGTCAGTTGTCTGACAGCCACAGACTTTTTGAAAGAAAGAAGTTCTGTCACATTTTGAGGTGCATATGTGATGAGATATTTACCTAAAGTCAGCTTGGATGCCTCTGGCACTAAGAGAATTACAGCTACCACAGCTCTAAGGCAAGCAGGCCATCCCTTTGCTACAATGTTTAATTAATGGCTCAGATAACCTATAAACTGTTGAGCAGGTCTCTGATCCTGTGTAAGCCCTCTCAAAGCTGGGCCTTGCTTCTCATCAACATATAAATTGCAATGGTATCCTGTGGGGAGGCTCAGAACTGGGGCATTTAGAGGTACTTGTTCAAGCTTCTGAAATGCAGTTTGGGATGCAGGTTCCCAGGTTAAAATATGGGTTTTTGTTTTTTGGGCCTCTTTTATAGTGGGGTCAAACAATCTCGCCATATCCTGGTATCCAAAGGCAACAAAAGCCTGTAATACCTAACAATTCCCCTTGCTATTTTAGCATATTTGGCTGTGGGAAGGAAAGAATTCATTTAACTCTTTCTTTTGCTAGTCTTTGAGTTCCCTTGGAGAAGATTAGAACTGAATATTTTTCCTCAAGACTGCAAAGCTGTGATTTAAATTTAGAAATCTTAAAACCTCTGTCTGATAGAAAATTTTTGCTAGCATATTTTGTAAAGCATCAGAAAATATTTCTGTCCTGAATAAAACTGAGGTAATTTATATGAAGAAAAAAATGTTGCATATAACTCTATGCAAAATGACCACCTAGTTTTACTTTATTTAAATCCTTTGATATTTTAGATGTGATAAGATTAATGGTGAAGGAAACTCTATTCCTATTTGTTAGCTAGTATCAGCTCTAATTCCTTCCCCCAACCACCACTAGGAAAGAGTTGGAGTTGCTCCAAATTTATTTATGTATACACAAATGTACTTTGATACTCAGATTTGAATAGTATTTTTTTTCATTTTCACAGGGCCATATTAGATTTAATGACAATGGTAGAAGAGTAAAGCCTTACTGAAATAGTTTAAAAATGAATCAACAGGTAAGCCATGTCCTGGGATTTGTCACTCAGTTATCTAATTTGAGGGTGATATTAAGTATGTTTATAATCTGGTGGTAGAAGTGTCTGTAGAAACAAAAGTTGTCAAATTTGGTAGTAACTGGTAAATGATAGAAAACAAAATTCAAGACTTGTTCATCAAAACTAGAGCAAAATAGTACCAACTGAAAAAATATAACCACCTTTACTAAAACACATCAAAATAACAGATTGGTCCCATTGAAAATAATCAAATCTAACAGAAGTTGGGGGAGTTTTCTCTTTATTCAAGTCTGAATTCATGTTGACTGCCTGATAGGTGAGAGAATGAGTAGAATTATTGATTAACTTTCAGAAAA
Organism: Hydrochoerus hydrochaeris; assembly: GCA_004027455.1. NCBI lineage: Eukaryota > Metazoa > Chordata > Mammalia > Rodentia > Hydrochaeridae > Hydrochoerus > Hydrochoerus hydrochaeris. The sequence goes on from PVLA01000237.1 coordinate 137,928, forward strand.
TATTTTGATAGATACGGTAATGGTGATTTTTAAACAGAGGTTTGCTGAAGAAAACAAATTTTCAAAATTTTAAGCAAAATATTGATATGGAATCTTGAAAAAAGGTATCTGTAGGAGCAGGAACAGTACCTTGCATGAAGTAGGCTCACAGATATGTGTTACTTGATAAAATCTAAATTTTAGTAGCTCAGAACTTGCAAAAAAGTGTCTAGAGTAACTCAAATTTTCTCATTTTACAAATGAGGAAGGTCTGGTCCACAGAATAAAGTGATTTGCCAAGATTTGTTCATTTATGCATAAGTTCATTCATCAAATTTCTTATGTAAAAGATAATACTTTTCTACACATATGCTTTTAAATCAGAGCATAATAATTAATAGTTACATGTCTTAATTATGGGAATTTATGAAAAGCCTTGCTACAAAAGAACCCACTACTGAAACTATGTAATTATAGGGATGAATATTTTATAGTGAGAATTTCTTAAACAGAGAGACAGAAGGAGGAGAAGCAGTAAGAGAGAGTGAGATGGGAGAGAGACAGAGAGAAAGACAGAGAGAGAGACAGAGAGAGAGGGAGGAAGAGGAGAGGGATTACATTTGTGGCCAGAAAAACATCTTTCTCTTAAACTAGAAATGTAAACAATAAAGCTGAAAAATTGGTGTACATCTTTGTGTCACAAGCTACAAATGCTGTTTTGATGAGGAGATTAAATTTTAAATCAATAATGAACTTCAGTAAGTTCTAGCTAAGGTAACTTGTATAAAAGTTCAGGACCAAGGTCAGACTTCTGAAGCTTTTAGTCAGTTTGTTGCTTAACTTCAAGCTTCTTTAAGCAAAATAAGGATCTTGATAACAGTAACTTGGTAGAATTGTTTTGAATATTAAGAATGAGATAAATGTAAAAGTATTTAGGACCATTTCTGCTACACTGTGAACACTAAACAAGTTTTAACTAAAAATACAAAATAAAAAATAAGGTGCATATTTCTCTTGACAAAATGATCATCGTTTACTAGGCTGTCACTTACAAAAGGGATCTGAACATTCCATTAACAAAGAAAATGTTACTTAGGAAAACAAATTTTTACTCTCTGAAGTACTCTTCAAAAGATATCAAACTTTAAGCACATAGAGGAAGAGTTTCTCCATTCAAATATCTGCATAACATTCAGATAAAATTAGCTGAAGCTCAAAATGTTATTTGCTTTACAACAGATACTTGAGTTTTATTTTCAGAGATACAGATTTGTATAATATCTGTGTTTTAACTTGTGTGTGTGTGTGTGTGTGTGTGATGCACTTGATTCATTGAGTAGAGCAAAAAGAAGGAAATTAGTCATTTTTTTGGTCTTTTTGAGACAAAAATTTTCTGCTATGCAGTTCAGGCTGGCTTTGAATTCACTTTGTAGCCTAGGCTTGCCTTGAACTCACAGAGATACTCCTGCCTCAGTCTCCCAAGTGCAGGGATTATACCACCAAATTCAGCTCTTTAGTCATTTTCATTCATGTTAGAGTTCTCTTTGTTGTTTCACAAAAAAATAGGTTCTCATGAAAAAAATGACAGTGACTGATTGAAATAGTGTAGTAAAGCACTAAATTTAATTTAAATATTTATGGGAAAATATAGTACTTGGTAAGTACTGAGCTTAGAGTGGGTTTTAATGTTTAAGATCTTTTGAAAAGTAATAAAAATGTAGACATACATTGACATATTCTTAGGTTTCACTGCATAGAAAGGATTCATGGTTCTTTGCTTAGTAAACAATCTTTTAGCAAGTAGTAGTCTTTGGCATGTATTATGGACCATATTCAATTATTTGATCAATAGTTACAGCCCTAAACTTATAACAGCTGGTCTCTAGAGGTCTATATCTGAACATTAAAAGCATTATTTAGAACTTTACCTTTGAAAAGCATTACTAAAATTTTCAGCCTAATGCCATATATTCCTCTAAACCTAAAATTGGAGTAGCAAATTTTTCAAAGTTTACTTATCTCTTGAAACATTCTCTCTTCATTCTGTGGTTTGTCTTTGTAAATCTTTCAAATCCTAATAGCATTTTATACTACTATTTTATTTGGCATGACATTCAGCTCATTGATGGTAAAAAAGAATTATTGGTGGGAAACAGGAAGACATGCTTCTGTGACGACTTCAGTAACACAGCCTATGCAATCTTTATGAGTTATAAAGATCAAAAAAATAAAATAAGGAAAATTAAACATTCTTTCATTTGTTGTTTGAGACAAGGTCTTGCTATTTAGCTCATGCTGGCCTCAAACTCTCAGTGTTTCTCATGCCTCAGCCTCCTGAGTGCAGGGATTACAAGCATGCTCCACCATGCTCAGGGTAACTCATTTTTCATGACAGTTATAGATATCCCTATGATTAGTATCTATTTTTCTTTCCTACACAGCATCCCCTACTTTAAACCTGATCACATCAAATTCTACATATTGTGTTTATTTTCGCTGTTTTAAAAATCTATTCCTTAGATCTGATTTTTAAAAACATTTTAATTCTTATTGCTATGACTTTTCAAATAATTTTATGAATAAAGTTATTTGCCTGGTTTTATAATAAAATTGACATTAGGTTGGAGTTTACCTACTTTTAAGATTTGGACCTCAGAATAAAAGTTAGCATGGGTAACAGAATATTGGAATAAAAATTACACGACTTAAATGGCTACATTCATTGTGTGTGTTTTATTCTGTTACCTAAAAATGGCCTAGGTCTTTTTATAAGCTTAAAAGTGAAATTTATCTTACTACACATAGTGCCTCAATAATTAAACAGAAGTGTTGCAAAGATTTTTGTGAAAGTTCCCTATGAATTCATAGGATTTTTTTTCCTCTCAAGCCTATTAGGCACAGACAATTAATTCTCAACTGCTATTTGTTGGTAAATGCAGAAGAAATTTTTATCGTTACCATTTACTGAGACCTTACTCATTGCCAATCTCTGTGTTTGGTACTTTGCATTTATTATCTCGCTTATTCCCACGATAAAGCTATGAGATGTGTATTTAATTATAGGTCTATGGCAATAGGTAACAAGGAAATAGTTCCAAACTGCAATATGTCCCAGAGTAAAACTGTGAACAAGGATATTTTCTTAGGTGATTTTTGCTTTTTTTCTTTCTAATATGAAAATCTCTCAAGTACCTGAAGTACTAAAGTATAAATAGTGCTCAACACTTTAAGATGTCTCTTTATCCTAGGGAATTTTCATTTTCAATGGAATAAACCATAAAGTAAAGAACTGATACTCTAAAGATGGTATTTTCAAATCACATAGGGCGAGTATTTTGTGATATATATCAAGAAATATGGGCAAATCAGAAATTCTATCATATAAGAAGTATCTAGTGTTTTGCCCAGAAATTCTCTTTTCTCTCTTTTCTTCTCTCCTCACCCCTTTGCTTGCTCTTTCTTACCCTGCCTCTCTTTCTCCCTATCTCTCTCACTTCCTCTCTCTATTCGCCCCCCCACTCTAGTTCCAAAGTAGCTCAAATAATTTCAAATTTCAGTTATGACCCTGACTCTGGTGGGTGTGGGCCCACTGGCCACCTGTATCCCAAGGCCTGGGAGTTGGATCTTGTGGCGCCGCACGAGGACCACCTGCTGCATGAGGTGCTCTCACTCCGGTTCCCTTCATTCCCCCGCAATTGGATGGACGCATGACTGGTGAACAGTGTGGTGGGGACCCACGGGCTGCTGGGTGCCACTGCATCATCCACCTGGGCTGTCGGTGCCAGTGTGGACTGCTGCCTTGGGCAGTGCGCAGCAGCCCTTTAGCAGCTGGGGAGGAGGAGAAGGTAGATGCAGAGTCCATGGCACAGATATACGTAGCTGTTGGACACTCGAGTGAGGAAAATGAGGTACTAAGAGAGAAGTGAGTCTGACTCACAGTTCCTGGCAGGAGGAGAATGAAGAAGCAGCGTCAGCTCAGGAGAAATCACTACAGCAGCAGAATAATGAGAATGAAAACACAACAGCAGGTAAACCGGACTGAGAGTTAGCAAAGAGAACTGAATCTAGAATTGTGAGACATACATCTTTCTCTCTGGAAGACTTATTTTAGCTTCTTTTATCACAGCCTGAATATTCTCTGGAGGGAATTTCTTTGGAACATACTTCATCTTTTCCAGGTAGTATCTGTAAGTTATGTTTGTAAACTTTATCCAGGCCATAGGTCATGTTGGAAGTCTTCATGAAGCCATGTTACTGTGTCAACACATTCAGAAGTGATCCAATAGCAAGAACTTTACAGGCACAAACCATTTCTACAGCTTAATTCTCAAGTCCTTCCTGGTACTAATTTGGCAGCATTTCATCCACTTGTTGACATTCAGATAAGGAATCTAACAAGCAAAGATCTTCTGTATGGCCATGATGCAAACATATTTGATGTCTTTGGACATGGAAGGTGTTTTTGGTCCAATGGAATTTTCTCAAACTTTTGAAGAACCAGATTCTGATTCTGGACTTATGTTAAATTTGAGAGACAGTAACACATCTATCATCAAGTGTAGTTCTTCTTATTCCATGTGTAGTGAAGGTGCTACAGGTTATACTAATGACCTTGAACATCTCCATGATTTGTCAGGGGCTGTTGGTGGCTATTGTCCACAACCCAAGAAATTCTCTTGCCATTACTCTTGTGGCTCTTGTGGTTCTTGGGGTGAAGGACTGCGAGAGGATGAGGAAAAAAGAAGAAACAAAACTGGGGTCAAGTAAGCCCTTACTCTCCTGATGAAAGGAACTAGCCCCTCACTGCAGGGGCATTTATTTCTACCCTTTAGCAACTTAATGTCACATAATGCCCTATTGTTCTGGCAATCCACTGTTCAGACTGTCTTGGGGCTAGGTAGTCTCTGTGTTATAGCAGTTTCATCATGTGGCTTGCTTTGTTCTTGGAATGGTCATGCTCCAGCCTTAAATGTGTGGTCAATTTCCAGCTTCAGTGGCTCCCAACATTCTGTTACATGGACCATAGGTATGAATCTGGTTTTCAAGAACTCCTATTTCATCATGTATGACATAACCACACTTACTACTTTTAGCCACCTATATGAGAACCCACTACTGAATCTTTTTCAAGGTCTGGGAAATTGCAGAAAATGAATAGGTACTTCAATGACACAAGACAGAAACTTGAGTCATGATTAGTGGCTTACAAAAGTTCTGCATATCCCTTTTTCTGTTGAAGAAATTGTCCACATGCCTGTCAATTCTTTCAACAGCATGTTAAGCAGACACTACTTAACAGGCTTACTTGAGTTATAAAGCATTCAAACTGACTTGGGAATTTTACTGCTGCTTGAATCATTTATCTCACTAAACGTTTTGGAGTCAAAGTTTGTAATTCTGGGATGTTGAGGGGGAAACCACAACTTTTCATTAAATCTTTCTGTGTTTAAGATTCATTAGGGTACAATGCTATTTCTAAGGCAGCAGCAAACATTGTGGATATATTTAAACTATCTTTTTATTCATTTAAAATGCATTGGTAATAGAAAGAATTTTATTCACTTAAAATGCACTGGTAATAGAATTTTTATGAATATTTAACTTCAAAGATTTAAAAACTTTTTATTTGAACTTATAAACAAACAAGCCATTCAATAGTATTAATGATTATCTAGCACTGCAGCAGCACTAACATGTATTCACCCAAATTAAAACCATTTTGTGAGGATAACCTCACACCCCAAATTTTCATTCCTTAACATATTAAAACAAATCAACAGTAAAGGAGGAAGCTAACAGGTAAAATTTTCTTTTCCAAGAACTAAAAATAATAAAACAATTAATTAAACACTTTCCTGCCAGGAAATCAAAGTAAGTGTTTTATTGAAAGGACTGTAAAAGAAACTGTGTAGAGCCGAGTAATCCAGAAATAATGGTGCACACTGCCATTAGTACCAACAGTTCTATAGGAGATTCATGAGTTTTCCTAACTCTTTTTTACACACAAGTTTGGATTTCACTGTGTACCATCAATGTGATTGCCAAGTTATCAGAATCAAGGCTGTAATTTGTAAATAATCAATATGAAATGCCATACACTGTAAAAAGGCACTACCTTGGATTACACAAATGTAAGATTTATTCATCTGGGATGGTTTTTTTTTCTACTTTGTTTTTAAGCTCTAGATTTTGCCAGTAAATAATTTTAAATCCAAAAAATAGCAGATACATTCATGATCATGTAAAACTTATGACCATTGTAGTAACTTTAACTGGAATAAAAGGAGAAGCATTGGACACTGTAGACAGATTAGAGAATTTAACATATTTTAAGAAAATTTATATTGCTGTTGTGAGGAGTATAGATTTAGGAGTGGAAGATAAGAAACAAGAAAGATAAATTATATAGGCTATTGAAATTATCCAAGTGAGAAATGATGACTAAGATATGATGGCATGTCACATATAGAGATATACCTTTTTGGGGGGAGTATCACAGATCAAATTCATGACCTCACACTTGCCAGACAGCTCCTTGTGCCACTGAGCTAAACCCCTAGGCATGAGATGTACCTTTCAAATCCCTCTCGCAAATGGAACTTACCATCTAACTGAAGGCAGTGTGGTTAGCTGATAATTTCCAATTATTAGATACTTCACAACCTACCATTGCTTTCCAACCAAAGCTTTCATTTTTCTTTCATGATATCTGTTATGGTTTAGATAAAAATGTCCTCAAAAACCTCATGCTTTTGGAGGGTGATTGGATCATGGGGTGCTATTCTCATCAGTGGATTCATAACAGTGTCAGTTACTTAAGATAGAAGTTAAGAACCAATGTGTATTCTCCATGTTTTGTTCTCCCCACTGTTCTAATTAAGTTCCAGAGAGCACATCCTCCATGAAACTGTGTCTCTGCATGAGGCCGTTTTGAGGTGAGTATCACTTCTAATCCATGCCAAACATGTACAATGAACAATAAATAATTTTTTTAATGTTAAGCCACTTAAAAAATTTCAGTAATGGATTTTGTAAAACACACACACAATAGACGTAAAAGTTTTGATTGTTTAATAGTTTATGTTAAGGTAAACTTAAAACAAGACTCTTGTCTGATAGAAAGACATATTTCAAGGAATTTAGCTCCCCACATGAATTAACCTTCAATTTAGCTAAAACCTCAGTGGAGCTCTGGGTAACATTTCAGCCACTTTTTTAACACATTATTTTAACTTTATTTATTCTCTAATTATTTTGTTATAAAATTCTATCTTTTACAGAAGTAATAAAAGTGCTTTTTAATATTTTCTTTATTAATATCTATTTGTATTACATTAACTGTTATGAAAATAAAATATACACAGTCTTCATTCTTTATCAGAAAGGAAATTGCAACAGCAGTCAGGGTACAACCAATGGAAAATTAGTCCTGATTTCCTTAGCTACTCTTGTCTGTTGTTGCACTCAACGTTTTTCAAGTTATCATCATCTGATTCCCCCCCTCAAGCTTCTTGTCCATGGTGAAGAGAAATATATTTGGAATGCAATGTATCTAATGATTCAATTCACATGTTACAAAATCCTGCAAGTGTATGTGTGTCACAGCTTATAAGTACTTTGAAAGGATAATTTCAATGACTGCTACATTAGTTCTCAATTTAAATACATCAAATATTTACACATCCTAAGCAGTTATTATATTTTGCATCCATGCATTTGAAATCTCTATTTGCATAATTGAGTGTAATAGTATGGAAGATGATGTAAGTGTTCTGTGTGCAAAACTAAAAAAAAAAAGCTTCTAGATTTCGTATTATGGATATGCTGTTTTAAAATCATGTTAGGAAAATGCATGAAAAACTCAGATAGTTTGGCTCATATATGGTAACTAATATAACAATGATTACTAACATAGTATCATGTCATATGGTCATCATAGGAAAAGAACTCTCTTAAAGTTACTTCTACCCTAAAAGATCTATGAGAGATTTCTGCAATGCTGAATTTTTGAGGATATCATTGTAGCACTCAAAGATCCATATACTCTAACAACCAATTTGCAGCAGAAACTACCAAAGCACCCAGGGAGAAGAACCACTGTGATTATGAGAGAAATACTTAGATTTTTTAAATTCACAGACACAGAAAAGCATATAAAGCAGTAGAATGTAAATTGCTGATTATTAATTGAATGAATATCTACATTATGACACACATTCAATCCTTTTCACTTTGAATAGTTGTATGGATTATTCTTATCTCATGTTCACAAAATTGATATTGCATACTTCATCTGGTATCTGCATCAGAATCATAACATAGTATGGCCAGGTATTTTCATAAGGATGAATATAATTCATAGGGTACTCATATGATAATCATGTTCTAATAATGGTAAAACTGTACATTGTATAGAACAATTCACTAAAATAAAAAATGTGTATGTATTTTCTCTTAATTTTTGTACAATTCTATGATGTTTGTCTTATTATCTTTCCTTTGTAGATACAAAAATAAAGGTTCAAAAAAATGAAGGTTCAAAGAGAATAAGGAACTAACTATATCAAGCTCAGGTCTCCTATCCCTATTCTAAGACTTTATTCTTTATCCCACACTTCTCATTTCCTGCCCCAGTGCTGATGCTAACTTGCTCAATTACATAGTCTATTTGAATATATTTTCTGCACCTGCAAAATTCTTCTAAGATGTGAAAAATAAAGATTGAACTTTAATGGTTCAAATAGATAAACCAAGGATTCTTAGAAGTGGGAGTGTGAAGAGGGCTTAAAAATATTCTGAGCATATATATATATATATATATATATATATATATATGTTCATTGACTGCAATGTGTAGAATGTTAAGTAACATATTGTCTTGGTTACTTTTCTCTTGTTGTTGAGACAAAATACATGACACCCAAAACAGAGGAAACAAAGATCTATTTAGTTTACTGTTTCTTGGAAGTTTCAGTCCATACTCAGCTGGATCTAAGACAGAGTGGAATGGCTAAGGGGCAGCCATTCATGGTAGCCACAAGCCACAAGACCAAAAAAGGCAGGAGGAAAAACACATCTCCTTCCCTCCCTTATATTGTATACCAGCTATCCGCCCCTGTGAACAGGTGTATCACTCACAATGCCAATCCAAGTGCTAGACAACAAAGCAATCTCAAATGCTAGATTCACCCACCTTTATGACTGCATGAGGCTTGGGGGGGGTCATCCAAACACAACCCATAGCACATATATTACACTTGTGTATGTAACTTCTGTTGACATTAATAAAATATATACTAATTTAAAGCCACTATTAATTCCATTGTAGTTTTATGTGTGTTTTTTCAATGAACAGCTATTAGAAGTACCACCATTATCTTGAGAGAATTATATTTTAAAATTTTAAGAAGGATCTCTGTACTTGAAAAGGTTAGTAATCTCTAAATTACACAATCTCAAAAGGCATTTTTGATCTTAAACATTTAAATTGTCATTTAAACCAGGCCATATTCAGTCTTTAGGAAATAATTGGTCTGATTCTTTTTGATCTAATTTACAGTGTGATAATTGACCATGGTACAAGTGTTGTGGAATATATTAATTTAAGAAACTAATTAGAGCAAACACCTGTAATACCAGCATTTAGGAGGTAGGCTGAGCCAGGAGGATTGCTGTGAGTTTAAGGCCAGCTTGAGATACATACAGAGTTCAAAGCCAGCCTGAACTACATAGCAAGATCCTATCTCAAAAAAAGAAAAGAAATGAAGAATGAAAAAAAGAAAGAAAAGAAAAGAAAAGAAATCAGAAAGGGGCAGGTGGGCAATTTAAGAGAATAGTGATTTCAAAAAAGAGATATATTATTATCTTCATAATTATTATTATTATTATTTTTATGTTATGATTCTGAATTGTGTATAGGATATGTTTAGGTTAGAATATTAGTTTTATGCTTATTATTATAATTAACCTTACTATATTACTTTGAAGTATGTCCCAAAAAATCCCACTTCTCATCATTTCTTCTGGTTGTATCTTCCAAAATTTCTTGCCTTTAATATTATAATATTTTCTTGGCTGGATTGCATGCTTCTGCTTTTGCTTCCATTATACTGTATTTGTAACAAATCAGCCAGAACAATCTCTTTTAAACATAAATCCAATCATGTCATTCTCTTTCTCACAACTTTCCATTGACTTCTTATAACCTAAAGTTAAAATTGAAATCTTTCAAACTGTCATATTGCCTACATAATTTGTCTTTCCTGATCCACCTTTTCTCTATTAGTCTGCTCCTTCACTTGGTTCCTTCACTTCAGCTATGTCTGCTGTAACTAATCCCTAGAACTGCACACATACATGAAAGTGCCAAAGGGGAAGTATTACTTTGTTATTGGTTCCCCCTTGATTATCTTGCAACAAACTGTAGTATTGGTTTGAACAAGTGAAGGCACTTGCTAAGGGCCCATCCAACACTAATCTGATATCTCAGGGCACAGCACTACCATTGATCCATTGATAAGAAAGCTCTGTTTAAAATAGTTTAAAAAGGAATGAGCATTATTTCCAGGAAACAAAGTAGTGATAAAATTAACTAGTCTCAAATATTTTAACTTAATATTTCTTTTAGGTTAACTGCTATTGTTTTATGACTTAAGAATAATCACTACTCTTAAAATCAAGGGAATTTGACAGTAAAATAATGAGTATCACACATCTTAATTTTATGTTTGGAGATTTCATGCTGCTCAAATTGAATTGTATAATAGACACAAGTTACAACAAGCACTTAATTGTGCACTATGCAAACACATTATTAGGGCAGTTTCTGTAGGCACAGCTCCAGTAGCAATGCAAGCTCATGTTTTGTTTACTACTACACCATGAAATGTAAGAAACAAAAATCTAACAGGGATTTTTTCATTAACCTTTTTTTCTGCTTTTGCGTATTATGATGAAATAAAGATTTTGGTCATTCTTCAAATTTAGAACTCTTATCTCAGAGAACTACCCAGTAATTAAATATCAAATTAGACATACCTCCCAAATAAGCACAGAATATCTTCCAAAAAACAAATCAAACCCACAATTCAGTGTAAAATAAGAAGGAATTTAGAGTCAGTTTCTTGGAAAAACTCAAGAACATATGTAAAAATACTTTGAAAAATCTGTGTGCATAAGATTGATTTCAGTCATCCAAACTTAGCTATATTTAAGGGGGTAAGGTTGTGGTGCCAAAGGATGTTGAAAAAGATTCACATAGGAAATGAACTAGCTCAAATATTATTGCTTTTTTGAAACTCTTATTGTTCAAAAATGGATTCAGTGAGTATGTATCACTTAAAGGGAATATTTTATAAAATAACTTCAGTGAAAATTAATACAAAGGCTAGAGCAAAAGAAAGATAAAAATAAGAAAAGAAGAATGAAAATTAATGAAGAGAGGGAGGGAAGATGTAATAAAAAGAGAGAGATTGAAGGAAAAAATTATTCATTTCCTATTGCATGTTAGGTATGTCACACACACCTTTTAAGTACTCAGGATAACTCAACAATGTAACTCTTATTCCTTTATTTTGAGAAGAGGATACTGAGGCTCTGAAAGTTTATTAAACTAAAGTATTGCAGCCACCAACTATCTCACTTAGAATTTAAGCCTAAATTTACCTGAATCCATGCACATTTGATTATTTAATATGTCACACTTTAGTGATAATGATGATACATACTTTGGTTCACAAGTTATGGTCTATATGGATCCTTTAGTGGCCCACAAGCTATTGCATGCCATTATAAGAACAACATAATAAGATCTATTCTTTAGTTTTTATCATGCATTCATAATTTAAGTTTTTAATGAAAACATATATATAATCTCATTAGCGTTTTAACAGACTTCTCTAATTTGGAAGGATTTGTATAGATTTTTTAAAAATACTGTCAGGGACTATTGGGGTGGTCAGTGAAATCTTTATCTCATCAAAGGGACCAATGGACTTAAAATGTTTTAACACAATTTATTCAGATATATTTTTAAACTAGAAAACAGTGATTGCTTTAGCTGTGCTAGTATCATTTAAAACCAAGGACAAATGCAATAATAAAAAAGTAAAAGCTAATGCAGTGCAATAAATCCTAAAATTTAATTGTTAATGATGGTGTTGGGTTTTTTTGGGGGGTGGGGAGTAATTGTAGCTTATTCTTTGACTTCCAGTTTTGCTGTTGGATTTTCTTTTATGTTGTTTAATTTAATTGATACTTTAAAACTTAAATATAAATAAAATATTCACATCAAATCCAAAACTATAACAAATGACTATGGAGTTTCTTTTTTTGAAGTGAGAAAAATATTCTAGAGTTGGGTTGTGATCATTAAATCATATGTTGTAGGCAGGCAGGTTTATGATACGAAAACTATGCCACATGAATCTATATAGAATGGGTTGAATAAAGAAACAAAAAATTCAAATTACATAGAAAGCACAGAGTAAAAACAAAAAGGCATTATTTAGGATTAATGAATCATTATACTAAATTAAGTTCTTAAAAAGAAACATAAAATATTTTTACATAATTCTTTGCTACACAGAGATTAGTCACTGTAAAATTTCTTTTTATCACAGTGGTAAGCAAAATAGTAGTGGTTTCAGCATAACAGCTAAATAATATTAGGTTAAATATCACCTAAATAAGTAACATATTGATCATATACTATATAACTCATACTATCTAAAACTTTACATAAATTATCTCAGTCTTTGTTCTGGTAAGTTTTTAAAGTAAGCAGTATTATTGACATATCAATTTTATGATGTGGCAAATGAGGCAAGGATATGAAGTAACATCTCAGGTCACATGACTAATAAAATTTGAAACCAGTGTTAGTAATATAAATACTTTGATTCACAGGAGACTTGCTCTTAAAATTTCTAACAATCCAGTTAAATCCTATCTAATTTAAAGACATAGCTCATGTGCCACTACTTCTGGGAAGCTATTTCTAGACTCCCTTTTTTCTAATGCTTTCACACTAACATGTAGTACCAGGCAATTTTGATTTACTTTGTTTCATAAGTTTGACTGTCCTCTTACCAACAAGACTTATTGAAGACAGTATGCAAACAAGCCATTTTTTGTATATCTCACATACTTAACTCATGATCCAATCAACAAAATACATATATGTTTATTAAATAGCTCTTCAGAAAAATTACTATCATAAACACATAAGCTACCTATACAAAAATAGTAATTTAAAGACTTAAGGCAGTTTTGCACATTTATCACACCTAAATTTCAGAAATTGAAGGATTAAAAATATAATTTGAAGACCAACATTAATAATTAAACTCATCAAATAATTATCCTTATGCATTTTCTTTCCAAGTAGACCTATTGAGAATATACATTTGGTATAAGTAAAAGCATTATTGTAAGGGACTTAATTAAAAATGGGCAAGGGATTTCAACAGACTTTTTCAAAAGATGATATTCAAATGACTAAACTGTATGTGAAAATAGTCAACATCTCTAATCATTGGGGAAATAAAAGTCAAAATTACAAAGAGACTTCATCTCACACCTTGTAGAATAGCTATTATCAAAAAGACTAAAGATATGTTCTGGTAAAGATGTAGAGAAAAGGGAACTACTACACACTGTTGGTTGGAATACAGGTTAGTATGACCATTTTAGAAAATAGTATGAAGGTTCCTTAAAAAATAAAAATTAAGTCAATGATGTGACCAGCAATTCTAAATCTAAGTATTCATCCATAGAATTAGAAATCAGTATCACAAAGAGGTATTTTCATGACTATGTTCACTTTAGCATTATTCATAACAGCCAATATCTTTAGGCAACCGAAGTGTCAATCAATGGATTTGCATATAATGTAAATTTAGTATATACACACATTAGAATACTATGCAGCTTCAAAAGAATCCTTTCATTTCTGTCAACACTGATGGAATTGGAGGACGTTATGCTATATGCAGTAAACCAGACACAGGAAAAATATTGCATGATCTCCCTTAGATGTAAATTTTAAAAATCTATAGAGTATAGAAATGTGGTTAATAGGGGTTGACAGGGAGGAGGAGGAAGGAACAAAAAGGAAGATGCAGACCAAAGAACACAAAGTTTTAATTAGCTTAAATAAATAAATTTCAGTGGTCTCTCACATTGTGTGAGACCACAGTTAATGATGTATATAGGTTTTTAACACTTTCACTATGAAAAAAGATAAATTAATGAGGTGATATATATGGTTTTTGTTGTTGCTGTCATCGTTGTTTTGTTTTTTGGTTTGTTTTTTTTTTGAGACAGGGTCTCACTGCGCAATGCAACAGGATGGCACTATGCAGTTCAGGCGGATCTTAAGCTCACTTTGTAAACAAGGCTGGTCTTGAACTTGCAGTGATCCTCCTACCTCAGCCTACCAAGTGCTGGGATTACAGGCATGTGCCACCATACCTGGTTTTATGATATATATGTTAATTACCTTAGGGTTAGGGTTAGCTTCCACCACTGACCTTTGGCCTTTTCCAGTGAAGGTCCTTGACACAGATTTGCATGAGACATTGTTGTGGGCTCTAGGCCTTTAGTTAGACTCATGGAGAACATTGTTATGGGTTCTAGGTATTCAGCTGGACTCATACAGGACATTACCATGGGATCCAGGCCCTCAGGGGGATACTTTGGATCTCTGTTGTGTGGAAAGATCTCCTTTATTCTTTTTCATTTGGCTCTTTGGGTGACTATTATAAAATAATCCTCCAAATTATGTGTCCTGTTTTAAATCCTTTCCCTGTAAACCCTAACTACAACATAAGGACTCTATTAATTTGCATCTAAAATTCTAGTAAAACTGTAATAACTGGAGGCATGAATTTAATTGGTTTTTGTAACTTACTTCTCTCTCTTCCTCTCTTTCTCCATTTCTCCATTTTGCCCATTCATCTAGCAATGAACTATTGAGCCCTGAAATCTAAGAACATGACAGATCTTATATTAATGCATGATATTTTTATTAGTACTGTGTCAAGTACTGGCTAATTATCAGGGATATTAAATAGACCTGGTCTTTGCAGTGATCCTCCTACCTCAGCCTACCAAGTGCTGGGATTAATCTCACAATCTATTTGAATTTCCAGACAAGTTCATGTATAGTTATCATACAATGTGGTAAGTATGGCAGATTATGAGTTGGTACTATGTATGCATACATATTGTAACTTCTTGAAATAAAAAAAGCTAAAACTTGGAGGATAAATATGAGCTGATCTATGAATTGATGTATGGTTAAAATATTAAGGGAATGTGTTAAAATACTCTGCTGTTTTACTAACTGAAGTAAATTTTGGGAAGGTCAAATATATGTATAAAGGCAGCCTATTAAGATACTGTTGAAATAGTCATAAGAAATGTAGGAAATAATGTTAACTTAATCAGTGGTGATGATATAAAAGAAATTAAGAAGTTAAAAACTTATAAAGAAGGTATAATCAACCTGGTTAAGCAACTGATTGATTCATTGTAGGAGATGAGAGCGAAAGAAGAATCAATGGTGAAACTAACATTGTAAATTAGGCAATTTGGTAAATCATGGTATCATTTATTAGGACAAGGAACACAGAACAACAGAAGTAAAACTGAGGATGGGCTTGAACTCAGAAAAGGATATACTTCAAATATCTGAGATTGATTAAGTTGGAAATGTTCAGTAAGTAACTGAATATTTAATATGGGATCTAAAATATCTGAGGTAATGATAGAAATATTAGAGCCATCACTAAAGATAGTTATTAGAATCATAAGCATATATGAAAATAGGTTTAGTAAGAAAATACCCAGGGCACCAACATGGACCCAACTATTTGACTAGCCTATAGTAGGGAATGGTACTTCTAAACATATACCGATTCTCAGCTAAATATTTATTAGATTATTTACCTATTACTTCAGTGAAAATGTATCAGTCATCTACTATGTACTATGTAAAGACAAGTGCAAAACTTATACTTGCTGCCATCATGACAGAATTCTTGGGCACTGAAAAAATTGAATCATCAGGATATATTTTCACCTTCAACAAAAGTTCAGTACTTGGAAAGTGGCATCAAATAATCCTTTTTAAGTAAAGAAAATCAAATGTTTCAACCAAAATCTTTTATCAAAATTAGTAAAAAAAAAATGAAAACACAAAAGTGGTTTAAACCACACTGTTGTTAGAGAGGCCATAACACAATTGTATGTAAAAGGCAAAATTTGAGACAGTCCAAGTATCAGAAGTAAAAACATTGAAACCTATTTTTCTTTTGCATTGTATCAGATTGCTTATGGCTCTACTAATTGCAGCCTTAAGGTAGAGAAAAAGGATGTTTAATGAATTT
This sequence comes from Hydrochoerus hydrochaeris, assembly GCA_004027455.1. NCBI lineage: Eukaryota > Metazoa > Chordata > Mammalia > Rodentia > Hydrochaeridae > Hydrochoerus > Hydrochoerus hydrochaeris. The sequence continues at coordinate 154,298 of PVLA01000237.1, forward strand.
ATCTAAGCTGATGAAGCACTAATGATCAATAAGTTTCCTGGAACAACTCCATACAATCATGATGATGCTGATAATTTAATATTAAAAGGATGACACAGAAACATAAGATTAATCAAGTCTAGGAACATATTCATAATCAGCTATCTGGCAGAAGTTTATCTATATTAGTTAGGATTCATATTGTTAGAGTTAAAAAGAACAAATGGAAAGTATTTTTAGTAATTTTCATTGAAGTTTACTATTTGTTAATATATTGTGCTTGTTAACCAGTTGTTAACACACATACATCATATCTTAATTATTCCATTCTGCTATAACATAAGAAATGAAAATAATTAAATTATCTCTGCATGAAAATTTTTAAAATGACTAATTTCTTGGCAAATACTATTGATCATAAGAAAATAAAGGAGGGCTAAGTATAAGTTAATAGCTAGATTGCCGGTATAATATAAATAGATTATTTTAAGTAATATATTAACAGAAGTATAGATATGGTCTCACCTTATTAAAAGATTGTTTGGTTTTCTCCTTAATTATTTTTTGAGTAGATGGAGTAATAATTGGGGTCTCACTAGGCTCTCCAGGCTAGGGTTAAACTTGTATTCCTGAGTAATCTTATTGTCTCATCCTTCCAAGTAGCTGGGATTAACTAGTACAGATAATATGCCACCATGCCTGGTTACACCTCAAGGGTTTTTTTTAAGAGAATAGGCCCCAACAAAATAAAACAGTATAAAGACAATCAAATCAAATCAGCAAAAGTGGTACAGAACTTCACAATGGGACAATAGTCAACAATGGCCATCACAATATGTCCTAACATATCCACAGTTGTCACCCACTCCACCAGATACAGTAAAATCAAACAAAACAAAACAGAATAAAACCAACCAAAAACATAACATTGAATAAAACAATGGATAAAAGGATAAAAATGTTTGAGTCTGATAACATTTAAAATTGTTCTAATTTTATGCTTCTCATAATTGCCAAAACTTTTATTACAGAGGAGAGCAAACAACATAATTATTTTTCTTTTTGCAGTGGAATACAAATTTCAATTATCAACCCAAATGAAAATTCTAAACATTTTCAAGAAAGAATCTAATTTAAAGCAATTCTATTATAACATGATGATAAATTGGCTATTAATCTCAATTTGGAGATTTTTCATGTCACTTGGTTTCCATAAGCTCCTTATGTTATCATGACTCCTCAAATATCATAACATCTAGAAAAAGCCAACACAAAGAAATGCCACTTCTGATTTAAGAGCTTGTTTCAAATGGCATTAATATTGACTCAGAATCTGTCAATATATTTAGTTCTTTTTTCTATTACAGTTACATTTCTGTAACTGCAATAGAAAATTAACATCAATAAGTGAAATAGGACTCAGAGAATACAGTATAAGCTTCAACTTGAAAACTGACCATTGAGCATAATAAGTACACTCAGAATTCAAAATTCATTGTTCCTTTTATGCCACTAATAATTTAAATAACTATAAAACTATGCAGCAGTAATAATAAAGGTGTTCATGGTATGAATCATTGGATGAGTAATCTTCTGATGGATTAAAGCTGATTGTGGAGGAAATGGTTTCACTATTGAACATCAACAAGTTTTGTAGGTTTTTTAATGATTTATCTTTACTAATATAGGGATATGTAACAAAATATATCAAATAATCTGCTTCATTTTCATAACTTTATTTATAACTTATGTGTATACCTTAACCTTCTGTTGCATAATTTAAATATATAGAATAAAATTTATCTTGAAAATTGCATCTATTAAACTATAGACCAAGCTAGTAAATTACCAAAGCAGTAAATAAAATTAGTAATGACTAGAAAATGAGGCTTAGAAAAAATCCTACATTCACAGTGAAATAGAGTTATATCATGAAAATGAGAGGTCAAGTACTTTTTCAGACTATTTCCACATAAACCAGAAGAATGATAAGGTTTATTTTATATTTGTATATAAAAATAAACTTTTGAAACTGTATTGTATTTAAATTGTATATTTAGAACAGAGAGAAGGCAACTGTGGTGCATGGAAAAAGGTATAGAATTTGGAGATAGTGGAACAAGAAAATACAATAAAATGACCCCTAATCTCTATTCATTGAGCGAACATTTTACATAATCTCTTTGAGAACAAGTAGAACCTGGGATTTATTTTCTACCAAAGCCAAATTGCAAAAGTGGAAGAATCATTTGAATGTGATGAAGGTTTCTAATCTGTGCACTCTGAGTTAATTGTACAGGGGTGGGTATGGCCTAACCAAGCCATTCTTTAAAAGAAACATGAAGCAGCAACAAGCCTATATGAAAACAAATAGTCCCGTTGTAAAACTACCTAAGGAAACATCACATGGCTGGAATAGAGGATGGCTGGATGTTGAAACTGAAAGCACATTTTGGCTGGCAACCAACAAGAAAACACAAACCTCAGTCTTATGATTGTTAAGGATTTAATTCAACCAACCAACTGAATAAATTATGAAGAACAACCCTGAGATGTGGCCACAACTGGGGCCAACACTCTAATTTTATCCATGTGAGACATTGAACCTAAAAACCAGTTATGCAGTATTCAGACTTTTGAGCCAAGGGAACTGAGATAATAATCATAATAAAATAAAATAAATTTCTAGAAAATAATGTTTCATTTCTGCTCTGATTTCACAGTAATACTGTCATATCACAAGTAGCAAAACTGTAATACATTAAAAGGACATTGTCTTCCTCATCTTATCCACAAAATTTCTCTTACATTTTCTAATTTCTTTCTCACAATCAGTGGTAATATAACTATCATTACTGTTTTTCAGTTACCTACTAAATCTGTACAGTTCATTCTATGGGAAAAGAAGGAAAATCAAAGACAGTCTTCTGCAAGATTTTATTTGTCAGCATCTCTAAATAAAATACTCAATGTTGATTAAGAACAAATGAAGCTACCTTCAGACTATGTCAGGAATTGTAATTTGCTTGCAAATTTCTCTTTCTCTCTCTCTCTCTTCTCTCTCTCTTTCTGTCCCTCCTTCCATCCCTCTCTCCCTCCCTTTCTATCTCTCTCTGTCTCTCTCTCTCTCTCTCTCTCTCTCTCTCTCACACACACACACACACACACTCAACAATTGTAGTACTATTCTATCGTCCAGTCTAGATAACAGGAAAAAATCTTTTAAATTGATAGTACATATTTCTCCAACTCCAGTATTTAAGTTTTGGGTGACATCATAGAGTAAGATGCTGCTGTTTCTCCTCCAATTCTTAAGTTAAATTAAGTCAAAGACAGTTTTTGGAAACACAGAAAATGAATGTACCCTACCTCCACTTTTATTTTCCCATGTCTCATGTCCTATAGTATATGCCTTCATACATTTATTCTCCAATGTGATGTGGGCCTAAGTGTTCTCAATGACTAGCCTATTTACAGAGCTCCTTTATTCCTGTTTCATACCTTCAAAAAGGGAGTCAGTTAAAGGAAGAGATTTATATTATGCACCAAAATCCCTGTATTTGAAGTATATTTTAATTTCTTTTTGAGTCAGAGTCTCACTATGTAGTGCAGGCTGTACTTAAACTCATTTATGTAGCCCAAGCTTTCCTCAAACTCATGGCTGTCCTCCTGCCTCAACCTTCTGAGTGCTGGGATTACAGGTATTTGCCACCTTGCCTGGTCATATTTTGATATAAAAATTATTCTCTATTAATATATAAACCTCAATCTTTATGACTAGCTGTTTTTAAATAATCACTAAGCTTACCCTAACATTCCTTGATTGGCAAATATGTGTTGGTTTCCTTTGCTTACTGGAATTTGATTTCCAATTTTTTCTCTTTATAAATGGTAGTGTTAATCAAAGGAATACCAAAAATTGTAAACATAGAAGAATGTGATACACAATCATAAATGGAAGCTTACTGAGTTGCTTAATCCTAAAGTAAGTAGAGCTCATATTCTGCATAAATAAATTGCCATAACAGATATTGGTTGTGCTGAGTAAAATAATACCAACACCTCAGTAAACAAATATTGGCCTTCAATTCAGAGAGGATCTTGATTAAAAACTTCACAAATACAATTACACCCATATTCACAAATATCAATTCTAATGGTAAGTAAATGAAAAGAAAAGATATTTTAGGGAACAACATAAATATATAAGGCTTGGGCTACATGAGAGTAGCCTAGGATAACATTTATTGAATATAATTTTACTTATTTTTGAAGAGGAAGTGTGTGTATAAAGACAGCATGGCTATCATCGTAAACAGCAAAAGGAACACTCTAAGTATCCTGGAGTAGTGATAGTGACTACCTTTTGCTGGGCCAGTATGTGTTAGGCAATATGCTAATTTAGCAGCTAGCTGATAATATCTGTATTTTGCAGATACGGAAATGATGGATGCAAAAATAAATGTTCCTCAAGAATCTTCTCTATGCCCTAAATTTTTCTCTCTCAAATCTTTTTTTTTAAGGCATTGAATTCATGAACTCGCTCTTGCCAGGAAGGTGCTATCCTGTTGGCCTAAATTCCCAGCCCTCTCTTGAATCTTTAATACTACAATGTCCATTCCTTTTCTTGACAGTTTCTACATGAAAGTCTCCAGACACCCTGCTAGTGTCTTGTTCTCTTTCTGTGTCTTTGTCTCACCCTTGGTACACTTCTGTCACTACATGTCTCCATGCCTCTCTTAATATTCTTCCCCAACTCCAGATTTTTCTTGAATGAGAGAGAACAACAGAAGTAATTAGGCTGAAAAAACAAAATAATTAAAATCCAACACTACAGTAACCTCTTAACCCAATAGGAAAAATTTGAACTTACAGTCGTGTGTTTCTTGCTTTCCATTGGCTGGTTAAAGTACTAGGGCAGGATACGTTTTCATGTTCTGCAATGCCAACTCTGTTTTTTGTTGTGATCTTGCCATTGTTTCATTTGTATGTATATGTGTATTTATTGGCAGAGAGGAGGCATTTTTATTTACCACTTCTCTGCCACTTTCAAAAATAATTTCCTGGAAACCACTCGCAAAACTCAAACAGGTCTAAAAACAGTTGCAAACAGTTCTAAGAGGTTGTTTAAGATGTTTTATCCTTGGCACAGACCTGTCAGATATCACAAATATTACTAACTTGCACATGATGCTGTCACTGCATTTAGAGGTTGACAATTTTGTTTATCCATAAGGAAAAACATTATGAGATTCTGGGATGAGAGTGTAAATTTGGGAATGGTCTCTCTTAGATTATATGGTTGTTTTTAGATTTATGACTTTCACTCTATTAACATGATTATTTGAATCACTTTTTAAAAAATATTGGTAGTTTGGGTAAACAAGGGATCACATTTAATCTCAGAAATAGTAAAAATTGGTACCACCTGTCTGAACATCTATTGAGTAAATAATGAACACACATATACTTTAGACTCTTAAATTCCATTTCTCATAATTCATTATAGGGTAAGAGTCAGCATACTATGACCCAGGGTCACATCATGTTCACTGCCTGTTTTGCAAATAAAATTTATTGAAAACATTCATAGTAGTTATTTTACATATTGTGTCTACTTTCATACTAGAACAGCAGAGTTGAGTAATTGTGACAGAGATGTATTGCTTCAAAGCCTTAAATACATATCAATTGGTACTTTATATAATAAATTTGCCAACATATAATCTAAGAAGATTTTTACAGATTTACATAAAAATGTTAATTGAAAAATGATTTATAATGATAGATATGGACAAGTAAACTAAATCTCCAATATCAAGGGATGGTTAAATAAAGATGCTTCCTTAAGAATAATATTGTAGGGCTGGGGATTTAGCTCAGTGGCACAAATGCCTACCTGGCAAGTTGAAGGTCACGATTTCAATCCCTGGTTACAAATCAAAAACAAAAATACCCTATAAAGCAGTATTTACAAAAATTTTATCTTCTTAAAAAATATATATATATATATACATATATATATGTATATATATATATATATAGAAGTGGCGGGGGAGACAGAAAACCAAGAATTGTCTGTTAGAAGGTGAGGCATATTTTTTATTTGCATTTTTCATTTTGTTTATAATGGAATATACTATTTGTGTAAGTAAAAATACAAATGATAAAATTTATATTAAAATGGTTTTTTAAAAATAAGTTGATATTTATGTATGCACATCTCTGTAGGATTTCCATTTTGAATACTTTCTTACAATAAAGATATTATAGAATAATCCTACCATTGTTGCAATTTTGAATCCTAAAGATCTTAGTAATAGTATTTTCACTATAGGATTTTCATTTCTGGAACTGTAATGAAGCAATAATATGAATTAAGATTTAACTGAGGACAAGGTGGGAATAATGTAGAGGTTTTTGAAAGTGTTAGAAAAATAGGATTCATAAAGAAGGTTTTATTCTATTTTTTCTTTATGAAGACCTCATAACTAACATTGTATTACATAGATTTAATTTAAATCTTCATCATCTCATGTTGCTAAGATCACAAATTGGAAGCTAGTGGTAAATTTAGTGTTTTATATTTGATTTTTATGTTTAGTTTTATTTTTGTTATTTCTTTTTGATTTTTTGAGATATTTTTTATTTAATTTTAGTGGGGTACTGGGTATCAAACTCACAACCTCATGCTTACCAGGCATGCACTTATGCCACTGAGCTAAATCCCCAGCCCCTTTCCTTTTGGTTTTATTGTCATTGATTGCAGATGAAATAATTATAAAACAGGTAGCTCATATAGCTCTAATAAAACTATCCAGATTCACAATAAACTAACCCAGGAAATTGGAAGAATGAAACTTGTTACTCATTCAGTCAAGTGCATGAGACTATGGAGCCAAAAAGAAAAAGATAGAAAGAAACAAAGAGAGATCTAGAAAGAAAGAAAGAAAGAAAGAAAGAAGGAAAGAAATGAAGGAAGAAAGAAAGAAAGAGGAAAGAAAGAAAAGACCTAAATATTGCATAGTTTTTCTTATAGGAGAAATCAAAAATACTAAGTAAAAGAAAAATAAAACATAGATAACAGGAAATAAAGAGACAAAGCTTTTGTAAAAGGGAAGGGGACCAAAAGACTAAGGGAGGGGAAGAGGTGAGGAATGTATGGGAAAGGGGTTGAAACTAGGAATTCAGATGTGTATATGTTTCAACTTTCCATGAATAATGTGATCATTATGTACTGTAGCAATGCACTAATAGAAAACTTAAGAAAATAATAAAATATGTATAAGAAAGGAGTGAAGGAAAGAAACAAGGAAAGAAAATAAAACATAACTTGAACAAGAGTTTGAGAACTCAATTAGGAAGAAGATTCTTCATGCACTTTTCCATGAATATTTTTTTATTGCTTCAACTTACCTATGCAACTTACCTAACTAGTTTTAAATGGAAAGCAAATTTGCTCCTCTAACTTGGCTTTTATTGTTCCTCATCCAGGTGATAGTACAGGCAAATTCGGACATGCACAAAAATCTCACTAGCACATATATGACAAACATTAAAAACTAAAATTCACCAGAAAGTACTTCAGAGCTTTAATGTGCTGAAATGAAAATATGCAACACCCTGTGATTTATCTACAGTCTCCTGTGGATAAAACATTTTATTATTCACTTTCTCATTACTGTTACCAAATCCCAGGGAAAAACAACTTAAAGGAGGAAGGGTTTATTTTTGTTTATGGTTTCAGAGTTTTCAGTCCATGGTTGACTGGTTCTATTGCTGTGGGCCTGAGAGGAGGCAGAAATATTTGGGAAGGAGGGAATGCTTATCTCATGGCAACCAGGAAGCAGAAACAACCAGAAAAAATAAGGTATCCTATGTTCTCCAAGAGTCAGCATCCTCATGAACTAATCATCTCTCTTTGCACTACCTCTGAACATTGCTGTACTACAATTCAAACCCTAAAAATATGAGTTTTAGGGGACGATACTTCATATATAAGGCATAGCATTGTTACAGGCAGCTGAGCCAGTTAGAAATATTGTAGGCAGATAGACAGGGCTAGGCCCTGGAAGAAGCTGGCATAGGTCCAGATGTCTGATGACCTTGGAGGAGACACACACACCTCTTGCTGAGGGCCAGATCTCAAGACAAAAGATCAAACAAATGCATCTACATCCTGAGGACTGATATTCTAATTAGTTCCCTCTTACCCTGGAGCAACTATCCCATCCTTCTAGGGTAAAGGTCACAACCCCAAGAATGCCCGCTTTCTACTTGACTTGCTTTCTCATTTGTCCCTAATGTAATCAATTTTACCTGAACTATTGATCTTATTGGTCTAACTATAGTTATGTCCCATCTTATGCCCATCTGCCTTTTGTGTTCCCAGTCCTTTCCCACCTTGAAACCATGATCTTACTCTATAAAAATCCTTGGAAAGGAGCGAGTTGGGGGCAACCCACTTGGGACCCCCTTCTGTCTCTCTTCTTAACAGAAGCTTTCTCTCAATAAATATATTCTACTCTTCACCTCTTTTGTTCCTAAAATTCATTCTTCGATTTTAGAGAACATAGTAGGTCAGGCGTTTCATTCACCTATATCAGCATGCATGTCTAAATATATCAATATTTGGATGGATTTCACAGGATTGACATACCTTGAGGTTTTTGTCTTTGAGAAGGGAGTGATAAACGGTATTATGACTAAGGGTTTGAGAAACTGTACGTGAAAACACTAGGCATCATTAATCTATTTCTGTGACCCTTATAATTCAGTTGGTCTTTCACTGTCATCTTAAATAAAAAGATTCAGTTTATTTTTTATCATTATCTTTTTTTTTTTTGATACCATGGATCAAACTCCCAACCACGTGTTTGCAAAGCAGGCATGCTGCTGAGCTAAATCCTCAGCCCACAAAATTCAGAAATATTAAACCAATTGTGAGAGAAAAAAACATCAAAGTTGAGGAAAATAGAAAACTTTTTGGATGGCTACAAATGTGTGATTAATTCTAGGCCTTCTTTTTGTCTTTTAAAATGAGTGCAGATAAAAGAACACTAAGAATGTACATATACTCCTTAGGGCAATAATGTTGACAAGGCTGTATCATCTATATCATTCTATTCAAATAATTCTATAAAAGGATTACTTTGAAATGGTGGTATTTAAATAAAGAAGAAATTTAATCACTCCTTGTTATTATTTTTTAATTATTTTTTTCATCTGATTCTGTTAGAGGCAGCTGAGCTAGTTAGAAATATTACAGGCAGTCAGACAGGACTAGGCCCTCAAAGAAGCCAGCACAGAGGACCAGATGTTTGGTGACCTTGGAGGACACACACACCTCTTGCTGTGGGCCAGATCTCAAAACAGAAGGAAAAATATGTAACCACACCCTTAAGTATAATCCTTAGGGATTAAGACTGTATCACTTTGAGAAATCAGGAGTCACCATTCCAATCCCTAGGGAGGAGTCACTGCTATCTAAGAATGCCCACTTTCTATGTGACTCACTTCCTCATTTGTGCCCAATTTAATCAATTTTACCTGAGCTATTAATCTTATTGGCTAAACATAGCTCTGTCCCAACTCATGACCCCTCTACCTCACAAGTTCCTAGTTTTCCCCAATTTTAGACTCAACTTACCTAATGATTTTACTCTATAAAAATCCCAAGAAAATACAGAATCTTTGGCAACCCACTCAGGACCCTTCTGTCTCTCTTCAGGCAGAAGCTTTCTTTCCTTCAATAAATATTTCTGCTCTTAACCTCCATTGTTCCTAAAATTCATTCTTCGATTTTAGAGAACACAAACTTATTCCAGACCTATAGTAGGTTGGGAGTTTCATTCCCCTATATCAATTACTTACCTATGTTGTCTCTGCTTAATGGCATTATTTAGTAGCTAAGGAACTGTTCAATTTGTGGCCCAGATTTTACATGGGTTCAATTTATCTAGGGTAGTCTTTCAGAAACCAGCAGCCTAGCTTCATAGACTGGCAAAGCGGAAAAAGGAAGAAACAGTTACACTTTCTCTGTCTCTATTACATTCTACCATTTCCCAAGCACTGTACTTTGCTCTGTGCTCCTCTTCTTTCCTTAGTCTGGCAATTGCTGCTACTTATTGCAGAGACAACAGCTTCTCTTTGAAATGCCAGCACTTTGCTCAGAGCCCTTCTTTGAGCATATGTACTAGTTCTTTTCTTGAGCTTCATGTGCCATGTGGCATGAGCTGAAGTCCTGAACAGTGTACTCCACCTAGCCTTGCAAGCTTGATGTACCACTTGGAAACTGATAGGGCCTTGCCCATCAACCCTAAGCAACCAGTGAGCTTTGGTGCACTGTTCAGGTCCTGGTAGGTCCCCAACCAGTGACTCCATGCAGCGGGGGAGCTTCAGTGCACCATATGGCACAAACTGAAGGCCATCTAACCATGCTGCCTTGGTGCAACACTCAGAACCTAGTGGGGAGCCACCCAGAAACCCTAAGCAACTGAGGAGCTTCAGTGCACTGGAGGGCTATGCTTAGTGATCCAAAGCAGCTGGGGAGTCTTTGTGCAACACTCTGGACCTGGTTGGGCACTTCCCAGTGACCCCAAGCAACTGGGGAACATTGCTGTGATGTGTGGTGCAAATTAAAGACCTGCGTAGCATACTCCACCTAGTTGTGCAGCCTTGGTGCTCACGTGGGACCTGGTAGTGCCTCATCCAGTGACCTTAATCTGATGGGGAGCCTCAGTGTGCCATGTGGGGCATGCAAAATGTCTGCCCATCATATTGCATCTCATCCATGTCCTCTCAGGACATGGTTAGGTCTTCCTAATGACCCCCACTTAGCTGGAGAAACTACTTCCAGTACAGAAAGTCACCCCCAACCCCAGAAACAACTGAGCCTTTGCATTCAGCTGTCCCCAGGCATACAAGAAAAGGACAAAACAAAAGAGCAAAATGCAATTTTATGTCTACAACCCATAGTAAACAAGCCTAGGAGACATGGGCAAAATTAAGCATACCAGTTTGTGACCCATAGCAAGCATGAAATACTCTTTTCTGTTTTTTTTTTTAATAAAGAGAGTTAAGGAAAAATAAGCTGGAGCCAAATTATATATTACTATAAATGTTGGAGTGGGTAGTTTGAAGTTTTTAGTCATTCTTTAGGTTATGGGAATTACTTGAAGCCTTTTTTGTAGGGAAATATTCTATACAAAATATTACTTCAGCAAAATAATCTAGACTCAGAAATTTAAATACCGCATATTTTCTCTTACATGAGCAATCTTTGATAAGTAGAGATGGCAGGAATCTACAAGGTACAGGGGAGAAAGGAAGTATATACTAATATATCAAAACAAATTATATTAAATTATTGTTATTAAAATGTACTAATAAGAAGGAAATATTTATATTTTTACTAAAATAAAATTGAATTATTAGATTATATTTCTAATTCAATTAAAGAACAGATTTTTTTTACTTAGCTGCTTTAACTTGTATCTTCTTTGTCTAGTAGTGAAAAATTTGAATTCTTTTAACTATCAACTTAATTTTTGGTTTTTGTGTCCTAATATGTAAACTTTTGAATAATAAGAATTCTAAAACTAAAAACAAATAAGACTTTAGAGTTCTTTCCATGTTTTCTGTCCTCAAGATTTAGTTCAAAATATTTTGACTGTGTTTAACTTCTAATGAAGTAAGTCTTTTCTTGACGTTATATTGCTAATTAAAATATATTAAATCAAAATCACTGTTGCTTTAGGAAATTGGTAGAATGTGCTATATAGAAGAGATTTACGTGCAGAGTGATCAGTTAGGAGCTGCAGTAGTTTACAAGAAATGTGCTAGGCCTCTGAACAAATTGGTTACTGTGACAATGAAAAGAATAATGAGACTGCAAAAACACTTAAAGAGATTGCTGGTTAGATTTTGGAAATAAGGGAGTGAGACATTTTAGTAAAATCCTAAAATTTTATATATAAGTAGGTAAAATAATGATAATGGAACCAATTATATTGATAGCATTGAGGAATTATTTTGGAGAAAAGAAGATAAATTTTGATAAAAAGTGATAGTCCAGTTAATTAGGCCAGATGATTTGTCCAAGAATACAAATGATACAGAAACAGCATCACTACTCCTCAAAGTTTTTAATCTAAGTAAATAATACATAAAACAATAAGGAGGATGATAAGGTAAATACTTAACTTTTTGAGGTCAAGAAACATTGGTAAAAGGCCATAATATATTCTTTAAGTGAGATGTTTCTCATTTACATAATTCACTCTTTTAAAATAGGTTTTGTTAATATCTTTCTATCAAGTTATGCAGTAGCCTCAGTATAAAATATTTGGAGATTATAAAAATGTAAGGAAGAAAAGTATGCAGTCACTTAATTTTTAACATTCAAACTAAGGTGAATACAATATACTTGTGTGTTAAACTTCAATTTGTTCTCCTGGAATTGCATATATCAAAAGAGTATCAGAATGTTCATTTGGAAAAAAATATCACTATTCTTTTTCATTTTTTAAAAGTTAATAGCTAGAAAATAGTTCCATTATTGATTTATTTTTTACTTTTAACTTCTCATGAGAATAATTTTCTCAGATATGTACTAGGTTTTTGTGAATAATTTTTGAAGTGTTTTAAATTAGTATTTCCATTTACCTTGCTCTTTTCAAAATTCATTTGAAAAAAAATATTATGAACCAAAATTTCAAAACTCTTCAGCTAATCTTGCTGTTTCTATCATGAAATAATATATATATTACTGATTTTCCTGTAATATGACATTTCATAACCTTTTAAACACTACTCTTTCTCATCTCTGTTGGCCATGAAACTGTTAGGTTGTTACTGGTTATACTTCTTTCTGTTTGGTTACGTTCACCTAAGAAGACAAAGTTATGCCAGCCACTCCAAACCTAAGCAAGTACCTTTTTATCATCTTAATATTTCTTCTAAAATAAAAAGATGGCAACATTCAAGCTTTCCTACAGGAAACAAAATAAGGAGAAGTGTTAAGTTATATACTTTGGTTTTGTATTAAATTTTTAATTTGTTCACCTTATTTAAACTCATCCAAACTGATAAATTTTTCAACTTATGCCTATTTTAAGAATGGTTACATTACAAATATAACAAATGAATATGAATACATTCCTAGTCAAAAATATATTAGAAGGACTTGAAAACTTACTGTCAACTAGGCAGTAGATAACTTATTCCAAACATATGAGAAGAATAACTATATCACTGGTTTTGCTATCTGTAAAGGGACTGTATAGATTATGATCGGGGATGGAGTGGGAAGGGAATGTATAAACTGGTCACAATTTGACATTTTTATTTTAATGTTTTGCATTTATCTTAATTTTGATAACAATGTCTTTCTTGGAAAATATCTTCAGCATTAGAAAATAACAAACAGACACTGAATCTATTTCTAAGACTTTGTTCCTCTTGAGAATAAAACTACTTTCATGACTACTTTTGACTACTTTTATCAATTATCTCAACTTTGTGCTGCATTTTTGCTATTAAGGCATATTTAGAGCTGTGTTCATGCTGATTATTGAGTGGTTTGCTTTTCTCCAGTATTTGGGGTTTTGTTTTATCTTGTATTCTTGTCTAGGAAGTCTTGGACAAGAGCGTTTGTTAATTCAACTATAGTATCTTGCTGTTCTAGTAGAGCAAGTTGCTTTAGTCATGTAATTATAAAGCAAGCATGCTTTTCTTGACTAGTAGGGCCTGGTGAGTTGAGACATGGAAGATTATATTGTTTATCTATTCAAGGTCATTCTAAAGTAGTTAGAGGATTTGGCAGCAAACATTGTTGACAGCAGCAGGGAAAGTATGTTCGTCATTTGGAGCACAAGGTGTGAATAGAGATTGTATGATTTCCTAGCTATGTCCCATTTATAGGAAATAAATCTCTTTGTTCTAACATTGTTTCCGAAAATATTTCACTCAGTAGGGTGGAAATAACTATTCTGTTACATTTGTGATATCAAAATCTTCTCACTGCATTATATTGAAAAGAAAATGTCACTGCAACACAAAGTATCCCACAACAGCAATAAAACTGGAAAAGCAAACTATGGGTCACTCTGCAGTTATAGCCAAGTTAGAAAAAATACATGAAGATAATCATACCCCTCCCACTTCACTTTGGTTGTAAGTTGAAAGTGGTGTGTTTAAATATTTGCTTCTATACGTTCATCTGATTTTTGAACAGCAGCATTTACCTTTTGGTTTGGGTTTTCTGTTTTTGTTTTTATTATTATAAAAAGTGATGACTTCTGAAAAAAATAATCATATGATACAACTTCTTGTGATTAATGAAGCATTGATATCTAAATTCTAATACAGAATACAAGATCAAGTATTTACTTCAACTCTAAACAGTATTAAGGCTACTGAGAGTGGGGAACAAAGGCAAAATGTAATAAAAATAGTCCCTATTTGGAGTTTTGTAATCTTCTGTAAAAGTTTAAGATACCTATTTTTTCAAAATAATGTAATCATTGATTTAGAAAGAATCTTGTATGTCCCCTAAGTTTTACCAAAAGGTTTATCTACAGTAGTGTCTTAAAAATTTGTTTCATGATGGTCATAATGAATGCATAAATGTGTAACTATATCCCATGCATATCTTCTACAGAATTTACTGCCAGATGATCATCCAGACTTAAGTTGAATATCTTAAGTGACAAAACCTTACCACCTCTAGAGTAACATATTTCAATTTTACATAGCTCTGAGTATTAAAAATTTGTTCTAGTACAACTAAAAAGAGTTTTATTGTAGCATTCACTTATTTCTCCTTTTGGTGACACTGGAATTCATAAAGGGAAGATCTAATTCTTCTCTACAATCTCTTAATATTTTGAAAAATTTCCACCATTATTTCATTGTCTTCTACTGCAAGTTTTCTCAATCCCTCGTATTGATTCCAATATTTCTGTCTTCCTCAGTGTACCCACAATTGAAAGCCTCTCTTAGATGTGGCTTGACACAAAAAAAGGCTATCATGTCTTTTGCAGATAATAATAACTAATGCATTGAATGCTTACACTTTTTACAGTGCTAAGTATTTTATATGCATTTTCTCAATGAATCTTTGTAACAACTCTATGAGGGAGAAATTATTATTACCCTGATGTTATAAATCTGGCCACTGTAATTTTACTAGGACCATCTAAGAGTGTAGTAGCTTTTTGTTTTGTTTCACTATCTTGCACACATTAGTTCAAATACTGCTTTTGATGGATAACATTTCTAGGTTTTTTCCTGAATGGTTGCCAAGTTTCCCTCAAATCTCTGATTTTTAAAATAAATACAGAAACATATGTGTACCAATTAAATTTAATTGTTATCAATTTTATGTCCTTTTTATTTCCTTCTATTCTGGGTGAGAATGTCTATAGTATGATTTTATCCTCGCTCCTTAAAAGAGTTTTGACCATTTTCTGAGCATTTTCATTAAATTATACCTTACTTTTAATAATTTTTCAATATGTTTTGCAAGCTTGAGTATATTGTTCAGATTTTTAATGGTCTTTTCCAGTATTACTTCTTTTGTATATATAATAAACTTGTTTTCTACATCTTCATCCAAATAGTAATAAAAATGTGAAAGAGATCAGTTATTGCCAGAGCTCTGCAGCAAAATAGTTAATAAATAATTCTTTCCAGAGTACCATTAATTTACATTGCTTGGGATGAGTTACTCAATTCATTCAACTCTACGAATCAGTTATCATTTTTTTGATCTTATTGACTAGGATGTTATGAGACAGTGTCTAACAATATGTTAAGATTGATAAACTTAATAACTGGGTACTCTCTTTTCTATGTATTTATTTTCCAGATCAAAGACTATATATGAAAAACTCTCTGGCAATATTATTCTGGAAAAAAATACAAGTATTTCTTCTAAAGTCAGGACAATACTTGGATATAAACTCTTACCACTTGTATATAATTTAGTTCTTGAAATTTTAGCTGGAGCAATTGATCAAGATAAAGAAATAAAATGGATATGAATAGGAAAAGGAGAGGCAAAATTGTTTTTATTTGCAGACATTATGATCTTATACTTTGAAGTCTACAACAAAAGACCCTTAGAGCTTATAAATGAATTCAGCTAAGCAGCAAGATATCAATTAACATTAAAAATCAATACTTTCCCTCTAAAGTTTCAATGCAATCCTCATAAAAATGCCAATGACATTCTTCAAAGAACTAGAAAAAAGTAATTCAAAAAATCATAAGGAAGGGCCAGAGATTTAGCTCAGTGGCATAAGTGCCTGCCTAGCAAGCACAAGGTCATGAATTCAATAACTGGTTCAGAGAGAGAGAGAGAGAGAGAGAGAGAGAGAGAGAGAGAGAGAGAGAGAGAGAGATCATCTGGAAACACAAATGATCTGAAATAGCTAAAAGATTTTCAATAAAAAGAGCAAGGTTGGAGACATAACAATACTCAATTTCACATTATGCTATAAAACCGCAGTAACAAAAACAAAATGACCCTTGGACAAAAAGGATACATAGACCAATGGAACAGATTAGAGGACACTAAAATAAACCCATAGAACTACATTCATCTGATTCTGGACAAATGAATAAAAATTATGCATTGGAGAAAAAGCTTCCTTAACTAGTGGTTCTGGGCAAACTGGATATTCACTTGGGGAAGATTGAAACTATAACCCTGTCTCTCACATGTATAAAAATCAATTCAAAATATATTAAAGACCTAGCATAAGACCTGAAATTTTGAAACTCCTAAAGGACCACAAAAAGGAAACAGTTGAAATCATAGGCACAAAGATTTTAATAATAAGAATTCAGCATCACAGGAAGCAATTATAACAATCAACAAATAGGATTATATCAAATTAAAAATTTCTGCACAGCAAGAGAAACAACTAACAAAGCAGAGACAGGATACATAATGGTAGAACATCTTTGCCAGTTACTCTTCTGACAAAGAACTAACATCAAGAATATAAAAATAACTCAAAAAATATCAACTGGGTATATTGGTACCTGCCTGCAATCCCAGCACTCAGGAAGCTGAGGCAGGAGGATGACTATGAGTTTGAGGCCAGTCTGAGCTGCATAGTGGTCCCAGAACAAAAACAAAACACCAAAAAAATCATACTCCAATCAACAAATGGACAAATGAATGGAACAGGCACTTTTCCAAAGAATTACAGATGTCCAGTAGGTATGTGAAAAATGTCTAATATGTTTAGCCTTTAGATGACATGAAATCAAAAATATATTAAATTCTATTCCACTTATTTGAGAATGTTTACCATGAAAAAAACCCAGTATTTTTTTGTAAGAGTGTGGGGGAAAAGGAAGCATTTTACAATATTTATAGGGATGCAAGTACATCTACTATGGAAATTATCATGGAGAGTCCTCAGAACACTAAAATTAGAGTTACAAAATGATCCAGCTATAGCACTCCTCTTCCACTTCAGTACATTATCAAAGTAATTCAAGTCAGAATACTATAGGGCTACCTGAATATTCACATTTATTGTGGTGCAATTCACAATATCCAAGATATGGAACAACTAGGAACCCACTAATAGATGAATGGGTAAAGAAAATATAACACATATACATGATAGAGCATTATTCAGCCACAAACAAGTATGAAATTTTGTTATTTATGAAAACTGGATGGACTTGGAGACCATAGAATTGGCAAAAAAGCCATTCTCAAATAAGTATCCCATATTCTCCCTAATATATGAAATCTAGAAAAGATCACATGAAATTGAAAAAGAGACTACTATTAGACAAAGACAGGGAATATGCTGAAGAGGTGGAGGTGAACCAAAGGAAAATGGCAAGAGGAATAAATACAAACAAATATATGTGATGAAACTAAATTAATCTTGTAAAATTAATAGGAAATAATAATATAGATGAGAAAATTTGGTAAAACTTGATTCATTCATTTGGTAAAACTTGACTCCAGTAGAACGTTACTGTCTCCTGGACATTTTATCATGCACAAATTATCTGGAATATTATGTTCTTGAATTTTCCAAACACTGAGGTTTAATCTTACCTGTATACAAATCCAAGAATCCAAATATTCAGTCTTATGGAATCTTTACAGGATTTCATGATTTGCTCAAATGCACTGATGATCTAAATTTTTCATTAATCTCTAGCTTGCTCACTGCCCTCCCTTGTTTCTCACAGGGAAATACATATATGTGTATATATATATATATATATATATATATATATATATATGGTACAGTATATTATATATTAATGTATAATATTATAATATACATCACAATACAATATCTAATACATTGATATTATTGTAATATATGATACAGTATAATATATAATATTTGTATGGATATTACACACAAATACACCTATAGAATTAATCAAACAAAATGGATTCCAAATAACAATATTCTCAAAATGGAGCATTCGTGGTTATATATACTATCATCCTCTCTCACTTTTGTTTACAATCAAGATAACATAAAGTTCATAACATTGAATCATATGAATACATTAAACCAATTAGGCTTTGCATATGATTGTAAATAAAAACATTCTATGTTCATAGGAGGCAAAATTACTAGAGAAATGGACAGTCATCAAAGTAAAAAGCAAACAAACAAAATGATATGAAGTAAACTCAATAAAATAATACAAGAAGTCTCAAAAGCAAGCAACAAAAATGTTGAAACACCATAAAGACCTTAGAGTTGGTGAGTGAAGACTAGAGAGGGCTTAGAATTATGGATAATTCATGAATTCAGAGTACAAATTAACTGAAGTAATACATATTTTACAATCAAAATAACGTATTTGAGAATAATGTTGGAATTTTACAGAAAGTGAGGGAAAAACAACTTGGGTATGCAATTTTTTTGGCGGTAACATTCTATTTCTTCTTCCCATTGTCTTCCTCTCCAGTTTCTAAAATGACATGTAATGTCATGTGTTTACACATAATTGTGTTTATTTTGTACTTAATTGGTTAATTCATTTCCAAAAGCTTTTCAATAAAACAGGAATGTTGTAGGATTAGGAAAAGTACTATAATGATTAAAGTTTATATGAAGAAACTAGTCCCAAAATTAAATACTGAACAGTTTTAATTCTTGGCCCCAAACTATCAGTGAAAATCCAAACCTTGTTGTTTTAATCTTTTTAACATGCACACACACACACACACACACACACACACACACACAGTTCTTCCCTGATTTCCATGCACCTCATCAATTTTTTGGTCTAAAATGCAGGACCAAACATCAAATGGACAGATATTTACTTTGCTTGTTAGTTTTTAAATTTTTTCTTACCTCAAGTTATTCACCACAAGGAAAAGCTTTACCTTCTATTTTTGCAATATACATACTAGATGAATGAGAGCTGACTGTACTACTCAAATACAAACTCAATTTCTTCTCCACCCATATAGGACTCCACTTTCACAAGGTTTTTTTTGCTGATCTCTGAGATCTGATAATATTTAAAAAGATACTTGGCATCTCCCTACATAAAATAAAAGATTACACTTTTATGTATGCAGGAAACTAGAGAAGATGAGTTAAGAACATACCTGGGTGTGGCACATCATCATCTAATTACTAAATTTTGTCTGCAGATCTCCTTTAATGTGGTGAAACATTTGCTTCTGGTTGGAAACAAATTTCAAATTGTTCATATGGTAGAAAGAAGCCAATTTTTACTTTTAAGAAAGCACTCTGAATGTGTTAGTTAGTTTCTTATTAAAGGGTATATTTGCTATTTTGTATGCAAGGTATGTGTTAGTAAAAAAAAATCTTTTCAGTAGTAAAATAATGTACCAATTTCTTGAAATTTATTGAACCATGTTCCAGAAGGTACTTGGAGCACTGAAGACAAATTGTGTTTTAGTTTAACATTTAGGGAGATGAGAAAATGCATAGATGTACAGAAGAAATTGGAGATTTTGCTTCAGTATCATCTTAGTAAAAGGTATTTTCTCATTATGCAATTTTCAGTATCCTTCTGGACAACCATTTTCTCAATCCATACCAGTGCACAACAAAATTATTCCTAACTAAACTCCAGCCAGCTTCCTCTATTAAGCTGAATAGAAGCACCAATTAAAAATAGAAACTGTTTTTCTCATTTTGTGAGGTTTAAGTTTACTTTTTAGAATAGGTTTATTTCAAGATTTTCTGATAAAAAACATTTGATTTGATTTGTAATTTTATGTATCAGTGCTGAAATGGATCAAAATGCCTTTATTCCTTTCAAAATATCTGACTCTACACTGATTTTTAGAAGCTAATGAAACCATGTTAAACATTGGTACTAGGAAAAAGCAGAAGGTTAGGCAAATATAGTAATATGTTTATTTTTTATCTTTATTTTTTAAATATAGGCAAAATTATTAGGAAAAGTTAAAAAGAAAGAGAAAGTGGAGAAAGGATTTCAGCCTGAGGAGCTGAAGGGGCATAGCTCAGATGGAGATAAGACTTACCTGTTAATAAAGCAGCAAAACCAGTGTTTTTATGTGATTTCTGAGGTGAGATAGGGTATATGCTTGACCTTTGTCTGAGTTCTAATTTTGCAAGGTGGTTCCAGAGAAGCCCTTATCATTTGAGAGGGCAACTTGGCTTCCATGAAATTACTTCTGTTTGAGAGAGTAGTCCTTATCATTTGAGAGGACAACCTGGTTTCCATGAAATGATTAGTTATGCTTGAGGGAATTTGTTTTTCAGAGGCTCTACTCGAACCCAGGATGACTGTAGTTTTAGGGCAATGACTGGAGAGTTCTGATAATCCATTGATAGTTGAATATCCAGATAAATCTCTAATGTTGACATCCTCAGACTTGAATATGGATGGGATATTTTATACAAATTCAGGGTTAATCGGTCTTGTAATTACAGTTTTCAGACAGACACACCCTAAATTATTAAGATGCCTAAATGCGGAGCTGAGAACTGACTTCTTTCAGCCACACCTAAAAGAGAGATGGTCACATTAAATAACAATTAATAGGTATGTATTTCCTTTCTCATTAAGTAAAATACATGTGACTAAGTTACTTTTCTCTTGTTACTGAGGCAAAATACTCAACACTTAAAGTTAGAAGGAGAAAGGTACATTTAGCTAACAGTTTGTAGAGATTTCAGTCCATAATCAGTTGAGTCCAAAGAAGGGTGGCATGTGGCAGAGAGAGAACTATTCATTACAGCAGAAGACAGCAAAAGCAACAAGGTTTTTTGAAAGCACTTAGGTAAAGATAAAAATAAAGTTGACTATTACTTATGCAGGAAGCTTTCTCTGCAGTATCAAACTTTCATTTTAGGTCACTTCTAGTAAACCTATGAATAAGCAGAGATTATTGCATATATGTTTTTTCTCAACACATCTGTACATGCTAGTATATGATTATAAAAAGATGAGAGAGATGTGCTTTACATAAAATACTTTCAACAAGTAGTAGCTATTATTAGTGACATCTATGTTAACAGAGTAGTGTCCAATTCAATCTATTTTCTCCTCAAAAAACAAACTGTATCTTTCTTTTTTTGATGAAGCTCTGGTGAGGCAAGCATCTGATGCACTGGTGTAGATGCATAACTTTGTACAATACCAAGAACTCATACAAGGTGTGATTACAAACAATACAGTGACTATTTATTTTTTTAAAAAAATATTAAAGTAAAAGACAATTTGCCAGCCAGGGATTTAGCTCAGTGGCACAAGCACCTGCCTGTCAAGTGCGACTTCATGAGTTTGAACCCCAGTACCACCCCCCAAAAAAGACAAATTGCCATTAATGCCTGTCAAACACTCTCCCTTGATTTATTGTGCTTATCTCCTTTTTCTTGCCACTTTCTGAAGCAGTCCTGTGAGTCATTTTTTATGAGTGTCCTTGTGCTGTCATAGCTGTCCCAATATTCTGAATCAATTTAAAATATTCACCTTTTATGCTCATTTGAACATAGATGTTGCACAGTGCCAAATCCATTGAATAACATGGATGAGGGCACGCCAAAATATTTTTATGAGCCTGTCTTTCCATTGTATAGAATTTCGCAGCAGCATTTATTACATTTCTAAAATCACATCTCATATAGGCAAGAAACAGAACTTCCACAACTGCTTCAAAAAGTGTCAAGATTGATGGGATAAATGTGTTCAAAGCAAGAGGATGTGTTTTGGGTGGAATTAATGGCAATGTGTTTTTTACTGTAGTAAATGTTTTAAAATTTAAATATTCACCACTTATTTTGATCACACTTTATAAAAATGTTTTAAAACTAATAATACATATGTTTAGATCGACTTCAACTATCTTATTCTAAGAACATAGCTATTAAAACACTCAGAATTCTTACAAAAATATTTATCTAAACTGTGTATAACAAAATAAATACTTAATATAGATTTCTTCATTAAAATATAATGCATTTATAGTGTTTTCTGGTTTTAACATGAACAGAGAGGAAAGAGATGAGTATATTTCACACAAATATGTCAACTTTCCTAGGATAAAATTGTGTATTCATTGAAAATGTGATGAATGTATCAAAAGTACATGAAATAGAACAATTAATGTAAAAATGTATTTCTTATTTGACAATGCAAAACCTACATTTTAATTAAAATATAAAATAAAATATGAACACTGTAGCATCTGTGTAATGTCAAAGTTAAGTAAAGCATTACATTACTTCGGGTATTCAGATTTTCATTGCAGTGACAAAGTACCTGACAAAAACAGTTTAAGGAGAAGCAAAGACTCATTTTGGTTCATGGTTTCAGTACAAGATCATTTGTTTCAACATCTGTAGTCCTGTAAATAGATTTAAAATCATGATGACAGGGCTTGATTGAAACCTGCTCAACTCATGGCAGTCAGGAAGAAGAGAGGTAAAAAGAGACAGAAAGGAAAGGCCCAGGGACAAGATACAGTTCTTACAGCTAGGTTCCCATAATCTACTCTTTTCAATTAGGCCCAATCTTCTGCTTCCATCATCTTCAATTATCATCTCATTGATGGATAATTTCACTGAAAAAGTTAGAGCCCTCATGTTCTAATCAACTTCTTCAAGCTCCATCCCTGAATCCATGAGACATTTGGAGTACATATTAGATCAATAACACTACTGAAAGAAGTAAAGAGAAATTTTCATCAGTAATAACTATTTCAATGGGAGGGGATGGAAATCCCAGTGTGAACTGAACTCAACTTTCATTTGTACAGGAGTAAAGGAAGAATGAAGCAATAGGAATGTATGACTAAGTGGTTGGAAGAGCAAGGTAAAGTAAAAGTTACAAGTAGGTAATTATCAGGGCCCTGGCATAGGATCACCAATTTCCTGCTCAAAGATACAATGACAGAAAAAAAGACGGATAAGATATATATATGCTTTACTTACAAGGGACAGCAGGATGGTCAAAGCCCAATAAAGTCTAAGACCACAATGCCTGGTGTCCTTGGCCTTTATTAGCTGCACAGGTTGATTGGGGATTGTGCTGATGGGCTGCAGGAAGCAGTGGGTATGAACAGCTTATGTCAAGGTCAAGGTTCAAGAATTGAAGGAGAATGCATTTTTGGAAAAGCAACAGAACAGATCATGGTTACCTAGTAACCTGACTGTCAGCTAACTGTGACTACTGAACTAGAAGAAATTTGTAAAAGTGATATTTTCAACTGTCATTTTACATTGTTTTGAGGCACCATAATTTCATAGACTGTTTCTTAATATCAACTCTAACTGTTAACTTAAAGATTAATTTGTCTTTAAACGAGTCATGGGTCTTGCCACAAGAGATGGAGGCCTAAGACATACTCAATTTATTTCTTTGCCAGTTAATTAATATTAATTATTGCCTTCTCTGTATCACATCAAGCTGTCCTCAGCAAGTAATCAATGTAAATATGATTAGGCTAGATATGTATTTTTGCTACCGATTATGAAAGTTAGGATTCTAGCTACTCACAGACTCTTGGAGATAGAGGCTTTAACATCAAGAGTTGTTTGTAACAGATAGTATGCTTTTTAGGCAGCCTCAAATTTTCTCAAGAGAGATTGTAAGGAGGCTAGGCTAGAATCATGTTTAGGATACTGCATTATCCGTCTGCTTTCAAAGCCCATGATGCATGTGTCAAGACTACTAATAAGACTGAAAAGGTCAGGAAATATAAAATCAACAAATAATACTTCAAGGAGTTAAATGTCTGGCATAAGAATCTTAAAGCTACTGTTTCAACTCCTTAGTTTTACTAGATTGTTTTCACTTAAACTTATAACATTTAATAAATGTTTATGCTGTTTCCACTCATTCTGTGTTTTCCTAAGCTGGAAACATTTTTCATATAATTCTCCATGATTATTTTATTTTAGATTCCTCATAATTTTTTCTGAGCATTTTTATTCTGTTTTTCTTGATATAGAGTTTATAGAATGACTGAACATAGACACAGCAATGTATATACACTTACAAGGACAGAGTGTGTGTGTGTGTGTGTGTGTGTGTGTGTGCATGGACATTCACACATGTGATAGGGATCAATTCCAGGACTACATGCATAGTACACAATCACTTTAGCACTGAGCTACATTTCCAACACCATAGTAAATATATTGTAAAAGAAATCTGTGTAAAGATTCGATAGTCCTTAGCCATGGATCTGCCGTTACCACATGACACTGAAGAAATAATCTGAGTTCTTGGTCTTTCTCCAATAATAAATTTCATCATGAATCCATCTTCCATATTATTTATTAGATTATTAAACACTGTTTCCATCTCCTGAATAGTTTTAAATTCTTAGTCTCTTTAATTAATTTAAAATTAAGGCTTACTGCATAACTTTGGATGCAAAATAAAGTATAACTCAACAAAGAATTTATAAAACTCATCAAAATAAAAGAGAGAAAATAAGGAACAAAAGTTCAAATATTTGCTTGAATTCACTTACCCTCATGATTTTCTTCAAAACAAATATGAACAAATGAATGAAAATAATTAAATCTGTCCAAAACTAAATGTACTCTGAAAAATTTATAGACCAAATTTGACAAATCTCTGAAGAAGGATAAGCTTTACTTGAAATGTTATCCTTTATATGTGAAAATTTTGCTGGTGATTCTTTTTGCTGAGTGGACCCATAATCATCAGTACAATTCACATCTTTCTTGTTTTTATTGTTGTTTCTTATATTTCTTATGTTAGAAAATTCCACAAGAATAGTATTCCAAAACATTTCTTGTTAATCAGTTTATAGAATTAGTAGTGCATTACCTTTAAGAAGAAAGGCATTGGTGTTCATTAGATTACCAGGTTTTAATATATAATAGCTAATTGATTGTACTATGAGGCTAAAGTTCATTATCATATATTACTTAAAAATTGTAACAGAGAATACGCTTGAAGAATGGTTCTGAAACATTCAGTCAAAACGAGCAATACTTTCAGTTAAAACCAGTATTTGATGAGGCAGGTAATCTAGAGTATTGTTGGTAGTTATGAGTTACTATATATGCTCCAGGCAAATGAAAGCCATTAGACAAATTTAAATAGATCTTGTGTTCAGTGTGGTGGTACATACTGTAGCCCTACCTATGTGAGAGGCAGAGGTGGGAAAATCTCTTGGCCCCAGAAGTTTTAGACCAGATTTGGCAAGACCCCATCTAGAAACAAATAAACAAAATAAGAATAGATCTCATATGATCAAGGGAAGAATGGAATAATGAAGAAAAAAAAAGGTAAGGCTAATAGGTTTTTTTTGTTTGGCAGGCTTAATATCAAGCTATTTCTTTCCTTAACTAATTGCAGCATGATCACAATCATTGCTTCAAGTGGCATCAACTTGGAAATAAAACTGCATATACTGTACATTGCAACAAAAGTCTTTAATTAATTGAATAAAATTGTAGTCATGACAGCATTTTTGTCCTGATTTAAGGGACACTCAAGTGTTTTATATAGACTCACAGATGACAAATGCCCACTACAACAGCTAGTTCCCACTGATCTATTTTCCACTCATACTTTGGATTCTTGGCCATTTGGAAATATAATGCCCCCATGGAATCAACTCTTCTGACTTCCAGCAGTTTATGCTGTTTCCTAGTGCCTCATCTATCTGAGTAGCCAGAAATTTAATTCAATTTTATAATACCAAAGTGGGGGAAAACTTTCTATTCTATATCCTACCCAACATCTACTCTGTTCCAAAGCCACAATGCAAAAGCATCTCATGCTTTCTGTCTCAGGACACCTTAAAATCATGGCTGTTGCTTGCTTATATCATTCTCTCTTCAGACAGTTACAAGCCCCCTTATTCTAGGGATATGTCAGTTTACCAGGATAGAAACAGAAGTTATAACCATAACTTGGCCATTGTTGGCACTCATTCTTTGTCAGTTATCTCCACTAGGCTTAAGTTTGAGAATTTTAATTCTCATTTTCCTCAAAGTAAGGCAGTGCCTTCAGCATGAAGTCAAACCCTGAAAGTGTACAAGTCAGTGAGTCATTCCTATTTTTTATGAGTGTCTTTAGTCTGAGTAATCTATTTCCTCAGTTTGTTCAGTTGCTGTCACACATGAAGGAAGTAGACTCTGCTCCACATAAGCTTTAGTTGGGGGACAAAGTAGCCTATAGGTCTTGTCTTGAGATCTTAGAATCAGTGTTTCTAAAATGGGGATTTTTGACATCTGACAGTACAGAAGACAAATTACAGATGTTTAAAGTTATGAGAAAAAATACTTAACATGATTATACTGGGTTATACTTAATGTGATTATTCTGAAAAAATATATATGAAACCTACAATGAGATACCATTTCATACTCACCAGTGTATCTGTGTAAATAATTTTAAAAATCGAGAAAACCAAATTCTCACAAAGACAAACTTGAATCATCTGTAGGAAAATGGATATAACTTGAAAGTATAATATGAAGTGAAATAAATTAGACACTTATGTTTAAATGTTGTAGAGTTTCTCTTATATGAGAAAGCCAATATATAAACAAAATCAATATAAAAGTTATGATGACAAGAAATAGAGAGATAGACCTTTTCAAAATTTTTCTTAATTAAGACCAGAATATATCTATTGAGAGAAGGCTTCTGTTTGAGAGAGACCCAGAAGGGGCTCCAAGTGGGTTGCCAAATATTCTCTTTCCTGGGGACTTATATAGAGTAAAACCATGAAGCAAGATGAGTCCAAGAAGGGAAAAATGGGAACACACAAGGCAGACAAGAATGAGGTGGGACAGAACTATGGTCAACCAATACGAGTAATTGTTAAGGTAAAATTGATACAATCAGGGACAAATGGGGAAGAGAGTCACTTAATAAGTGGGCATTCTTACAAAGCAGTGACTCTTCCTGTTGGGGATTGGGATGGGAGTTCCTGGCTTTCTCAAGGTGATCCAAACCTATTTAGAGTATCAGTCTTCATGTTTATACTTAGGCTGTGGTTGCACTCATTTTGCCTTTTGTCTTGGGATCTGGCCT
Source organism: Hydrochoerus hydrochaeris (assembly GCA_004027455.1). NCBI lineage: Eukaryota > Metazoa > Chordata > Mammalia > Rodentia > Hydrochaeridae > Hydrochoerus > Hydrochoerus hydrochaeris. The sequence goes on from PVLA01000237.1 coordinate 181,817, forward strand.
ACAGCAGGAGGGGTCTGTTCCCTCCAAGGTCACAAGACATCAGGTCCTCTGTGCTGGCTTCCTTGGGGGCCCAGCCCTGTCTGACTTCCTATAATATTTCTAACTCAGTTAAATGTAATATTTCCCCCATCTGAAGAAGTTGAAAGTTTCTTGCCTTAGTATAAATTACTGTACAATCATGGCAGTGGTCTAAGTTGGTGGAAGGCCAAAGTGGTAAAGCTTGCTACTTCTTTCTTCTTCAGCCCTAATTGCAACTCCCTTCCCCATTTGCATGCAAAGAGAATGCCAACCAGTTCCTCACACATCATCAGTATCCGCCCCATGCACCACTTTTGATCAAAGTCATATAAACCTCTGCCTCACTGTATCCAGTTGAAGGAGATAGCCCAATCACCATGCATTGTATACTCCTTTCCACATCCTCAATAAACCTGTTCTTTTTGTTTTGTACTTTTTACTTCTCTATTGCACCAGAACACTCTAACAGAAGTAACCCAAACTGCCATGAAGGACTAATAGGTAATGAACAATCTCATTTCTTCAGTCTCAAGGTTGTCAGTTTTTCAATGGCAGTCAGGGAAACTCTTCAGAGCTTCTAAGGAGTGGCTCTCAGTAGATACCAGGCATTTTCATCTTGGGTAGGTGTACAGCTTTAAGTCTGAAGGAGACAAAGCCAAAGAAACAATTAAGTATTTGTAGACCAAATAATAGAATCAACTGGATTATTATGAGTACAGTTAACAAAGATTTTCACCAAGAAGGACCAGTAATGGCTTCTCATAATGGGGATAAGGATAAGATCCAAGAAATTTTAAAAACTCACATGTCATTGATTTGTCATCTAATATCTTGAACAGTTAATTGAGATATTAGCAGAAGGATCAGAAATGTACACACATTTAGTTATTATGATTGCATAAGTAACTCCTGTGCTGTTAGAATGCCTAATGTCATCCAAGTTTGGAGGATTGGCCATCTTATTAATTTTATTATTTTATTTAGAAGGGAGACCTGATGTGGTGTCATTTAATGCTCACTGAGTATAGTTAAGGCCTTGATATATAACACATAACTCTTTAGACAGATCTGGTGGATCCCAGTAAAAAGAATCTAACAGGAATCTAGCATAGTTGTCATTGGTTTTGTCTGTATGATGTTTTGTGATTTGGCACATTCTGGGCAAGTGCAAACTTTAATCAAAGCATATATAAGCAAATTATATATACAAAGACATATATAATCAAAGCATGAGCAGTAGGGCTAATAGATAAGTATAGAAACTATTTCTAAGTTATAGCAATTGTAACCCATTGGCTCTTAAGTCCTCTTATTGGTGGAATCTGATATTTTGTCATAAATCCCACTAGCATTAGTTATAATTATCTCTAAATTTTGATAACATAGAAGAACCAGATTAATACATTATTTTGACTAATGAAAAATTCTCACCTTAAGTTTTATATGTGAACAACAACAAGTACTATATTTGCAAAAAACAGTCTCAACATCATTTTAATTATTTGGCAACATGAATATATATTATGGCATTTAGACTTGATAAAAATCTCTCCCAGATTAGAGTCAGGCTTTTGGGCATAACTAAGAGGAATGAATGAAGAGAAAGTTATTCTAATTACAGTTTAAGCAACATATATTTTGGTGATTTTATTGAGATACAGTGCCTAGAAGGAATACCAGAGTTGAGAAGGACATGTGCCAATGTCCAGGAATCAGGTTGGGGATCCTTTTAAGGCAGACTATCACAATTGCTGCTCATACCCGGCTCATCAGCAGAGCCCCCCCCTCACAGAACAACATTAAAAAATCCTTTCCCCAAGCCAAATGGAAGCTGTGTTGGTTGGCAAGACATACCAACCTTGCCCAATAAAGCTTCTCACAGCAGAATATCTGGTCTGGTCTCACATGGGTTCCAGCCCATCCCCTTGGTGCCAAAACATGAAATACTGTGTCTCAGATTCAATCTCCTGAGGAGACTGTTGCCCAGAACACTAAGCCAGGGCATGGCTTTCATGTTCTCCTTGACAAGTAAAATTCTGATGTCTCATCTGACAGAGACAGGGTATGTGCCCCTCATCTAAGATGAGTTCCCTGTTTTCAGCATTAGGAAATGTTCATTTTCTATGTGCTTTTCTTATGAGGAAAAGGTTAGAACAGTCTAGAGTTCTTTCTGATTTCACATGCTTCTATAAGGAATGTAAAAAAATGAGGAAATGAGTAGAAGTGAGGCCAAAGAAAGGAAACTGAAGCAGAAGAGTCTTGACATTTTCTTTAAAGTATAGAGGAGGATCAGAACCAGTTTGTCTCAGTGAAACCTTGCCTCCAAGTCTTGAGACTTGCCACAAGCCTAGTGTTAATTAAATGGTGGAAGTAATCCTGGTTTTATTGCAGGCATGTATATTTTCAAATTCAGAGCTATATTTCATTTAAGAAGAACCACTTTACATAAGTATATATTAAAGTCTGCTAGCGGCACCCTAATATTATTCTCTCTAGTGCTATTGTCTAAATAAAGTCAAGCAAGGAGTACTAGTAAATTTAGCAACTAGTTTAAATGCAACATATACAAGAACAAAATAATAAAAGAGTCCCATTAAAGAAATAACATAACATTATTTTCCCATGTTTTAACTTAGATTTATCATTATTTTAACAATACTGTATGAGACAAAGCAAATATAAACAATGGGGAGAAATGAATCACAAGTGATTATCACAAATAATTATAAGCAACTGGCAAAGACAAAAAAATTTGAAGCATAAAAATTGTTACCTAAATAAGTCCTAGTCCAGAGTCTATGAAACAAAAGTGAAGTCTTACCTCCATCCAATGATCTCAGTTTAAGACCTCCAAATGATATAGGGAAATGAGACTCTCAACCTACTATATGTCTGGTACAAGTTTGTGTTCTGTAAAATCAAAGACTAAATTTTAGGAATAACAGAGGTTTAGAGTAGAATATATTTATTGAGGAAAGAAATCTTCTGTCTGTGAGAGAGACAGAAGCGGTCCCAAGTGGGCTACCTCACACAGACTCTTATTTAAAATAGAAAGACCATCAAAAAATGGAGGGGGAGGGGAAGATAAGGGATGAAAAAATAATTTGGATGTGTTATGCACATGTAACAAATTCCACCAAGGAATGTGACCATTTTGTACTACAAAAGTGTGCTGATAAATAATGAAAACTGAAAAAAAAAAGGAGAAACAGAAGTCCTTGTACACTACAAACTAGAATATAAAATGGCACATCACTGTGGAAGACACTTTGGTGATTTCTCAAAAATTTAAACTTAGATTTATCATATAACTCTGAAATTTTATTTCTTGGGTTGTCTTGCTTATTTTTCTCACTTTGCTGAGACAAAGTACCCAATTTCCAAGTTAAGGAAGCTTTATTTAGCTCAGTTTGTAAATGTTTTAGTCCATAGTCAGCTGGATCCATGTCAAGATTGCCTGAGCAGAGGAGACCAGTTCATGGTGAGCAGACATAGCAAAGCAGCAACAAGGGAAAGAGATACGAGCTTCCTTCTGTGCCTTATATTGTATACTATCTACCAGGATTAGGGTGATGACAATTCAATCATTAGAATGATTCAGCAATCACTCACCCTTAATCCAAGCATTGCACCACCAATCACATGCTGTAGATGCAACCACCTCTGAGAAAGTCCTATGACTGCATGAAGCTTTGTGGGGACATCTAGACAAAAGTCGTAGCAAAATCTCTACTCAAGAAAAGGAAAACATGCATATTTACATAAAAACTAAAATACAAATGTTTATAGTAGCATTATTCATAAAAGTTCAAAGATCAAAAAAACAAATTGCCCATTAATTGATGAATATAAAAAATGTTATTATAGGCATGCCTGGAATATTATTCAACCATTAAAAAGAATGACACATTGATACATACTATATTGTGGTGAACTTTGAAAACATGATCAATTAAAGAGCCAAACACAAGACTTGAAAGATTTCCTTGATAGAAAATGACAAGGATAGGTAAATCTATAGATACAGAAAGTAGATTAGTAGTTTTTATGAGTTAAGAAGACTAAATGAAGGTACCAATAATTGGTAAGATGTTGATTTTCAGGGGTGATAAAAATGTTCTAGAATTAGTGGTATTGATTATACAACCCTGTGACCAAGATCATTAATCCTGATATGTCAATTTCATTGAATTGCAGATTACAAAGAACCCATTGTGCAGCAACATGCTGATTTGAAGGAATAAAGGAAAATGTCAAGACAAAAGTGTACAATATAATCTCTGACTTCCATACCACACAGAACAAGACATGCATTGCTGTAGGTCAATAGTCATCATTGGAGTATATTGATATTTGCTTTATCAGGTGTAAAGAGCAGGGCAATGAAACTCTTATTCTCTAGGGCCAGTTATAAATGAACCTGAGAGAAACCTCTTCCCCAGGGGAAAAACAAGTTTTATTGATTTCATTAGTGGTATAATTATGGAACAAACAACTTTTTAAAAATCAGAAATGTATATGGAATTTTTTGTTGTATGCCTGATTCCATTATTTACTTTTCTTTTGTCGATTTTGATTAGGAAATATCTTGATGATTGTGGGCTTATTGGGATGGCCACAAGGAAATTGGCTTGGAGAAATATTTTAAAACTAAGTCCCAAGCAGGGAAGAGATGGCAGAGTAACAAAAACTGTGATAAAGTCTAATAAGCTTTGTAACCTTGCTCAATTAGATAAGGATGAAAGGATGGGATATAACTGTTCCCTGGCAGAGGAGAGCTTTGCTGAAAATTCTATTTCACAACACCCGATATTTTTAATTGAGTCACAAACAGCTATCTCTCCCGTTTTAGATAAGAGAAATTTTGTTGCAACACAAGTTAAAACTTCTGCCTGTCAGAGAGTAGAGCCATTTTCTCTATCTCCTTTGAAACTGATGCTTAAAGAAGCCAGATGGGCAAGGGAGTACATGAAGGGTTTTCATCATATCTACCTGATTACTAAATTTCAAATCTCCAATAATCCAAGACAAATTATAATCACCCAGGTCAGCAGTTCATAGCCTAAAGGAAAGAGAAAAAACAAAGCTACATGTTTTTTGTGGGGGTGGGGGCATTTTACTAAAAGCTGTGCTGCTGCACCTGTGGTGGCAACATGGACACTAACTGTCCCTTCAACATAATCTTCAACTATCTGTCCCAAGTGTAGATGACAGTATTGTTGGGCCACTCAATGTAAATTCAAAACTGATGTACAAGACCTTCCTGTTACAGGAAAAAAAACCCCACAAAAACACAAAACAAATGAACAAACAAAACTTCCAGTGGGGCCTGCAACATTCCTGCCAAAGAGTATGAGTGCTACAGCTTGGACAACTTCCCTGAGATGGCACTGCCTGGCTTGGCCAAGCAGGCTCCTAATGATTGCGGGGTAATGTGGTCCTAATTTATGGTTTGCTGATTTTTGTTCACAAAATACTATCACAAAAGACAATTTCAAATAACCAATACAATGACAACTAACTTGTAAAACTCCTAAAAATTCAATATTTGGCTTTCATAAGTTAATAATAGGCTGACTCCAGCATATCACTATCTCACTATGGCTTTGTAGTAAGTCTTGATATCTAGTAGTGTAAATTCTCAAACTCCATCATTTTTCAAAATTGTTTACTTCAGTAGTACTTTTTTCAAATCTGTAATTAATTCACCTATTTATTTAGGTCTTTTTTGCTTTCTTAAGTCAATTTTAGTTTTCAATACACTGACACTATACACTTTGCTAAATGTCTTGTGTTTGTTCCTTTCCAAAAAAAGAAATTATAAATTTACATACTTGGGAAGAAATTGGAAAACAACACAGAGCAAGATTAGGGGGTAAAAAAGGCAACACATATCTAGCTGGACCTCTACAGATATGAAAGTGTTATTTAACAGGGAGAAACTACTGCTTTGTGCTCCTTTCACTACTTCTCACAAGCCCCCAACCAGGCAAGGGAAACATAGAGCTCCATTGAACCTAGAGCTTTGTTTAGACAAAGAAGATAAAAAATCAATGTTGCTTGTTTCAGCTGTAAGCAGAAATCAAGATTATGGCTAAATATACTCAAAACACAGTTCAGGTCTCCACAGATTCTTGTCTTGCTCAATTGGTTGTTCTTCCATTGACAAAAATTGGAAAATCTATAAATAAAGAAAAGGTGCCTAAGGATTTTGCAACTTCTGATACTTATTAGGTTCAACAGATTAAGCAAGACCACCCTGAGATAAAATTGATCAAGGAAAAGCATTTAAAGGTCTTTTAGACACAGGAATAAATGCTTCAGTTATTGCCCAACACCATTGGCCTATAGCATGGCCTGTGGATGTGACAACTACAGCTCTTCAGGTGTGAGTAATGTTTCTCACCCTAGGAAAAATGATAAATTGATTTAACCTGGAAAGATACAAGGAATGCCTTTGCTGCCACATGCAACTGACTTGGTTTTGAGTTACAAATTTATGATCAGCTTAGAATTACAGCCATAGGGCATGGAGGAAACTTACTTCACTAGGTAAAAGCTCCATTGGTTTGAATTCTAGCCATCACAGTATAAAACCATTTCAGAATTTTGCCTTTAAAAGTGCATGTAAATGGTGTAAGGCATTGAAAACTTACCCTGGGGCTACCTAGCCTGGCTTATGAGGTGGGACCTGCTCTGTTATGTTGGGGCTTGAAGCCCTGACTCCCACATCCTGAGGACCAAACTCTGCTGTGGCCTACCAAGACTTTCAATGGTGGCCCACTGGCAGCACTGCAGCATTTGGCCTGGGGGTGGGAAGGTAGGATGTGGTTCCAGAGGGACACTGCTGTGGCCCACCTGAGCCACACTGGTTTTTCCCATTGCCTAAGCATGTGCTTTATGCATCAAAAGTTTACACTGCACTGGCACTCAGATACCCAACAACAGCAGGGCCTCCAGGTCAGATCAGGAGCACAACCTGCATATTTTGAGAGAGTCCCAGGTGCCTAAATAAAAAATGCAGTTTTCTTTTATCTCTATACTTACTGTAAAAAGTATTTATAATCTTCATGTCTAAAATTAGTTAAATTTGCTCACAATTTAAATTTCAAAAAACAAAGGGGTAGTTTACCTTATAATAGATTTCACTTGGCAGTATATACCATATAAGATATTCAAATTCTAATATAGACATAACTACCACAGGAAAAAGATAATGCAATCAAATAAAGGCTTAAAAGAGTTCATTGTAAAGATCTTCATACTGGACAATAAAAACTCTCAGTCTAGTACTAATGTGGGGTCCAGGGTATGCTTATATTTTCCCAGGAAAAGCTAAATGGCCTATCTGGGTGTCAATGTATGCTGTCTGGCTGTCTCATGTACCCAAATCCAGAAAAGGAGTTGATTCCACCTCTTAAGAAGTTGATGATCAGTCCCATGACAGTGATGCCTCAAAGGACCACACCACAACTGATAGATAAGGATCAAGTTAGGCCAGATCTGAAGCCAATTGAAATAATTAATGCAAGGTGCCCAAGAAAAGATGGTAACAAAAAACAAAATCAAATGTCTAAATAGGTGATGAGTAAGTAGAGATAGCCAAACTGAAAGTTTAATGAAAGAAAGGGACCCACAAGTTATGGGTATTCTTAAGAAAAAATGCAATGTATATGTTATTTATAGATAAGGTTTTGTCCTTTTCCCATTATTTTATGAGATCTCTGCTAATTGACCTACAACAAATCTGACTAGTCTATTCATAATTATAAATTCTATAATTGTAAACAATTAGTGTAATTCAATTGGCTAATATACTAGCTAATATATTGGCTAATTATATACTTGAGTGCACTCTGATTGTGTAAAATGTTTGCAGCCTGCCTGTGTATCTGTTTGCCTGTCTAGTCTGTTAAGCTGTTGTTGGATGTCACTGAACTAATGATTGTTGACAAATGTGGAGTTGAAAGCAGAAGAGACCATACAGGAGTGCCAAGTGGCACAGAGTGCTTAAGAAATTCCCTAAAGTCATGGGATGCTGGCAGTGACAGGTATTCCAATCCCAAGGACAAGGGGTGTAAGAAGTGAGGTAATTCAGCAAAAGGGCAAGATACAAGTGCTTAAATAGCTCCTGGCAACTTAGAGAGTTCCTGTGGACACCAACTCTGTGTTAGTTTCTATGCCTGTTTGAATCTGTACAGATCATCTATCTATGCTTGTCCATTTGTCCATTCTGTAAACATCTATTCCTTTTCATTTTTAGCTCAACAATTTTCTCTCTTTTTTTACATTCTTGAATCATTTAATCAAAGTTTAATTTGGGTAATACACTTAAAAAGCATGCTTCTACCTGGGTTCCCAGTTAGTCCGAATGATGCTAAAACCAGTTATGTAAATGTAATATACATTATTGTTTATCATAACTCTCAATGTTCAAAAACAATATGTTAAATGTTATAATTGAAGTTTTCTTAATGCAAAAAATTATTATAAAGATGATTAAACAAAATTTCTTAGAGTGGGGGGAGGTTATTGGACAGGACTTCAATGAATGTATAAGAAAGTGGCCACCTGATAACATTTAATCTTGTTCCTTGATTGGAGGGCCCAATGATCCCCATAGCCTTATGGGAAACTCCCCCCAACTAAAGTTCTAAAGATATATTTTTGCACTGTTCATTGCACTGGTCATTACACTGGTCAATGTGAAAAGAAATAATATCAAAAGGTTTTGTATTTAAAGATGCCCATACAAAGATTTTCTTATGGCTGTGACAGATTGTTACAAACATCAAGTTTTACCAATGTATTCATGCTTCCAGATGTACAGGTTTTCCAAAATGTGAAAGAAAGATTATTTATGGTACCAAAATTTTGTTTCAGATTAAGACATCAGCCTGTAACAAAAACTTATGAAACTTATGCACATTGCACTAAAAGTCAACAAGGTAGGTAGAAGCTTTTATGTATTAGATAAGGATGGTTGACCAAAAAGGAGATACTTGATGTCAAAATGAAAATTAAAGCATATTACAAAAATGTCATCATGGTTTTTATGTTACAATGATATATATATGGTTTGAATTCTAACTTTCTGTGTAAAATATATAACTGTAACATTCTACAGTTATTCAAATGTTAAAACATCCATGGTTGCTAAAAAATGGTTCCATTTTATGTTCTAAGATGTTTGATATTTAGATAAGATGATAATTCCTCCAATGCATAAGGACCCAGGACATTAGAGAACCTCTGCTGTGCCATCCAATACTGAGTGAATCCCTGGTATTCTGATCAAGGGGACCATGAACCCACAGATGAAAGTGACCATCAGTGTGTGGTGTGCCTAAGGAGAGTCACCAGGAGAAAAAAATATCCCAGGCTTTCACAGAAAGCAACTTGGTCAAGCAATGGCCATGACTCATCCGAATGGCTGGCCCTGGCAAGAACTAAGAGTTGCTATGCATGGTTCCAAAGCATTTCTTGAGGATGCCTAACTGATCTTGATAAATAACCAAAAATCTGAGTGTGTTTTTAAACATGTTTCATCTTAACATGGTCTTGAATAAGCTGCAGAAATGTAAAATTATTAGAGATATATAAAACAATGCTAAAGTAATATCTTATAAAAGAAACTCTAATCACTAATATCTCTTGCCAATTTCCAGCTACACCGGTAGCTGACTACTAATACAGATTAATGGTCTGAAGAGGGTTTCAATTGCAGAATTCAGGGACTTAAAATTTTGGGACTGCACTTAAAGTAAAAAGATCTTCCACAGAGCTCACCAACACAGCTCCTCCAGCTTCAACTGACCACCCATCCTGTGCAATAACAAAACAAAAGAGATGGATATGTTGGGATCTGTTGAAGGTGGAAATTGACCTGGGGTATGACCCAGATGTGACCCCTGGGGCATGACCCAGAAAAAAGAGTGCCTGGTTCAGCCACGTGAAGTTGCTACAGCCCAGAAAAAAACAAGCTCCTAGACAATCCAAGCAATGGGTTAGTAGGCAGAGGTGCTGAAATTGACATTATCCTTCCCAGTATATAAATAAACATGCTGCATTGGTTGAACATTACCTCTCCTCCCATCAGGAGAGTAAAGGCTCCACCTGATACCAGCTTTGTTTTTTTATTTTTCTCATCCTCTCATAGTCCTTCACCCCAATAACCTCAGGAGCTGTATGGGTCATGGCACATATCAATGTTTATAGAAGCAGAATTTGTAATAACTAAATCCTGGAAGCAGCCTGTATATGCAGTGACATAGAATTGGATAAATAAAAAAGTGGTGTTTGAATTTAATGGACTACCAATGGGACATAAAGAATGGCATATTTGAGACATGTATAGGAAAATGAATTCACCTGAAAAATATCATATTGAGTGTAATAAATGAAACAAACTTAAATACCCTATGATATTCTCATTTGAATGAGACAATGTACAAACAAGGAAAATGATGAAAGATAGAAAGTGTTAAGAGGATGAATCTCCTGCAATAAAAAAGTGGTCCAAGAGAACAAGAGCAAGGGCTGAGGGGGAAAGTAAGGGGAATGAGAAGAATAAAGATGTTCCATGTACAAGAACATAATAACCCTGATTAATGTAAGCACTATCACATGAACTAAGACAAATAATATCAGTGAGTTTGAAAAAGTGAATAGGGGAATCCAAGGAAGAGTCTGGAGTAGGAGAAAATGGGAAGGTGTTTTTTGTTTGTTTGTTTGTTTGTTTTTAAGCTGTAGTAAGTACATGAAACCACTCCCCAAGATGATTGTAAACCACATGAACTGGAAACATGTACTAATAAATTTCTTTAAGTTAACAAAAGCAAAAAGTATACTACTGAATATTCACTTTGAATGTATGAATTTTATGAGGCCTAAAGTTATCCTCAATAAAACAGATTTTACAAGAGATAAAAATATATGAGTTCTTCACAGACTAAGTATTCAGGATATTTTCTGATCAATAGTTTCTAAACACTCCCTAGCTCTGTTAAATAATGTGTTCTTATAATGTCAGAAATTTGACAGGCTGTAATAAGAACATCACTTTGGCTAGAGTAGTTTAGACCATTCTAAGAAACATTTGAGACACTGTGAACAAAACAAAACACCAGAAACAATAAAAATAAAAATATTGTGGATACTGAGATTTTTAATAAAAAATATTCCCTCAAGTGATTATAACATGTAGAATTATCCTAAGCCATAGATAATGATAGAAATATTTAGTTACTTTTGGAATGATAATTCTTATGGTAAATAAAACACATGACCCCTTCACCAGTACTACATGTTCATCACACCCTGCTTGCTACTTTTTGTAAGATTAATTCATCCATTAAACAGACATTTGTGGAATATGTATTATGTGCCAAGTTTTTGATACAGTTGCTGAGGAAACAAAGTATATTTCTTTAAGATAGAAGTGCTAACAAAAATTGCTATCTAATGTGATATGATTATATCTGAGAAAATGTTACAAGTTCAGAAAAATGACAACTAGATGTTTTAGACACTGTTAAAATGTCATAGTCAAGTAATGAAATACATATTCAAATGAATAACTAAAGTGAAACATCATAGAAATGTTATTACTTTATAATCCAAAAAATGCAGTGTCAAACACCAAGGTTTTCTGGTTTTCTTATAGAAGTCCTTGTAACAGAGATTACATATTAATTTTATCTTAAAAGAAAAAAGTGGGTATTACAGGACAAAGTAATGGAGGATAGGGAAGAGTTAAAAGCATTTATTAATACTTAACTATAATTCAATTGTTACTCTGAAGATTAATTTTTTGACTTTGTGAGTTTAAGAATATTTTGCAGTGCTACACAGTTCAAGTACAGTTGTGAGATTGTAAACACAAACATTTAACCCATTTATTCTGAATATATATCTTCAAATCATAAATTCTACACTACTTTGGGCTGAGATTTTTGTAGCTAATAAGAAACACAAGCACTATGGAAATTCAAGTGAAGTATGAATGACTTTAACAGACTCCAGAAAATTCACTAAGGATGCAACTACATCTGAAACTGAAGGTTAATCTGCTAAATTATTGATTTATAGATGGGTTAAATGTTACATTTTTTAGTAATTTGGATAATATTGTATTACTTTATTTTTGTAGCCCCAAAGCTAATTAAATAGGATAAAAAATTTGGCTGTAGGGCTGGAGATTTAGCTCAGTGGCATAAGCGACTGCCTTGCAAGTGCGTGGTTGTGAGTTCAATCCCTGGTACTGATAAAAAAATAAATGGGCTGTAGATTTAAATAATGAGAAATTTTTTCTATTTTTAGCTATTAAAAATTTGCTGTCCTTTGTATAACTTACTTGATAATATTGAAGCTACAACACCTCTTATAAATTATGCCTAAAGAAAGTATATCTATCAATGACTATAGTATGTAAGATAAATAATAAATTGATGCAGATGGTTTCAGTCTTGCAATTATCCTTAAGAACTGGCTGAACCTTCCATCTGTTATTCTTTAGATCTTTTCATTTTTGTCATTAAATGGTTACATTAATTAACACTTATAGTCTTAAAATATAGCTAAATCTACTGGAGTGTAGATCTGGTGGTTGTCTCCCTTTAGAGGTCTGGGTCATTGTCTTTGTGGATATATCTAGTAATACACACTGTAAAGATTGACCATTTTATTTTGTTTGGGCCAATGAACAGGAATAAAATCTTGCATAGAAAAAGAACAATTAGAGAGGAAAAGAAAGTGCTCTAAGGGATATAGCTGCATGTATGTTTGAGTGTGTAAAATAGATGACCATATTGCTGAATCTTTGTTGGATCTTTGAGCAGAACTGTTTGTAGTATGACTGTTTGAATATTTACTATGTACCCTTTAACTTTGTAACTTGGACAACTACATCCAGGATGATAGTACATAATTTATAAATTACTGATTCCTTAGTGGGGCTTTTTCTCATTCTCTTTTTTCTTTCTTTTAGAATTCTGTATTGTTGCTACCCTTTTTTCTGTTTTGTTATTTTTCTTCTCTTTAAATAAAATTTTAAAATGTATAATTGCTACTGTAAAAAAAGAGGAAATAGGAAGCACTATAAAAGATATAGCTGCATGTATGTTTAGATGTGTGGGATTGATGGCCATATTTCTAGGTTCTTGTTGGATTGTTGAACAGATCTGTTTGCACTCTCACTGCTTTAGTGTCCACTTTGTGTGCTTCAATTCTGTAACTTGAATAACCATTTCTAAAATAACAATATGTAATTTATCAACTAGTGATTTCCTACTGTTTATCTTCTTTTCTTCAAATTCTGTAATATTTCTACCTTTTTCCTGTTGTTTTCTCTTTAAATAAAAAAAGAAAAAGAGCAATTATAAGAGTAAAAATATGTGTGAATAACATATTTTTCTCTATGAGTGCTTTAAAATATGTTTTACTATTAAAAGAAAAAGATATAGAATTGTCTGATGAAGTTGTACATACATATAATATATATTATTTGTTCAACAACTGCAACATAGAGAAGGAAGTATAAAGGATATGTATTGTAGTAAATTCTCTACATTTCACTGAAATATTAGAGTAAGGAGTCTAAGTATATTGGGAAATAAGTGTATTTCATAACTCTTAAACCAACTACTAGAATAAATGCAAATATGTATGGTCAAAATATGAATAGCTAAAACAAAATTGAAATTTTAGAAACTTTCATAACAGGAAAGAAAACAATAATGAAAAACATAAAATAAAATTGATGATTCAAACCAAGAATTTAAAATAAAGTAGTCAACCTAAATTCAAATATTCCTGAATATTTATTAGAGAAATGAAAACTTATGTTCATACAAATTTCTGCACAAGAATATTTCTAGCAAGTCTATTTATAATCATCAGAACCTGGAAAATAGCTCTGATGTACTTATATGGATAAATGACTATACAGATGATGGTCCACCCATAAAACAGAAATGATTAACTACAAAAATCAAAGAATAATTTAGATTTGAAAATAACTATACTGGGTGAAATAAGATAGTATGAAAAGGTAATATATTGTATGAATCTATATATGAGATCTGTAAAAAGATAAAACCACAGTTTCCAGGGTTTAAGAGTGGAAGGATGGTGTAATGATGTAGAGGCAACAAAATACAGATTTTAAGGGTGATAGAAAAGTTTTGTATCCTTAATGCTGTGTTTGTTACAAAAATATACATGTATGTGAAAATCCATTGACTATACACATCAAAAGAAAATGTCAATTTTGATCCATGATAAAGGAAAAGATTAACTGACATAACATGCTGTTTATATGGTTTTGGTATTATTAGTACCCATTAGAAAGTTAAAATATCCCAAAACCTGTCATGAATTCATTATTATTATTTCCTTCTAATAATAACAAAATCTGCTTAGTCTTTGAGATATTAACAAGTTTCAGAAAACTATTACACACTATTTGTTGTGTTTACATTTAAATAATCATCTGTTTCACCTCTATAAAGCAAACTTTTATATTTCAGTACATGTTTAGAATTAATACATGCAATTTGGAATGTTTCCATTCACTAAAATGGAGGTGGTTAAATTGGAGAGAGTTAACTGGAAACCTGTATTTGTCAGTAGGGAGTGGAAAAGTACTACTTGCATTGCTCTTAATTGACAATGTTTGTTTCTCTTTTTAAAATCACAAGGGTGTTAAAAAACATGGTGATTAGTTATTCTACTGAGAAGACTATGGGAAGTAACTAGAAATTTTTAGTTCTAATGTTACAATGATCTCATTGTCTCCTCTGGATATCTATTTTTTATCTGAAAGGAAATCATCAAGGTTGAAAAACTATTCCTTGGAAAGATGACTAATAATTAGAAAATATGAAGAATTAAAAAAAGCCACATGAGACCCCCCCCCCAAAGTAAATGACCCAATCAAAAACTGGACAAGTGAAATGCCTATTTACTTGTCAGAAGAAGAGCAAATGACCACTAAATATATGAAAAAAATGTTCAACATTTTTGAACAGTACAGAAGTGAAAATTAAACAAACACTGAGATTTCATCTTACTTCAGAAGAATACTGACCTTCAAGAAACCAAAACTGTCCACCCTTCTTGTGAGCCATTGGTGGCTATGTGGGGCTGGTACAGAAAGAAGAAGCCAGTTCACCATTCTCATGAGCCAGCAACAACATGTAGGGCCAGGAAGACAAAAAAAGAAGCCAGTCAACCCTTCCCAAGAGCCAGAAACACCCAAGCAGGGCCAAGAAGAGAAACAATAAGCCAATTAACCCTACTGAGAGCCAGCAACAGCCATGTGAGGCCAGGAAGAGAAACAAGAAGCTGGTCTGCCATTCCTGTGAGCCAGAAGCAGACATGCAAAGAAATAAGAAGCCAATTTGCCCTTCCCATGAGCCAACAGTAGCCATGAGGGAAAGAAAGGAAAAACAAGAAGCCAATTTACCCTTCCTGAGAACCAACCAGTGCATCAACTGGGAGACAAATAGAATACTCCCCCATAAGCAACCAGCTGATTTGATAGCAACTGAGGTAAAAAAATAACAATGCTTTTGTTGATTGACTTTGCAGGCCTAAAACAGGTAGTTTGGGCATCTATTTAGAAGTTAAAAATATGCAGTGTATCAACTATGAGGATTTCCTTTTGTCTTGTTTTTGAAATCCAATGTTGCTTGCACTGTTTTGTTTCATTTCATTTTATTGATTTTTTCAATGTTCTTTCTTGATTGGTTTTATTCTGTTTTGTTTGATTTTATTATGTCTGACAGTGTGGGCAACAATTTTGAAGATAACAAGAGGCATTATGGTAACCATTATTGACACTGTTAGGTTTCAAAGTCCTATATTATGTTCACTGTTTTATTTTGATTGGCTTTATTCTGTTATATTTTGTTTGATTTTATTATCTTTAAATTAAAATTTTAAAAAAAGAATCCAAACAATAACAAATGCTGGAGTGCTTGCAGGGCAAAAACATCCTTCTACAATGTTGGTAAGAATGAAAACTGATGCAACCAATATGGAAGTTGTTATGAGGTTTCATCAAAATCTAAAATTAGAAATTCCATATAACCCAATTATTCCCCTTCTAGGGATATTCTCCAAGGAGTAAAAGACATTATATTACAGTGATACAAGCATACTCATGTTTAAAGTAGCAAAATTCATGATAGAAAAAATCTTGTAAGTGACCTATATGTCCATTAATGGGTGAATAGCTAAATCAGATCATTTCAAAGAGTAATAAGTGGTATCAAAAATAACAGTAATATGATAGTGATTGAAAATCGGAATGAGGAGTTGATTTAGGAGACTATTTTTGCATGTGAAGATGAAGAAAACAGGATGGAAAATGTTACAAGGATACAAACATGAGAAACTCTAGACCAAAGAACAACAAATGTAAGAATTCTGAAATGAGAATAAATTTTAAAAATGTGTCTAAAGCATTATAGAAATGGGAAGGAAGATGGAACACTTGTGGTTTAGTGAACAATAGTAAATAGTTTAGATTTTATCAGTAGTATAATGGGAAGCAATTGGAAATTTTAAAGTGAAGAGGGAATGATTTGATTTACACATTTTGAAAAATTTTTGCTATTGCATGAGGATTTTTAAGGGAGTTAGGGTGGAAGGATTCCAGTTAAAAGAACATTGCACTAATGTAAACAGGAAAAGACAATACCTCACACTAGGATGGTATAAGCAGAGATAAACAGAAGTGGATATATTTGTAATATATTTTGTAAACATTATCCATGACAAAACTTGGTGATGGATTGTGTGTGCTAAAGGGAAGAGGAATGAAGAATGACTGGAACTTTTAATTTGTATTATTGTATTAAACAGAAATATTTACAATGATGGGGGAGTACAAGTTCTTTCATAAGTAGTACAAGTTATTTTTATTAAAAAAGAGCTCTATTTTGAATATTTTAAAGTAATGTGCCTGGTAGACATCTAAATAGACACATAAAAATATATGAGTTGAAACTGCAGAAGTGAGACTAGGGCTTTAGATACAAATTTATGTCACTAGCATAAAATTACAGATGAAAATGAGATTCATTCTGGAGAATCAAGGGTGTGACAGTGGAAGATTATATACATTATTTCCATCAGCAGTTCCCATAAATTCAGATCATGGCACAGCATCCTTGTTGATAAAGTGACAAAAATCCATACTTGGTCTACATTTGAAGGAGTGAGGAATTTAGAAGTCAATATTATTTTCAATTAGAAATTCTTAGAATGGTTTAAGCAAGAGAGTGATAGCTTTTTTGTATTTTTAAAAAAAATCTCTTAAAGGACTCATTTACCAAATGGATGAGAATAGTACAAGAAAAAAGCATTATGTGCTAGTTAGAATTGCAGGATGGTCTTCTAAAATGCTGGTCTTTGGGGTAGATGCACCTTATTTCAGTTACTCAATAAAATATTAATCCAGGTAATGTATAATTGTTTTTAAATATGTATTATTGTTCCAAATCTACTGACCTTAAAATAAGTAGACTATGTCAGGAATGGGCTGGTCTAATTAGGTGAACACTTCAAAGCAAAAGAGGAAGAAATGTAAAGTACATTTTTGGAGCAGAGTGGATTATGCACCATTGCTGGACTATAGATGGAGAAGACACAAGGCAAAAATTCAGGCAGCCTTTGGTACCTGAGAGGAACCTACCTAACAATCAACAAGGAAATCAGGACTTCTGTCTTACATCTAAACATAAGGAACTCAATTATGGCAACAATAGAAATAAGCTTAAGCTTAAAGATACACAAAATTTCTCCATAAGGTCAACATTGAATCTAATCATTGAACTTGATTTGGTTCTCATACAGAATTGTGGAAAAAATTTCATGAACCAAGGGACCAACAATTTTCCTCAGTGCCTCGGAGGTAAACTAGAACTGATTCCAATCAACAGCCAGACTTCATTTTTTTTGTTGATACCAAGGACAGAGAATGTACTCAGAGAATGCTAGTTTTCTGATCTACAGATCTGAAAATTAATGAATATGTGTTACTTTAAGATGTAGGGTTTATTTTAATTTGTTAATCAGCAACAGCAAACCTATAGGCAATGTTTTACTTTGCTTCTATTGTAGGTGGTAGTGTAGTCAGGGATTACAAGGAAAATAATTATATACAGGACACATGATTTATAGTATTATTTTGTAATAGTCACCCAAGAGTTAAATGCAAGAACTGCAAGAGAACTTTTCACACATTAAAGACCTAAAGAATCCAGCTGAGGGTCTGGATCCCACAGCAATGTACTGCATGAGTCCAGCTGAAAACCTAGAGCCCATAACAATGCCTGCTACAAGTTCAACTGGACACTTAGAGCCTACAACAATGACTTTTCATGGATCTGTTCTAGGAAGGCCCAAAGGTCAGTGGTGGAAGCTAGGAAGTCTGTGTCAGTGAAGGATCTGTGCTAGTATTCTGAGGGTTGTGCACTGGAGCCAAGAAGTGACACTTAAAATAAGGAACAGGGCTTTCCTAAAAAGCACCACAACTATCCTCAATGACAGTGAAGTCCTGAGCTCACCTGATGATGATAATAACAGCAGAATTCATATCAGAAAACCAGAGTGACAAGCTTCTCATGGAGATTGAACAGCACATATCTTCCCCTCCAGAGCCACTTAGGAAACACAAAAACACTTGGAGAACCCACAATGCTACACTTCCTCTCTAGTTCTCTTTTTTATACTGGTAAATTTCCTCAGGTAGGCCATCTAAATTCAGCACCAAACATTCAACTCAGCTGGCGTTAAGTTGACCACCAGTTTTTAATCCACCACAGATGGCTGGTAGGTAGAAATATTATAGGCAGTTAGATAGGGCTAGGTTCTTGTCGGTATCAGTGCAGCAAATATTACAACTGTGGCTTGAGGTGCATTTGTTGAAGGCCAGGCATCAAGATAAATATGGAATGACTTCACCTACATACTTCCCAATGTATTAAACCATACACTATGATCAGTGTTATCTAGATAGGCATCAGTCACCTGTGTCGGTGTCCAAATCTTCCTGACTCATCTCTTCCAAAAGGGTCCTTTTGCTTTCCACGTACACTTGCTACATGACTTTCTTCCTCACTAGATCAATATTACATATGCATCTGTACCTGTAATCTTATTGGTTGATCATAATTATGTCCCACATTTCACCCACCTCGTGATTTCATAGCCACTTCGTGATTTTGATCTACAAAACCTCCTCTGTAAATTGGAGCCAATAGCAACCCATTTTCTTGGTCCCTTCCTGTCTCTCTCAAAGGCTGTCTCTCCCTCAATAAAATTTCCTACTAGTAGCCTCCATTGTTTCTTAGAATTCTTTCTTCCATTTGGGAGAACATGAGCTCAGTGTACCTGACATCTAACATGTTAGGAATTATATTTCTCTTATATCATTTGGAAGTCCTATAACACTAGGACTTCCAAAACAAAGTGCCACAGAACAGGAGGCTTAAACAGTAGAAATCTATTTTCTCCATATTCTTGAGGTTAAAATTCTAAAATAAAAATGTGATCAAAGATGATTTCTGTTAAGCCCTTTATGTGGGGCTGGGAAGAGAAACAAAAAGCCAGTTCACCCGTTCCATGAGCCAGAAACAGCCATGCAAGGCTGGGAAAAGGAGCAAGAGGCCAGTCTACCTTTCAGATGAGTAAGCCCCACCCATGTGGACCCAGAAAGAGAAGTGAGAAGCCAGCAGCAGACATGCAGGGCCAGGAAGAGAAAAAGAAGCCAATTTTTATTATAACAGTAAAAATCTAACTAATACATTTTTTCTAAAGGAGACATCCAAATTGTTAACAAGGCACCTTTAATAGAAAGAGGTAATTGGTGTTTGATGTTTGTTATATATTGAACATAAAATCTTTTTCTAGGTGATTCATTTATATAATGTTTTCTTCAAGGAGCTCCAGGGGAGTGATTGCTTAGATCTTCATCATCACATAAAATAGTATTTTCTATAATATTTTATAGCTTACTTTGTACTTTTTAAAATTCATCAAAAGAGAGGGGGCAGGGGGAAAGAGAGAGCAGAGAGTGTTTTCTGTGTGAAATCAAGGTACAATTTATGGATAACTAATTATGTCAATGTCATGTATTGAAAATTCAGACCTTTCCCTTTATCATTTGTATTACTGTTTATGTATATATAATACTACTTCTGAATCATACTTTTAAATTTTGAAATGATGAGGATTGAACTCAGACCTTTTTACATTCTAAGCAATCACTGCCACTTACATACAGCCCTAGCCATGTATTTTCTACTTTTTTCTTATCAATTGGTTTTATGATACCCATAAAAATTGCATGTTACCTTGATTACATTGATGTATTAGCTTTTCCATCACTAAGCTACAATGCCTAACACCTACAATTTAATGAAGGAAAAGTTCAATTTAGTTCATGGATTCAGGAAATTCAGTATATGGTCAGCAGTTTCCAAGGAAAAAAATCATAGTGGAAGGGCAATGTAAAAAAAAAGCTGCCTAGTTCATGGTGACAGGGAAATAAACAGGGAAGCAGTGCCAGAGAGGAAGTCATGAGAGACCAGATAGACCTGAAGGCCACACATTCATGATCCATTCAGACACACCCACACATGTGCTCCACAAATCTCCTGGGTGGATCCCAAATTTAACTCCACCCTAATAGTCACAGCTGACTTTGTCATAACTCTAAATACTTGATAGAGCAAGCAACTCTACCTCGTCCTTCTCCAATAATGTTTTAAGTATTTTGATAATTTCTATTTCCACACTTGTTTTTCTATTTTGAGATGAGGGTTTACAATGTCATCCAAGCTGGTCTTACAATCATGAGCTCCAGTGACCCCCTCCTATCAGCTTTCCAAGAACTGGGACTACAATCTTGGGACTTCATACCTGGTTTCCACAAATTTTGTAATCAATTTGACAATTAAAAAATAGCCTGGAATTTAATTTTTTTTATTTTAAAGAGGATAAAACAGAGTAAAACCAGTAAAAACAAACTAGTGTAAGAAACATAGGATTTCAAAACTTTACAAACTCAACAATAGTTACCATAATGTCTTTTGTTGTCTTGAAAATAATTACAGATAACTTTGGACATAGTAAAAATCAAACAGAACAGAATAGGATGAAAACAACATAAACAAAGCAATGAATGCAATAAAAGATTTCTAAACAAGTCAATAGTAAATCCAAATTTGCTACCATAATATATCTTGCTATCTTTGAAACAGCTGCTCCTGCCATTGGATTTGACATAATCAAACAAAACAAAAAAGAATAAAACCCAACCCAACAAAACAATGAAAATGATATAGGACTTCCAGAACAAGACTATAGGGAATCAACAGCCCTCAGAATGAGATTCCCCCTAGATGTCACACGGCATACCACTATCCTCTGAATCTATGATCACACTAGTGGCCCTAGACCTGGAATGTTAATGAAACAACAAAGCACCACAGGCATCCAATTGCATTTCACCTCTATAGCTATCATCATAGCATGTGTTGCTTCATACAAGTTGGTCACTTATGGTGGGTGGAGGGGGAGTTGGTACTTCTGGTTTGCCAGCTGTGTCTGGTCTGTGTCTGATCCAGTCTGGCAGGGGCCCAAGCATAGCTCTGGTTACCAGACTGGGCCTGCTTGCTGGAGTGCCCTTGTTCTCTCTATCCCTAGTCCACAAATGGTGCTGACTCATGGGGAAAGGATGGGGTCTGGCATTCCAGGCTGGCAGAGGGCTATGCATGGTGCTTTTTTTGCTGGTATGGCCTTTTTTTCTCTACCCTGAATGGTGCTGACTCACAGGGAGAGGTTGGGGTCTGGCTGTTCCAGTCCAGCAGGGGTCCACCCATGATGCTTGTTTCCAGACAGGACTTATTTGTTGGTGTGGCCTTGCTCTGTCTTAGCCTGGAATTTTTTAATCACATTAGTTTGGAGATGACTGAATTTTATAAATACTGAAACTTTCAATCCATTAATACAGTATAATCTAATTACTGAATGCATCTCTTTTTAGGTGACTTTTAATACAATATTATTTCCTCTGTGTAAGTCATGCTTACTTTATTTATTTATTTATTTATTTATTTTCATTGGTACTTCTGTGTAACACATAATGATTACATTTATTGTGGACAGTTTGTCCATATAAACAACATTTTAGCTCCCTTTTATTCCCTTTTCTCTCTCCTCTGCATCTCTCTGACCCCTTCATTCATGTATGTAGGTCAGTTTTGATCCTTTTACCTTGCCAACCTTCCCTAATCTCATTCTCCATCTCCAAGATATCTATCATAATTTGTTCCATCTTTTATTTTACTTTTAAAAACTATTTTAAGTTTCTCATACAAGAGATATCATGCATTATTTAACTTACTGTGTCTATAATATTTCAGCTAATATTATGGTCTCAAGTCCCATTTATTTTACTGGAAAAGACAAAATATAATAATATTTCATTGCCTGTACATATAATAATTTTTTCATTAGTTCATTTGTTGATTGGCATCTAGACTGTTTTCTGACATTAATTATTGTCAATGCTGCCATAAGTATATTTGAGTTTTGTACAATGTCTGTAGTTCTTTTTCAAATCCACCCAGAAGGTATAGTTGAGTTCAATAGAATTTCACTTTTCAGTTTCTTGAGGATCTCCACACTGATTTCCATATTATTTGTACTAATTTACATTTCCATTAATTAAAGAGAATTTGTTCATTTCCCCAACAAATGTTTGTCAACATTTGCCCTGTGTGTGTGTGTGTGTGTTTATTTGTATACCTGAGAGTCATTCTGATTGAGGTAAAGGAAATACTGAAGTGTTTTTGATTTGTATTCCTTAATTATCAAAGATACTGGACATATACAAATGTACTTCTTTTGAGAAGGGCCTAGTCAGTTCATTTACACACTTTTAATTGCTCATTTGTTTTTTAAAAGTTAATATTTTAAAACTAACCAAGACATATCATATACAGGTACAAATTCCCTATGATGAATATGACCATTTTAGAAATCTAAACTGTATCAATAAATTTTATAAAAACTATTTTTAAAAGTTCAGTTCTTTTAGTCCTTTATATATTCTAGATACCAGTCCTCTATCTGTAGAGTAGCTAGCAAAATGTTTTCCTATTCTATAGATTGTTTCTTTACTCTAATATTTCCTTTGCTGTGCAAGCTTTTAAATATGTTATAATCACTTATGTTGTTTCTAGATATTATTTCCTGTATTGGAGTTTTTCTAGTAAGTATTTTTATGCCTATGACTTCAAAGGTTTTCTGTATATTATCTTCAAGCAATTTCAATTTTTCTGTTTTTATATTTGTCTTTAAAATACAGTATTTTGATTTGATTCTAGTAAAGGGTGATAGATATGGATCTAGTTTCAAACTGCTGCATGTAGACAGCCAGATTTCTCAGCCCTGATTATCAAAAAGATAACTTTCCCCTAATGTACATTTTTGGCCCACTGGTCAAAATTCTGATGCCAGAAGGTGCATAGAGTTTTTTTTTAGGTCTTCTGTTCTATTCATTTGGTGTATATCTTTTTTGTGCCAATGCCATGCAGTTTTGGTTACTATAACTTTATATTACAGCTTGAAATCCAGAATTATGATGTGTTGTGCTTTGTTCTTTTTGCTCAGAATTGTTTTGGGTATTCTAGGTCTACTCTGATTATTTGTAAATTTTAAAAATTTTCTATCTACATAAAAGTGTTGGTATTTTAATAGGAATTGCATTAAAGCTACTGATCATTTTTATTAATACGGCCTGTTTACTAATGTTAATTCTGCATCTGCAGGAACAGGAGATGTCTTTGCCATATCTAACATTCTCTTAAATTTCTATTTTCAGAATTCCATAGTTTTCACTGTAAAGGTCATTCAATTCCTTGATTAGACTGGATTCAAGCTATTTAAGATTTGAAGCTATAATGAATGGTATTGTTTTCCAAATTTCTTTCTGAGTGTGTTCATTATTGTTGTATAGGAAAGTCATTGATCTCTGTGTGTTGATTTTATATAGTGCCATTTTATTGAAATTATCAGCTCTAAGAATTTTCTGATGGAGTGTTTTTGAGGGGGGTCTTGTAAGTCAAACTATCAACCTCAAATACAGATAACTTGACTTCTCTCTTTCAAATTTGTATCCATTTTTTTCCTCTTGGATTGATTCTTTGTCAAAATAATTTTGAGTATTATGTTGAATAGAGTGCTGAGATTGGACAATTTTCATGCTTGATTTTAGAAGGAATGCTTTATTTTTTCCTCATGCACTATGTTGTTGGCTTTGGATTTCACATACATGGATTTTAACAGTTTGAGGTAAGTCTTTCTACACTTATTTTTATCTGTGCTTTTTATCATGAAGGGATGTAGATTTCATCAAAGGCTTTTTTGTATCTATTGAGGTGTTCATATGACATTTTATCATTCATTCTGTTTATGTGATACCCTATAGTAATTGATTTATATTATGTTGAGCCATCATTGAATCCTTAGGGTGAAGCTGACTTGATCAGTATGATGTTTTAATGATTTCTTGAATTCATTGAGTATATTTTCATTGTATTTCATTGAGTATTTCATTGAATATATTTTCATCTATGCTCACCAGAGATATTGATGTATAGTGTTTGTTGTAGCTGTTGTTGTTGTAGCTACTGTTGTTGTTGAATCATTATCTGGCTTTGTTATCATGGTGATGCTGACTTTCAGGAATGAGTATGAAAGTATTGATTTCCTTTCAACTACATCAATAAGTTAGAAAAGTTTTGATGTTACTTCTTTTCTAAATTTCTCAAAATATTTAATGACGTATGCACTGATTCCTGGGCTTTTCTTAATAAATTTTATTACTGTATCAATTTAACTGATTGCTATTCATCTGTCCAGTGTTGTTATATCTGCTTTATTAAAATTCAGTAAGTCATATGTGTCTTAGAATTTATTCATTTTGTCCAGATTCTCCAATTCATTAAAATGTAAACTTTCAGAATAATTTCTAATAATATTTTGGATTTCAAAGATGCCATAATTTTGCCTCTTTCACAACTAATTTTATTATTGTGGGTTTGTCTTTGTTTTGGAAATTTCATTGTGTTTATTGATATTATTTGTTCTTTTAAAGAAAAAGTTCTTAGATTCACTGATCCTTTAATATATTTTGGTCTCAATTTTATTGATTCTTGTTCACATCTGTGCAATTTATTACCATCTACAACATTGGTTGTTTACTTAAGGTTGAGCATTTTTATGATGCAGACCCACATGGCTATAAATTTATTTCTTAGAATTACTTTCATTATGCCCCACAGATTCTGACATGTAAATATTGTAATTTGATTTAAGATATACTTAAATTTGTTCCCTAATTTCTGATATAATCCGTTGGTCACTCAAGAGCATACTATACAATCTTAATACATTTGTGCAGTTTTTGTGGGTCTTCCACTGTTAATTCCTAGTTTCCATCCATTATGATCTGGTAGAACACCAGACATTACTTTAAGACTTTTGTGTTTTAAGATATATTATATGGTGCACAGTTAAAAAGAAAGCATATTCTGATATTGTTTGAAACTCTGGAGATATCTGTTAAATCCATTTGATCTCTGGTGTCATTTGACTCTGATATTTGTTTTTTAGTACATTTTTCTGGTTCACCACTCTACTTATGATAGTAGGGTATTAAAGTTCACCACTATTATTTTACTAGTATCTATCTTTCTTATGAAGTAGTTTTTAAATGAATTTTCTGTACCAATATTTATCTCTTCCATGATGAATGTTTTCCTTTGTCAATATGAAGTGATGCTCTTTTTTCTTCTTTTTTATTTAAGACAAGACATTGAAATGCAAAACAAAAGCCACAAACAAACAACAACAAACCCAATACAAAAACAGTATAGGATTACAAAACAAGATGATAATTTGGTAATGCAATTTGACAATGGTTGTAATATTGCATATTGTTACCTTCAAAGCATTCCCAAGATTAAAATGTAAAATTGATGTAATCATATGAGTATTAATTGATCTAATCATATGAGTATTGACTGTTCTTTTCCAATAACTAATACAATTAGGAATATAGTCATTTTATCTATCTTGTGTGCACACACACAGACACACATATACGCACAAATTTATGTTATTTTCCTTTTCCCTTGATTCTTTCCTCCTTTACTTTATTCCAATTACTTTTCCTCTTTGAGAAGTTGCTTACCCTTACACAGTGTTTATTGTAGATTTTGGATCATTCATACTTTTTCAGTTACGTGCACTAGGGAGACAATATGGTATTGAGTGAGTTTCACTTATTTCACTTATGAATATGGTCTCAAATCACATCCACTGACCTATAAAAGCCTCAATGTGATTTTTCTTTATAGCTGAGTAGTACTCCATTGGATGAAATACCACAACTTTTTAATCCATTCCTCAGGTGATGGGCATTTGTGTTGTCCCAAGATTTGCCTATTACAAATTGTGCTACTATAAACATGGGTGCACATATATATATGTGGTATGATGTTTTGAATACTTCTGGGACTATGCCTAGAAGCAGGATGGCTAAGTCAAATGGGACCTCCAATGCCAGCCTTTTAAGGAACCTCCAGACTAATTTTCACAGTATCTGAAACAGTCTACACTCTCTCCAACAGTGGAGAAGAAATCCTTTATCCCCACAGCTGCTCCAGCATTTGTTATCAGTTGATTTCTTGATCTTGGTCAATCTTTCTGGGGTGACATGGAAACTCATTGTCATTTTAATTTGCATTTCTGTAATAACAAATGAGGTTGAACATCTTTTTCATAGTTCTTTGCCATTTGTATTTCTTCATTTGAGAAGTGTGTACTCACCTCAGATGCCCATTTTTGTATTGGGTCTTTGAATTTTGGGGGTCTAACTTTTAGTTTTTTTATATATTGTAGATTGAAGTCCTTTGAGAAACAGTTGACAAAGATTTTATTCTCAATTCATGGGTTATATTTTCAGTCTGTTGGAGATTTACTTTGACATGCAAAAACCTTTTAATAAGATGAAATCTCAATTCTTGATTCCAGGAAGTATTTCACATGCAATTAGGTTTTTGTTCATGAATTCTCTGCCTGCTCGGATGTCTTCAAGGATTTTATCTATTTTGTCTTTCAGCAGATTTAGTATTTTTGCTTTAAAATTTAAATCTTTGATCCACTTTGACTTTAGTTTAGTGCATGGTGATAGGCATGGGTGTAGTTTTAATGTTCAGCATAAGAAAAGCCAGTTTTTCAAGCACGACTTATTAAAGAGGCTGTCTTTCTTCCAATGAACATTTATTTTTGTATCAGGGATTGAACTCATGACCTCGTGCTTGCTAGACAGGTTCTTAAGCCACTGAGCTAAATCTCCAGCCCCCAGTGAACATGTTTGACCCCTTTGTCAAAGAGAAGGTAGCTGAGTGTGTTTGCAGTTGTGGTTATATCTTCTAATCTATTCCATTTATATTTAGGTCTGTTTTTATTCCAGTATCATGCTGATTTTATTACAGTAGCTTTATAGTATAATTTCAAGTTGGGGATTGTGATGCATCCTGCCTTGCCTTTGTTGCCGCAGATTGCTTTTGGTATTCTAGGTCTCCTCTGGTTCCCAATAAATTTTAGGAATGATTTCTCTGTATCTGTGAGGTATGCTAAAGGTATTTTGATTGGAATTGCATTAAATCTGTATAACAATTTTGGGAGAATGGCCATTTTTAAAATGTTTTTTATTCCTATCAATGAATAAGAAATGTCTTTCCATTTTCTGAATTCCTCTTCCATTACTTTTTTCAGAATGTTATAATTTTCACAGTATAGATCTTTTACTTCCTTTGTTAGATTGATTCTGAAGTATTTCTTTTTTTTGGATGCCATAGTGAAGGGTGTGTGTTCCACTATTTCTCTTTCAGTTCATTTTTTGTTTGTGTACAAGAATGCTATTAATTTTTAAGTGTTAACCTTCTATCCAGGAATATTACTCTATTGGTTATGAGATCTAGAAGTCTTTCACTGGAGATTTTGTGGTCTTCTATGTAGAATATCATATCATATGCAAATAATGATAATTTAACTTTTTCCTTTTCTATCTTTATTCTTTTTATTTCTCTTTCTTGTCTAATTTATCAGACTAATGTTTCCAGAATTATTTTGATAAGGATATCCTTGTCTTTTTCCCCATTTTAGGCTGAAACTTTTCAATTTGTCCATTTAGTAAATGTTGAATGATGGTTTATAATATATGACTTTTATCAGATAAAGGTAAAGACCATCTATTCCAATATTCTGTAGGATATTTATCATGAGTTAGTGTGGGATTTTGTTAAAATCCTTTTCTGTATCTATTGAGATGATCATGTGACTTACATTTGGCTCTATTGATATGGTGTATTACATTTATTCATTTGCATGTATTAAACCACTCCTGCATTCCTGGAATGAATCCCACTGTATCATGGTGTATAATCTTCTAGATGACTGTTTGAATTCTATTGGCCTGTATTTTATTGAGGATTTTTGCATCTATGTTCATTAGAAATATTGACCTCTAATTTTCTTTTATGGTTAGGTCTTTTTCTGGTTTTGCTATGAGAATAATGCTTGCTTCCAAGAATGAGTTAGGAAGATTCCCTTTCAATTTCATTGGAGAGTTTGAGGAGCATTGGCTAAATTTCTTTAGAGTTCAGCAGTATGTCCCTCAAGACCTGGGCTTTTTTGTTGTTGGTAAGGTTCTAATTACATTTTCAATTTTATTAACTGAACTTGAGTTATTTAGCATGTTTTTATATTCTTAATTCAGCTTTCATAATTCATACATTTCTAGGAATTTCCATTTCATCTGTATTATTGCCCCTATGAGAATAAAGGTTTTCAATGCAGCTTTATTGATGACCTTCTGTATTTTCACAGGTTCTGCAGTGATTTCACCTTTTTTGTTTCTTTTTGTGTGGATTTGAGGATTTTTCCCCTCTTTTTCATAAGGTTGGCAAGGGGTTTATTAATTTTATTTATTCTTTCAAAGCATCAACTCCTTGATTCTTTAATTCTTTTTATTGTTTTCTTAGTTTCATTTGTATTTTTCTCTGATATTTATAATTTCTTCCCTTCTTTTGGCTTTGGATTTGACTTGCTCTTCTTTTTCTAGATGTTTGAAGTGTGGCATTAGAGTATTTCATTGTGTTTGCTCTATTTGCCTTATATGGAAATCCACCAAAATAAATTTCACTGTGAGGACTACTTTCATTGCATCTCACAGGTTCTAGTAATTTATATTTTCATTTTTGTTTGCTTGTAAATATTTTTTTAATTCCTTCTTTAATTTCCTCTGTGACCTATTGATTGTTCAGGATTGTATTATTTAATTTCCATGTGTTTATGGAGATTTTTCAGTTTCTTTTGACATTAATTTCCAGTTTTAGAGCACTAGAATCAGACAATATGTATGGGATAATTTTGATTCTTTTGCATTTAATTAAGCATGTTCTATAGGTTAGCATATGGTGTATTTTAGAGAATGTCCCATGTGAGGTTGAGAACAATGTATATTCTGATGTTGTTGGTTGGGACACTGTACACTTCTACTGAGTCCATTTGCTCACAAGTTTGATTCAATTCTGTTATTTCTTTGCTGATTTTTGTCTACTTGACCTGTTTCTTTGTGTCAATGAGTTGTTAAGGTTTCCTGTTATATTTGTGTTATTGCTTATTTAATTTTTCATTTCTTTTAATATTTATTTTATATACCTGGGTACTCCCATATTAATGCATATATATTTATGACAGTAATCTCTTCCTCTGCAAGATTTTCCCTAACCAGTGACCTTCTTTATCTGTTTTGATCATTGTTGATTTGAATTTCATGTCATCTACAAACAGAATAGCTATCCTTGCTTTTTTCTGGGTTTGTGTTTTGTGGAGTATTTGTTTTTTGGATCTTTTGAATTTAAGTCTACATACTTCCTTTTGAGATAAATGTGTTTCTTATACACAGCATACTGGTGGATTTTGTTTCTTAATCCACTTTGCCAGTCTGTTTCTTTTTATTTTTGAGTTGAGACCACTTACATTGATGGATATAACTAATATGGCCTGACTTATCACTGTCATGTTATCTTTCTTTTGTTGGTTTTCTACTTTTTCTGTCTAATTTTTTGCCCTAATTAGTAGTTTCTGTGTGATGTTTTTCTTGGGATTTTAGTTATCTTTGTCTCTTTCTAGAGTGTCTTTCAGTACCCTTTGTAGTGTTTCTTCAGTGATTATAAATTTCTTCAGTTGTACTTTGTCATGGAAATATCTTATTTCTCCATCAACTTTCAAAGATAGCTTTGCAGGGTACATAAGTCAGGGATGAAAGTTGTTTTCTTTCAGGTCCTGAAATATTTCACTCCAAGTTTTACTGGAAGTGAAGGTTTATGTTGATAAGTCTGCCATGATACTGATAGGCTTTCCTCCATAGGTGATCTGTTTCTTTACAGTGACAGTTTTTAGTATTCTATTCTTGTGCTGAATTTCTGATATCCCTATTATTATATTTCTGAGTGAAGATTTATTTTGGTTATGGTTAACTGAGGTTCTGTATGCCTCACTTATCTGAATATCAGATTCTCTTCCCAAGCTTGGAAAATTTTATGCTATTATTTCTGTAAATATTCTTTGTATGTCATTTGTGTTGAACATTGCCCTTTTGTTAACACCTATCAGTCTTATATTGTTTCTCTTTGTATCATCTTGCAGCTGTTGAATTGTTTCCTGGTTCTCCATTATTTTTAAGACATCTTTTCTTTCATGGTCATATGCTTCCATTCTGTTTTCAAGCTCAGATAGTCTATCTTCAGCTTCATTCATGTGGTTTTGCTAAGTATCAATGGAATTTTTAATTTTCTCAATATCTCTTGAACCTGTTTCATGCATTTTAATTCTGTCTTATATTGTTCATTCAAGGTTTACATAATTTTCTTATGTTCCTCTTTGTGTGTGTGTGTGTGTAGATATTCTTTAGATACACACAGCACTTCTTTCATCTTTATCATTACTTGTTTTACCTGAGAGATTATTTCTGTTCTGATTTCCCCTTTAGCTTCATTTAGTTGTCTCTTTACTTCACTTGCTATTATTTCAGAAAGTTCAGTTGTGTGATTTCCAGTCTTCCATTTCAATGTCTCTTGAGTTTGTTTTTGGTGGGCTGGAGGGCTGAGACTTCATCTCATTCTTTCATGTTGTTTTCCTCTGGGACCCTTGTAGCTAGCCAGGTACCCTCTTAATGGATTGTACTAGAATGCTGCGCTGGGAAGAACTTCAATCCTCCAATATCCCTGTGGCTGGCTCGGGCACATACCTGAACTATGCAACAGATCCTTGTGCTCTGTGACCTGTGAGGCTGCCCAGGTGTTCCCCTGATATACTGCACTGGGTTGCTCTGAGATGCTGGGTTGGGCAGAGCTTGGATCCTCCATGCAGCTAGGAGAGGCACACCCCCAGAGTGTGGCACCAGAACTTGGTTGAGTGGAATTCAGAACTTGCAGGACTCAGGTGGCTAGCAGGGATGCACCCCCAGAGTTGCACCAGGGCCTTAAAATTGACTGGGTGAAGTTCAGAACCTCTGGGACCCAGGCATCTAGGCAGAGTGTGACCCAAAGCGTGGCACTGCCTGAGCCTTGCAACTGGCTGAGTTTAAGTCCTTTGGACAACGTGGCTAGCTGGAGAGCACTTCCAGCAGCTTATGGTGCTGGGGCCTCTCTCTTCCTTGAGCAGAGTTTGGAACTTCTGGCACCCACCATGTGGCTAGCTGGCCACATCCGAGAACTGTGGAGTTGGGACATTGTGCTCTGATGTGCAGTGCTCAAATTCTCCAATATGAATTTGTTAGGTTGGTTGCTCACTGAAGGGCAGCCCTGGGGATCTGGGTTGGGCTTGATATATTTGTGATTTGTGAGGCTGGCCATATATTCCCCTGATGGATAGTGCTGGGATGCTGGGCTGGGCAAAGCTCAGATCCTCCACACAGCTAGCAAGGATGCACCACTAGAATACTGTTTTGGGGCCTTACATATTTTTTATTTTTTTAAAGATTTTATTTAAAGAGAAACAAAAGCATGTAAAGGGTAGAGATAATACAGAATTCAACAAAAAAGAAAAACAATAAGAAATCACTAGTTAATTAATTACATAATATCCTCCTAGAAATAGTTGTTCAAGTTACAAAATTAAAGCATACAAAGTAGATATTCAAACAGTGAGAGTGTGAACAGCTACGCATGCATGAATCTCTATGTGTATTTCTATCCTTTCTGTATTAGAGGGAAAAACAAATCTTAGCAAGATAAAACAAAACAAATTCCCATAAAAACATGAAACCAAAAAGTTGTATAAAACCACAGTACAAGTTGATCTACAATGATTACTGTGTTGTTTCTTATTATCTTCAATAGAATGTCTATATCATTAGGCATAATTTAACATAACAGTGTAATTGAGTATAGCGGTAAATAACAATATTAGTAAAATAAACCATTGTAGACAGTATAAAACTTCAAAGGCAGGTAATAATCAAACCAGAGTGGATATTCTTGTGGATCTTGTCATCTTAAGTGCAGTTGCCTATACTCTAAGACTTGATACTATCAATCATAACAGCTTTGAAAAAAATCTATTAATATAAAACAGCGATCCAACAAACCAGATTCGATTATGATCAGTCATGGCAAAACTGTGTATGTTTTACAGAGTTTTAGATTAAGTTAATAGAAAATTAAGGATGATTACCATACTATATCCTGTTATTTTCAGGATTACTGTCTGTGCCCTCAAATCTAGTACAGGTAGAATGACTGCAACAGAATATAATACATCTAAGCAGAGTACTGTGAGTAATATGTGTTTTAAATCCTAGTGCACTATTAATAGTATAACGTATCAAGGCCATCTATGTTAGAGTTTCTAGTTATCCTTCTCTGCCTCATTTCTGCTCTGCTACTTTTCTGCCTTTATTTAGTTTTCACCTTCATTCCACTGCCTGCGCCACTCATTGAGGCATTTCTGCCACTGTTCCTAAAATCCTGGTATTTTTTTCTCTCTCTCTCTAGAATGTCCTTCAGCATTCTCTGCAGGTTTGGATTGGTGGCCACAAACTCTCCCAGTTCCTCTTTGTCAAGGAAGCATC
Source organism: Hydrochoerus hydrochaeris (assembly GCA_004027455.1). Lineage (NCBI taxonomy): Eukaryota > Metazoa > Chordata > Mammalia > Rodentia > Hydrochaeridae > Hydrochoerus > Hydrochoerus hydrochaeris. The sequence goes on from PVLA01000237.1 coordinate 215,058, forward strand.
TTGTTTCTCCATTAATTTCTAGTGACAGTTTTGCAGGATACATCAATCTGGGCTGGAGGCCACCTTCCTTCAGGACTTGGAAGACTTCACTCCAAGCTTTTCTTGATCTGATGGTCTGAGTCGAAAAGTCAGCCATGATTCTGATGGGTTTACCTTTATAGGTAATCTGTTTCTTTTCTCTGATGGCTTTTAATATTCTGTTTTATATTGAATTTCTGGTATCTTGATTATCATATGTCTGGGTGTAGATCTGTTTTGGTTGTAGGTGGCTTGACTTCTGTATGCCTCACACAACTGAATGTCATTTTTTTTTCCCATGCTTGGGAAGTTTTCCTTAATTATTTCTGTGAATAGCCTTTGTAATTCGCCTGTATGTATTCCTGCCTTTTCGTTCATGTTTCTTATTTTTCAATTGTAGATTCTCTTGTCATCTTCTAGCCTTTGCATTGTTACTGCCTGTTTCCTTGTTATTTTTAAGAGATCTTTCCTTTCATGGTAACACATTGCAAACTTGTCTTCAAGTTTTGATAGTCTATCCTTAGTTTCTTTTAAGGAGTTTTGCCAGCTTTCAATGGAGTTTTTAATTTCCTGGTAATCTCTTTGAATCTGCTTCATGTATTCCATATTTTCTTTATATTCTTTATTGAATGTTTCTCTCCTTTTTTTGTGTTCCTCCCTTCTTCCATCTGGATCATCCTGAAAGATGCTTCCTGAGAGCATTTCTTTTATTACTCTACTCATATCTTGCTTTACCTGATTTAATATTTTGGATTTGAGCTCATTTACAAGGTCCTGAAGATATCTCTTAATGTCCATTGAAGCAATTTCTGATGTTGCATGTTTGCTGCCCTCAGTCTCCCTTATTTTTCCCTCTCCTGGATCAGTGCTCTCAGGGTTCTGGGCTGGGGGCCTCCTCCTGCCTCTCTCTCCTGTCATGGCCCTGGCTTCCTCCACACAGGTTACAGTGCAGGTCCCAGCCCCTTACCTGTTGGCCACGTTTCCTCTGAAGCACACTGGTAAGGTAACTCCACACTTTTCTGCCTGTTCTTGTCACTGAGGTGTAAGCAGGCTGGGTATGCCTGCCCCTCCCTACAGGGCCAGCCAAACTTCAGGCATGATCTCCCGGTCAGTGTGTGCTAGGCGCGGGGAATCGATTTGGGACTTCTCAATGGGTCTCGGCCTGGGTTGTGGCCCAATCCAAGCAAACTGCATGACTCTGCTCTGGGGAGGGAGAAACCAACCGAAGTCACTGTCACTCCCAGTTTAGGCTCCCCCTGCCCGATTCCAACATGTCGCCAACTTGGTTGCTCCCTTCCCTTGGGGGGTGTGGGTGTCACTCCCAGCACTGACCATGGATCAATGAGGGTTCCTCCACCGGCTCTGCTCTCCACTCTCCGTTGGGCTCACCAACCCCCAACTTCAGCACTGCCATTCTTCCTGTGAGTGGCAATAAGAACGAGTTTGGGTGGCTCTGCCTGCCGGCGCAGATTCAAGCTGGTGCAATCTTGATGGGTCATCGTGAAAACATTGTGTCCCTTTAGTTTTTAGCTGTTTCAGTTGTAGTCCTGAAGTATTTGATGAGCCTTTTTGAGTTTTAATTTCTTCCTGTGTCAAGAGGATCCATCTCCCTCTGTCTGGGTCTCTCCAGGGTGTTTTATTCTGGCATCCATCTTTTTTGTTTTTAATCAAGTTTTTTTTTTAAGTTTAGTTTATTAGAGTAGCCACATCTGCTAGCTTTCAGGCTCCAACATCTTGGAGTATTGTTTTCCATCCTTTCACTTTTAGCCTGTGTGTATCATTGTGAATGAGGTGTATTTCTCACAGCAGCATATAGTTGAGTCTAGTTCTTTGTTAAAGCTCTACCACATTGTTTCACTTAATTAGAATTTTCAGGTAATTTTACACTGGATATTATTATTGAAAGATATGTACTAATGTCTGTTATTATGGTTTTTCAATGCTTGATTCTCTTCTGTTTTCCTCTTGTTTAACTACTGTTCTAAGAAGATTTTTCTTTATCTTGGATGCTTGGATGTTGCTGTTCTTTATTCTGTTAACTTTTCCCTAAGTATTTTCTGGAGTGCTTGTTTGGAGCTTAGAAATCTCTTTAGTCTTTCTTTACCATGGAAAGGCTTTTTTCCTATGAATTTTGAAGAATAATTTTGCACCATAATTTGAATTTGCTGTGATTTATTTACAGTTTGAAAGCCTTCACTTGTGGTTCTCCTGAAAACTATCTATTAAATTTTATTGGGTTTTATTTTTAAGTTTTAATTGATTGTTTTGGTACATATTAGGTATACAAAATGATAACATTCAAAATATGGAATTTGTACCTCTACGTGATATATATTGATTTATCTTTTACCCATTTTCCTAAACTCTTTTCAAACAGTATTCCCTTTCTTAATTACAAAGGATTTGCTTCCATTTTTTCCATCTATTCTTTTTTTATTTTAATATCGATTTTTTTTGCCTCTCCCCTTGCTAGTTTCCCTTTTGTTTTGAACATGTTCTTCCTATTTCACAATATCCATTATATATTTGGTCCTTACTTACACTTTTGATTTTTTATACCAGGGAAACCATGTAATACTGGAATGTGTGTCTGATTTATTTCACTTAAGAGTATGGTCTCAAGGTATATCCATTTATCTAGAAATGTCCTAAGGTTATCTTTTGTTATGGTAGAGTAGTACACACTTGTGTAAAAAAATCTGCATCTTCTTTTTCCATTTTAGTATTGATGGGCACCTGAGGTGTTTTCAAGATTTATCTATTACAAATTGTGCAGCAATAGCATGGCTGTGCATGTATCAATGTTGTATGATGCTTTCAATTCTTTTAGGAAGACACCAAGAAGGAAAATACCATGGTGAAATGAAACCTCAAGTTTAGTTTTCTAAAAATCTGAACATTGATTTCCACAGTAGTTGCATCAGTCTACATTCCCACCAAAATTTAAATATTTTTCTTTTTTTCCTACAGTCCTGCAAGCATTTGTCATTTTTTGATTTCTTGATTATACCTAGTCTTTCTGGAATGAAAGAGAAACTCAACATTGTTTTAAAAAATTTGCACATTCCAAATGATCTACCAAGTTGAATATTTTTCCATATATTTATTCCCCTTTTCTACTTCTTCATCTGAGAAGTGTCTTATTTATTTCAGATGTCCGTTTATGGACTGAGTATTTCAATTTTGTGATAAGAATTTTTTTGAGTTTTTAAATATTCTGGATATAATTATTTGTCTGAGAAAAGCTTGCCAAATATCTTTCCAATGCTGCAAATTTTCTCTTCACTCTACTTAAAGTTTCCTTTGCTGTGCAAATGATTTTTAAATTTTTCTTTATTTAGAGAAAAAAATGAAACAGAAAGAGGATAGAAATAATACAAAATTTCAAAAAACTAAAACAAAAAAAAAACAGTAAGAAATCACTAGTTGAAAATTACATATTTTCCCCCTAGAATTATTTGTTTAAGTTACAAAAGTAAAGCATATAAAGTAGACATTTAAACAGTGAGACTGCAATCAGATCTGTTCATCTATCCAACAAAAAACTTAGCATTATGGTCATCTATCCTACACACTCAAACATACTTGCAGTTATATCCTTTAGAATATTTTCCTTTACTCTCTCTTTTTTACAATAACTATAATCAATTCTTGTAAACTGTTTAGAAGTTCTACACATCTATTAGTCTCTACATGCATAACTAGCCTTTCTGTATTAGAGGGAAAAACAAACCAAAACAATCAACAATACAAATTCTTAGAGAAACACAAAATGAGAAGGACATATAAAACCACAATACTAGGTGATCTATGGTTGTCACCATGATGTCTCCTGTTATTTTCAATAAAATTGTCTATATCATCATGCATAGTACAATTAAACTTAGTGGTATATAGCACTATTAATAAAAACTGAACTTTGGAGACATTACAGGACTTCAAAGGCAGTTAATAATCAAACCAGAATGGGTATCCTATTGAATCCTGCCATCCCCAGAGTAGTTGCTCCTACTCCCAGACTTGACACCCTCAAGCATACCATATTCAAATAAAATCAGTCAAGACAAAACAGCAATATAGCCAATCTTCTCTTCCTATTCTCTGCTATGATATTTTTCTGTCATTGTTATTTACTTTTCTCCTTCATTCCACAGCCTGCTTTTTTCATTGAGGCTTTTCTGACATTTTTCCTGGAATCTTGGTGATTTTCTTCTCTCTCTCTAGAATGTCCTTCAGTATTCTTTGCAGGACTGGATTGGTGGTCACGAACTCCCCCAGTTCCTCTTTAGTATGGATATATCTTGTCTCTCCATTAATTTTGAAAGACAGTTTTGCAGGGTACATCAGTCTGGGTTGGAGGTTATTTTCTTTCAGGGCTTGGAATATTTCACTCCAATATCTTCTTGATTTGATGGTTTGCACTGAGAAGTCCCCTGTGAATTTGATGAATTTTTCTTTATAGGTAATCTGTTTCTTTTCTCCTACCACTTTTAATATTTGGTTCTTTTGATGGATTTCTGGGATCCTGACTATTATATGTCTGGGTGTAGATCTGTTTTGGTTGTAGCTGGCTGGAGTTCTGTATGCCTCATATATCTGAACATCACTTCCTATGCTTGGGATGTTTTCCTTAATTATTTCTGTGAATAGCCTTTTTATTTCATTTGCATTTGTCCCTGCTTCTTCATTCACATTTTTTATTCTTAAGTTATGAATCCTCTTATTGTCTTCTAGCCTTTTTATCATTGCTTCCTGGTTCCTTGTTATTTTTAAGAGAGCCTTCATTTCACGATCATACATTGCAAACTTATCTTCAAGTTTTAAAAGTCTTTCTTTTGTTTCTTTTAAGTTTTGCCAGCTTTCAATGGGGTTTTTAATTTCCTGATATTCTCTTTGGATCTGTTTCATGTATTCTAGAATTTGTTTATATTCTTCATTAAAGGCTTTTCTCCTTTCTCTAGGTTCCTCCATTCTTCCATTTGTGTCTTCTTGAGGAATACCCAGCATTTCTTTTATTAATCTTCCTATATCCTGCTTCACCTGAGTTAGAATTTCAGATTTAAATTCATTGATGAGGTCACAGAAATATTGCTTTATTTCCAATGAGGCCATGTCTGATACTACATGTCTGCTGCCCTCAATCTCCTCTGTACTCACCCCTCCTGGGCTTATTTTCCCTGGGAGGCACTTGAAGGCTTTTTGCTCTTTCTCTGTCTTGTCATGCTTCTGGTTACTTTCAGACAGGTGAATGTTAGAGGTATTTGGACATTTACATACTGCCTTAAGTCCCTCTGCAGCTTACTGGCCAGGGCAGTGTGGCCCTTCCCTCTCTGCTGTTGACCTGTGAGGTTCAGGCAGGGGTGGCAGTTTGGTCCAGTCCCTCCCCTCTCAACCAGTGAGTAACTTCAGCACATTAGACTGTACACTGCAGATGTCATAGGTTCAGACAGCCTCGTCCCTGGACATTGGGTCCTGATCAGGGGTGTGGCCCAGCCCACGCAGATCTCACCAATCCACTTTGGGCCAGGAGCCACCCACTGAAGCTTCCTCAGCCCTTGATTCAAGCATGACTTGCGCAAATCCAGTATGTCACCCTGCCAGTGATCTTGCTCTGGGGAATCCAGTTCCCAGCACTCACCAAAATCTGTGCATCTCTTCTCACTGTCTCCATTCCCTGTTGCAGTGCCTCCTCCCATCAAGGTTTTCGAACTCAGCCATCCCTACTTTTGGAAGGGCTGTGACCCCAGCTTGATTGTGAGCTACTGGACTCCAAGAGGCACCCAGCACAGCTACCAGAGTGTGCCCAGCTCCAGCCCTCTGTCCATGCTTCTTCTTCTTCTTCTTCTTCTTCTTCTTCTTCTTCTTCTTCTTCTTCTTCTTCTTCTTCTTCTTCTTCTTCTGCTTTTTTTCCCCTCAGTTTCTTCCTGGGTTGTGAGAATTCTTCTCCTTTTGTCCGGTCCTCTCCATGGTGTCAGATTCCAGCATTTGAGCTGTTTTTCTCAGAGAGGCTCTCTATCATGCTACATTTCAATCAGCCATCTTCTGTACAAATGATTTTAATATGATGAGATTCTAATTTTTTATCCTTCATACTATTTCCTGTGTAATCCGGGTTTGCTCATAAAGTGTTTGCCTACATCTATGTCTTGATCATTTCTACTGTCTCTTTTCCAGAATTTTTAGGGTTTCTGTTCTAATATTTAGATCTTTCATACATTTTGAATTTTAGTTAGTAAATTAATATACATCTAGTTTTAATCTTCAGTATTAGGAAAGCCCACTTTCCAAGTATGATTTGTTAGCGAGGCTATCTTTATTCCAGTGAAGGTGCTTGGTCCTCTTGTGAAAAATAAGTGACTTCGTGTGTTTGGAGTTGTTTCTGTATCTTTTAATCTATTCCATAGGTCTTCATGTCTGCTTTTTTGCCAGTAGTATACTGTTTTAACCGTGTTAGGTTTGCCACGTATTTTCAAGTGAAGAACTGTGAGGTCCCCTCTGCCTTATCTTTGTTGCCTAGAATTACTTTTGCTATTCCAAATGTTGTCTTTTTCCGAGTAAATTTTACATTGTGTTCTCTAATTCTGTGAGGTACGTTATTAGTATATTGATTGGTGTTGGATTGAATCTGTATAATGATTTTGTAAGTACAGCGATTTTTACTCCAATTAGTTCTTTCTACTCAAGAGTAAGGGCTATTTATCCATTTCCTGATATCTTCTTCAATCTCTTTTTTCAGAGTACTGTAGCTTATAATATAAAAGTCTTTTGCTTAGTCATCAGATTAACTTGTAATTATTTCATTTTTTTAAATTTTATTTTACAGAGAATAAAACAAGAGGACAGAACAATGCAGATCAGAACAGAACAATACAAGCAACACAGCATTTCACAACAAGAAAATTGGATATGAACAGTAGCTACTATAATATCTTTCTTTGAAATAGTTGAGCATAGCTTCACAAACAATAATATCAAACATAACAAAATAGAATAAAGGCATTCAAGATAATGAAACTATTACAAGGCATTCTGAACAAAATAACAGAAAATGAACAATGGCTACTATAATATTTCATTTTCCATAAAAATTTGTTTATATTATTACACATATTAAAATCCAATAAGACACAACATGATAGAACCAATGGTAATAGAAGAAAAAAAGCATGGTAGGACTTCAGAGTCAGATGATATTGAATCAGTAATGGCTGCCACAATGTCTTGTTTGTTTAAAGTAGCTGTTCATACCATCACACATAATAAGGTCAAATAAAACAGAATAAAACCATTCCAACTAATGAGTAAAAGCATTACAAGTCTTCAAAGCAATATGTTGGAGATCGATGGTTACCATAGAATCTTATGTAATCTTACCTTTTCATACACTAGGGAGACTATGCAGTATTTATACATGTGAGTTTGATTTATTTTGCTTATGAGTATGATCTCTAGTTGCATTCATTTATTTATAAATATCTCAATGTGATCATTCTTTATAGCTGAGTAATACTCCATTGTATAAATCTACCACGATTTTTTATCCATTCCTCAGTTGATGGGCACTTAGGTTGTTTCCAAGATCTGGCTATTACAAATTGTGCTGCTATAAACATGGGTGCACATATGTCACTGTGATATGATGTTTTCAGTTCTTCTAGGAATATGTCTAGGAGTGGAATAGCTGGGTCAAATGGAACTTCCAATACCAGCTTTGTGAGGAATCTCCAGACTGACCTCCTTGGGGGTCGCACCAGTCTACACTCCCACCAACAGTGCAGAAGAGTTCCTTTTCCCCACAGCCTCTCCAGCATTTGTTGTTGGTAGTTTTGTTGATCCTGGCCATTCTTTATGGAGTGAGATGGAATCTCAGTATGGTTTTAATTTGCATTTCTCTAATGACCCATGATGATGAACATTTTTAAATGTATTTATTTGCCATTTGTATTTCTTCATCTGAGAACTATGTGTTCATCTCAGATGTCCATTTTTGGATTGGGTCATTGCATTTTGGGGGTCTGATTTTTTTTAACACTTTACAAGTTCTAGACAGAGGGACAGTTTGCTAAGATTTTTTCCCAGTTTGTGGGTTTTCCTTTTACGCTCCTGGAGATTTCTTTTGACATGCAGAAACTCTTTAATAAGATGTGATCCCCGTTATTGATTCTGGGAAGTATTTCCCGTGCTTTTTGGTTCTTGTTCATGAATTCTATACCTACTCCTATGTCTTTGAGATTTTTACCTATTTTGTCTTCCAATAGATTTAGTTTTGCTGTTTTAATATTTAGATCTTTGATCCATTTAGATTTTAGTTTAGTACAAGGTGATAAGCATGGGTCTAGTTTTAGTATTTGGCATATGGATAGCCAGATTTTCCAGCATCATTTATTAAATAGACTATCATTCTTCCAGTGAACATGTTTGGCCACTTTATAAAAGATAAGGTGGTTGAATGTGTTCGTACTTGTGGTTGCATTTTCTAGTCTATTCCATTGATTTTCAGGTCTTTTTTTATTCCAGTACCATGTTGATTTTATTATGGTAGCTTTGTAGTATAAACTCAAGACAGGGATTGTGATGCCTCCTGCCTTGGCTTTGCTGCTTAGAATTGCCTTTGCTATTCTAGGTCTCTTCTGGTTCCAGATGAATTTTAGGAGTGATTTCTATAGATCTTTGAGGTATGTGAGTGATATGTTCATTGGGTTTGCAATGAATCTGTATAACAATTTTGGGAGAATGGTCATTTTCACAAAATTTATTCTTTCTATCCATAAAAAGGGATGTCTTTCCATTTTCTGAGGTCCTCTTTGATTTCTTTTTTCAGGGTATTATTATTTTCCCTGTATAGCTCTTTTACTTCTTTTGTTAGATTAATTCCTAAGTATTTCATTTTTTTTGTTGCTAGTGTGAAGGGTGTGTCTTCTCTTATTTCTCTCTAGGTGATTTTCTTGTTAGTGTATAGGAATGCTATTGCTTTTTGAGTATTGACTTTGTTGTATCCAGCAACATTGCTGAATTTATTGATTATATCTAGGAGTCTTTCAATGGAGTTTTGGGAGTCTTCTCTGTAGAGTATCATGCCATCTGCAAATGATACTTTAACTTCCTCTTTTCCTACCTTTACTCCTTTTATTTCTCTCTCTTGTCTAATTTCTTTGGCTGTTATTTCCAGTACTATATTGAATAAGAGTGGTGATCAAGGACATCCTTGTCTTGTGCCCGATTTCAAGGTAAAGACTTTCAGTTTTTGGCCATTTAATATTGGCTGGCTGTTGGTTTGTCATAGATGCCCTTTATCATATTGAGGTAGAGACCATCTATTCCAATTCTCTGTAAGGTTTTTATCATAAATGGGTGTTGGATCTTATTAAAAGCTTTTTCTGCATCTATATAAATGATCATATGATTCTTAATTTTGGCTCTATTGATATGATGGATTACATTTATTGATTTACATATGTTGAACCATCCCTGCATGCTTGGGATGAATCCCACCTGGTCCTGATGTATAATCTTCTTGATGATTTGCTGCATCCTATTTGCCAATATTTAATTGAGAATTTTTGCATCTATGTTTATTAGGGAGATTGGCCTGTAGTTCTCTTTTTTAGTTGGGTCTTTCTCAGATTTTGGTACTAGAGTAATATTTGCTTCCAGGAATGACTTAGGGAGAATTGCTTTGCTTTCAGTTTCATTGAACAGTTTGAGGTGTGTTGGCATTAAGTCTTCTTTGTATTTCTTGTAGAATTCTGCAGTGAATCCATGTAGGCCTGGGCTGGTCTTGGCTCTGGGGAGTTTGGGACAGCACTCATGGTGCTGGGGGGCACACCCAACTCTCTAGGACAATGGGCTAGCCTGAGGAGGTTTCTCAGACTTGTGTGGACCATGCCCAATGACCTTTATTCAACCAGGCAAACAAATGGTCATCAAGGGGAGGTAGGCCAGCTCTGCTGTGAGCAGGGTTCCAGCTCATGCAGCAGCAGGGGCAAGGGAAGTTCCAGCTCTCTGGTATTACCTTGGGGGAGTTTGGGACATCACTCCCAGTGCTGAGATGCCTGCTCAGCCACCTACGAGACTGGATTAGCCTGAAGAGGTTTTGCAGGCTTGAATGGACCATGCCCAGTGACCTTTATTCAAACAGGGGAACAATCAGGCTCCCAGAGGGGAGGTGGCCAGCAGAGTTCCAGTTCCCAATCTCTGGCCCAGGAGAGGTTGGGACATATCTCTCAGTGCTTGGGTGCCTGCTAAGACCCCTAGGACACTGCACTAGCCTTGAAAAGCTTTATGGGCTTGAGTGGACCATGCCCAGTGACCTTCATTCAGCCAGACCAATACCTGTGAGTCCCATGAGCTGAGGGAATAGGACATCATTCCCAACATGCTCAGGGAAAGTTTTGGAACATTGCTTGAAACATGGAAATACAGGAAAATTACAAAACGAAAGATCAAAATGCAATCTCAAACCTCCAGCCACATACATAGAAGGAAATACTAGTCATACACCTGAAATACCTGAAATGATATCAACTGAAATAAAGAAGCAAGTACAGGAAGCTATAAAGGAATTCAAATTAGAAATAATCTCCCAGGTATAAGAAGAAATGATAAAAATAGTGAAATAAATAGTGAATACATCTAAAGAAGACACAGCTAAAATATTGAAGTAACAAAGCAAACAGAATCCCTGAGTGAACAGTATAAGAAAAAAGAAACAGAATACATGAAGCATTACCAAAGAGATATACAGGAAATCAAAAATTCTATTGTAAGTTACCAAAACTGCCTCAACAAAAGTGAAGATAGAATTTCAGACCTCAAACATAAGATTGCAGCTAGTGAACAGGAAAGGAAAGAGCTCTTAAAAATAGCAAGGAATCAGGAAATAACAATTCAACAGTTGCAAGATGATACAAAGAAAAACAACATAAGATTAATAGGGATAAATGAAAAAGAAGGGGACAATATAAATGATATCAAGAGGCTATTTACAGAACTAATAGCTGAAAATTTCCCAAATGCAAGAATGGAAACTGACATTCAGATTAGTGAAGCATATAGAACTCCAAGCAGCCATAACCAAAATAAAACTACACCCAGACATGTAATAATCACCAACCCAGAAATCCACCAATCCAGAAATCTATTTAAGAATAGAATATTAAAAGATGTTAGAGAGAAAAGATAGATCACCTATAAAGGAAAACCTATCAGAATCACAGCATACATTTAAACATAAACAATGAAGTCAAGAAGATCATGGAGTGAAGTATTTCAGACCCTAAAGAAAATGGCTTCCAACCTAGACTGATGTACCCTGCAAAACTGTCCTTCAAAATGAAGGAGAAATAAGACACTTCCATGGCAAAGAACATCTGAAGAACTTCATGATCACCAAACCAACCCTGCAAAGAATACTCAAAGACATTCTATATACACTTAGGAAAAAACCACTAAGCAAGACAGACAAACAGAAGGGAAAGATAAAGATACAACAGCAGAAAGATACCATGTCAACAATTAAACAATATATAACAGTTATAATCATTAATGTAAATGGCCTCAATTTACCAATTAAAAGAAACAGACTGGCAGAATGGATCAAGAAACAACATCCAACCATATGCTGTCTACAAGAAACCCATCTATCTCAAAAGGAAACTCATGGGCTGAAAGTCCAAGGATGGAAAACAATACTTCATGCAACAGGAACTCAAATAAAAGAAATCAAGGTAGCTATTCTGTTTTCAGACAATGTGAACTTCAAACCAAGAATAGTCCAAAGAGATAAGGAAGGTCACTACATGCTAGTTTGGGGAAAACTGCAAGAGGAAGAGATAACAATCTTAAATATATATTTACCAAATTCCAGAGCACCTAGCTATACAAAGCAAGTATTAACAGAAATTAAAAATCTAATAAGCAATAACACAATTATAACAAGAGACCTTAACATGCCATTAACACAAAAGGACAGATTAACTAGATAGAAAATTAATAAAGAAATAACAGAACTGAATCACACCTGTGAACAAATGTGCTTGATAGATGTATATAGAGTGTTCCATCCAACCACATCAGAATATACATTCTTCTCAGCATTACATGGGACATTCTCTAAAATAGACCATACACTAGCCCACAGAACATATTTAAGTAAAGGCAAATGAATTGAAATTATCCCATGCATATTATCAGATCATAGCTCCATGAAACTGGAAATTAATGATAAAAAACTGTAAAACCCCTCAAGCACATGGAAATTGAATAATACACTCTTGAGCAATCAATGGGTCACAGAGGAAATTAAAGAGAAAATTAAACCATATCTATAAGCAAACAAAAGCACAAACACAACTTACCGTAATCTGTGGGATGCAATGAAAGCAGTATTTAGAAGAGAGTTTATTGCACTGAGTTCCCACATTAGGAAAATAGAATGAACACAAATAAACAACCTGATACTAAACCTCAAACAGCTAGAAAAATGAGAGCAAGCCAAGCCCAAAGCCAAAAGAAGCAAGGAAATTATAAGGATCAGAGCAGAAATTAATGCAAGAGAGGCTAAGAAAACAATAGAAAAAATCAATGAATCAGAGAGTTGGTTGTTTGAAAGAATAAATAAAATTGATAAGCCCATAGCCAACCTAATTTTAAAAAAGGAAAGAAAAGACTCAAATTCATGCAGTACAGAATGAAAAATATGAAATCAATACCGACTCTGTGGAAATACAAAAGACAATCAATACCTATTTTGAAAACCTCTACTCTCATAGGTTCGATAACACAGAAGAAATGGGCAGATTCCTGGAAACATATGAACCACCAAAGCTGTATCAAGAAGATGTAAAACTGCTGAATAACCCAATTTCTATTAATGAAATTGAAACTGTAATAAAGTCCTTACTGGCACAGTATTTCATTTGAATAGGTTTTTAAACATTTTTTGTTTCACTATGTTTCTTATGTTCTTCTTAGCATCACATAGCTGTTGTCGGGTTCACTTTTTGTGAATCCGACACTTTTAATATGGATCTACTCGGAATTCACTAACAATAGATTTCATTATGGTCATCTTCTGTTTAGCTATCTCAGAAGTTATTTCTAATTTGACTTCTGTCTAGAACCCCATTCATATATTTTGTTGCTTCTCCTGCTATAATTTCAAGGAGTTCACATGGGTGACCTTTGAGTTATTACACTTTGTCTTAGTTAAGGTGAAAGTCTTTTGTTGCATCTTGCTTCTGAGTGTTTTCATTTTCTATTTTGTTTTTATTTTAGTTTCTGCATTGGTACTTATAAATTGCTAATTTCAGGTAGTTTTATTGCTAGTATAAAGAGCTCTTTAGGAAATATTTTTTAGAGACAGATTTGGGTGTAACTATCATTTGGCTTTTGAGTCTACTGCAAGATTCTACCTCTTCAATTTATTTGGAATGAGAAGTTACCAACTATCTGACCTAGCCCCTTCTTATTTGGTACTTACTTATAGCATTGTTTATGACCCTTGAGCAAACTCTGTCTTCTCATGCAAAAAGAACTGATTAGAACTACTATGTTACCTTGGGTAAAGTAATGTAATCATTAATAACAACCCCATCAAGAATAGCCTACAACTGTTGTTGCTAGTATTTGCCACCTTTAAGCCTATGAACAGGATTTGTAGTTATAAAATCTAAAACACCCAGAAAATTGCATACAGTAAATATTTTCTCAGTTGAATGATTTTACCCTCAAGAGAAAAAAATTTAAAAGTGTAAGAGGAGTAAATAAATAGGAGAAGAGAAAGATGGGATCCAAGACTGAAGGGCAATGGAAGCTTGAGGAAACTGATGAAAATACAGGAGTGTAATATACTGAAACAATAACATAACAAAATAAATAGAAAAACGTTTACATTTATCTAAAAATAAAGGCAAATCATTAAGAAAAAAGAAAAAATCAAAAGAAAGGGAAAAAAAGAAAAAAGTCCACTTTAAGATGTTTCTCTGCTGTCACTGGTAGACAAGGAGGTTCAGAAAGAAACCAGATCCTTTTTCCTTGATCCCAGAATGAGGTAGTAGATTTATGGTGGGGTCATGGATAATACAAGCAAAATTTTGCTTTCAATTCCACCAAACTTCAGGCTAGCTATGAGCCTAAATGTGGCTGTAGATATATTTTTATTTGGTTATGGCTAACTGGAGGTCTACATGGCTCATTTACCTGTACATCAGATTCTTTTCTCATTGTTGGGAAATTTTCTGCTATCACTTCTGAAAAAAGTTTTTTATGACAATTGTTTTGACTCCTGCTTTTTCATTGACACCAATTATTCTTATATTAGTTTTCATTGCATGACTTGCATCTTTTGAATTCTTATATAATAATCATTTTTGGTCTTCAAGAGATCTTTCCTTTAATGAACTCTAGCAACAATCCTGTCTTCAAGGTGTGAAAGTCTATCTTCAGTTTTGTTCAAGTAGTTTTGCCTACTTTCAATAGCATTTTTAATTTCCTTTATATCAGTTTGCATTTCATACTTTGCATTTCTTACCTATATTGATTATTCACTTTCCATCTTCTTCTCATCATCTATATTTTTATCTACTGCTATTATAGATTTGCTGGGGAATTTCTTTATAAATTTTGACTTTTCTACCTGAGAGGTTATTTCTGATCTGATTTCCTCCATAACCTAATGGATTTTTTCCTTTACTATGTTTGCTATCATTTCAGAAATTTCATATGTTTGTCTTCCCAATTCTTCTATGTCAATGTTGCCTAGACTTGTTCTGGGTATGCTGGAGGTTTGATATTGCATTTTGAAATTTATCTTCTCATTTTCTATTTCAAAATAATTTATTTTGCTTTCTATGACAATCCTGGTTGGATTTTGTCATAGATACCTTTATCACTATATCAAGGCCTTTCTAGGAAATGTCTGTTTCAGGGATGTCTTCTGTGTGTAGGAGTTTCTTGATTTCTCTCTGTTCCAAAGCTTTCCTTCTCAATTAATTAAGAGTGGGATGTTGGCATATGTTTGGCTTGGTCTCTGCTCCTTTACAGTAGCATTATGTTAAGGTGATTATCCCCAGATGTTTGCAGTATTGTTACAGATGTGAGAACAAATTTTATCCTAGTTTTTATAATACAATTAAAAGTAACAGTAGCCTCAAGCACAATTTAGAAACTGACAAACTGTGGTAGGTATTGATTTTGTATTTTAGACCATAGGAGTAGAGTGTATAGTTAAATAAGTGAACCAATTGTAAATTGGAGTTCATATGCAAGGTGTTTCCCCTTGGTAGAGTGGTTTTAACCTGTGGTGGGGAAATTTAGAAAGGATAATGTGTAAAACAAAAATAACTAACAAAAAATTAGAAGCAAGGCTGGTGGACAAAAGTTCAAGCAAGGTTTGGGAAAGTTGATAAGGCTCCCCAGCCATTTAGAAAAGAGATAAAAAGAGCAGAAGAAAGAAACAATGAAAGAAGAAAAGATAGAAAAAACATAAAGAAGAAATAGTAAGGAAAAAGAAGAGGAAAAAATGAGAGAAATGGGCCAGTTACCACATCCTGAATTCTTCCCAACCTGGTGACCTGCTGACTCATATTGATATTGCTACTTCAGAATTTTCACCCCACTAGTCTTTCCTGTCCATCCTGTGCACCTTAGTTGGGACCCTACTGCATTGATGATGTTTCTTCTTGTCTCTGGACCTTCCCAAGCAGTTCACCTCAGTTGTGGCAGTAGCAAGGGGGAAGAACCATCCTCCTCTGGCACAGCTCACTTTAGTTCCCATGGTGGCAGACAGATGATGAAAGGGGTCTATCTCCTCCAGCACAGTTTATCTGGGTTCCTGCAGTGGCAGAGAATCTATGAGCTGCACTACTTGTTTTTTAATCCTTTGGAATTTCATTCACTTCAATGTCTGTGCGATCAGTTTGTGGAGAGTGTTATGGCTTAAATTTAAGTGTTCCTTAAATTTTTCGTGCATCTAGAATGTGACTGCATTATGGAAAATTTACACTTGAAAGACTTATACATTTAAGAGTTTATTAACTAAGTGCGCTGTTTGCTGTTAGGAGTTGTTACCTTGTTGGATATGGTTCAGTGGTGGTGTGACCTGGAAGGGTACATTGTCCTCAGCTGCTCCCATTTCTCTGCCTTCTTCATTGCACAGGTTTGAGTAGATGTCTTCTGCCCTTACTCTTCCACCATTCTGTTTCTGCAATGAATTCAGCCAACCATGGTCTGAAACTATGAGCCAAAATAAACCTCTTTCTTTAAGTGTTTTTTGTTGCATATTTTGTGCCAGTGACAGAAAAATGATTAAGACAGGGAGTTATGAATTTTTGTAGGTATCTTTTTTGTTGTTGTTTTATTCCCTATTCTTGTGTTCTTATGTTGAGATTTTTAGAACATTTGGGTTAGAAAGCTCAATTATTTTAGTAAATGGATTATATTTTGAAATGTGCCTTTGGCCTTGCATATATGTGCAGGCAACTCTTCAAACTATTTGGTATTCTAGGATCAGGTCCTTGTACTGCATTGCAAGAAAAGCATAACTATTGGTAATATCAACATCCAAATAACCAAATATATATTAATACATGATTTAAAATTTGTTTAAAAGTTCTGAACCCCTTCAGCATCCAAAAAACATGAAGTAATGGTAATGATGAAGAATATACTAGAAAATGGGAGAGTAGCAAAAAAAGGTGGAGGGGAGAAGAAGAAATTGAATTAAGGAAATAAAATTGAGTTTAAATGATATTATCTATATATCTAGAAATGAAGGTTAGATTTGAGAATTTATGTGTGGGGATGAAAAGAAAGAAACAAATAAAAGAAAATATAAACAGGAAGTATATAAGGCTCTCTGAAGATTATATCCAATAAATAAACTATCTTAAATCCAATGTGGGAAGACTCAAGAAATAACACTTGGTGAGAAAAAATCCATTAGATTAATGTAAGACACTATAGAAATAAAACAATAATTAACACTCATACCCATTGAATATACACATATTCCTCATACATGCACTAAATAAGAAATGAGTATAATAAAAAGTGTTAATAATAGTGTTTGTGTGCAACACAAGAAGGAGAATAGAGAGAATATTTCAGAGGATGTGAAAGAAGCAGCAAAATAATGAAAATGGAAAAAATTTAAATGGACAGTGAGAGAAGATAGAGATCAAGTTTGTCCAATTAATGACCCAAAAGAAACACTAACTTAGTATACCCTATGAAACAGCTCTTGGTGTGGGAGAAACTAATGTGACATAGTATGATACTATAGAAGTAAAAGTGACAACTATCATTCATTAGTTTTTTCAAGCACACATGCACTCCTCTAGCTCTTTAAAAAAAAGTAATACCAAAAGAAAAAAAAAACACAATAAATATCCCAGTCCAGTATTCCTGCTTGAAATTGTAGTTACATTGGAGTTTATATTAGGCAAGATTATTCCTTCATTTCAGTTCAAATAAGAGAGGTTTTAGTAGAGAATGCAGGGGTGGGAGATGAAATTCTAGCCTCTGTGTTTGTGGCTGGGAACTTGAACAGGTCAACCAGTTGTTAAATTAATTCCACAAAACTGAAAAACTATTTCATACCTGTGAGTTAGCATGTTGAAGAATCCAAGTGGAATGCCAAATATGTTACTCCTGTTCTATGCAAGGAAGTCTAAAGGATAGGCCAGCACCCTGCAAAATTCCAGTGTATATTTATGGAGCTGTGGCTAGCTAGTAAACTATGCCACTGTCTTCACTAAAAGGGCCTCTCAACAGAAGGAGGGAAGGTGAGCTGGGACAATGTATACCTCTGGTGACCAGTGTTCCAGGGACCATGTGGGAGCAGTAGATTTAGACTCCTCACTGCAAAATTTCCTCTGCTATATTCATTGTCTGTTGCTATTTTGATTTCTTTGGAAGCACTGTGGGCATTCTCCCAGTCCATATTTCAATCTCCTATGAGCTTCTCTTTTCTGCTGTCACTATTTTATTTTAACTGTATCACAGTCAATTTTTCAGACTCGCTAGTATTATTAGGGCCAGTAGGCAGTTCCTCCCAATCACTCAGTGATAGTTACAATTTAGGGTTGTAGGAAATATGACAATTTTCTGCACCTAGTTGGAAAGAATCAGTCAAGATATCTTCTACCCCAGTTCTACTTGTTTCTGTTTTGCTCTATTGAAGAAGGAATGGGAAAGAAGCTACAAAAATGGCTTCTCAGTCCAACCTTGTCTAGATCTGGAGGGACAAGATGGGACTTATCACATCCATTCACATTCAATTGTCTGATCTGTATTCACAAGATGTATCTCCTCCCTGAGGCAGATTATATGATCATAAGAGATTGCTTTGCAAGGACGTCTAGAGAGTAGGCATCTTTCTTTTCATTGCTGCCAAGTCTAGATGATTCCTCTGAGGTGCTCTATCTGAGATACACACAGTCAGTACTGGAATGAATTGTTTCAGTTAATTTACTTGCTTTGCTAGTAAAAGTATTTTTAGATTTCACCTAGTTACTAGCTATTTCAATATGTAAATTTGTAGTTTTTAGTATATCCCAATCTCATCACAGAACCATCTACCAGTTGATTTTGGATGAGGATCTCAGAGTTACCTATGAGGACAGGTTGCTTCTTGCCAGTCATATTATTAAATCTTTCTTCTTTATGTATTGGTACTGAGATTTGAACCCAGGGTCTTTTCACTGGGTTATATATTCACTCCTTTTTAATTTTTTTATTTTAGTATTTGAGATATGGTCACTCTATGTAGCCCAGTCTAGTCTTAAACTTGCAGTCCTTCTGCTCCAGCCTATCAGTCCTGAGATTGCAGTCGTGCACTATCAACCCCACTGTTCTTTACTTTTGAACAATAGTCTTGCTAGGTACACAATTCTAGATTAGTGTTGGTCTTCTCAACATTTTAAATAGAGTTATGCAACTCTTTATATATATATATATTTTTTTGAAGATAGTGACATACAACAAAACAACACAAAACAAAGCCAATTGAGACAGTGCCATGAAATTGGTACAGAACTTCACAGCAGGTTACTAGGATAACAGTAATAGGTACCATAGTATATCTCATTATCTTCACAATAGTTGTCTAGTCAATTAGGTATAGCAAAATCTAACCAATGACAGAACATTATAAAAGCAATCGAAAGAGAATATTGAATAGATTAAAGCAATTAATCATACTGCAACAAACTGACAATAACATTTGCTTTCAAACAGAAGATAGAGGAGACCCCCCCCCATATTTGCTATATTGCATACAGTCATTTTCCCAAGAGATGCTCAGACCTCTATCCCCAGTTGTTAATAGGGTGGTTGGATGTTTGATTCCAAGCCCGCGCATGTGTAGGCTCACAGGAGATACTATTGGTTCTCCTCCTGGCTCACGCCAAAGGAAGGCGCTACCAAGAGAGTGGGCAAATTGCTTCTCTGTGCAGCTGCCTTGGTTCCACCATGGCTGTGTCAGGATGTTGGGGGCCGCTCACTGGTTCTCCTCCTGGCTCATGTCAGAGGAAGGCACTTACCAAGTTGGCAGGTGAATTGTTTCTTTGTGCAGCCACCTGAGTTCCACCATGGCCATGGCCAGATCTTGGGGACTGCTCATTGGTTCTCCTCCTGGCTCATGCTGGAGTAAGGCACTTAACAAGAGGGTGGGCAAATTGCTTCTTTGTGAAGCCTGGGTTCCACCATGGCTATGGCTGAATCTTGGGGCTGCTCACTCGAGATATATTCTTAGAAATATATCATCAATCAATTCCATTGTAGTGTGAATACTGGAGTGTGTACTTCACACAATCTTAGATGGTGCAGCTAACTATATTCCTAGGCTGTATGGTGCAGTATTTTGGTCCTGGTCTGCACACCTGCATGTCACTGTACTAAATATCATAATCAATGATAACATGATGGCAAGTATTTGCATAGCCAAACATATGTGAATATAGAAACAGTGTATTAAAAGTATAAGTAACAGGAATTTTTCACTTCTATTATAATCTTATTAGTCTATTTTTACATATGTGTTCAGTTGTTGGGCAAAATGTTATTGTTTGGCAAACAACTGAACTTCATTTCACTGTCTTCTTGCTTGTATGACTTTGCGGTTGGAAAATGATATTACAAACCATGTCACAGGGTGCACAGAGCTACTTTTCTGTGGACCAAATAAAGTCACATAGTAGCCCTTGACAAACTCTGTGGTTGTGGATTCATGCTATGGCCCTGGCCATCCACCAACTCCAAGAAAGCACTTTATTTTGTTTCCCCTTAGCCCAGAGCATAAAGAGGCCAACCAACTGGATGACCTGATCATAGGCAAAGCCTAGAGTCAGAATTTTAAGCCTGGAGTGTCTATAGATTCAGGGAGAAATGATGGACCTGGTTAATACTGTTACCCCTACAAAAATCTTACAGCTATTTTAAACTAAACAAGCAGCATCTAGTTTTACTTCAAAAGTGACTTCTTCATGACAAGCCAGAGTTGGAGAAGACACTCAATGCAGTGCCCACCACATTGCAAAAGAGTATTTAATCAGGCACCATCAGTATTGACTGAGTCACAGAACAACTCCAGAAACACTTCACTTCCAGGTTTCCAGTGTTATCCACTCACAGTGACTGTGTGAGAGAAACAGTAGGGAACAATCACTGAGATGCTATGGGATAGACAGACTTTTGAAAAATTCAAACTCAGACTGGAAAGCACATGGGCAATGTTATCCATGATGAGACACCATGTCAGGCAAGTATGACTTTCAAAAGTAGTTTTATCTAAAATGGCTACCATTAAGTACTACTATTGTCTGAAGCCCACCCCCTACAACTGTCTAAATCCAGAATATATCAAAGATTTTCCATCTAGCATAATGAGTAAGGATATACTTTGGCTTGGAGACTTGCCACAGCATTAGTTGAAGCGAGTCTCTAATGCAAGGAAAACAGTTCATAAAATTATACACTACAAGGTAAGGTGGACAGAACTATGAATTGAAGGGTTCCAAAACTGCATAACAGGGAAATAATCCATTCATACAAAAACACAAAGGCATATTTTGATGGGGGACTCATTTTTTCTCTTTTTCCTTCATTAATTTTTAGTGGTTGGGAAATTTATCTCTTTTGTTGTTTTTGTTGCTTTTGTACTTTTAACTTTTTTCTTCTTTCTTTTGCTTATTTATTTTGTTCTTTTTTTTGTTTGAACATTTTTATTACTTTTATATAATATCAATTTCCTTTTACTCCTCCATAGGATCCTTTACCTTACTTTTCTCTTCTCATCATCATTTAATTTTTTCATATTTTACTTATTTCTTTCCCCAGTTCTCCACCACTTCTATCTTCACTAAAATCACCAGCTTTATGAGTCTAGATAGTTAATTCTATTAATGTTGAATAATTTTCTCTTGTTGGTGAAGGTATAGTTGTTGCATTTAGTAGACATTTGCTGTACATTAGTATTTCTTGTCTTAGTATTTATACTGTAATTATAGATCTCTTTTCTATGGTTAAGAGTGATACATTATTGTTTTTTTTTTATTTTAAAGAGTGTAAACTAAACATAAAAAAACAGAACAAAGCAGATCAGAAGAAAACAATGTAAGACACAGATTTCAAAGCAAGGCAACAGGAGATCATCACTGTCTATCATATGTCTCTTATTTTCTTCTAAATAGTTGTCCATATCTTCACACACAATGAATTCATACAAAAAAAATAGTATTAAACTGATAAGAACAGAATGATGAAAGCATTTTAGGCCTTCAAAACCAGACAATAGGGAAATCAACAATGTTTTCCATAATGTCTCTTCTTCTCTTCAAAATAGTTGTCCATACCTTCATATATATTGAAATTAAACAATACAAAACAGACTAAAATCACTCTGAACAAATAATAATAGTATTACTGGATTTCACAGCATGATGCTACAGAGTCAGCACTGGGAACCACAGTGTCTATTTTTCTTCAAAGTAGCTGTTCATTTCTTCATGCATTATATAATTGATTCTCATAAAATGTTTAGGAGAAGTGCTAAGCATGTGTGAGTCTCTACATGTATACCTATCCTTTCTGTGTTAGAGGGAAAAACAAAAAAGCCAAATTCCTAGAAAAACATGAAACAAAAAAGACTAATAAATAACCTTCAAAACAAGGTGGTAGGCACATAACCAGGGTTGTTATTTTATGTAATGATCTTCAAGAGTTCCTCAGATCACCATACAATAATATACACAATCTTATGAATATTAAATACTTTGTTCCAAGAACTTATAGAATTTGTAGTACAATCATCTTAGCTATTATAAGTGTGTTTACATAATTTTAGATATTTTTCTTTTCCCTTCCTTTTTCTTTTTCCTCATTTTCTATGAGATATTATTTTTCCCCTTTAAGCAGATTCTTATCCTTTCACTGTAATTACTGAGTTTTTTGTATCTTATGTACTCTTACCATTTCTTACATTACAGAAACTATATGGAATTTACCCATGTGAGTTGATTTATTTCACTTATGAGTATGGTCTTGAGTTGCATCCATTTACTTATAAATATCTCAGTGTGATCATTCTTTATAGCTGAGTAGTACTCCACTGGATAGAGGACATATCAGATATTAAACTGCAGATACTACACTTGATCTTAGCCAAAAGGCTGAGAAGTGATACATTATTGGTACGTAAGGTATATAAATATCCTGTTTATATTTTACCCTACTATTGTTGCTGATTTGATTGCTATTGTCAATGTGACATAGTTGCTGCTATTAATTGATTTCTGTGTATGCCAATATCTGGCTTGTCTTTATGTCATTAACAAATGGTAATGACACAAAAGTGTCATAGAAATTTGGTCCATTCACAATTAAGTGGGTTCTGAGCCAAGTGCATTGGATTCTCTCCCACATAGAAAAGTGCTATATCTTGGGAGAGAGGTAAGTTGGTATAATTACCTATGCCAGCATGCGCGCCAGAAAATCTGACACTAAGAAAATAGATCTCCATATAAGAAACTGTATCCACTATAATCAACCAGCAAACTTCAACATCCCCCCCACAGACACACACACACACACACACACACACACACACAGAGAGAGAGAGAGAGAGAGAGAGAGAGAGAGAGAGAGAGAGAGAGAGAATCAAAATAAAACAATAGAAACATGAGAAGATGAGCCAACAAAATGCCTCCCAAAATACACAACTTCCTTAAACCTGATCCATCGGCATCAAGAAAAATGACATCCAAAGCCACACAGCCTAATTATTTGAAAGGATAAAAAAGAGGATAAAACCAAATCAATAAAGTGCTCAATGACTTCAAAGAAGGTATTACTAAACCAATAAAAAACCTAATAAAGGGATCAATGACTTTATAGAAGCCTCTAATATGAAGCTAACTGAAATTAACAAAACTATACAAAACATGCATGAGTACTTTACCAAAGAATTAGAGTCTGTGACCAGCAAAACAAGTGATATGATTATGTGAAACATGCCATTATCATATGTGCATATTGCAAAAGTTGAAGTAAAGATTCTTTTCTAGAGTGCTAGTGATATTTTTACTGCTTTTCTTTCTTTTTTATTTAAAGAGAAAAAGCATGAAAATGATTGAAATAATACAGAATTTCAAAAAAAGATAAACAGTATGAAATCATTAGTTGATAAATTACATATTGTCCTCTTAGAAATAGTTGTTCAAGTTACAGAATTAAAGCATGCAAAGTAGACATTCACACAGTGAGACTGTAAACAGCTACACATGCATAGGTCTCTACATGTATTTCTATACTTTCTGTAATAGAGGGAACATAAAACATAGCAAGATAAAACAAAACAAATTCCTATAAGATCATGAAACCAAATAGTCATATAAAATCACAGTACAAGGTGATTAACAATGGTTACTGTGTTGTCTCTTGTTATCTTCAATAGAATTGTCTATATCATCAGGTATAATTGAATATAGCATTATAATTAAATATAGTAGTACATAACAATATTAGTAAAAATAAAACATTGTAGACAGTGTAAAATTTCGAAGGCAGGTAATAATTTCGAAGGCAGAGTGGATATTCTAGTGAATATTGTCATCTTCAGTGTAGTTGCCTATACTCTTAGACTTGACACTATCAATCATAATAGCTTTGAATAAAATCTATCAAAACAAAACATCAATCTAGCAAGCCAAATTCAATTAAGATCAGTCATGGTAAAAAAGTGTAAGTTATACAGAGCTTCAGATTAAGATAATAGGAAATTAAGGATGATTATGGTACTATATCCTGCTATTATCAGAGTAACTGTCTGTGCCCTCAAATCTAGTAGAAGTAGACAAACTGGAACAGAATATAATCCATCTAAGCAGAGTGACGTGATTAATGTGGATTTTAAATTCTGGTACACTGTTAACAATATCCTTTGCCTTCTCTTTTTAGACTATTCGTCCTCTCTCACTCCCACAGCGTGCTGCACATTTTGGGTCCCACCAACTCCCTCAGTTTTTAGATTGGCGGGGGCAACCTGCTTTTTACCTAGCTGGTTCTGAAACTTCTCACTCCTGAATTTGATCTCAAGTTGTATTCCTTCACCTACAAAAGCCTCAAGGTTTTCCTTCATTATATTTGAGTAGTTCTCTACTGCACATAAGTTTCCTGTATTGCCAACCTATCTGTAGGTGGTGGTCGAGTTACTCCAATTTTTCTCTGGATCCCTGTCACATAGAGCATTGTTTTCTCATATTTCCAGTCCATAAAACTCTCTCAGGTTGATTATAGTTCCTACACAGAGCATCTCAATGGACCCTAGCTCCTGATCTACTCTGCCTGTCTTTTTTTCTAGTGTATCAAGGCCATTTATGTTAGAGATTATAGCCAACCGTCTCTGCCTCATTTCTGCTATTCTATTTTTCTGCCTTTGTTTGTCTACTTTTCTCCTTCATTCTACTGGCTGCCACATTCATTGAGGCCTTTCTGCCACTGTTCCTAAAATCCTGCTATTTTTTTTCTCTCTCTAGAGTGTCCTTCATTATTCTCTGTAGGGTTGGATTGGCAGTCACAAGTTCCCCCAGTTCCTTTTTGTCATGGAAGCATCTTGTTTTTCCATTAATTTCTAGTGACAGTTTTGAAGGGTACATCAATCTGGGCTGGAGGTTGTTTTTTTTTTCAGGGTTTAGATTACTTTGCTCCAAGCTCTTCTTAATCTGACGGTCTGTGTCAGGAAGACTGCCATGATCTTGATGAGCTATCCTTTATAGGTAATGTTTCTTTTTCTCTGACAGCTTTTAATATTCTGTTTTTAGATTGAATTTCTGGTGTCTTGATTATTATATGTCTGGTTATTATATGTCTTGATTATTATATGATTATTATATGTTTTGGTTGTATGTGGCTGAAGTTCTGTATGCCTCACATAACCAAATATCATTTTCTTTTCCCATGCTTGGGAAGTTTTCTTTAATTATTTCTGTAAATAGCCTTTGTAATTCACCTGTTTTTATTCCTGCTTCTTCATGTTTCTTATTCTTAAATCATAGATTCTCTTGTCATCTTGTAGCCTTTGTATTGTTACTGCCTGTTTCCTTGTTATTTTTAAGAGATCTTTCATGATCACACATTACAAACTTGTCTTCAAGTTTTGGTAGTTTATCCTTAGTTTCTTTTAAGAAGTTTTGCCAGCTTTCAATGGAGTTTTTAGTTTAGTTTAGTTTTTAGTTTCCTGGTAATCTCTGTGAATATGCTTCATATATTCTAGATTTTCTTTATATTCTTTATCAAATGTTTCTCTCCTTTTTTGTGTTCCTCACTTCTTGCATCTGTGTCTTCTTGAGAGGTACTTAGCATTTCTTTATTAATATACTTATATCTTGTTTTATCTGATTGAATATTTCAGTTTTGAACTTGTCTACAAGGTCCTGAACATATCTGTTAATGTCCATTGAAGCCATGTCTGATGTTGCATGTTTGATGCCCTCAGTCTCTTTTGTTTTTCCCTCTCCTTGATCAGTGTTCTCAGGGTTTTGGGCTGGGGGCTTTTTCTTGTTTCTCTCTCTTGTCATGTTTTTGGTTTCTTCCATACAGGTGTATAGTGGAGGTCTTAGGCCCTTTCCTTGTTGGTTATGCTTCTTCTGAAAGCATGCTGGTGAGGGATTTCTGACCTCTCCTCTTTGTTCTTGTCACTGAGGGATAAGCAGGGGCTGTGTATGTTGGCCCTTCCTCACAGGGCCAGTCAAACTTCAGGGGCCTTCACCAGGTTAGTGTGTGCTAGGCATAGGGAATCAGTTTGGGACAGCTTATTGGGTCCCAGCTAGGGGCGTCACCTAGGCCAAGCAAATACCATGAATCTGCTTTGGGGAGTGAGCAACCACTGTTGTTCCTAGTTCAGGCTCCTCCTGCCCAATTCCAACATATTTCCCATTTTGTCATGCCCTTTCTGTGTGTGTGGGGGTCTTATTCCCAGCACTGACCATGGATTAGTGGAGGTCCCTTCACTGGCTCCATTCTCCATTGTGCTCTCTGACCCCCAATTTCAGCATGCCTGTGGCTCCTGTGAGTCACAGCAGGAGTGAGTTTGGGCAGCTCTGCAGGTCATGGTGGGTCACAGCAGGTGCAAGTTTGGACAGCTTGGCAGGTCACAGCAAAAGTGCTGTGTGTGCTAATTTTAGTTGTTCCAATTGTAGCCCTGAGACTGCGTGTTTGATGAGCTTTTTGCATTTTTGTTTTTTCCTGTGTCAAGAGGATCCATCTCTCTCTGTCTGGATCTCCCCAGGATGTTTTATTCTGGCATATGAATTGTTTCTCTCCAGGAGGCTCTGTATTTTGTTGCTCACTGTTTGGCCATCTTTAGCTCCTCTCCATTTTTACTGCTTTTCATATGGGAATTTATTGCTGATGCTATTTTTTATACTTTGTATACCAAAAACTAGTTGATGTTGAAAATGTTGATGTGTATTTCATAGACACTCAACAAATATTAAAAACTCAAAAAGAATCAGAGCCCATGAAAAGATACCAAATTGAAACTCAAAAGAATAAAATTTTTTCTGAGCATATAGGCTCCAGAATGTGAAGACAGAGGGTCAGAACTAGAATATGTGGCTAATGTCAGTGATGTTATTCAGAGATATTTGTAAAACAATAAGAAAACACAAAAAGTGGTTCCAGCATCTGCCAGACAACACAAAAAAGACTAATCTAAGATTATTTGGAATTAGTGAAAATTTAGAAGATAGCTTAAATGGAATTTTAAAAAAAACTTGTTTTCAGAAATAATAGCAAAAATCTTTCCAAATATGAGGAAAGAATTTAACATGCAGAAAAGTGAGGCATGTAGAATCTCAAGTAGTCACATTTGCAAAAGAGGTTCTGCATGACATATCATCGTCAAAACCAGAGAAGTCCAACAAAAGGACTTACTCTTAAATGCTATTAGAGGAAAGCAACTAATCTGGTATAAGGGCAAAACCAGTAGAGCAGCAAAAGAATTCTAACATAAACTTTAAGGCCAGGATACATTGAAATAAAGTTGCCACACTTGGGCCAACAAACCCTGATAAGAGAGATAAGTGAGGACATAAGCAATACAAAATATGTAAGGCTTTCAAGGACCCTACACTGGAATGGAGTTCTGAATTGTCTTAAACTTCATTTTATTGAGTTACAGAAAAAGGCATTATGTTCTGCTGAATATGGGCACATATTTTAGATTAGAAAGACATAATGATGATTATGCCAAATTGTTGAATTTGTTAAATTGTTCTTAGGATGTTCCTCCTTGTTTCACCAATAGGGTTTGCATCTGTCTGAGGTGACAGAAAGTTTCCTCTTCAAGATGTTCTGATTGCACAAGGTCAGCAGTCTTCTGCACCTGAATTCAGAACAAGCAGATGTTAACTTGTTAGATGCTACAAGGAACTGCACATAAAGTGTTTGGATTCATAAAAGAAAACAACTTCCCATAAGAGACTGATACATCCTAAACAGCTACCTTTCAAAATTCACATAAAAATTAGGTATTTCCATGAGAAAGAACACCTAGATAAATTCATGATCATCAAACCAGCACTCAACCAATTTCTCAAGGATATACTAGAGGAATGTAACCAATGCCAAAATGTTTAAAGGATGAATACATCATCAGGATAAACAGTTAAATAGAAAGGGGAAAGGGAATCAGCAAAAGTAAAATAATGCAATAACATAAATTAGTCAATATTTTTCAGCAATAATTATCAATGTGAATGGTGTCCATACTCTGGTCCAATACACACATAGGCAAAATTGACCAAAACTTAAAACCCAGTATTATGTTATATGCAACAAACGTTTAATCCTAAGTGAAATTCATGGACTAAAATATCAAAGAATGAAAAACATGCAATGGGAACATAAAAAACAGTAGAAGTAGCTATTATATTTTCAATGTGGACTTCAAGACAAAACTGATTAGAAGAGGCAAATAAGATCACTACATGTAGGTTAAGGTTTCAATTCAACAGGAAGAGATAACAATTATAAATATGTATGAATCAAATACAAACACACCTTTATAAAAGAAACATTAATGAACATAAAATATTAGATACATATTAGCATAGTTTTAGTAGAAGACCCCCCCAATGTCACAAATAAAAAGAAAACATAGACAAAAAAACAAGCAAAAATATCAGAGTTGAACCGAACATTCAAACAAATAAAATTAATGTATATCTATAGTGTTCCACTCATTAAAATACACATTATTTCAGCAACATGTAGAACTTTCTTCAGAATAGACCACATATTACCAATAAAATGTTTTAAAATCAATTCAAAAGAATAAAAATTATACTATCAGTGCATAGCACAATGAAACTAGAAATCAAAGGCAAAACAAACTAAAGAAATTATGCAAATGTATGTAAATTAGACAACACAGACTTGAATAATCAACAAGGCACCAAAGAAATTAGACAGTTCCTTCAATCAAATAATGATAGTGTAACACACCAGAAAGTATGGGACACAATGAAAACAGTCCTAGGTTTGAATCTATAAGCACTGACTAATATATTGACAGACCAATGGACAACATTATGGTAACTAGGAAAAAGCTGAAAGTTTTCCCTCTAAACTCAAGATGAAGACAAGGTATACATATACAATGTGTGTGTTCAAATTCAGAATTCATAAGCAATTCTGAAAGCTTAATGACAAAAACAATTACTTGATTAAAAATGTGCAATAGATACAAGCAGACATTTCCTAAAAGAAAACATAAAAATGAGCAACAGGCACAATAAAAATACTCAACACCATTTCTTATCATGGAAAGTTAAATGAAAACAGAGTGAGTTATCACTTCACCCCAGTAAAAATGAACATTTGAAAAGACTAAAAATGAAACTTGCTGGCAAAGATGTGTAGAAAAGGGAGCCATTACAAATTATATGTAAATGTAAATTGAGTGGCAATTATTGAACACCATATGGATGGTCCTCAAAAAAATTAAATGAAGAACTACCACATAAGCCAGTCATCTAACCAGTGTATACACATACAAGGGAAATGAAATTAATATTTTGAATAGTCATGTATATTCCAATGTACACTGCATCATTACTCATGAAGCCCAAGAAATGAAAACAATCTATCCATCACCAGATGAATGGATAATAAAGAAATGTTATACATGTACACAGTGCAATACTAGTTAGATATAAATTGAATGAAACCCTTTCATTTTTGATAATAGAGATGATGCTGGAAATTACTATATTAAGTGAAATAAATCAGGCAGAGACAAACAAGTACTGCACAATCTCACTGAATTATAGAATGTAAAAAATTGATCTCATTAACATGGAGAGTAAAATGGTGATTACAGGAAGCCAAGGATGTTGAGGGCTAAGTACCAATCTGTACTAAATTACCATGAGGATCAAGGAGCTCTGCAATACTATTACACAGTAAAGTGACTATGAATGACAATTGTATACTATAGGTTTCTAAACCTAGACAAAAATATTTTGGAACTTTTCACCACAAAGAAATAACAAGTGTTTCAGGATATAATATGATTGATGTAATTTAAATATGCAATGCAAATTTTTTTTGTACCAGGAATTGAATTGAATACCTTTCATTTGCCAAGCAGGTGCTTATGCCACTGAGCCATTCCCTAGCCCTCTTGGGGCACTTTTAAAGGGGAAAATTACCACTGAGTACCAACCTATGAATTATCAAAATGCCCTATATAATAAAAACTATGTCTATTTTTATTAGAGTAACTCTTACTCTAAGAACAGAGAAAAGTTTTTGGAGGGCCATTTGCTTTGGTTTTCTGCCTTCTCCTGATCTTCCCTCTAGTCTCGCAAAATATGCATTTGTGTGTGTGTAGATATATAAATAGCTTGTTTGTCAGTGTCATTTTTGGAGATATTAATGACTTGAAACCAAGTAATTATAATCACATTTCTATTTTCTGAATTTTTAACTCAATTTTTAAAACAAATTTTTCACTATTATATGTTTTTGAATAAATAATTTCATATCAATTTAAAAATGGCTCTATTCCCATATTAAAGCTTTTACAATTCATTTATAGAGTATTTGTATAAATTGAAGTATAAATTAATATAATACTAACTTTTATTATCTGGCAATTTTTTGTTTGTTTTTGTTCTTTTGAGACAAAGTCTCGCTATGTCATTCTGGCTGTCCTTAAACTCACTATGTACCCCAGGCTGTCCTTAAACTCACAACAATCATACTTCCTTAGCTTCTTGAGTGCTGGGATTACAGGCTTGTGCCACCACATTTGGCTTTCTGGCAAAGTTAAATATAGAGATTACTTGGAACACTAATATTTCCTGTGGAATTATTTATTAGAATTATTAAAACTCTCTAAAACTGTTACTCACAGATCATCTCCAATAACCCAGCCCCATAATTTAAGATGACACAAGCAATATTAAACTCTTCTATCAGCTATTTGTAGTTAACATAGATAAAATTTGAAGGTGTGTCCTTAAAGTCAAGAGTGTACCCCAGGAATTGAGAAACTTTTTCTGTAAAGGTTTACACAGTAAAGCAGTTAGGATTTGTAAGCCATATATTATCTATCTTTAGTGGATTTTGCTTGTGCTACATAATTAAATTTGTTTTGTGAAATTGCCAATATAAACTCAACCTTGGTCAGTTTTTCCTTTTCCAGATTCTCTCCACTACCTCCATTCCCTGATCCCTTTTCCCATCTCCCTTTCCCTATCTCTGTGTCCTACAATCTCTTTTTTATTTTACTCCCTATTTATATATTAGGTTTTTTAATACAAGATAAATCATGTAATATTTAATTTTCTGTGTATGACTTATTTCATTTAACACTATGGTCCCCAGATCCATATATTTGCCAGAAAATGACATGAATTCATTCTTCTTTATAGATAAGTAAAATTCCATTTTGTATATATACATCATGATTTCTTCATTCATTTGTCCATTTATGTGCATCTAGGCTGTTTCCAGATCTTTGTTTTCAATTTTGACTTGTTGCATTAAAACAACCATAGAATATATGTAAATGAATGAGCATGGTTTTATTCAAATAAGATTTTATTTACAAAAATAGTGCAGCCCTTAATCTGTCAAATCTTTCAATATGTAATAATGCATTTTCAGTGGTGTTTCTACATGTTTTTTTTTATTTTGCTTTGTTTTCATTTCCAGACATATTTCATAGAGGTTAAGGGAAAATAAATTTTCAGATATTTTCAAAAACTGAAAATTTGAAGAAATTAAAACACATGAACTTTATTACATCCTCTTTCCTAATTATTTCCCTTTATAGCAATGTGCATTTTCTTCTAGCTATAACAGTAGCCTCACAGGAAAAAGGAAACAATTATCAATGGAAACTCTACTCATATTAAAATGAGGTCTGCAAAGGATCTTTTCCCAAAGGAATGAGTGAAACAGAAATACATTTGCTCCTTTGAAAACACTGCTGGGGAACTGATTTAATGCTGAGTAGAGCAACAAAAGGAAAAGAAAATTAATTCTGAAATTAGAATTGCAACCCAAATTTATTCCTTTCTAGTGATACAAGGAATAACACTCAGTAAAGTTTAAAGTAGCTCTAGGCTAATAGTGCTTATTACTCAGAATAAGGGGTTTGAGATTTAGGCCTGTGAGAATTTCCTGAAAAAATATTGCCAGGCATAATGACCATCACAGTGCAAGCAATCTCCTGAGGTTCAAGTGATACAATGAGCAAAACTAATAATCTACCAAATCAAATTCTGAAAGACTGCAAATATTAGAATCATCATACACACATTATATAAAATAATTATGATTATTATGTTAAGAAATAGAAAACAAGCTTGAAAACATTTAAGTAAAGGAAACTGTAAAAAGTATATAGAAGATGAATAAGAAAAGTATATAGAAGATGAATAAGAATCAAATAGAACATTAAAAATACAAAAAATAAATAACAAAACTTAAAAGGTCAGTGGATGATTTTAACTGTAGACTGGACATAGTCCAAGAAAGAAAGAAATAATATGATTGCTATATTTTATTCCCCAAATTCTCATCAGAAAAAAATGCACAAAGTTAGGGTCAAAGATAAGACAGTTGCTGAAAAGATCAAGTTTAAAAATGAGCCAAGTGCTTTTCATCAGGAGAATAGAAAAGATGATTTTAAGATCTTTCCAGAATTGGACAAACCCTACCCAGTGAAAATTAAAGAATAAAAAACTATAAACATTTCATGTGAAAAGAGAGTTCTAGATGTCCTTGATCAAGAAGGATCTCTTGAATATTAATTGCCTTTGATTCATTTTATTTTGCTCAGCCATCCAGGCACTCAAAGGTCACTCAGGTGTTGTCCAAAGGGACTTGGCCACTGCTTGATCTGGTAGTAGATCTTAGAGGGTCATCTATGTGGTGCTGACTTTTCAGACACACAAAATGTAAGAGTTATAGGGTTATTATTGTCATGCCCAAAAGGAAGTTTTAAGGTATTGGAAGCTTCCATCCTTATTTCAGTGGAAGGACTGAGGAGCCAAGAAGTGTGTTCTTGAAAATGTAGTACACAAAGCTATGAGTGTGAAGCTGAAAATGCAGTGGAGACACTAGAAATTTGAACATGCAAGGTGTTATGGTTAAAACATAGTGACAACTTGAGCAGTTTAGGAGTTTAACTGAGAGACTCAGCAGGTTTCAAGGGTTCTTAGTTTGTAAATATCCTCATCCTGTGCAAAGGAGGGCACAGAGATTTTGTGAGTGCTACATCCATTCTGAAGTGGGAGGGGGTGATGGCCTGTGTACAATTCAGGGAGGAGAAGAGGCTCATTTTCTGCTTTTGCTCTGGCTGCTGCCTTAAAGAGTTGCCCTTTTGCCATGCCATTCTGCCTTGGAGCCAGCCTATGGATTGAAACCTCCACAGTGAGCTAAGTAAACCTTTCCTTCCTTTATTTTGGGTGTCAGGTGTTTTGTCCCAGCAATGAGAGATCCTTGCTCAAGAAGAATCTCTTCAATATTGATTGTCTGTGATTCGTTTTAGTTTTCTCAGCTATCCAGGCACTCAGAGGCCATGCAGCTATTGTCCAAAGGGACTTAACCACTGCTTGATCTGGCAGCAGATCTTGGGGGTCATCCATGGGGTGCTGACTTTTCAAATATGCAAAATGCAGGAGTTATAGGGTTATTATTGTCATGCCAAAAATGGGAGTTTTAAGGTACAGAATCTTTCACTCTTATTTCAGTGGAAGTCCTGGGGAACCAAGAAGTGTGCTGCTGAAAATCCAGTGCATAAATCTCTAAGTGAGAAGCTGAAAATGCAGCAGAGACACCAGAAATTTGAAGATGCCAGGAATGTGAACTATCTGCTAAAAAAGCCACAGGCAATGAGTGGAGTTAGCCCAAGAGAGAGTTATTGATGTTTAAGAGCAACAATGACATAGGGACAGGACTGCCCTAGCAGTTCATATCTCACCTCAATCTGCTCTGGGTGTCAGATACAGTACTATGAAATGTTATATATGACTGTTGTTTTTGTTTGTTGTTTGTTTGTTGTTTTGTTTTATGTTGGTTCCATTTATTTATATTCCCTATTTTTCCCTTTTCTAATGGAATTGATTATCCTCTTCCCTTATATGTTGGAAGTATTTACTTTCTTTTTTTATTTTTAAAGAAGCTTACAGCTAAGTTTTCCTTCAGTGTCAAAGATGATTTGTACTTGGAACTTTTAGCAGTGCTGAAATTGCTAGGACTTTTGTGGTTCTTAAATGTAGACTAAATGCATTTTGTATTATGAGATAGATTTTAGCCATTTGGGGGGTAGCAGTTGAAAGTTATGGTTTAGATCTAAATTGAATCCAGTAATCTCACATTAGAGGTGCTGCTTCAAGAGGGGATTGCCTCACTGGGGCAGTGAATGTGCTGTTAGGATGTAGGGACTGTTTGGAAAAAGTAGGTTATTGATGGTGTGACATACATGATAGATTCTTATCCCTGGATCCTCCCTTCTTTATTTTGCTTAGCCAGTGTAGCAGGAGCATATTTTGTCCACCATGCTGTTCCACCATGCTATTTCTGCCTTGGAGCATGATGACCACAGACTGGGCCCATTAAAATTGTAAGCCAAAATAAATATCTCCTCCCTTAAATGTGAGCATCAAGAATTTTGTCTCAGATATTGAAAAGTGACTTATATAGAGGTGGAGATGAGATGTTTTATCAATGTGTACTTTGATTTCTAGAAGAGAAAAAATATGAAGCTGAAGCATTGTTACAAAGATAATGAAAGCAGGTTTAAAAAAATCTACTGAATCAAAATACCTAATAAATCTAATACAGAAAAAATAAGAACACATCAAGTGCTAGGAATGTATCTGTCATAGAGCACTTGCCTAGCATAAAAGAGGCCTTATGTTTGAGCCTCAGAGCATATAAATTAATACTTGAGAATAACATAGTATAAAAAGTTGAAGTGAGAAAAAAATTTAAGTCCTTTAGAAAAAAAAACACTTAAAGAACAAAAGTTGGAAAGTGAACTGATATGTTTATAGCCACACAAAAAAGGATAAAAGTCAATTATATTGTCAAAAATCTCAAATAAATACATTGTTACTGGAAATTTTATCCCAAGTGAAAATGCTGCTAAAGAATGGAGACTTATGGGTCACTAGGGGAACAGCCAGATGCCAACCTTTTCCTGTGAGTCATCACCATTTCCATACTGTGGGAAAGAGACCAAGAAGTCACCAAGGAACAAGCCCTCCCTGCAAATCAATATCATGTGTGGGTCACTGGGAGAGAGCCAGACACCACCGTTTTCCCATGAGTCAGCACCATTCACATACTGAATGGGAAGAGGACAAGAAGTCAATAAGAAACAAGCCCTCTCGGCAAATCAGTGCTATGTGTGGGTTGCTAGAGGGAGAGCCAGATACCAGCCCTTTTCTCCACAGGGGCTGGGAAGCAAGAAGAGCCCAAGCACTGCCCTGCTGTAAGCAACCATCTGATCTGGAGAAATACAGGTTGTGATGATAGCTATTGAGGTAAAATACAATTTAATGCTTATAGTGTTCAGTGTTTCACTATGTAGGTCTAAAGCTAGTAGTCTGATCATCTATTCAGAGGATAAAAATATGCAATGTAGCATCTATGGGGGATCCACTTCTAAAGCCAGTAGCCATTGTTAATTCCCTATCATCTTGTGTTGAAGCCCTGTGTCATTTTCATTGTTTTGTTTGGTTGGTTTTTATTCTGCTTTGTTTTGTTTGATTTTATTATATCTGATGGCACAGGCAGCTATTTGAAAGATAATAAGATATATTATGGTAGCCATTTTGCATTTACACTTATCCTGTTTTAAAGTACTTTATTGCATTCATTTTTTGATTTTATTCATTCTATTATATTGTTTCATTTGATTTTTACAATGTCTGAAGGTATCTGCAACTATTTTAAAGACAACAAGAGGCATTATGGCAACCATTGTTGATTTCACATTGTTTTGAAGTCCTGTGTCACTCTGGTTTTGGTTGGCTTTATTGTTTTATTTTGCTTGGTTTTATTCACTTTAAAATAAAAATTAAAAAAGAATGGAGAATTCATCAATTCCTTACTGATGCTAAAGTATTCAAAATTTAAAACTCTAAAATAATATTCAGTTATCACAGTTTCTATAGGAAAAATTTGGTCAGGTAGTTCTGCATTGAGATCTGTTGTACAGTTTTATGACAGAGTGGTTAAAGGCAGAATGATGAAAAATGAGAGGAGTCAGGACTGATGATTCATCTCTCTCCATGAAGTATCAGAGCTTCTGCATGTTTGTGTTTCCCTTTGTCATAGATGTTTCAGGCCATCTGACTCCTTTCTTAATTGCTGAAGGCTTCAATAATAATTCCAGGAAAAAATTTAAATCTCCATTGACCATGACAGCCTCATGGTCAATCTAACAATACTCCTTATGTTACTCAAGAGCAGTCCATTGCTAATGGGAAAGAGAAATAAATTCCACTCTCTTTATGAGAAGAATGTCAAACTCACATTTTAATGAGAGTATGTGTGATGTGATATATATTTTTTCCAATGATGGCTATGATATATGTAATATATAATACACATAAAATATACAATATATGTTATGTTTGTATAATGTGATAATGTATATATTAATTACATATATTGTAGCCATCATTGGAAAATTTAATGTGTTCCAACAAACAAACATTTGTTGACAAAAATGATCGCTAATAGGTAATATTAAGACCAAATATAATGAATGCAATAAATGATACAAGAAGAAAACAGAGTAAATTAAATAATTAGAAGTTACTGTGAATAAATATTGTATAAAGTAGTAATATCTAACAGAGTTAATGAACAATATATGAATATATTTTGCAATTTCAAGAACAGTTATAAAATTTGGGAGAAAATTAAAGAGTAGATATCAGCAGCAAAACACATCCTCTTGAGAAATCAGAATCAAGACCCTTGGAAAAAAACAATTTGATAAAGAAAGGAAAAGAAGTAGATCTCTAGGAATTGGGAAGCAGCTAAAAGAAAAAGCAGAAACTATAGGGAAGTTTGAGAAATGGAATACAATGCAGAGAAATGAATGAAGCATACTGGAAAGTTCATCTTGATTCCTGGAAGGGGAACCTGTCTCCACAAACAGGTTAAGTATGGAGGGCTGGCAACTCTACAGAGAAACAATGGACCAGGACAGAAGCACTAGCTCCAAGAAAAGCCTATGGTTATTATAAACTGCAAAAAGAGCATGGAATCACCTCATGCCCATCTACCTTGTGAGTTCCTTTTTTTCCTCACTGTGGACCTGCCCCCCTCATGAATTTGCCCGATAAAAATTTCTAGAAAAGGCAGGATCTTTGGCAAATCCCTTAGGACCCCTTCTGTCTCACTGACAGATGCTTTCTTTCTCTCAATAAATATGGTCTGTTCTTAAAAAGAGCATGGCATCTAGCTCTAGACATGAGTACTTCCACACAACAGGCTAGAATTGGAGAAAAAATACAGTGCAGTTCTTGCCAAATTTTAGAGGGTTTACTCAGGAGCCATTTGGAGAAAAGGTTATTTATTTAAGACTGAGCCACAGAACAACTACAGAAAAACATTGGATTAATGTTTTCAGTATTATTCTATTACATTAACTGGGTGGAAAAATGCTGCAAGAAGTCACAGGGAAGGTATAGGCTAAGCACAGACTCCCTCTTAGAAGTTTAAACTCATGCTGGGAGGGACATGGGACCTATGCTCCGTGATGAGAAGCCAAGATTGGCATGTATGTGGTTCAGAGGCAGCTGAGGCTGCAACTGCTAGCATTAAGTACAGTAATCTGGCACATTGTCTACATCTAGCACAGAGATCAATGGTCTGATTGTTTTCCCCATCTACCAAAATGAGTAATGACATTCTTCAGTTTGTACTGCCACAGTCTGTGGTTATGAATATATTGGCCTCTGGAGCAGGGGAATTCTAAAAAACCCCACAGGCAATAAAACCAGGCAAGAAAACAGTGACTTACTGTACACCAAAACTACAGACCCTGGAAAGGAAACAGTCTTCTAAAAATGAAGACTATTTTTATTAATTTTCTTCCCCTTCTCCTTCATTAGTTTTGTACCAAAGGATTTTTTCTTTTTCTTTTTTTTTAAATATTTTCTTTTCTTGATTTTTTCTACCTTTCTCAATTTTTATCCAATTTTATTAACTTCCTTTTACTCCTTAATAGCATTCTTTACTTCACTTTTTTCTCCTTCTCATTGTTCATTAAATTTTAAAACTTTAATTCTTTCATTCTCCCATTCCTCAGTACTTCTATTTTTATTAGTATAAGCACTAAGCCTGATTAATTTTTAACCAGTTAGCCCTATGCTATTACTGTTAATTTTTTTGGTTTTTTGTTGATGTGTAGTAATTGCATTTAGTAGATATTTACTTTATATAAACATTTAGATTGTGTTAGTGTTTATATTATAGCTAAAGATTTGTATCAGTGATCAAGTTGGATACATCATTGGTTCTTATATCAATGTTCAGTTTGACTTTGAGGCCATTATTTTAGCTGGTTACATAGCTATTTCCAGGGTAGCATAGTTATTCCTATTAATTGATATTCACTGTATGACAATATCTGCATTGCCACTGTGTCATTAACAATACAGCAAGTGATGACTGGTGAGCTTGGAACTAGACCAAATATACTTCATTCTCTCCAAACAAATTAACACAGGTGGTTTGATTTTTTGAGACAGAGGCAAAGGCATACAATTAGGTATGTCCAGAGTGCATCAATGAAAAGCCAACACTAAATAATGACATTTCTATATAAGCAACAAAGTATTTCAGCTACAAACATCAATGCACCCATACACACAAATAGAAACATGAGAAGACAAGGCAGAAAAATGCCTCCAAACACTTCCTGAAAGCTGATCACTGGGATGTTGAAGGGGATGAAATCAAAATCACACAGCTGAATCATTTGAAATGATAAAAAGAGGAGATAAAAATATTAACAAGCTGCTTGATAAGCTCAAAGAAGATATAACTAAGATGATTTAATAAAGAAATGATCAGCAAGTTTACTGAAGACAATAATAAAGATAAATTTGAGTCACTTGTAAGAAAATTGATGTAACTTGAGAGTATAATGTTAAGCGAATTGAATCATACACACAAGCATAAATGTTGTATGGTTTCTCTAACATGAAAAATCAAAAGTATAAATAAAAAATAATATACAATATATGAGAAAAAGTAAAAATAAAAAGTAACACAAAAATATATAAAAAAGACAACTAGATAGGCCTACTGCAAATATAAGGTTAAAAAAAAGATGGGATGTGAGGAAGAGCAAGAATGTAAAGAAACATAAAAAAGAATTTAGATAAACCATATATATGTAGCAAATACCAACAATGGCAGTATTAATTATATGTCACAAATGTGTGCTAATAAATTTGAAAGGCATCTGAGCTAAACAAGACATTAATGAGTAGGTTAACAAAGAATTATGGTCCATCAAAAAGTACCACTCTCAATTAAATAAACCAGAAGATTAAACACACTACTGAAAATATGAGCTACAGAAGTTACCAATATGAGAGGAAAGAAGTACTAGAAAATAAGACAGATGTTGGTGACCAGTTACATAGAGATACCTTAAAAACAATAGTAAATTATGAACATAGGATCTAACATCTCCTAGTTCAAAGAGAACAGGTGGCCTACTCGCCGCCCTGGTGAGCAGCTGGGGCCCCACTGGTGTGCGGGCTAAGAATCAGACATGGATCCATTCACCCCCGCCCCGTTAGCAAGTCAGCACCGGCAGTCTGAGTATCTTTTTGGAGGATGAATGTATACAGCATGGCAAGTAAGAGGGATTTCCTTCTACCATCTCTTAGAAGGCAAATATTTTTATCACTGTTTTGCTCAGTTTTGATTAATGGTACTGCTTTATTCAATATTCTGTAAAGTTCAATATTTTCTTCCATTTTCTTCTACCTGATTGAAAGAACAGGTAATGTGAACAAAATGGGCTGTACTATTGAACCCATTGCTCGTGTCCTGGTGACCTGCTCTGAGGTTCTGTGGTAATTTTACTGCACTGTGGTCACATGGGTTTGTTCTGTCTTGTTCTGCTGTATTTTGCTACCTGCAAAAAAAAAAGGGAGATACGAAAGTAACAAAATACCTCCAAAAATCTCCCAACTTCACCAAAGCTGATCCATGGATCATGGATGAGGAGAAACTAAAAAACAAGGCAACAGAACTATATAAGGTGATTAAAAGTATATAACAACAACAAAACAAGTCAGTAAGGTACTGAGCAACCTGAAACAGGATATAACTAAGCAGATAATGGACTTTAAAAGTAAAAAGAAGAAAAGAAAATGCTTTAGAGGATATGGCTGCATGTATGTTTAAGTGTGTAGGATTGAAAACCATGTTACTAAGTTGTTACTGGATCATTGAACTTCTTTGCAGTCTCACTGTTTGAATGTCTGCTTTGTGTGCTTTAATTTTGTAACTTTAACAACTAGGTCTAAGAAGGCAATATGCAATTTATCAACTAGTGATTTCTTACTGCTTTTTTTTCTAAAATTCTGTATTGTTTCTACCCCTTTTTCTGTCTTGCTTTTTTTTCTCTTTAAATAAAAATTTTAAAAAATTAAAAAAAAGAAATAGCATCAAGTATTACCAAATGGGATCATATCAGATTAAGTGTTCTGTACCACAATGGAA
Source organism: Hydrochoerus hydrochaeris (assembly GCA_004027455.1). Classification (NCBI taxonomy): domain Eukaryota; kingdom Metazoa; phylum Chordata; class Mammalia; order Rodentia; family Hydrochaeridae; genus Hydrochoerus; species Hydrochoerus hydrochaeris. Next base: position 255,855 of record PVLA01000237.1, read on the forward strand.
ACTGCCAACAGTGTAAAGAGACCTATCTACAGAATCGAAAAAACAATGCCATCTAGTTCTCTGACTTTTGACTACTATCTGTATTATATAAGGAAATCCAAAACATTGAGTTGCCAAAAATAAAAGTTCAAATAAAGACATGGGCAAATGAAATGAATGCATGTTTCTCAAAAGAAGTACAAATGATCTATGACTACATGAATAAATGATCAATATTTCTAGCTGTTAGAGAAATGCAAATTAAAACAACAAGGAGTATATACCATATTCCAGAAAAAATGACTGTCATTAAGAATCAAGCAAAAACCTAAGCTGGTGTGGCTGGAGAGCAAAAAGATCACTCTAAGTTGTTGATGGAAGTATGAACTACTATAACCATTATAGAAAGCAGTGTGGAATTCCTCAAAAAACTAAAAATCAATATTGTGCTCAACTATTTCCCTTTTTGATGTCTTCCTGAAAGAGTTAAATGCATTATATTACAGTGACAAACTAGGTTCATTTTATAGCAGCACAATTTATAATAGCTAAACCTTGAATGTTCTCTATATGTCCACAAACAAATGAATGGAAAGCTAAAATATTATATTTATGCACACTGGATTAATACTGTGCCACTAAAAGGATAAACAAGCCATTTTTAGGAGACTATAACATTAAACTAAATAAACCAGACATACAAGCTTAAATATTGCACAGTTTCTACTGTATGAGAAACCCAGCATATAAATAAAGAGCAATATAAAAGATAGATCATAGGAAATAAAGAGATAGGTTTTTTTTACTAAAAGGTAAAGGGACCAAGAGCTGGAAGGAAAAAGGAGGAGGGGAAGAAAAAGATATGAAAAAATAATTAATAGGTATTCTCTTTAAAACTACAGTTGGTATGCTGTAATTAATGTACACAATAGGCATTATGTACATTTGCTAACTTCCCATGAGGAATGTAATCATTATGTAGTGCAAGCATGTATCAAAAAAAATTAAAAATAGTCCAGAATTCCTATTTCATAGATTATGGGTTGTACAAATTTATTTTATTTATCTAATTTTATACATGTTTAAAATCTTTCAAAGGACTTCCAAGGAAGATAACAGTGATGAACAGCGTAGAAATAACCTCCCTAATATTTAGTGTCCATACACTGGAATACAGTAATGTGAAATAGCAGAGGAGGGGAGTAGGTCCCCTGGATACAGGAATGATCTGAAATGAAAATTGAAGCCTATAGGGAAAGCAAAGGTAAACAGTTCAACAAAGAAGAAGGAGAAGGTGACAACAGTGGCAAGTGGTGTTTGCTCCCTGAGCACTGACTCACAGCATGACAGGAGAAACTCGAACCTATAGATGCTCAGTGACTGCTGGTGATACCAGAAGATTTCACAGAGAAACATATCAGTGAAACTTAGCAGTGGATGCAACAGACTACAGTGGCTAATGAGTTGAGATCAGACTTTTCTCAGCAGAGGACAATTGGCCAGTAGCCATCTTAGAGAGGGGCTAACTGAGCTCAAAATTCAATAGCTGTAGTCTAAGTCCATCAAGTGGCAGCAAGTGGCAGGGTCAGGCTGACCAGTCAGCAGATCAGGGGCACAAATTCAAGCCAGCAACAGGCAAATTGAGTATTTCCAGCTGAATAAATTGAATCTCAATCTCACATCCATTACCCTGCCATAAAACTACAGCTGGCATGCTGGGATAGATCTGGATCCTGTATGCCCACTTTGTCTACCAGTGAAATTAGAGTCATACCTTGAAGTGGGCCATTCTTTCTTTTTTATTTTGTCTTTTTTATTTCTGTTTTTATTTCTTGTTTTTATGTGAGTGTAGTTTTCTATTGCTCTGTTCTGTTCTTTTTATTTCTTCTTTCTTTTCCATCAGTTTCTCAAAGTTTGAGTAAGATTTCTTTGTCCTCAGCCTTGCTTCTAATCCCTTCGTTCTCTTCCTCTTCTACTTCCATTTCTTCTTCTGCTGCTGCTGCTGCTTATTCTTCTTCTACTACTACTATTTTCATATATTTCCCATATTCTCTTTGAAAATTTCTCCCCTGGGGGTAAAATCATCATATTGAGAGTTGATTTACTGTGCAAAATTTTCTGGTTTGTTTTAGAAGTTCTTATATAACCACAAATCTAGTTGATATGGCTAAAAGCAGCATAAAACAGGTATCATATTTTATCATTTTGTACACTGTGTTTGATGCTACTTTTATTGATGATTGTACTACTTTAGCTGAGGTGGCATAATTGTTATAATCAGTTCTTCCGGGTATGACAAGAACGAGATTCTCCCAAGGGCCATAAAAAAATTCTGTATGCCAGTGCCAAAGAACTAGGAACTAGAACAAATAGGCACCAGCTTCTCATCTCCAATTAATTGAAAATGCTGGATCTTCCAACAAACTCAAACCCAAAAATTGCCTACATTTGGAATATATCTCTGAGAAGTAGTAATCTAAGCATTCTAAATGTTAGCAACAAAACTACTCACCATAACCAATTTATAAGCATCAACAAAGGAATTAAACTTAAAAAAGAAAGAAAGAAAGAAAGAAAGAAAGAAAGAAAGAAAGAAAGAAAGAAAATGAGAGAACACTTAGGCAAACACAATCTCTGACTTTCAGCTTACTGAAAGCAAACCTAGGGGACAATGAGGTGGAATACTTTGAAGCACAACCACCTGCACTGTAATAAAGCAGATGAATGAGGCTCTAGAAAAAATCAAATCAGAAATAATTCCTCAGATAGCTATAGAGATGGTAACCACAATGAAAGACATGCCTAGTGGCTCTAGAGCAGATACAGATATAAAAAAATAGTGAAGCTTAAGAAAATGATGGAAACCATGAAGGCCCAACATAAAAATGATATGGAATTCATTAAACAGATTCAAACATATATCTAAGATATTAAAATATCCATTGCAAGTATACACAGCATAATGAGCCAATGTGAGAACAGAGTGTCAGATATAGAAGAAAGCACTGAGCTTATCAGTCATGCAAAGAAACATTTCTTAAAAATAGAAAGAGGTCATGGAAAATAAATCCAACAGCTGTTAGATGATGCAAAGAAAAATAATGAAAAATTGATTAGAGTCAATGAAAAAGTAGGAGATAGCACAAACTATATTAAAAAAGAAAACATTCACAGAAATAATGGCAGAAAACTTCCCAATCAGGGAAAAAGAATTTGACATAGATATAATTGAGTTAAACAGAATATGAACCAGCCATGATGAAAATAATTCTAGACCAAGACATAGAATAATTAAGATTCAAGAAATTCAACATGGAAAAAAAATTAAAAGAAAGAAATAACTTATAAAGGAAAATCTGAAAAAATTAGAGCACACTTCTCAACATCAACCCTCATGTAAAGGAGAGCTTGGAGTGAAGTGTTTCTTTATCTAGAAGAAAACAACCTCCAACACAGATTGATGAACCACACAAAAATCTTTCAGTGTTGGAGAAATGACATTCTACTATGACAATGAATACCTGAAGAAATCCATGACCAACAAACCAGCACTCCAAAATGTTTTGAAAGACATTTTAGGAAGAGACAACAAGAACTATATCTCCATGAACCCCAGGAGAATGAATTCACCTAGAAATACAAGCAATTAAAAAGAGGGGGGCAAATGAGAACTGAAAACAGAAAAATAACATGACAAGAATAAATCAATACATATCAGATATACCATCAACATTTATAGCCTTCATTCACTAATCAAAAGAAATAATTTGGCAGAATGGATTGCGAATGAAGATCCAACAAAATGGTGCATAAATTAACAGATTTAATTCACACACACAAAAATCATGAATTGAAAGTCCAAAGATGAAAAAACAGTATTCCATTCAACAGAAACTCAGAAAACATCAGGGATAGCTATTCTAATTGGAAACAAAATGTATTAATGTATTTTAAGCCAACACTGATTAAGAGAAGATAAGAAGTTTACTACAAACACTTAAAGGGAACAATACAAAAAGAAGAGATAAAAAACATAAATATATATGTGCCAATTACTAGTTCCCCAAGCTATATAAAACAAATACTAATGGACAATGTAAAAAATCAAATAAATGTTAATATAATTGTAATGGACAATTTCAATAACCCATGTCAAAACAGATCACCTGCACAGAACAATCAACAATGAAATATGGTAACTGAAATGAATTTTGAACAAATAAACATAGTAATAAAATGCTTATACTGTGCTCTACCTCAGAACATCAGAATACACATTCTTATCAGCTGTATATGGGACATTCTCCAAAAGGGACCACATAATATCTTATAGAACATGCTTAAGTAAATGCAAAGGACTTGAAATTTTCCAGTGCCTATTATCAGATCATAGTGAAATGGAATTCAAAAGAGTAACAAAAGAAACCATAAGAACTCATAAACATATGAAAATAAAATAACAGTCTCCTAAATAATCCATGTTTCATATGAAATTAAAGAAGAAATTAGGTAATTTCTACAATTAAATGATAATGCCAGTACAACATAATGGAATTTATACAATGCAATGAAAGTAGTCCTAATAGTGGAATTTATAGTGGTGAATTCGCCTATCAGAAAAAGAGTGAACTCAAATAAATAAGCTAATGTTGAATCTCAGGCTTCTAGAAAAAGAAAAGCAAGCAAAACCCAAAGCTCATACAAGACAGGAAGGTATAAATTAAAAGAATGAAAAATAGGAAAGCAATAGAACACAATGGAGAATAAGAAAAAAACATAGGGTCAGGGATATACCTCAGTGGCACAGTGCCTGGTAAGATCAAGGTCCTGAGTTTAATTCCCAGTACCAAATAAATAAATAAATAAATACAAAGAATCAATGAAAGAAAGAGTTGCTTATTTATTTGAAATATTAAATAAAATTGACAAACCTGTGGTCAAAGTTACCAAAATAAGGAAAGATGAAACTCAAATCCATGCAATTAAGAATGAAAATGGTGAATTTATTATGGAACCTGTAGGAATTCAAGAGATCAACAATACTTAATTCAAGAAGCTGGATGGTAAGTACAGAAGAAATGGACAGATTCCTAGATATATATGAATTACCAAAGCTAAATAAAGATGATATAAAAATTTTAAATAAACTGATATCAGTCAATGAAATTGAAGATGTAATTTAAAAACCATCAACAAAGACAATCCCAATCCCTGGTAGATCCACTGCTGAATTCTACAAGAAATTTAGAATAAGCTTAATACTGCTCCTTCTCAAACCCTGTAATGAAATTGAAAAAGAAACAGTACTCCCAAATTTATTCCTGGATAAAAGCATTAACCTGGTACCAAAACCCAAAAAAAATCCCATCATAGAAATGAACAGGCAAATTTCATGTAAAAAATAGACACAAAAATGCTCATTAAGATACTGGTAAACACAACACAGCAAAGCATCAAAAATGTTATATACCATGATTTAGTAGAATTCATCTCTGAGATGCAGGAATGAACATATATGAATCAATAAATGTAATACAGCATATTAAGAGATTCAAGGAAAGAATCATATGATCATCTCAAGAGATGCAGAAAAAGTATTTGACCAAATGCAGCACCAATTTATGACAAAAAACTCTACAGAAAATTGGAATAGACAGTCTTTATCTCAATATGGTAAAAGCCATTTATAACAAACCAAAAATCAACATCATAAATGCACAAACACTGAAAGTTTTCACTTTAAAATCAGGAATGATATGAGAATGTCCACTGTCACCACTTATTCAATATAGTTCTGGAAACATTAGCAGAGAAATTAGAAAAAAAGAAGCACATAGAAAAATTAAGGATTGGAAAGGATGAAGTTAAATTTTCATTATTTGCCGGTGACATGGTATGCTACATAGAAGATCCCAAAGGCTCCACCAAAAGACTTACAAATTTAACGTGCAAATTCAGAAGTATAGCTGGATACAAAGTCATCAATGAAAATTCAACAGCTTTTCTGTATACAAGTAGAAAACTCACTGAGAGAGAAATTAGAAATATAATGCCTTTCAAGATATCATCCAAAAACATTGAAATAACTAGGAATGAATTTAATGAAGTAAGTAAAATTCCTCATATTGTAAACCACAGTATTCTGAAAAAAGAGATGGAAAAGGATATAAGAAAACAGAATGATATCCTTTGCTCTTGGGTAGGAAGAACTAATATAGTAAAATGGCCATTCTTTCAAAATTGTTATACAGATTCAGTGCAATCTCAATCAAAATTTCAACATATCTCACATAATTAGAGAAAACAATTTTAAAGTTCATTTAGAACCAGTGGAGATGTAGAATAGCAAAAGAAGTGCTGGCACTAAAGGCAAGGCAGTGAGGACCACAATCCCTGTCTTAAAATTATACTACAGATCTACTGTGATTTAAAAAAATATCTTGCTATTGGGGAGGAACAGACTCATGGCTCAATGGAACAGATTAGAAGATGCATAAACAACTCCAAACACGTTCAGTCACTTTATCTTTGACACAGGAGCCAAATATTATCACTGAAAGAAAGGTAGCCTCTTTAATAAATTGTTTTGAGAAAAAACTATCTTTCCACATGCTAAAGATTAAAACTAAAACCTTATCTTTCACCATGCACCAAACTAAAATTGAAATCAATCAAAGATCTGAGCATTGAAACAGAAATGCTAAATCTGCTGAAAGATATAATAGGTAGAACTCTTGAAAACTTTGGTGTAGGCAAAGACTTGATGAACAAAACAGGAATCACATAGGATATATAACAAAGAACAATTTGGATGTCATCTTATTAAAAAGCCATTGCACTGCAAAAGAAAGCACAAACAGAATGAATGGACATCCCATTGTGTGGGGGAAAAACTTTTGCCATCTGTTCCTCAAATGACTCTAGAATATACATGACTCAAAAAAATTCAGGTTCCCCCCATTTTAAAGGCCCAATCCAAAAATGAGCCTCTGAAATGAATAGCCACTTATCAGATGAAGAAGTAGAAATGGCAAGTAAACATATGAAAAAATGTTCAATGTCACTGGCCACTGAGTGAAAGTTAATGTTGCAAACTAAAACAATGCTGAGATTTCATCTCTCATTCCAGACATAATGGCTATCATAAAAAATTAACCAATTCCAAATTCTGGGGGAAAAATGGACTCTTCTCCACTGTTGGTGGGAGTGTAGACTTTTGTAATCACTGTGGAAATCAGTGCAGTTTCTTCAAAAAACTAAAACTACAGGACCTGTTGAAACCAGTTATTCTCTTTCTTGGTGCCTTCCTGAAAGAATTAAAGACATCATACCACAGCAATATATGCATACCCATGTTTATGGAAGCACAGTTTGTAAAGTTAAATCTTGGGAACAGTCCAAATGTCCATCAATGAATGAGTTGATAAAGAAGATGTGGGTTTTTTTATACAATGGAGTACTACTTTGCCATAAAGAGGGATACACTTGAGACATTTCTGGCTAAATGTATGTACCTTGAGAAATGGGACACAACTGTACAAGTATCCCATGGTTTCTCTGCTGTAAGAAACTGAAAGGATAAATATGGAATGAAATGTACAATAGATATTGAGCAGTGGGAAGAAAATATTCAAATGAGAACAAGGGAGGGAGATGGAGAAATGAAATAAGGGGCAAGAAAATAGAATAGAAGGAAAAAACAAAGCTTTTGTAAATAAGAAGCTGAAGAGGGGTGAAAGGAAGGGGAGGAAAATAGGAATGAAAGAAGCAAAATATGTCATGTACTAGGTAAAGGTTCAAATTCCTACAATGAATATTATCATTATGTATATCTAAAAGGTACCAATAAAATATTAAAACATAATATAAAATGTCCCAATAAAAACTTTTAAAAAGTCACAATAAAAATGTCTTTCATCTATGAAAGAAAAGGATAACTACACATTGAAAATTAACATAATAATGAAGGAAAACAAGCTAGTTCAGGAAAAACTGGTATTAAAAATAATATTAATCCAAAGAAGGAAATGAGGTGAGGAAAAAAATTTAAATACCTATGATATATGAAATACATATAATAAAATGGTGAATTTAAACACAAAATATAGTGATAACCATATGGTGTGTATCAAAAATTTCAGTTATAAAAGAAGATTGATTTTTTTATAATCCAAAAATATATTGTTCACAAAAGTAATACAATATGTTAAATATTATGGTTGAAGAAGATCAAAAGTAAAATTTGAACAGCAGATACAATGCTATGAAAAAGAAAACTGAGGGCTGGAGCTTATGTTTATTGGAAAACTGTCATTTGAACAAGAGAGATTTCCCCCATGATGTGGGGGAAAAATTTTGCCATCTGTTCCTCTAATGACTCTAGAATATATAAAGAACTCAAAAAAATCAGACTCCCCCCAGCTCCTCAGTCTTTATTGATGTGTGCTTTTGTCACTTCCACATTGTCTTATCATCTTTATAAGAGAGCTTCAATGTTGACTGACATATGTCATCTACCTTTTGGGGACTTTGCTGAGATTTGAATGTGGGACTCATGAAACACACTATCACTGAGCTACTTGCATATATTTGTTGTTGAATACCTTTTTTATTTTTTCAAAATTTCAATGACTATTCTACTCTCTCTTAACATATAAATTTTAGAAACTACCTTTGTGATCTGTATTGCATCTTATTGGAACATGTTCTGGATTGTTTTAAATTATAAACTAATTTACAGATATTTGGCATTGAGTATATTGAATCTTCCAGTCCAAAAATATGAGATGTCTTTCCATTTACTTAGGCCTTTTCAGAATTTCTTTTCATTTTACAACTTCCAGAGTAAATATTTTTCTAAAAGTTTGTTTTCTGGTTTTTCTTCTGTCTTCATACTACACTCAACATAAATAACTATGTGACCTCAAAAGACATAGGGTTTCTCAATACCAGCAAGCAAGCAGTAAGTTCTGTGGCAGATACTAGCTGGGTGTTCTCTAATCCAATTTCATTCTGACACCATTCATAGGTTGAGAAATAGTCCCCAAAACTGCCCCCTCCCCATTTTAGATGATTGTTTCAAGCACAAGTATTTTTTTTAAACTGTGCTCCTAATAGATCAGCTATAAGTCAAGGATCCTAAAAGTTACTTCTTGGGTTCAATGAATTTGCCAGAGCATTTTACATAACTAGGGAAACATATTTGCTGGTTTACTATAAAGAATATTACAAAGGATATAATAGTTTATTATAATGAATATTATAAAGTTTTAAGTTTTGAAGAGATGCATAGGGCAAAGTCTGCAGAAAGATTATAGTTTCCATGCCCTCTCTGGGTGTGTCATCTTCAGGAATATCCAACGTGTTCAGATATCAAGATTCTTTCTGAACTTTGTCCTTTGAAGCTTTTATGGAAACTTCATTGCATAGGCATGATTGTTATGAAACATGATGAAGAATCATAGCAATGTCAGTCTATTCAGATTTTTCTTGGCCTGTGTATCATTCTTCATTCCAGGTAATGGGACAGGAATCCTGTGGAATGAAGAGGGTCTTAGGAGCTAATGTCAAGGCTGGATCAAAGAATAAACAAATAAAATTTTAAAAAATAAAAATAAAAAATGGTTGATCAGAGAATTTCTTTATGGCCAGCTCCATAAAGTTGTTAAGATAAGGGTTTATAAGACCTGCCCTGTAACCTAGGAACTGTGGTCAAAAACCACACACACACACACATACCTACATACCCCTATTCACGCCACACACACACACCTCATAAGGTCATACAGTGGTATATAGAAATAATATTGACTTTTAAGTTTATGTAGTACCCTATCATCTTCCAATTTACTACTTTCAAGAAATTTTTGTAGATTCCTTTGAATTTTCTACTTAGACAATAGTGCCATTATTCACTGGATATTTTATTAGACATGCATGTAAAATTCTGTATCTATTGAGATAACTACTCTTATATTTTAAGTTTGTTAATATATTACATTTATTAATTCTGGAATGCTAAATCAGTGTTCCATTTCTAAGATAACTTTTGCTTAGAAAAATTTGTAAACCTTTCTATATACTGTTGTGATTTGCTTGTTAATATTTGGGGATTTACTTGTTCATGTTCATGAGAGTTATTGTTCTACAGTTTTATTTTATGATCTATCTGGTTCTAGTGTCAGTATAATATACATATTATATGATACATGAGGAAATATTTCTCATTTATTTTCTAGAACAAATTATATAAAAATATAAGGACTAAGAGTGTGGGTCAGTGGTAGGGTACTTTCCTAGGATTAGAGATGCCTTGGATTTTCCTCAGTACAAAAAAAAAGTTAAATTTTCTTTGAGTTTTTGGTGAAATTCAGGACTTTTTGGAGGGTTTATAATTATGGATTCAAACTCTTTTATAGATATAAATATTTTAAAATCTGGACTGGCTTGCACTAATTTGTGGTTTTTAAAGACTTGTTCAATTTCATGTAAACTGTAGAATGTACATGAAGAGTTTTTCATAAGATACTGTATTACACTTTTGAAGTTTCATGATGTTGGTTATTTATATTTTCTCTTTTTTCCTACTAATTTTTCTCAAGGAAGCATCTCTTGATTGTATTGATTTTATTATTTTTTGTTCTTAATATAAAACTAAATGATTTTAGTTATATTTATTATTTTTCTCTTGTTTCTTGTATATTACATTAAAATGTCTTCTTATAGTCTTTCTTTTTTTAACATTACAACACAGATACCTAGGACAAATATCACAGATTTGTACCCTCAACTGAGGTCTTTCATATAGTAAACATTTTAAATTATAAATTACATCCTTTCACTCAAACTTTATTCTGCTTCTTTCAATTTGATAAGTTGAATAAGTATTTTCTGTTGACTATGTCATCTAAATTTTATCATTTTTCTTGTGTTTTTCTTTTACAATTTAGGCCTTCCTTATACTGTGTTCTGTAGACAGATTTCTATTAGCAAAAACACAGAAAGCCCTTTCTTCCTGTATCCTGAGCCATACACGGAGGACAAAATCTACCATTAATTGTGAATCTACTACATGCTAGACACCATGCTAGATACTTTTTACATTCTCTATTGATACAAGGAGAATATAGGACCTCCAAATAATTCAAATAATCTAAAACAACTATTACAACTCTTAATCTGCTAGATGTCCAATTCACTGTTCCCCAAAACTGAAGAATGAATTCAAAGGAGGTCAAGAGCAGAAAATATTTGTTGAGGGAAAGAAAGCATCTCTCTCTATGAGAGATAGAAGGGGATCCGTAATATGGGTTGCCCATGAGTCCACTTCTCAAAGGAAGTTTTATTTATTTATTTGGTACTGGAGATCAAACTCACAACCTCACATTTGCCAGGTAGACACTAAACTATAAACCTGGCCCTCAAAGGAAGTTTTATAGCACAAAATCATGAGGTAGGTATAAGATGGGAAAAAACTATGATCAACCAATAAGATTACCACTATAGTTGCTCAGGTCGTATTAGTCCATATGGGGAAGCAGGTCATATAGTAAGTGTGCATGGAAAGAACAGGTACTTTGCTTGGGAGAAGTGAGTCAGCAGCTCTTCCAGGCCCCCAGGCCTGGAGATTTATGTTTATTTAAAATATGAATAATTATTGTTTATGTCTAGGGGAAGTATGTAGACCTAGTCATTTCATCTTTTATTTTGAGTTCTGGCCTTAAAAGAATGCACCCCCCCACCATCAGTTATAATATATCTTCTGCACTAACTTCTTCAAGGGCCCAGTCCTGTCTGACTGCCTATAATTTTTCTAACTAATTTAGCTATCTATAATATTACCCTCTCTGAAGAGGTACCCCTAACTGCTGTGAGGGGTAGGATCAATGACTGTTCTGGTTACTTCAGACTGAAATTAATGATGGTTGTTATGGGCAGTCAGAGACCCTCCACAGAGGGTCTATCTAAAGGCCCTCAATAGATCCCAGACATTGTTGCTTTTGGTAGGCATATAGCTTTAAATTTGGAAAAGACATGGCCAAAGGAACTGTTAAATATGAATGGGCCAAATAATAATATCAACAAAATTATTTTGAATGCAGCCAACAAAAGTTTTCACCAGGAAAAGCTAATAATAACCTCCCACAAAGAAGGTAAGGAGAAAATCTAGGGAATTTAGGATCCAACATGCCATTAGCTTGTCATTTAATATCTTGAACAGTTATTGAGATACTATCAGAAGGATCAGGAAGTTAGATAAAACATTCAGATTTTATAATTGCAGAAATATTCCATTGTGCTGCTGTTAGAATGTCTAATGCCATCAAATTTTAGAGGATGGCTTGCCTCATTAATTTTACTTCTTCATTCAGGAAACAGAGACTAACTGTGGTGTTGTTTAAAATCCATTGGTTGTAGTTAATCAAGGCCTTGATGTACTGCATGATGTTCTCTAATCCTATGGAATGAATAAAGATAGGAGCCAAATGATTATACAAATGAAACATACTTCTAGATCATTGAAGGTATAGACTGGGTAGGTTTTAGGTTCATTGATACTTTTGATACTCCTGCCTTGTAATCACTCAAGTGCATGTGTCCATCTAAGTCCCTCTCTATCCAAGGGATAACCAGGGAGACAAATTTGTTCCACAGTATGAAAGAGTGCCACTGGGGGCTTGCCATCTAATTCCAGGGTGATTAAAGCAGTCTGTTACAAACCAAACTTCAACCTGTAAATTTATATTGTGTACACAGTGCTCTAGGTGATATCAATCCCACATATTTAGTAGAGATAAGGAAATAAGAATAAGAGTAATTTTTTTGTTCTCTATATAAAGGAGCTTTCTAGTAAGTTGTCTTATAACTGGAATTAATCACATATAATCATCGTCAGTATAAATATTGACTTTTTGTGCTTCACTGAGTTGTAATGCCCTAGTAAGAGCTATGAGTTCTACTAGCTGAGCATTAGTCCCAGGGGAAAGTGAGGAACTGTTAATTGTCTGATGTAGAATCACTACTACATACCCTGCCTTTTTGTTCCATTTCCCATCATAGAAGAGGTTCAAGCCAGGATGTGTCTAACAATCTTCTCTGGATTCATATGTATGGAGAATTGCCTGTTTTTACTCATGTCTTTCAGCCTCAATTTTCTTCTTTTCTGGTAGAAAGATGGCAACATCCAAGGGGAATATATCTTTCTAGAAATAGAGCATAATATCTAAAAAGTTGGTTGTCTAACAGCCATAGGCTCCCTTTGGAAAAAAGTAGTCCTTCCACATTGTAAGGTGGCACTGCAGCCTATTTATGCAATGCCTATTTATGACTCAGATACCCTACAGGCTGTTAAGCAGGTCCCTAATCCTGTGTAATCACTCCTATAGCCATGTTCCACCTTTCATCAGTATACAGATTGAAATGGTGTGCTGTCAGAAGGCTCAGTGCTGGGTTATTTACAATCATTTAAAGCTTCTGGAATGCAGTTAGGGAGCCAGGTTCCCAGATGAGAATATGGGTATCTGCTATGTGGGGTTCTTTTATAAGATAATGAAGGTCATGCAATCTCACCATCTTATGCTATTCAAAGGCAACAAAAACCTGTAATTCATAAGAATCACCTTAAATATTTTAGAGACTTGGGATGCAGAAAGGAATATATTGGTTTAATTCTGTCTTTTGGTTTCAGCCATAATTTAAAAAGAATGGGGGAAAAATCCCAGCCTTTTGGTTCCCTTAGATATGGAACGCCTCAAGTATTTTACCGCTAGGCTGCGAAGTTGTGTCTTAGACTTAGAAATTTTATAACCCCTATTGACTCCTGTCTGCTAGGAAATTCAGTGGAGCATCTGTGCCTTGTCTAGAGAACTCTCATGAGACAGTACTTAACAGTATATACATGTACATATTGCAAGCCCATTACCTGGGGAAATTCAAAATATACCAAGTTGTGGGAAAGCATTTGCCTAAAAAATGTGGACCGTCCTGAATCCTTGAGAAAGCACACTCTATAGGTCTAATGTTGAAGATTTTCAAAGCCAAAAAGAAATGGGAAATCTCCATGTAAAGGAATACAAAAGATGTCTTTTAAGCTTAACATTGAAAACCAACTGACAAATTGAGGGATCTGAGAAAGGAGAGCATGTCGGTTAGGTACCACCAAGTAGATTAACAGTACTGCTTTATTTAACAATCTAAATCAATCCTTTATCAACCTTACTCCCCCACTGGATTTTTGGATTCCTAGGATTGGAGTGTTGCATGGGCTGTTACAGGCTTTAAGTAAAATCCTGTGCTCTTGAGTTATCAGTTATAGGCAATAATCCTCTTTAACTTCAAGCCTTAGAAAGTATTGCATCTGGTGAGGAAAAAAATAGTAGGATCTTTGAGATTTATTTGTACTGGAACAGCTCATATTATTCTACGTATTCAACTTTTAGTTCCCCTTACTCAGGATTTATTTCTGTCTTATGAGGGGAAGGCAGTGTACCTGACCTGTATGCATATATATTACAGTATTCAAACAACATAAAATATCCTCTTTGGGAAGGGAATTGGACTTTCAGCCATAATTCAAAAAGAATGGGGGAAAAATCCCAACCCAGTTATGGCCTGTTCTGTGAGAAATTCTGGTGACTTTTTTCACTGAGATATGATGGCTGGAAGGCCACAAATGAAAGCAAAAACCAAGAGACATAAGCCAGTGTCCAGAAATGGACTGATTTTTTTCCTCTATTGTTATTGTTACCAATGGCTCCTCCATGGTGATGACAAAGAGAAGGCAGAGAGCACCCCAGGGTTCTCCAGACTTGCTGGACCAGCTGTGGAGATGTGTCTGAACTGTGAGGCCTTTGCATCAGAGGGCAGTCAGACTTCCAGTGTTCAACTTTGCAGTCAGGGCATGTTTCTGGGGGTGTCTTGTCATAACAGTTCTTATCACAGTCTTTCTTAAGGCTGCCTGGTCTTGCGTAGGAATAGCAGGTGAGTTTAGTCATCAAGCTTTTCTTTGAATCCAGAGATTCAGACTTAGGGTCTACTCCTTTTAATGATACAACAAGGCAGCTGTTTTCTCTTCATTGATTTTTTTTTCTTTCCTTGGCCTCCTCCAGGTCTCTATTATAAAATACTTAGGAGGCAAATATAAGTATCAAGTGAGCTATATGGAGCAAAAGCCATCTTTTGTCACTTTTTTCTAATATCTTCAGCTGACTATATTATAAACTTTTCTTTAAGAATAATCTGTCACCCTTAATGCTCACACTCCTCATACTCTTCAATGAAATTCAAAGGGAAGCAATTATCCCTAATTCATTCATGGAAGTGTTACTCTAACACCAAAACCAGAGAAAGGCACAACCAAAAAAGAAAACTACAGGCCAATCTTCCTAATGA
Source organism: Hydrochoerus hydrochaeris (assembly GCA_004027455.1). Lineage (NCBI taxonomy): Eukaryota > Metazoa > Chordata > Mammalia > Rodentia > Hydrochaeridae > Hydrochoerus > Hydrochoerus hydrochaeris. Next base: position 271,224 of record PVLA01000237.1, read on the forward strand.
ACATAGACGCAAAAATTATCAATAAAATACTGGAAAACAAAATGTAGCAAATCATCAAGAGAGTTACACACCATGACCAAACTGGGTTCACCCCAGGAATGGAGGGATGATTTAACACACACAAAAGAATAAATATAATTCACCATATCAACAGAGCCAAAAATAAGAATTACATCATCACTTCTATAGATGCAGAAAAAGCTCATTCATTATAAGAACCCTACATAAAATTGGAATAGATGGTCTTTATCTCAATATGATGAAAGCCATCTATGACAAATCAAGAGCCAACATCACATTAAAGAACAAAAACTGAAAGCTTTTACTCTAAAATCAGGAACAAGACAAGGATGTTCATTTTCTCCACTCCTATTCTGTATAGTGCTGGAAATATTAGCCAGAACAATTATATGAGAGAGAGAGAGAAATAAAAGGAGTAAGAACATGAGAAGAAAAAGTTAAATTATCACCATTTGCAGACAACATGATACTCTACATAGAAGACTGTCAAAACTCCATTGAAAGACTGCTAGGTACAATAACTAAATTCAGTAATGTAGCTGGATATAATTTCAATGTTCAAAAATAAGTAGCATTCCTATACACAAACAACAAACTCATTGAGGTAGAAATTTAAAAAGCGACACCCTTCACTTAGCATACAAAAAAAAATGAAACACTTAGGAATCAGTCTAACAAAAGAAATAAAAGATCGATTCAGCAAAAGTTGTAAGGCCCTGAAAAAAGAAATTAAAAAGGATCTCAGAAAATGGAAACACATTCCTTTTTCAATAATAGGAAGAACAAATATTGTGAAAATGGCCATTCTCCCAAAATTGTTATACAGATTTAATGCAATCCCAATCAAAATAACACTAGCGTATCTCACAGATCTAGAGAAATCATTCCTAAAATTCATCTGGAACTAAAAATGACCTAGAATATCAAAGGCAATTCTGAGCAATAAAGGCAAGGCAGGAGGCATCTCAATCCCTGATTTTAAGATATACTACAAAGCTACTGTAATAAAACAGCATGGTACTAGAATAAAAACAGACCTGAAGATCAATGGAATAGATTAGAAGATTCAACTACCTCTACAAACACACTCAGCCACCTTATCTTTGATAAAGGGGTCACACATTCATTGGAAGAAAAGTTTTTGCATGTCAAAATAATCCCCAACAGAGTAAAAAGGAAGTCCATGAATTTTGCAAAGATCTTAGTCAACTGTCCCTCAGACAAAGGACTTCTTTCTAGAACATATAAAGAATTTTTAAAAAATCAGACCCAAAATTCAAAGACCCAATCCAAAAATGGACATCTGAAATGTAGACACACATCTCAGATGAAGAAATACAAATGGCAAATAAATACATAAAAAATGTTCAGCATCATTGGTCATTAGACAAATGCAAATTAAAACCACACTGAGATTACATCTCATTCCAGAAAGAATGGCTAGGATAAAGAAAACTACCAACCACAAATGCTGGAGAGGCTGTGGGGTAAAAGGAACACTTCTTGATTGTTGGTGGGAGTGTAGACTAGTGCAGCCACTATGGAGGTCAGTCTGGAGTTTGCTCAAAAAGCTGAGATTGGAAGTCCTATTTGACCCGGCTATTCCACTTCTGGGCATACTCCCAGAAAAAAATGGAAACATCATATGGCAGTGATATATATATACCTATGTTTATACCAACACTATTTGTAATAGCCAGATCTTGAAAACAACCTGAATGCCCATCAACTGATGAATGGTTAAAAAAGTTGTTGTACTTTTATACAATGGAGCACTACTCAGCCATAAAGAATGAGCACATTGAGATTTTTATAAGTAAAAGGATGTAATTTGAGACCATACTCATAAGTGAAATAAATCAAACCTACATGTGTAAATATCATATTGTCTCCCTAGCATAGGAAATGGTAAGAGTTCATAAATACAAAATCATCAATAAATACTGTGAAAGGGTAAGAATCTGCTCAAAGGGGAAAACTATATCTCAGGGGAAAGAAGAAGAAAAAGGAAGGGAAAAGAGAAATATCTAAATTTTCATATACACATTTAAGATAGCTTAGATGATTGTGCTACAAATTCTATTAGTTCTTGCAACACAATATTTAACATTCATAAGATTGGCACAATTTTGCATGTTTGTGTCTGGTGATCTGAGGAACTCTTTTGAAAATCACTATGTAAAACAGCAACCTTAGTTATGTTCCTACCACCTTTTTTTGTATATCTATATCATCATTGTTTTGGGCTCTTTGCTATTATTTGTTTGACTTTTTTGTTTCTTGTTTTGCTAGTAGTTTGTTTTTTTGTTTGGAGTTTTTTTTTTTTTTGCTTTCCCCTCTAATGCAGAAAGGATAAGTGTACATGTAGAGGCTTATACATAGCACTTCTCTTAAACAGTGTACAAGAATTGATTTTATTATGCATGATGACATGAACAGCTACTTTAAAATAAAAGGGACATTATGGTATCCATTACTTATTTCCTATCATCATGCTATGAAATATAGTAATGCTTTTATTCTTTGTTTAGAATTTTTTTAGCCTGTTTTGTATTATTTAATTTCCAAATACATAAAGTATGTACAGATATTTTGAAGAGAACAAGAAACATTACGGTAGCCATTGTCTCCTTTTGTCTGGTTTTGAAGGCCTGTAATGCCTTCATTATTCTGTTTTGATCAATTTTATACTATTTTTCTTTGTATGAATTAATTGTGTGTTAAAATATAGACAGCTATTTAGAAGAAAACAAGGGACATTATGGTAGCCACTGTTGATATGTTGTCTTGCTTTGAAATCTGTGCCACTTACAATGTTTTCTTCTGATCTGCTTTGTTCTGTTTTGTGATGCTTAGTTTTACTCTCTTTAAAATAAATAAATAAATAAATAAATAAATAAATAAATAAATCTGTCTTCTATTGAATTAGAAGTCAGGGAGTTATGTTTTATCAATGCCTTTTATAAATGAACTAAGAAGGCAGAGAGATTCTCACTTTTCTCCTAAAGGATAATTAATTTAAAGTAACTGAAGTAATTAGTTCTTTTCTTTCTTGGACATTTAAGAATACAAGTCTGAAAATATCTTTTATTCCAATCTTCCATCTGGTTGGTAGGCCAGCACAGGTCTCATATAGTGACTGCTTGGGCTCCAGTAGGAACTGGCTATTCCCCTAGTTGTCTTTATTCTGACCTTCTAAAATTAATATGATACTTATCTCCAAATGTAATAGCAGCTTGCAATGCTGCTTCTCTTTCATTAGAAGTCAATGTTTAATTTAAGAGTAACATTACATTCTTCCAGTCTAGTTCATAAGTCTGAGTAAGTCCACTAAAGAACTCAATGTACTTATTAGCATCATCTGAAAACTTCTCTATATCTCACTTGATTTGTTTTAGGTCACTGAAAGAAAAGAATACAAAAATGCAGGCAGACCTGTATTTGCCTTTACTTGCTAAGGATTGCTGTGCTTGAAGAGTTTGAAAAAAGTCAGCTAAGGATGGCTATAGCCCATAGAGGATGCAATTATGCCTGGCCTAGAAACCTCACATTTAGACTCAAAAAGCAAGTAGGGGAATCTTCAGACTTAACAATAAAGGATAAAGCTTTGATTAAAATTGCTTTGGAAAACTCATCCTCAGGTTCAGTAACATTAAATGAAGTTTGATTAAGGTTCCCTTGGGAACCTTTAGGTCAAAAGGGCAAGAAAAAGTAGCCCCAAACTCAATGATAGTAGATGCATTAAGAACCAAAGATGTCTGGCTTTCCTATGGTTCACATTTAACTTTGAACACAATTAAAGATTATTTCTCAATGGAAAGAAAGTTTGAACATAAGGCAATTCTAACTATTTTCCCTCTTTCTTACAATACAATTCTAGTTGTGAAACAACAACATAATATTTCCCTCTGCATTCTATTTCAGCTTTAGTGTGTAGGCAGGCCATGCATGGCTATAGAAAAATATTAAACTGTTTTTTCTCAGTACATAAGTGTCAAACATTTTGCAATGTTTAAAAATACATTTCAAAGGAGTAAAATGTTTTGACATTGAGTCTCTCATCTGAAAATTACAATGAGAAAGAATTGGTGTCACTTTAATTTTTACTTGATTTTCATATTCTCAAGGTATCCTCTGAAGTAACCTGTTACAAAACAGGTGGTTGCTATCTAGAGAGTAGATGACAGGTTGGATCAGACTAGTTATCCTTTTTGGCTCAAAACCATATCTTTCTCAGTAACTCGTATTCCTAATTCCAGTAAGTCTTTCTATTTTTACTTATTTATTTTAATCTTTTTGAGATAAGGTCTCCCTATTTAGTTTAGGCTGACTTTTTAACCCAAGCTGGTCATGAACTCACAACAATCCTCCAGCTTCAGCCTCTTGAGTGCACAACTACACCCAGCTAGCCAGTCTTTCTTAAAATCCAAGTTATAATTGATTTCAGATATAACAGTCATGTTTCAAGAAGGAAGCACTAATAGCAAAGTCAATAATCTAAACATTACTTTCTAATTTTTTGAGAGTTTGTAAAATGCTATAGGGCAAATTGAAAGTGATTAGAGCCCCTTCCAGCCTGCAAAGAGATCACCTATAAAGATAAATAGAGGCAAGATATCTACTTGGTTAACTAGACAATCTTCATTAGCATAAAAACAAAGCTAAGTTTGACTCAACTCTGAAATTTCTTTCTCTGAAGTTCACAGGTTAAACATTTTTAAAAACATTGGATTAGCACATAGACCCAATATGCTATGTGTTTTTCTTTATTTAAAGAAATAAAGAAAAATAAAATAAAATAGAAAAAGGTAGAATAATAAGAATTTTAAAAATTAACACTAAGAAATCGCTGATTGATACATTACATATTGTCGTCTTAGAAATAATTGTTCAAGTTACAAAATCAAAGCATAAATCACAGGTTAAACTTATAGCCATCATCTAGTAACTACAATTTACATGTTAGTAAAGGTATATTTATTAGTTTTCTACATGTGAATGAAATAAAAGAAAAGGTCACTAAAACCTTTTTATTTTTAGCTAGCATATATAAGGCACAAATACAAACCACTTCTCTTGTAGCTGTTTTTCCTCTGCAAAGGGAAACAGTTGTTGCAAGCTGCTTCTGTTTGATCTTCTGGAGGGAGGGATCGCTAACTACAAGATAGCTTAAAGGTAACTCCCAGAGAGTTGGAACAAAAGTTACGGGGATTTTCTAACTTACTAGAAGATAAAACATTAAAATACATCACTGCAGATTTTTCTGCTGGTTACCCAGTTTGGCTCTTTGTGCCCAGTTTACAATGAGGAACCTTTGAGTATCCACTAGAGAGTTACCCTGACTATGATCCTCTCAGTTGTCTTCTCAGATTTCAATGGTTCCGTACAACCAAATGGTTGTCTCTGGAAAGGAATCCAGCTTCCTCTCTGGTTAACATTCTATTGAAGATTGGCTTCAATGGGGATTGACCAGGAAGGTGCTGGGGAAACCTGTCTTCTGTGTTAAGGGTGGCAGCTGCTCTAAGACTGTTCAACTAGTTGACAGAGTGATCACTATTTGTAGCAGTTTTGTAAGGGACAGATAAAAGCCTGAGCTAAATATAGACTGGTATTCATAGAAAGACTCATTTTACAGCATTTCATACCAAACTCCACTTGGGGGTGCTCCAATACTGCTTTTCCCTAGTGCTGTTGGCTAAAATAAAATAACAAACCACACAAGGAACTTAGTAAATTCAACAGCAAGTCTAAATGTAGCATATACAAAATCAAAATACAAGATCATGCTCATAAAAGCAAATGAGAATTTTTCCCACATTCTCAGATTAAATTTATCATCATTTTAAACAAAGGGCAATGAACAAAAGAGACAATGCATAGCAAATTGACAAAGAGAAGGCATAAAATTCAAAGTATAGATGTTTGATAAAGACAAAGATGACAATTTTTGATGACTTAAATGAGTCACAGTCCAGGACCTATAAAACAAAAGCAATCTCTTACTGCCACCCAATTATCTTTGTGGGGCCTCCAAACATGATACAAGGATGACATAGGAACTCCAAATAATTCAAATAATATAAGGGAAATATTACAACTCCTAACCTGCTAGATGCCCAATATACTGAGTTCATGTTCTCTAAAACTGAAGACTGAATTCTAAGGAACTGTGGAGGTTTAGAGCAGGAAATATTTATTGAGGGAAAAAAGCTTCTCTCTAAGAGACAGAAAGGGATCCAGAAAGTGGGTTGCTCATGCATCCACCTCTCAAATGGAGCTTTATAGCACAAAATCATGAGGTAAGCATAAGGTGGGACAAAGCTATGATCAACTAATAAGGTTATAAGTATAGCTAGTTAGATAATATTGATCCAATAGAGAAGGAATTCATATAGTAAATGTATATGGAAAAAACAAGGACCTTGCCTGGAAGAAGTGAGTCAGGGACTTTTCCTGGCTCCCCACAAGGTGATTGATGCCTATTTGGAATATCAACCATTATTATTTATTCCCAGGGGGAGTATACAGGTGTAGTCCTTTCATCGTTTGTTTTGAGGCCTGACCTTAAAAGAATGCACCCCCACACACAGTTGTCATGTATATTTGGCAATGACTCCTTTGAGGGACTAGCCCTTTCTGAATGCCTATAATATTTCTACCTTACTTAGCTATTTATAATATTATCTCCTCTACACTCCAAACTCTATATGGGGGTTTTTATCCATTTCATTGTGAAACAACAAGAACATGGAAAATTAGCATGGTTTAACAGACCATAAAGCTAACATGTTGTATAGCCAGAATTTAAATTTAGCTTTATATGACTAGAATTCTACTCTCATCAATGCTCTGCTGCACAGTCTTCTGGGATACTCTGATATTTTCCCCTTTTATTAGAATTTCTTAGATAACAGTAAATAAGTACTACACTATAGTTCATTATCTTCCTATAACTGGATCCCTCCAGCTCTAGGGTTCTTGTTTTGGGACAAGGAAGATTGAAGCTGTCAAAACAGCAAACAGCAAGCAGTGAGGAATGGCAAAATGTGCTTTTTAGGAAGAATAAAGGAAATGTTCTGTGTTAGACAGAGAAGGGTGATGCATAATGCAGACACCAAAGATGCTTAAATTCATTGGCTTTTTATATACATAAGTGCCAGAACGCAGGGATGCTCCTGGTTGCTGGTAGGCCTTTGAAGTCTGAAATGAAAGTTGCTTCATTTGCATTTCATTTCCTCAGATGTGTCCCATTCACCTGTTCTTTGTCTCTTACAGTCCATTAAGCCCTGATGATCAGCTTGCTTAAGTTAATTATTGGGACCCTTTAGCATGTTATCTCAACCCCTGACTTAACTCCAGGTTAACTATTCAGGTCTTGTGCCCTATCTGCCTACCTTTCCCTATCTGCTGGTTTCAATCCTAACTCTCCGTATATGTGGAACAATTTGACTTTACCCAGGACATAGCTAATTTCTACTTGCAGACTCTAACCATATCTTAGAAAGTAAGAAGTTTCATCTTCTCACCATAACTATCTCCTTTTATGCAAGCCTAACCCCCAATATACACAATCCAGGGATTTTTCAAATCTCAGTGTTTACCACAATTATGAGAAAAGCTCATTAAGACTCCATCCCAGAGTTTCTGACCCACTAGGTCTGATGTAGGAAGGTAGGATGACTTGAGAATTTGCATTTCTAAAAATTTCCTAGATGAGATTGTTGATTGTGTCTGATAGACTTCACTTTCGACATCATTGGTATAGTGTTTTAGCTGATCAAATGGTCTTTGGTATGTTTTCACAGCATAGGTAGAATTACAGAACAGATATGAATTCTCATTATGTACATTCAGTCTAAAACATATGGAAGAAAAAAATCAAACAAAAAGTCAGAAGAATGAAAAAATATTCTACACATAATATATTTAATACATATTCTACACAAAATACATTTGATGGCCTACAAAATTTTGAAGAACTACACATAACCAATTCATTTAGTAAACCATGGTGCACATTATCTTAGGCTATATGAGCCATGTTAAAATTTACTTCTCAAATCATGTTTGAAGTAGCATTTATTAAATTCATTTTATCACAAAGTACTTTTCTAGGTGTAACACCCTTTGTAACTGTCTTCTTCAAGACACATTTTAAGACATGCTTTTCTAAAATGCAAGTCAGTTATAATATTAGTGTCTCTTAGTTCATTACAAAGGAAGGTTTGTGATAATATCTTTTGGAGAAATTTTTTTATGCTCATGTCTTGCACCCTGAGCAAGTACTTTAAAGATAACAACGTGTAATAAATTAACTATTGTTATTTTTCTATTGTTTGTTATGAAATTTTGTTTTACCTTTTTTAATTTAAAGAAATAAATAAAATTTTTTAAAAAATCATAGAAAAAATTCAGAATTCAAAAAAATTAACATAAAATTGCTAGTTGATACATTACATATTGTCATCTTAAAAATAGTTGTTAAAGTTACAAAATAAAACCGTAAAAAGTAGCTAGACACTCAAACATTGACAGTGCAAACCCTTCTGTTCAGTAATCTAATAGAAATTTAGTAATATTTTCATCTATCTTACACACTATACATACTGTTATGTTTTTAGAGCACTTTCCTTCCCTCTCACTTTCCAATATCTATTATAATTTTATATCTTAATAATCTGCCAGTTTTTATTAGTTTTTACACTATAGAGACAATGTCATATTTACTAATGTGAGACTTGTTTATTTCACTATGACAATATTCTCAAGTTGCCTCCATTTACCTATAAAGGCCTCAAGATCATTCTTTTTATAGCTGATTACTATTCAATTGCATAAAAATACCACATTTTTTTCATTCATCAGCAGTTGATGGGGATTTTGGTTGTTTCCAACATTTAGCTATCACAAATTGTGCTGCTATGAATATGGGTGCACATTTATCACTGTGACATGACCTTTTCAATTTTTCTGGGAAAATACCCAAGAGGGGAATAGCTGGATTGAATGGAATGTCCAATCTTAGTTTTTTGAGGAATATCCATACTGATTTCCGCAGTGTTTGCACCTGTCTGCACTCCCACCAACAGTAGAGAAGTGTTCTTTTTTCCCTGCAGCCTCAACAACATTTGTTATCAGTTGATTTCTTGTTGTGGCCATTCTTTCCTGTGTGGGATGAAATCTCAACGCTGTTTTAATTTGCATTTCTCGAATGACCAGTGATGGTGAACATTTCTTCATATATTTATTTTCCATTTGCATATCTTCATCTGAGAACTGTATGTTCATCTCAGATGTCCAATTTTCTAGAGGGTTTTTCAATTTGGGGGGCTTGATGTTTTTTAATTCTTTATATGTTCTTGATATAAGTCCTTTGTCTGAGGGATTCTTAGCTAACATTCGTTCCAATTCTATGGGTTTTCTTTTCACTCTGTTGGTGATTTCTTTTGAAGTGCAAAACTTTTTAGTAATAAAAGATACCAGTTGTTGATTCTTTGGAGTATTTCCCATGAAGTTTATGTTTTATTCATGAATTCTCTGCCTACCCCTATGTCTCCACGATTTCTACCTATCTTGTCCTCCCCTAGATTTGTTTTTTTCTGTTTTAATATTTAGATCCTTGTTGTATTTTGACTTTAGTTGAACATATGGTGATTGGCATGGGTCTATTTTCAGTCTTCAGCATGTGGAGGAACAATATTTCTAACACCATTTATTAAAGAGGCTATTCTTCTTCCAGTGAACATGTTAAGCCCCTTTGTGAAATATCAGGTTGCTGAGTGTCTTTGTAGTATTGTTTGCATCTTCTAATCTGTTCCATTGATCCTCTGGTCTATTTCTTTGCCAGTACCATGCTGATTTTATTTCTGTGGCTTTGTAGTATGCTTTCAAGTCAGGAACTGAGATGTCACCTGTCTTGCCTTTGTTGCCCAGAAATGTCTTTGCTATTCTAGGTGTCTTCTTTTTCCAAATGAATTTTAGGAGTGTTTTCTCTAGATCTGTAAGGTATGTTAATGGTATTTTGATTGGGATTGCATTGAATCTATATAACAGTTTTGGGAATATGACCATTTTCACAATGTTGGTTCTTCCTAACCAAGAGCAAGAAATATCTTTCTGATTTCTAATATCCTCTTCAATCTCCTTTTTTAGAGTAGTACAATTTTAAGTATATAGGTGTTTTACATTCTTGGTTAGATTGATTGCTAAATATTTCATTTTTTTAGATGCTATTTTGAAAGTTAATATTTCCATAATTTATCTCTCAGGGAGTTTTTGTTTGTTTACAGGAATGTTATTGATTTTTGAGTGTTGACTTTGTATCCAGGTATGCTACTAAATTTGTTTATTACCTCTAGCAGTCTTTTAATGGAGTTTTTGGGGTCTTCCATATAGATTATCATGTCATATGCAAATAACGATAATTTAACCTCTTTCCTTATTTTTATTTCTTTTATTTCTCCCTCTTTTCTGATTGCTCTGGATAATATTTCTAGAACTATATTGAATAGGAGTGGTGATACTGGACATTCTTGTCTTTTTCCTGATTTAAAGTGAAGGCTTTCAGTTTTTGTCCATTTAGTAAAATGTTGGCTATTGGTTTGTCATAAATGGCCTTTATGAGACTGAGGTAAGTACAGTCTATTCCGAGTTTTTGTAGAGTTCTTATCATGAACAGGTGTTGGAATTTATCAAAAGATTTTCTGTGTCTTTTGAGATGATCATGTGATTTTCTTTTTGGCTCTGTTAATGTGGTGCATTACATTTATTGATTTGCATATGCTAAACCATCCTTGCATTGCTGGAATAAATCCCATTCAGTTGGGATGTATAATCTTGATGATTTGTTGCATATGGTCAATATTTTATTGAGAAGCTTTGCATCAACATTCGTTTGTGAGATTGACCAATAGTTCTCCTATTTGGTTGGGTCTTTCTCTGGTTTTGGTATCAGAGTGATACTTGCCTCCAAGAATGAGTTAGAGAGAACTGCTTCTCTTTCAATTTCATTGAAGAGTTTAAGGAGTATTGGTCATAAGTCTTCTCTAAATATCTTATGGAACTCAGCGATCAATCAATCAGGATCTGGGCTTTTCTTTGTTACTAAGCTTTTAGTCATTTTTTTTTCAGTTTCAGTAGCTAACAATGGGTTATACAAAATTGTTATATCTTCTTGATTGAGCTTTGGTAGTTCATATGTTTCAAGAAAACTGTCCATTTCCTCTGTGCTTTTCAGCCTATGTGAGTAGAGATTTTCAAAGTCGGTATTCATGATCTTTTGAATTTCCATGGGATCTGTAGTAATTTACCTCTTTTCAGTTCTTATTGCATGGATTCGAGTTTTTCTTTTTTTTTCTTGATATGGTTGGCTAGATAATTATCAATTTTATTTTCTCAAAAAACCAGCTTTTGATTTGTTAATTTTTTATATTGTTTTATTAGTTTCAATTGCATTAATTTCTGTTCTAATCTTTACAAATTCCTCTCTTCTATGAGCATTGAGTTTGACCTGCTCTTCCTTTTCTAGAAGCTTGAGGTGTGGCATTAGGTTATTTATTTGTGCTAGTTCCATTTTATTGATGTGACTATTTATTGCTATATATTTTCCTCTTAGGACTGCTTTCATTGCATCCTGTAGGTTACAGTGTGTTGTATCTGCATTTTCCTTGTATTGTAGGTATTGTTTTATTTCTTCTTTAATTTAATCTGCAGCCCACTGGTTGTTTAGAAGGTTGTTATTTAATTTCCATGTATTTATACAGTTTTTTGAAGTTTCTTTTGCCATTGATTTCCACTTTTAGTGCACTATGGTCAGATATTATGCATGGGATAATTTTGCTCCCTTTGTAATTACTTAAGAATCCTTTATGAGTTAATATATGGTCTATTTTGGAGAAAGTCCCATGTGAAGCTGAGAAGAATGTGTATTCTGATGTGATTGAATGAACACTATAAATATCCACCATGTCCATTTGCTCACATGTATGATTTAGTTCTCTTATTTCTTTGCTGATTTTTTGTCCAGTTGATCTATCTCTTTGTGACAGTGGGGTGTAAGGTGTTCTATTACAATTGTGTATTTGTGTATTTGGTTTTTCATGTCCATTAGTATTTGTCTTATATATTTGTGTGCTTCTGTATTTGGTGCATATATTTTTTTAATTGTTAGTTCTTCCTCTTTTACTTTTCCACTTTCAAGTGTATAGTGGCCTTCTTTATCTCTTTTAATCATTTTAGGTTTGAAGTTCACTCTGTCTGCAAACAGAATAGCCTCCACTGCCTTTTTCTGGGTTCATGTTGCATGGAATACTCTTTTCCATCCTTTGACTTTTAATCTGCAAGTTTCTTTTCGAGTCAGATGTGTTTCTTTTATACATCACATTATTAAATCCTGTTTCTTGATCCATTCTGTCAAACTGTTTCTTTTGAGAGGTGAATTGAGCCCATTTACCCTTATGGATATCACTGATATGTAATGACTTGACTTTGCCATGTTGTGTTCCTCTCGTTGGTTTCCCGCTTTTCTCCCCTGTTTAATTTCTTGTCAAGCCTGATAGTTTCTTTCTGTCATTGTTCTAGAGATTGCAGTCATTTTTATCTCTGTCTGGCATGTATTTTAGTACTCTTTCTAGTGTTGGTTTGGTGGACACGAATTTCTTCAGTTGTTCTTTGTCATGCAAGTATCTTGTTTCTCCATTAAATTTGAAAGACAGTTTTTCTGGGTACATCAGTCTGGGTTGAGAGTTGTCTTCTTTTATGGCTTGAAATACTTCACTCCAAGCTCATCTTAACCTGAAGGTTTGCACTGAGAAGTCTACCATGATTCTGATGGGCTTTACTTGATAGGTGAGTTGTGTCATTTCCCTAACAGCTTTTAGTATTCTGTTTTTATGCTTTAAGTCTGGGGTTTTAATTATTTTATGTTTGGGTGTAGATGTATGTTAGTTGTGACTGTTTGACATTCTATATGTCTCACTTATTTATATATCAGATTCTTTCCCCATGTTTGGGAAATTTTCTGGTATTACTTCTGTGAATAGTTTAGCTATGTCATTTGCATTGACTCCTGCATCTTCACTGATGCCTATTAGTCTTACATTGTTTCTCTTGGCATCACCTTGAAGCTGTTGGGTTGTCATTTCATCCTGCTTTGTTGTTTTTATAAGTTCTACCATTTCATTATAGCTATCTGCTCTCCTGTCCTCAAGGTCTGAAATTCTATCCTCAGCTTCATTTAAATGGTTTTGCCAGCTTTCAGTAGAATTTTTTTGTTTCTTGGATATCTCTTTGAATTTGTTTCATGGATTCTGCTTGTTTTCTATATTGTTCATTCAAAGTTTCAATCAATTTCCCATTCTCCTGCATTTTTTAAAACTATTTCATCTTTAGGTATGCTGCGCAATTCATTTTTTAAGTTTGTTGTTTCTTATTTACATGATAAACTCTTTCTAATTTGATTTCCTCTATAGCTTCATGGATTTGTTTCTTTATTTCATTTGCTATCTTTTCAGATATTTCTGGCATAGACTTTTGAAGTCCTCCATTTCACAGTCACCTGTTCTTGCTCTTGATGGACTAGGTGTTTGAGTTTGCATTTTGCTTTTTTGTCTTGTTATTTTCATCCTCTAGGTCAATATCTGGTTTTTCAACCCCTACAGTCACAACTGTCAGCAGTGTGTCTCCTAGGGTCCTACTGTGTGTTTGATTTATGTCCATTTGTTGGGTACATAGTGACCTCCATCTCGGCGAGGTGCAACTAAGTCTCCTATCAAACTAGCATGGCCAATCCACTGCAGTTCAAGGTTGTAGGAGGGACAGTGGGATCCAGACATTCACAGCAGTGCTTGGTCTAAGAGATGGGGAGGTTAGCCAAGGGCAGCACACTGAGCTGGGTGGGTGTGGCAGTCCTCTGGACAAGTGTGCAGGAAGAGCATGCCCTTTTTTTTACCTTTTTTCCACAAAAATAAAAAAAGTAAAAAATATTTTCTTACAGGAGAGATCAGATAGTCCTTAAAGTCTACACAATCAAAAGAGCTTTGTGCCTGACTAAATTATCTACCCTGTCTAGAATTCAGTTTTGACTTTCTATAGTATGGCTCTCAGAACATTGAGATTAGGAAATCCAGGACAAAAATATGATGCAGGTATAATTTACTTAAGGACAGAGTATCACAAACCATGATAGAGTGATACCAAAGGTCTTGGAAAGGATTTTTTTCTCTCTACTTTAGATATATGTATCACAAGACACTTGATAATTTGATATAGTATTCTTAGTTGATGGAAATTAAACCACCCAATTTGTGAACTCTGCCATTCCTTTCAATTCAAGGTAATTTTTCATATTTCACATTCTGAAACACTGTCCAGTCTAAAATTTCCCAACAGCAATTAAATAAGCTAAACGTCTTCTGTCATGAAGCTGGAATGGAATTATACAGCATTAAATGTGCTGTACTAACTTAATCAAACATAGATGCTTTCATACAATCATCTGATCTATCTTGGATTTCTTCAGTTCTTCAATTTCTTCAGACCAATGTTTATTAACTCTTTCCAGTATGAACATTATTTTCTTGATCACATAGAATTCAAAAGCTTCAGATATCTTCACTTTAATACTTGACATTTTATCATTAGCTCCAAGCTATAAGCTTGTGTTAGAGACAGATTTGAACATCAGCCTCATAAAACAGTAGGTGGTATATAGGATTAGTGATACACATAAAAATTGCTGATGCTGATGAAATACATTTTATGGTAAATTTGTAGTTACTTTTGTATTTTTAATATTCTAACTTTTTTTAATATTCTAATATTTTGGTAAATGAATTACTGCTTTATTTTGCCTAATGGTTTCAGATAACTAAATTTTTAAAAAAGCTCAGGACCATAGATTCCTGAGATAATCAATTTGCCTTTCAAAACCTGTTGTTTAACAAAAATTATACTGCACTAAATGCAAATATAAGACTTTAACATATTATACTCAGATAGTGTACTAGGATTAGCAGCTACTTACATATTTCTTTCAAATAAAATTTTTGTTGTGTAGCTGCAATATTGTTAAATATGTTTAAACATATACTTGGTTTTTCTTTCCTTTGCCTGGCATTCAACTTACAAAACAATTTCTTTTTTGCATGTTAATAACAGGCTGGCTGGCAGCTCTTAAGTAGTTTTAGAATGAGAACTGGTTACTGAAAAGACAAAAAAAAATTCAGCACTACTTGCAACCTCCAGATCAGAGGGGCTAAAGGTTAGACTAACTGTCCAAGATGTAATCAAAATTGCCTACATAATAGAGCTCCATAAACATCCAAAGAACTAGGTGCTATGAGTTTTTGGGTAGTTGAACACATGGAGGTTCCTGGAAGATGGTATACCTACAGGGAAGACACCCCTTCTCACATGTAGGTCCCTATTCATTCTTTCATCTGGTATTCATTAGTATCCTTTGTAATAACCTTTACAATAAACTAGTAAATGTGTTTCCTTGATTTCTGTGAGCAGATCTAGAAAATTAATTTAACCTGAGGAAAGTCTGATTTATAGGAGATCAGTAAGAAGAAGCACATGTAGGACAACAATCTGTGGCTTATGATTACATCTGAAATGGTGGTTTATTTTAAGAGACTGAGCCCCCGGTCTGTAGGATCTCCAGGTAAATTATCCCAGAAGTGAATCAAATTAGAGGGCATCCATCTAGTGACCACTGCAGTGACTGATTATCTGGTGGATAAGAGAAAAAAAAACACATTGTATTGTTATATAAGTGTTCTATCTTATAAAAATAGGAGAAACCAATTCTGTTTTTACAGTTTTCTCAGTAGGGTAAATCAGGATATTTTTAGATGGCTTTCAAAACAGCTGAATCACTGTTTTTATTATCATTAATATGTGCAGCAAATATTCTTTGCCTTATTCTACCCTTTATGGTCATTAATATGGGAAGTTTCATTTTCCATTTTATTTGTTTTGACTTATTTGAATTTTTAAAGAATCAATTACTTGGAACACACCTGTAATCCCAGCACTTGGAGAGCTGATGCAGAAGGATCACAAATTCAAGCCCAGACTCAGCAGATTGTCAAATTAATGAGACCCTGTTTCTTCAGAGAAAAAAATAAAATATAGAGGGCTGGGAAAGTTGCTCAGTGTAACAGTTCTGGATTAAGTCCTCAGTACTGAGAAAATGAGATTTTTTTAAATAATTAGAAACAATAAATATTTTTTGACTCTGTTAGAACTGAATTACCTTCTAAGAAAATAATCCACTCTCTCTGCCAAACCAATCATTATAACAGAGTGGTTTTAGTATTACAAAAAATATCTATAATCTTCAATGAAACAAACAAAAATAATTTGATTCCTCGAACCATTCTAGAGCTCATAAGAAATTAATTTGTATTACCTTATCTACCAATGTTAGTATATCCTAATCATAAAGTTTGAGGATTGCATTTTCAAATGTAAAACAGGTTAAATACTGTCATGAAATAGATAAATACATACATATTTATTTTTTAACAAAATACATTAGTACTAGCATCATTTTTACAAAGGAAATCTAAAACATTTGGTGATACAGGTGATGAAAGCATAGTGTATTCTCAGAGGAGCAGAAATGTTCTTGAGAATGACTGATAAGCCTCTGATATGTACAAGGAAGGCAACATCTGCTTTTAGTTAGATGTAGCATGTTTGATAGTTAGTGCTGTGTAACATTTCTTTATCCAAAAACCTCAAGCTCTCTTGCCATATTCAGGGATGGGCAGCAGTGAAGAAAGAGCCACAGGGATTGGAGGGGTGTAGCAAATTTATACAAAAATTTTGGCCCAATTGTATTAAGTTGGCTGTCTCAAAATAGCATATATCCAAGAATGGTGAAAAACAGTTATCATAAAACATTTTATGGCCAAGATAAATTTTGTTCTTCATCATATTCTCACACTTTATTTACTAGATCACATCTTTGCTTGCAGCAGATACTAACAGCACTGTGTGTGTGTTTTAAATTTAGACTTTAATGTTAATAGATGAAATCATTTAAAATACATTCCCTGTTCACACACAAAGTTTATCCAAAATGATAATGTTAATTATATTAGTGAGTTAATGATCTGACAGTTTTTTGGTAGGTCACATGTTTCTCATTAAACTTTCATTGATTCCTGTAAAACAGCATCAGAATGAACAAAGATTAGATTTGAAAACTTTGCATACAGCACGCAAAAATAAATGTAAATATATAGTCAATGATATAAAAACATTTAAGTTAATTTTGAGCATTTTACATACCTTTCTGCCATAATAATTCAAAGATTCCTTTAAAAATTACTTACGAAGCTCCCCAGAACCTCCATCAAGGGCGCGCCCTGCCACCCAGAACCCAGCACAAGCCCGCCTCAGGGCAAGGCTGCCCTTAACCTCCACCGTGGGCCTACCTTGCCACCAGGAACATTGAGGAGGCCTGCCCAAGGCTGAAAACTGTCCTGGACTGCTACAGATGGGCCAGCCCTCCCACCTGTAACATCAAAAGATCTCACGGGGATCCAGTTAGTGTGAGAAAATTTGGAACTTTGCTTGCAGGTGGCGAACTTTGGACTGCACTGGATTGACTATATCAATGTGGTGAGTATATCCCTAAAATAGAGGTGTACAGGGGATAAATAGGGCCAGTAGTAAAAACCCTTCAACTAACTATAAGACTTTGGTGAGTCTGAAAAGTGTGTGTGATCCCCTCCTACACATAGAAAACACCAGGCAGAGTGAAAATGACAAAACGAAAAAGCAAAATGCAGTCCCAAACATATAGCTCACCAGAAGCAAGTATAGGAGACATTGAAATAGAGAACCCCAAAAGTAACACACCAGGAATCTCTGAAAAGACATTGAGTGAAATAAAAAAACAACTGCATCACGCCATAGAGGAAATCAAATTAGAAGTAGTCTTCCATGTTAAGATAGAAATAACAACTCTAGTAAAAGAGTTGTTCAATGCAGCTAAAGAAGAACTAGAGAAAAAAGTACATAAGCATGGGAAACTGATTGAAACTTTGAATGAACAATATAGAAAACAAGTAGAACTCATGAAACAAATTCAAAGAGACATGCAAGAAACAAAAAATTCTATTGAAAGTGTGCAAAACCGCCTAAAGGAAGCTGAGGATAGGATTTCAGACCTTGAGGACAGGATCATTGTTAGTGATCAGGAAAGGATAGAACTTTTAAAAATAACAAAGCAGCATGAAATAACATTCCAAAAGCTTCATGATGATACCAAGAGCAACAATATAAGAATAATGAGCATTAGTGAAGATACAGGAGTCCAGGCAAATGACATACATATTTACAGAAATAATAGCAGAAAACTTCCCAAACATGGGGAAAGAATCTGATATGCATATAAGTGAGGCATATAGAGCCTAAAACAGTCACAATCAACATAAATCCATACCCAGAAACATAATAATTAAGATCTCAGACATACTGCATAAAAACAGAATATTAAAAGTTATCAGAGAAAAGATACAACTCACCTATCAGGGAAAGTCCATTAGAATCACTGCAGACTTTTCAGCACAAACCTTCAAGTCAAGAAGAACTTGAAGTGAGGTATTTCAAGCCCTGAAAGAAAACAACCTTCAACCCAGACTGATGTAACCAGCAAAACTTTCATTCAAATTAAATGGAGAAACAAGATATTTCCATGACAAAGAACAACTGAAGAAATTCATGTCCACCAAACCAACCCTAGAAAGAGTACTGAAAGACATACTAGACAGAGATAAAAATGACCACAATCCCCAAAACAACAACAGAAAGAAACCACCAGGTAGGATAAGCAGTTAAATAAGAGGAAAAGCAGAAAGAAATGACTGGAACATAACATGGCAAAGTCAAGCCAGTACATATCAGTGATATCCATAAGTATAAATGGCCTCAATTAACCTATAAAAAGAAGTAGATTGACAGAATGAATCAAGAAACAGGACCCCACAATATGCTGTATACAAGAAACACATCTGACCCAAAAGGAAACTCATAGATTAAAAGTCAAAGGATGGAAAACAGTATTCCAAGCAACACGAACCCAGAAAAAAGCAGGGGTAGCTATTCTATTTGCAGACAATGTGAACTTCAACCCTAAAATGAATAAAAGAGATAGAGAAGGTCACTACATACTCGTTAGTGGTAAAATTCAAGAGAAAGAACAATTATAAGTATATATGCTCCAAGTACAGGAGTACCCAACTATATATGACAGATGCTAATGGACATGAAAAACCAAATACACAAGAACACAATTATAACAGGAGATCTTAACAGCCCATTGTCACAAAGAGATAGATCATCTAGACAAAAAGTCAGCAAAGAAATAACTGAACTGAATCCTACCTGTGAGCAATTGGACTTAGTAGATGTTTACAGAGTGTTCCACCCAACCACATCAGAATACACATTCTTCTCAGATGCACATGGGACTTTCTCCAAAATAGACTATATATTATCCCATAAAACATTCTTAAGTAAATGCAAAGGTATTGAAATCATACCATGCATATCTGCCAATAGTGCACTGAAACTGGAAATTAATGGCAAAAGAAATTGTAAAACCTGCATAAATACATGGAAATTAAATAACAGCCTTTTGAACAACCAGTGGGCTACAGATGAAATTAAAGAAGAAATAAAACAATACCTACAATTCAATGAAAATATAGAAACAACATACTGTAATCTGTGGGATGTAATGAAAGCAGTCTTAAGAGGGAAATATATAGCAATAAATGGTCATATCAAGGAAACAGAATGAGCACAAGTAAACAACCTAATGCTCCATCTCAAGCATCTAGAAAAAGAAGAGCAAGCTAAATCCAAAGTTCATAGAAGAGAGGAAATTGTAAAGCTTAGAGAAAAAATCAATGCTGTTTAAACTAAAAAAAAAATACAAAGAATTAATGAATCAAAAAGCTGGTTTTTTGAGAGAATCAACAAAATTGATGAACCCCTAGCTAACCTTATCAAGAGAAAGAAAGAAAATACCCAAATTCATGCAATAAGAACTGAAAAGGGAGAAATTAGTACAGATCCCAAGGAAATTCAAAAGATCATGAATACCTACTTTGAAAATCTCTACTCACATAAAGTGGAAAACACAGAGGAAATGGACAGATTTCTAGAAACATATGAACTACCAAAGCTCAACCAAAAAGATATAGCAATTTTGAACAACCCAGTATCAGATATTGAAATTGAAAATGTAATTTAAATCTTACCAACAAAGAAAAGCCCAGGTCCGGATGGATTCACAGCTGAATTCTTTATCTCTTTTAATCATTACGGTTTGAAGTTCACATTGTCTGCAAATGGAGTAGTTACTCCTGCTTTTTTCTGGGTTCCTGTTGCATGGAATACTGTTTTCCATCCTTTGACTTTTAATCAATGTTTCCTTTTGGGTCAGATGTGTTTCTTGCATATAGCATATTGTGGGATCATGTTTCTTGATCCATTCTGTCAATCTATTTCTTTTTATAGGTGAATTGAGGCCATTTACATTTATGGATATCACTGATATGTACTGGATTGACTTTGCCATGTTATGTTCCAGTCGTTTCTTTCTGCTTTTCCTCTTATTTAACTGCTTATCCTACCTGGTGGTTTCTTTCTGTTGTTGTTTTGGGGATTGTGGTCATTTTTATCTCTGTCTAGTATGTCTTTCAGTACTCTTTCTAGGGTTGGTTTGGTGGACATGAATTTCTTCAGTTGTTCTTTGTCATGGAAGTATCTTGTTTCTCCATTAAATTTGAATGAACATTTTTCTGAGTACATCAGTCTGGGCTGATTGTTGTTTTCTTTCAGGGCTTGAAATACCTCACTCCAAGCTCTTCTTGACTTGAGGGTTTTGTTCTGCAAAG
The DNA here is from genome assembly GCA_004027455.1 of Hydrochoerus hydrochaeris. Classification (NCBI taxonomy): domain Eukaryota; kingdom Metazoa; phylum Chordata; class Mammalia; order Rodentia; family Hydrochaeridae; genus Hydrochoerus; species Hydrochoerus hydrochaeris. The sequence goes on from PVLA01000237.1 coordinate 292,166, forward strand.
TCTGCTGTGATTCTAATGTGCTTTCCTTGATAGGTGAGTTGTATCCTTTCTCTGACAGCTTTTAGTATTCTGTTTTTATGCTGCACATCTGGGATCTTAATTATTATGTGTCTTGGTGTGGATTTATGTTGATTGTGACTGTTTGGCATTCTATGTGCCTCACTTAACTGCATATCATATTCTTTCTCCATGTTTGAGAAATTTTCTTCTGGTACTTCTGTGATTTTATTGGCTATGTCGTTTGTATTGACTCCTCCCTCTTCACTGATGCCTATCATTCTTATATTTTTTTTCTTATGGCATCATATTGAAGCTGTTGGATTGTCATTTCATGGTGGTTTTTTATTTTTAAAAGTTCTATCCTTTCATGATCACTAATTGCGATCCTGTCCTCAAGGTTTGAAATCATATCCTTAGCTTCATTTAAGCAGTTTTGCAAGCTTTGAATAGAATTTTTTGTCTCTTAGATGTCTCTTTGAGTTTGTTTCATGAATTCTGCTTTTTTTCTTTATTGTTCATTCACATTTCCAATCAGTTTCCCATGCTCCTGTACTTTTTTCTCATTTTCTTCTTTAGCTGTGCTCAGCAACACCTTTACCAAGTTTGTTATTTCTGTCTTTATCTGGGAGAGTACTTCTAATTTGATTTCCTCTATAGCCTCATGGAGTTGGTTTTTTTTATTTCACTCACTATCGTTTTAGACATTCCAGGTGCACGACTTTTGGGATCCTCTATTTCAGTATCTCCTGCACTTGCTTGTGGTGGACTAGATTTTGAGACTGCCTTTTGCTTTTTCATTTTGCCGTTTTCACTCTGCCTGATGTTTTCTGTGTGTAGGAGGGGGTCACTCACACTTGTCAGATTCACAAAGGTCTTACAGTTAGTTGGAGGAGGCTTTACTACTGGCCTTATTTACCCAATGTACACCTCTATTTTAGGGGAATACTCACCACACTGGCACATTTAATCCATTGTAGTCCATGGCTCACTACCTGGGAGCTAAGTTCTAAGTTTTTTCAGTTTGCTGGGATTCTGCCAGAGTGCACAGTTAGGGCCCAAGGCTGGAATCTGGGTCCCACTCCCTGCTTGGCATTCACTGGGTGTGGCCTGGTTGGGCCCTTGTCCCTGTGTGTGGCCTGGGGTGGTCTGGATGCAGTGAATGTCTTTACCCCCTGAGAGCAGGATCAAAGTCCCTTTCCATGCACTGGGATTCCACCAGAGCATGGGGTCAAGGCCCAAAGCTGGAATCTGGGTCCCACTGGCTGCTTGGCAGTCACTGGGCATGACCTGGTTGGGCCCCCATCCCTGCATGCAGCCTGGGGTGGTCTGGGACACAGTGCATCTATTTCTACCTTTTTTAATGGAATGTTTTATTTACACTGTCTTAATTACTTTTCTCTTTGCTAAGACAAAATATCCAATACCCCAAATTAAAGGGAAAAAGTTTTGTTTAGCTCACAGTTTGTAGAAGTTTCAGCCTATAATTTTCTAGCTTTAAAAGGCAGAGGTACATATGGTAGAAGGGAATCTAGAGCAATCATTCATGGTACTCACAAGACAGAAAAATAAACAAGGGGGACAGACAAGAATCATTCTCTCCTTTATAATGTAAGCAGTCTATTCACCTTAGGACAGATATAACACCCATATGCTTCATCCTAACCAGACCTATGCCAAAGCAATCAGTGGACTGATCTACTGACCACAGTTTCAATCACAGCATCATTCTAGATCCAGCCATCTCTAGAAAGCTCTTAAATCCGCAAGAGGCTTGGGAAGACATCTACACCAAAACCACTACCCTTGACTCCCCAAGAGTCCTGCAAATCTCTGTATTCAAAAGGCATTTACTTTGTCTCCAAGAACTGGCAAAACTCTAACAGTTTCAGCATTACTGAAAAGTCCAAATCCAAGGTCTCCTCTTACATGTAAGGTACCCTCTTAGTTGTGAGCCCCTGTACAAGTGAATAAAAAAGTTAAATGCTTCCAATATTCCATTGGCAAGGTAGACATTTTATTCCAAAATTTACAAACATGGGAATACAAAGGAATGAGATCAAAGCAAGTCCAAAATCCAGCAGGACGAATATTAATTCCTATAATTTCATGTGCAGCATCTGAAGCAATTTGTGGCAACATGGGACATTTAAAGGGCTTGGGTGTTCTGTCTCTATGTCACTTCCAATGATTGTAGCTCTCATGTTTCCTTTCTTGGGGACATTGCATTCTATCTTTGCAGTTCTCTGCAGATGATCTGTGTTTCTGGCTTCTACAGACTTCTGGGTTCTCCACTGCACCTTTAGTTTCACACTCAGTGCCCTTATAGGGGAAAACTCTGGTATCCTAGGTGATTTTGTGCAATGTGATTGGAAGCCTTCCTGATGCCACAACTTTTCTTCATGAACCTAAAACCAGCACCACATGAATGATGCCAAGGTTTACCACCAGTTGGAGCAGCAACCATGCTTCCCTCCTCTCTTGGACGTAGATGCCCAATATCTGGATCATTGAGCACTGTGGATCCAATTCCATGGGACAAATTCTGAACCTTTGGAAGACATCTAGATACAAACCATAAAATACCTTTGTGTGTTGGAAGTATTTAACTTGCTTTATGATTTGAGGAGCTTGCAGCTGAAAATTTCCCTTAAATCTCAAAGAAGAATGTGTAGTTGAACTGTTCAGCAATGCTGAAACTGTTAGTACTTTGGAAAGTCTTAGAGATAGAATGAAAGAGTTTTGCATAAAGGGATGTCCATGCATCTTTTGGTGGCCACAGGTGGAATGTTAAAACTCGTGTCTAAATGTCTCCCTAAAGCCTCATTCAGTCATACATGGGACTTTGGGTAGTTGACTGGATCATGAGTGTGTAATAATGGATCATAAGTATATGATATTAGATTATTCAGCTTACAGGTTTATATCTGAGTATGATGATGGGAAGCAATGGTTCTTCGTAGGTATGTGCTAGAAGGGTATACACAGAGTCTACCAAAATATATACACATTTCTTCAGTTCTCCATATTAAAAAAAGTTTGGAAACTGATGACCACCATATTAAATACCTCTTGTAATTGTAGAAGCCAAAGGTGTTTTGTATTAATCATCATTATCAATATTTACTACTTAACACAAGAATTATGAGCTATGCATGTCAAATTTTTCATCTTTCTTATCTCTTTGACTAGATATAGAACTTGTGTGTAGGCTCTTTACATTTCTCTGGATTTGGAATTACAAAAAATTGAAAGGGAAAAATTTGATGTGTAAGAAAGTTTTCTAATATAAGAATGATTTAACTCATTTAATACATTTTACACTGAGCTTCAGAAGATTCAAATTATCATCCTTAACAATTAAATAATGAAATTGCACTAAACATCGATGAGAAATATTGATAATAACAAATGTGCTTGGTTGTTATGTAGAAATAAAGTTTTTTCATAATGAATACATTATAAAAATATAACCCATTTTTAAATTATTATGATAGTCAATAGTTTCTTAAATAAATGCAAAAATTATGGGTTCTTCCTCTCTATAAATCTAGAATAATTTTATGTTATAATCAAATACTTCTACAGAAGAGAGTATCATTGTAATAATGAAGTATATATGTATATTAATGTATTAATATTTTTGATCAGCACTATACTTTATAAATGGTGTTAGGGCTTGTGTCTAGATACTTCCCCAAAGCCTCATGTGATCATTAAGTGGAGCTCTTTCAGAGATAGCTGGATCTAGCATTTGTGATTCTGGGATTAAATAGCTGTAATTTTTTAGTTGGTCCACTGATTGGCTTGGCAAAATTCTAGGACGGATTAACCATGCTCCACACTGGGAGTGAATGCTACTAACACTAAGGAAGGCTAGTCTTGATAAAAGTATGAGACAGAAGGAGGGATGTGGTTATCATTGTTTGTTATTTGTTTCTTTCTCATTTTTGCTTCTGTCTGTTCTGCTTTGCCACAGAGTATATCTCTTGTATGATGCTCCTGTGAAATGCTGCTCTGCCTGAAAGTCAGCTAACTATTGACTGAAATTTCAAGAATCATGACTCAAATAAACCATTCATCCTTTCACTTTGGGTGTTGGGTATTTTGTCCCAGAAACAAGAAAGCTAATAAAGACAAATGGCATTTGTGCAACATACTATATGGTAATACCTTATGCATATAAGAAAAGGCAAGGTCAACACAATATTTATAGCAGCATATGCATATAACTATGCAGACATTTGTTTTAAAGTTTTTTTACCTTGTATCCTAGCCTGATTTCACTGCAATAACAGAATAGCTGAGATCAAGTAATATTTAAAGGAAAGGAATTTATTTTTTTCATGGCTATGGAGACTACAAGTCCAAAATTTAGCAGTTGAATATGGCAAGGTTCTCAGTATGAATCATAACATGACAAGACAACTGAAGCAGAAGCAGGTGTGTGTGTGTGTGTGTGTGTGTGTGTGTAAGAAAGGAAACAACAGATGGCATCACTTCATAACAATCTTCTGTCATAGTAATCAAATTCTACAAGAGCAAAAAGTCATTCACTTCCTTGAAGATTAATGTAGTCATGAGAAGTTGGAATAAATTCCTTTGTGAGGCTATATCCTTCATGACTTAAAGACCTTTCAATGCCATTACATAGGGAACTAATTTTCAACATGAGTTTTGGAGGAGACAATGCATATTCTAAACTATAGCACTTTGTTACTTGTTCAGTTTTTATTATCGTACAAGAAATTGCTATAGATTTTTCCCTTAAGACAATAAAACTATATTATGGTTTTGGTTGTGAAGGTTGGATGTTGGATACAGTTTTCACTGGTGATAGATCTAAACATTGGTAAAACTGTGTCCACCACCAGAGGATTTTCTACAAAAGACTCAATTTCTTTCCCTCTTCCAACTTCAAGAGGCTGTCCTCATCAATTGGCATGTGACCCTACTTTTGGAATCCAGAAATATTGGTTTGAGTCATTTTACATCACATTACTCTGACCTCTCTCTTGCATCCTTTTTCATTGCAAAACCCTTGTGATTATATTAGGCCAACACATACAGTCCAAAAAATATTTTATGGGCACCTGATAAGCAACTCTAATTCCACCTACAAACTTTAATTCCTATATCATGTCATATGTCATAAATATAGACATAGGTTGAGGAGATTAGAACCATGGGCATATATGGGAAGCATTATTTAAACTACAAAAGCCATGTTCTTTCTTTTAGAGGTAATTTATCTTTTCAGTCTACAAATTTCTGATCTCATTGGCTTAGAAGATCTGGCTTGAGTCTCGAAAGTCTACATTTTTGCTTTTTGTAGACTCCTTTACCTAATGAGAAATCTCATACCTCTTTTCTGGCAAGGCAGGGCCTCTCTTGGCACGCAAACCTGCCAGGCAAATCCACCCTTCAGGGGCGTGGCAGTTCTATTTCCTGGAGCAATCTCACAGGGTGGTTCCACTTTTCATTTAAGTTCAGGTACTTTGCTACCTCCTCTGCAGCTGCCAGACCTGCTCCTGCTCCTGCTCCTGCCCAGGTAACTCAGTTTTTCCCAAGCACCACAACAAGAAGAGGTGGTTGATAAATGACCTCTGTATATGGGCCTGCACTTTTAAAAAATTTTTCTTTGTGTTTTATTCCTTAGGGAAAGACTGACAAGATGATGAGCTCAAGCTATTTGAACGAAGCCAGCAGCAGCTGTGGGAACCATCAGCCCTCTGAGGTGTTACAGTGCCAGCCCCAGCATTACATTTGCCACCATCAGTCAAGCGAAGCCCAACAGCCTTTAGAAAAAAATGTAGTCTATGAACGCGTGAGGACCTACAGTGGGCCCATGAGCAAGGTAGTGCAAACCTTGGACCCCATCGGTTCACAGGAAGTGCTCTCCCCCATGAAAACTGCCTCCTCCTACCAAAACTTGGCTTGGAGCAACCATTCCCAGGTACAATGAATATAACTATTCCAGGTTAATAGAGAAAAGAAACTTTGAACCTCATGTTTCCTCTTTCTTTCTGCTTTTCCTTACTTTACAGGGTATCTCTTGATTGATTGCAATTATGTGTGTGTTGGACAGTCTCCCAAGATCCAGTTCTTGGCTGTTTCTCATTTCCTAGTGCTTGTGGCTGTTTGTTTAACAGTTCCAATGATTTTTGTAATCTAACTGGAGGATAAGAGAGCTCATTTTTTGTTGAATTTAAGTGGAAGATTTGATCTAAGTAACGTATTTTTTGCCTCTAGTGAAAAGCAAACCTTAACTTGCATATGGTAGTTCCTTTAAGATTCTTATGAATTCACTGCATATAGCACACAGAAAGGTTTTTTTTATACCAATTACAGTGGTTCAGGGATAATGACATGTTGGAGTGATAATTATTTGTGTCCAGCTAATAGTATAAAGTGCTTCAGAATAAGAGGCAGGTGAAAATGTCAGCCTGAATTGTTGAATGTGCTTCATTTCTTAACAATGACACATTGATTGTACAGACTAGATGAATTTTTATGGAATATTGGTATAAGGAATACTAAAATAGGGGAAACATGATTGAATAAAACAAGATGTAAGTAATTGTTACATGAAAGCTACAAAAGATGGAACTCTAAGATATCTCTGAAAATGAAATAAATTTGTTTCTAAAGGTTTATTAATATTCTTGGCAATAAATGAAAAGTGACATTGCAAGTCTGTATAAAGTCAGAAATTTTATACCTTTTTTTCATTCTGATGCCCTCTACCTAAAATTTGCATGTGTTAAGCCCTGTGAATGCTTCTGTCCAATCTGAAATTGTGTTTTCATGATACAATTTATATTGTGATGCTTTCACAAAGCAGTCACTGGTATGTTATCCTATGTTAAATTATTATACCAGTTGAAACTAGTATGAATTACTTTTTCAAAAATTTAAAATTTAAGTAGGATATGAAACATTCCTAAAATGCACAATATAACTATGTTAAACAATTTTTCAAATAGATATCACTAAACCCTGAATAATAAAATTTTGCTGTTTTATTTAACACTTAGTATGATTTCAGGGAAAAGTACCAAAAAACAAAAAAGATCTAAGATTAAGTCTCAGTAATTTCCTTGTAGAGAAAAACTCCATCTGTACTGAGGTCAAGGGGAAAACAAATATAAAGTCCAAAAATACTAGTTCCTAGTAGTGTTAACAGTAATGCAAATGGACATTCAGTTATTCAGCAGGGAGTTGTTAATGCACAACAACGTTGGTTTGATCTTTGTTCCATAGTACCCCCAAAACAAGGAAGCTGAAAAACAGCAATTACTATGATCATAGGAACACTAAAGGTATCCTATTTTTCAGAGTTAGTTTATTGAATTAGCTTCTTTTCATGTAAATGTGTTAGTAAAAAAAATATATATGCATTTAAAAGCTGAAAACTGGCAAAGTATAGACACTGAGTACAGAAAACATTTTTGGGCCTTGATTTATCGTTTGTTCCTTGGTTCAACTTTCTCTTTTAATAGTACCAGGCCCAACCTGGTTGTTTTTACAATATGTTCCTTTTTTACTTAATATTTCCAAAGTGATCCCTACACAGAACTATTTCCATCCTGAAACATAGGCCCCTATAAAAAAAGTGTGTAAAAACTTGAGAAACAGAAAGTTTGGCCACAAAAACTGAAACAAGAGATTGGAATCAAGGGCATTGTTAAACTCGAAGTTAATTATGACTGAAAATTAAAGAAAAGTAAGGGATACGTAGAGATGAAGGATATGGGATCACTGCTATACAGTAAAACAAAAATAAAACAAAACAAAAAGGCTTACTTCCCTTATTCTCTTGTTGGCACAAGAAAAAAAACTGACTACACAATTTCAAACTGTGTTGGAGTTCATGATAAAAGAAAATGGCAGGACAGCTTTTAGATAGTTGCCACAAAGCATCTGACAAAAAAACTCATCTATTTTGTATTATTTCCTTTCTTCTTGTTTATTGTTGGGATAGCACTGTAGTATTATATAAAGTGTACCTAGGTTTGATCTGATATTACCTGCACAGCAACAAAATGGAAAATATATGAAGGCAGCTTTGTTACATACCAGAACAAGCAGGAGTAAAAAATACATGTTACTCAAACACTTTTCTGTTAGCTTTAGGTTTTAATAAAGTATGTCTTTAATATGCTATGCTTCAGATGAGTTTGTATGTAGCAGTTATTCTGGTGCCAGAATGTATGACTGGGGCAGAAAGGGAAATTGAATTCAATTAAACTTTTACTTTGCTTTTTAACATTTTAGTGTTTAGATAACTTTCAAAGAACTCATGAGATTTCAAAATATATATTGCCAGTAGTAAAATATATTCCCTTTGAGAAACTGAAAATGAGATCAGTCTGTTTTCTTTCCTGAATCTTAATTTTAGCTAAAGTAATAGATTTATATTTTAACCAAATGCTTTGTGTAGAATTTTATTATTTTCTATTTCTAGTATTTTAGATTATATTTTTCCTAATTACACTCTATACACTAAAATAGTCTAGAGATAAAAACACATTTAAATTTCTCTAAATACATAATGTTGCTTTGTTTCATGTCTATAATTAATCAGAAATATTTTTAATTATCTGTTATTATTTTGTCTGATAAGTTAGTTATTTGTCAAAGAAAATTAAACATAGAAACTAGTAAATAACGAGGGCCTGAAAAGAATGGGAGGGGGTAATTCAACATTTTTAGTAAACTGTTGCCTTTGTCTTGTTAGAACACGTAGAATATGCTCTTTTATTTAGTAAATATTTTTAAAAGGTATAGATGCTTTGTAATTGTAGCTAAAACAATTTTTAATTATACAATTTCTGAAATTTTTGTAATTCTTTTCCTTACTTACCAGAAATTATTTACTAACTTATTTTTTGTTTGAGGTGTGATTTTGTTTTTCCTTCTCCTCCCAACCTCTTGCAAAAAAGTATTTGCTAATGAATTGAGCAGACATCTAATATTTTATATGCCTTTTAAGCCATATAATTTGATAATTTGATATTTTACAATTTATTTTTTAATGTAACTGGTAAAATGGTGATGTATAAAAATAAGTTATTTGAATTCATGATAAAAATAAAATTACTATCTTTAACCATATAAACAAGGACATCGATGCATTTTAGAACTGAATAGAGTATTATAAGTAAAAGGAGTTCTAGAATCTACTTAAAACAAAACAAAAAAACTTAGAGCTCAACTTTATTACTTTAAATATTAATCTACTATCATTAATTTAAAATGAAATACTACCTTAAATTAACAGGATTTATAGGAATTAATTATTGAACTAACATTTTTCTTCCTGCTAATTTCAGTTTTCATGAAGTTCAAGATATTTTCACAAAGGAATTCTGCTTTTGAGAACAAATGGGTGAAATGTTTTTAATTTGAGTCACTCACTTAACACATGCTATATTTTAAGGAAAACACTGATTTTTCTGGGGAAATACCATTTACTTATGCAGGGAAAGTCCATTTTGAATATAAACATTCAGATCCTGGTCTGTAGTTATCTAGTATGTCTAACTACATTTCCTTTTAAAAGATTATTTTGTATTGTGGCCACCAGTATATTGTGTATATTACAAGGATTGTCATATTTTTGAATTTGAAACATCACTGAATCTAACTCTAGACAACAGCCCACGGGAAATGTGCACTTATAGAAAGACGTCTGCTATCCATAATTATTCATTTTGGGTTTACCTTCTTTTACATGATTTTTCCCTTTGTCTTTGCTTCTAAAGAATGCAATTGCTCCCCAACTTTGTTAGAATTCCTGTTACCACAAAATTTTCCTGTTCTTTGGGGAGTAGAATGTTGCTTTAACAAATTGTTGATCAAGGGTGTAGTCACTAAAGTAAATACATTCAGGGAAGGAAATGGCCTGAAAAAAAGAATAAGGTCAGAGAATAAACCAACTGTTGTTTCAGATTTGGTTATTCCTTTTGTTCTTACAATTAAATGAAACTGTAGAAATTTTTGAGTACAACAAATTGCTAATGAAAATGCCCGCAGCAATTGCCTTTTGTTTAAGGTAGATCTGGACCTCTTTTCAGTGAAGAGCACTCATATATTGTCATTGTGGGGTGACATTGTGCAGTGGTACAGCAAAAGGAAGAGGAAGATGGGAACTTTTATTTGTCTTTGTCCAAATGTCTTTGTTTGATGATTCTTGGTAAGATTAGAGATTTGCTGTTAACTTAAACTCTTTTTAAAAGTTAAACTTTCTAAGCAAATACACTTCAGTCAACTGTTTTCACACCAGGAGTTATTCTGATAAATACTTAAACCATTTAAAGCAAAAGCCTGCACTGCAACATACCTGCATATTTTATTTCTTCTGTGACTACTAGTTTTCTTCAAAAAAAGAAGAAACATGACCAATGAATAAGTCCCTCAAATAACAGATTTTGGCTGACAAAAAGGAGTAAAATGAAGTAGTCCTATCATTAGTACTTTATATTGTTTTTTGTTGTTTACTTGTTTGTTTTATTTTACTGGGAATGGAACCCACATGCTCTATCACTTAACTACACCCCAAGATCTTTTTTTAAAAAATTTTGAGAAAGCCAATTGTTTTCTATGCATGAGAATAGAATCACAAACTTTTAAACTAAATGAATGAAGTTTGTTTCATCAAAAGAGAGATCATTATGCTTTACTGGTTATTGCTGTATAAAGTTTAGAGTAATATTTCAGTAATAACTTAATGCATGAGTTTATGTTACTATCCATTCAAATGGTTAATTCTGTCAGCACAAATGTCAGGCAGTTTTAAAATATATCACCTCTTTGCAATCTGTTGGAATACATTGTTTCCAAGCCAGTATTATTCCTTTCCATAATTGTATAGCCATCAAGCCTGATAAGAAAATCTACAGGCCCCTATGGTTTTTTCTTCTTAGAATATTATGTGATATATTAGTCTTTAAGTAAGGATTTAATTTTCAAATTACATAATATGAAAGGGTGCCATGTTCACTTCAGCAAACTTTAGAAAACAAAATCCTGCATTTTTATATAATGTTTTCTATTTTCTAATTCTTAGTCCCAACAATTTCTCCTTTATCTACTAAAGTTTTATGCCCTTTGAGCAAATCTATCAATGAGAAAATGAGAGTGAATATGTACCACTTGATGAGGTTTAGATATTTTAGTCTAAAGAATAGTCACAGAAAAAATTCCCCTAAAATGGATTTTATGTGAAATATATCAGGAAATGGTGTAAATAATAAGTGTATAATGATCAGGTGACCTTTGACAGAATCATGAAAGTCTATTAGTAGTGCCTAGGAATATAGGTATAGATTTAAAACTTCCTATGTTTAATTTAAATTCAAACACTTGTTAGTTGTATGCATCATTTGCCTCAGCTGTAAAATGCGATAATAATAACATGTAACTCAGATGATTATTGTTGTAGTTGAATATGATTATATATGATGATGAATACATAGCAGTGTGTCTGACACACAGTAAGTGTTATGTATTACTTTGTGTAATGTATTACTTTGAATAAATCCCTATTCTCTTAGGAATTCACTTTTCTGATTTGTAAGGCAAAGAAAATAATATCTTTCATCAGGATTGTAGTGAGTATTGAAAGAGTATGTGAAAGTATCCAATAGTGCAAGGTTTAACAAGGATTTAGCATTCAGTAATTTTCTTTCTTTTATTTTTTTATATTTGACCTTTAATAATATATCCAACAAAAGTCCCTTGCTATACAAACAACATATAAACTCAATGACCAGACTATAAAGTAAAAGGTACTTTGACACTAAAATGATAAGGTAAATTTACATGCTGAAAATGCTTATTAGGGCCACCAGCTAAGAAAATAAGTAGGTAAAGCATTAAAGCAATTTTTCAAGGTGCGTGGTATATGTCAAAAGACTGGAACAGCAAGAATGTATTTATAATATTTGCTGGTGTAAATATCCTTTAGAAAATAATTTGGAAGTTCTCTAGCTCCTAGAGTCTTTGAATTTTAATCTTAATTTTAAGTGGAAGCTTAAAATTTGATTTTTATTTTATTTTTCAATATTTAAATGTAAAACAAATCAAACATTAAAATATGTTCTCAAGTCTACCTCTCACCTAATGCTTCCCACTAGCCATTCATACCCAATATGATAGATGCTGGCCACATGTGGCTATTTATAAATTAATTAAAATAAAATATTTAGCTTCCCAATGACACTGGCCTCATTTGGAGTACTCCACAAAAATATGTAACTGGTGAATACTGTATTTGATAGTGGTATAGAACATTTCCAACATTGTAGACAGTTCTACTGGACAATGTGGCACTACACATTCAAGCTATTTATTATTAACTTCAAAAAATGTGTAGTTGCATAAATATGTGATCAAAGTGTTGCTGAATCGGCATCAAATGAAGCCACAACTTCTTGAAGTATAAGTTAGAGTGATTCAGTAAAAGAATTAAGCGCACATTTTAATAGAACTGAATGAAGGATTTATGTATGTATTCATGCATATATTCTTGCATCTAAATAATTTTTGCCAGAAGCCACCTTGTTCACATAGCAGATGGCTGGGAAGAGACAAAAAATGAAAAGTAGCCCCTCTTAATCAGAATGTCTTATTTTGGAGCTTGTTGCCCATGCTGATCTTGAACTCCTGAACTCAAAACTCCTGGCTCAGCCTCTTGAGTACCTGAGACTAAAAGCCTGTGCTACAATGCACACTTTCTTTCTTGAGGATGGAGGAGCACATGATTTGAGTTTCAAACCCTCTCTAACGTATCTCTTACCTCCTTCACATTTCATTTTTAGAAAATAATGTTTAATATCATCACCACTTTTGCGGGTAAGATAACGGGAACACAGAAATGTTATGTAATTTGCTCAAATTCATACTGCCAGTATATGATACAAATGGAGTTTAGACCCAGTAAAATCTCTGATATATGATTAATTGTTAGATTTCATGGTCATTTACCTGTATGTTTTCCATTTATGAACATAATAAAGTCCTTTGGAATATGTTAAGATATAAACAAATAATGTAGATGAACAAATAAATAGTGTAAATTAACACGGCATGTAAAATATTATGTGCTTTACGAATAAGAAGGGATTCTTGTTATTGACAAATTCTGTATTTTTCTCATACATTTGACTGATTCCACACCAAAATATGAAATGCTATAAAACTATATTCATAAATTTTCAGTTATTTAAAGAATCCAAACATTTGGGAGACCACTGACAGAAATGTTATGAATAAATAAAGTCATCTTGTACCTTATTGTGTAATAGATTATCTTAAAATAAAATGACATTTAATTAATAATGTAGAAGCAAGAGCCAGGTTCATGGCTATAATTCCAGCACTCCAAAGGCTGTGATAGGAGGATTGCTGAAAGTTCAAAGCCAGCCTGGGCTACATTGTGAGCTCAAAACCAGCCTGAACTACTTAGTGAAACCCTTTCTCAAAAAATAAAATTCAGAACCAGATTCCAACAGTTAGTTCAAATGCCCAAACTTGACGATGTTGTAGGACCTCTTAGGACAGGCTGATACTACTTTTACAGTCTGTCTCATTACCCACTTCTTCTCACTTTTTGTTTCAAATACACTGTACTACTTTTTCTGGAACTGATTGAGGATTTTGCTTCTCTTCCCACTCCAAGCTTTGTAAATTTTACTCAGGATCTGGTGATGTCCACTCTTATCTCATATTTCTATACAAATCTCACCCATCCCTTAGAACAGATATGAAAAACTGTTTTCAGAGTTTTGTCAGGCTTAACTCTTCTTCCCCTTTCCTCAGTGTAGTATTCTACTATAATGTGCATCCTAGATGAAGTACCCCTTTAAAACTAGTGCATTATTTAACCACAAGATGACATAGATGCCTAGAGTATTCAGTAATGTATTACTTCTGTGGTATTTCTTCCCCACTATTCTTTACAGTTGAAAGTTGATTTCTAAAAGATTTATTTTGATTTGACTTAATTTCAACATTTTAAAAAATAGAATGGAACTTAAAGTTGTATGTAAGTTTTCTCTCTTCCCTTTCCCTTTCACATTTTTCTCCTTTTCTATATGACTGACCTCCAAAAATGCCTGACTGTGCCTTCCATCAGCAACTTTAGTAAAGCTGTATGAATTAAGTGGGTCTATTTGTGTCTTTAACTCTTCCATGGCATCTCTTTGAATTGAACATGGAAGACACAGATTGTCTTTTTTAAAAAGTGAACAACATATAAAATCAGCATGAGAAATATATTTATAATAAATTAGATTATTTTATATTCTAATTCTTAGACCCCATTAAGCATATAGACAACTTGTATATATTTGCTTTGTCCTTATTTCTCTATTGACAAATATGCATCATTACGTATTATGGCAAATGTTGTTAAAAGGATAGCTATTCTAATCAAATTTCACAAGGTTTCCCAAGGTTCTTGCTGCAATACTTCCTTTAAGCAAATTATCTCAAGGCTGCTAATTAGTTTGCTTGTAGAGGTAGTCCCTCTTCCTCCTCTCATGCTGAAATTCTGTCTAGATGATGTGCTTTCTTTTCTAAAACTTTCATTCAGATTCCTTTAATGGTTTAACATACAATTTACCTGTCTGGAGATTACCTTATAAAAGCTAATACTACTGTGTACTACTCATCTACACAGCAAAACACATTTAGAATTTGTAAGGAAAGATTTTTATATCAAGCGTAATATTTACTCAGTTATCTGCTTAATACAAACTTCAGTTTCAGAACCTAGGTTCCAACACAAAATTATTTTAAAGTATTTGCAAATTTAATTTTACCTAAACATTATTTCCTAGAAAAGTTGCTTAATAATCAGTCATGTTGGCATATCCCTGTATTTCAGCACTTGAAAGGCTGAAGCAAAAAATGGCAAGTTTCAGGTCTACACTGCACTGCACAGAGAGAGCCTGCCTCAAAGGAATACATACATAAATAAACCAAAAAAGTTGCTTAAATTTCCTACAAACATCTCATATCATTGCTTTGACCCCTCGCCCCAAAGTCAATGACACTCAGTATCTACAAATTTCTTAGTCTGATATTCAGGCCCTCCATGATCTGACTTCTGTTGGCCCTACTTTTTTGGACCTCCCCATTTTTTGTCCTATATTTCAACCAAAATATAAATCATTGTTCTCTAAATATAGCCCCAAACTTTTCACAACTCTCTTTTATTGCTTTTTTTTCTTGAGACAGGGTTTCACTATGTAGCTCAGGCTGGCTTCAAACTTTGTAGAAAGCCTCATGCCTCAGCCTCCTGAGTGCTAGGATTATAAGTGTGTGCCACCACACCTGGTTCACCCATTAACTTTTAACCTGAACTGTCCTTATGCCTCACCTCATCAAATTATAAATGTTGAAATTATGTCAATTTTTCAAGGTCTTTTTCAAATGTAACATTCCACTAAAATCTCTGATTGTCCCAGGTTACTGTTATCTCCACGTTCTCAATGCTCCCATACTAAACTTTTTTTTATGGTTCTTATGTAGTTTACTTAACTCTTACTTGTAATAATTTTTATCTACTACTTGATTGTAATCTTGTTGAGAATAGAGATTCTATTCTATTTATTCTTTATATCTATCTATACCATTACATGACAAGCAGTGAACAAAGTTTGTTAGTCACTTAAACATGTACATACAATCAATCAGCAAAAATAATGCCTTTAATTAACATTTTTATTTTTTAAGAAAACTTTAACATGGTTAATCTATAGAACACCAAAAAGTAAGCATAAAAACATCATCATGTGCATTTTACAAGTTGCACAGTGTACAAATAAAAATGACACACATTAGGTATTATATATGTATTTTACAAATAAAGAAACCAAGCCTGGAACAGTGCAAAATAACTTGCCTAGATAGCACAGCTACTTAACTAATGTGCTGAGTATAGAAATGAGCTCTGTTATTTGTACTACATTAGTGGTCTCCTTTGACCTTATTTAGAAACTAAATGTTTTTCAGTTCAAAAGATTTATATTTTTAGATGAACATATTGCTGAATCTTTGTTGCATCGTTGAGCAGAACTGTTTGTAGTCTGACTGTTTGAATGTTTACTATGTACCCTATAACTTTGTAACTTGAACAATTACATCCAGGATGACAGTATGTAATTTATAAACTATTGATTTCTTAGTGGAGCTTTTTCTCATTTTCCTTTTTTTCTTTCTTTTCTTTCTTTCTTTTAGAATTCTGTATTCTTGCTACCCTTTTTTCTGTTTTGCTTTTTTTTCCTTCTCTTTAAATAAAATTTTAAAAATGTATAATTTCTATTGTAAAAAAAGAGGAAATAGGAAGCGCTATAAAAGATATAGCAGCATGTATGTTTAGCTGTGTGGGATTGATGACCATATTTCTAGGTTCTTGTTGGATTGTTGAACAGATCTATTTGCACTCTCACTGCTTGAGTGTCCACTTTGCTTTAATTTTGTAACTTGAAAAACTATTTCTAAAAGAACAATATGTAATTTATCAACTAGTGATTTGTTACTGTTTATTCTTCTTGAAATTCTGTAATATTTCTATCCTTTTTCTGTTTTTTTCTCTTTAAATAAAAAAGATTTATATTTTATATCAATAAATAATTTTATGAGTATTCATGCTGTACTTTTCCCATTCTAGAAAATATGAAAATATATATAAAAGGACAAAAATATTTCCATTCTGATTTTCAAGGTCTTGCCTTGAAAAAAATCCTGGAATTCAGAATATATCTTAACTTTTAAAGATGTTTCTTATCTCTTGAGATTAATATTATCTCTCTGAATTCTAATTTTCCTTCTTTGTCCATGACACTTTGCTACTCAAAATCACCGTCAGTATGGTAAATACCTAAAAATTATGGGCCAGTTACATTTCAACTGATTCAGTTCTGAAAAACTGTTGGAAATAAGCTATATTTTTGTGAATGGTAAATTTTCTAGGGTAATCAGTTTTCCAGTTCTGATTTAAGATGTAATAAGTTATAGGTAATCATTTCAAGTGATGTCATTAACTTCTCTGAAAAATCATACTGATTTTAAACCTCTCAGACTTTAAAATTTGTAACTAGGCACAGCTGGCATAAAATAAATGAGGAAGAAGAAAAATGTTGTCATAACTTTCCCAGCATTGAAAACCATTATCTGAGGCAGCAAAGTAATTTTATACCAGTCCTAAGCTCACATAATTGTAAGAAAACTATTCTCAACATAATTTTACCTAAAAGAATTGCCAACAAGTTAACATTTATATATTTAGCAGGTCTGAGCCAAAAGAATAAATGATTCAGTTATATGCTATATATTTTATCAGAAAAAAAATAGTCATCCAGGAAAACTGAATGGCTTATGTGACATAATTATTATAAAATTTAGTTTTTTATTGAACTGAGAGTCCTGTGACTATACTCTGTAAATATATCATGTACCCTATTAAAAAGCCCTAGTGAATTTATACAAGCTTAAATTTATGTAATCAAGGCTGTTCTCACACACCATCACTTGTGGATAAGTTACTTATTTGAGACATCCAAAAATTGCCTTTAAATAATAATAAAACCAGTAAATAATAAAACCACAAATATATAACTATCTATTATAAAGAATAATTTAACTTAACCATCTAATTATGTTATACAACTTGAAAATCAGAAAATATGATGAAGCAAACTCTATATGTGGCAAAATACAATTATTAAAAGCATGAGTTCTGGAATCATGAGACTTGATTCAGAATTCCATAAGTTAGAAATTAGTATTAGCTGAGTTACCTAGTTAATTAACCTATTAGTGTCTAACATGATGCCTATGTATAACAGGATTATATTGGTGCCTGCCTTATGAACTTCTTATGATCATTGAATAAGACCATCCATGTAACATATTTGCATAAAAAATTTTAATAGCTGCTAGTTGTCATTTTGTGATCATCATCAATATTGAAGGAAAGCAAGACTAAAAATTAAAGGCTTTAAAATTGTTTTGCCTGTATAGAAACATAAGATAGAAATTTTCTCCCATGTACATTGAATCTCAGAAATAGAAAGGAGCTTAAAGATATTCAAATCCACATCCCATTTATTTGCATTTGAAGATCATGAAAATGATGAGTAGTCCAATATCATACAACTAGCTAGAAATAAAACCCAAAATTCCTGACTCCAAGCCCTAGAGTCTCTCTACGATATCATCATAGCCACACCAATTCATCCCTGCCTAAAATTATTTGGTTTTCAAGAATGTGGGGTTGCGATATAGAAGACAGAAGAATAAAACATGCTACTCTTCATTGAATTTACTTATTTCAGTGAAATATTTAGATGTTACATAAACATGGATGGTGGTAAAAAGTAAATACATAGGTTATTGTAAGAGAAGTTTGAACTCTTATTCCTGGAGTACCCTTAAAATTAAAACATCTTCTTTATTTATTATTGAACATTTTTGTTACTACCTACGCAACAGGCAATGTCTGTTTTCAGAATGACTTAATTTCAATGTTACCTAAGACTAGATGCCACTGAAAGTACCTTCTGTCATCAATATATTATTCATTTGGGTCATTCGCTCACATTATCTAATTCTGTAGAAGTTCAAGGGAAAAGTCTTTTTTAGCAAGTTTCCACAGTCACTAAACCTCATGTTCAGAAAAGCATCCACTCCCCTTATTTTAAATACGAACTCTTGCCCTTTATATAAGGATCAGTTTTGTTCATTTTTATTTGTTTATTGTTGTGCATATTAGTTATACAAAATAATGAGTTTATACCCTTATGATATGCCTAAATCTATAATGCTGAAACTTATATTTATGCTCATCAAGCACCCTTATCTCTAGGCCACTGTCTCAGTTTTTAATTTTTAAAGCTATTTCATATATTCTGTAATATTGAGGATTCTGTGAGAGAAACTTGATTTGTCTAGATGATCAGTTCTAATAGTAAAAGCTCAAGTATACCTAGAAACAAGTATATAACAATCTGTGGAGTTAATGTACCAGGTTTCCAAAAGTAAAGTTAGAAAATTCTTTTTTTTAAACCAAACTAGTTTTTCCACAAATATATTTGCCCTTTAAATATGGATACCAACTTTTGCATAAAGTAGCTCTGCCTATATTAATACTAATAAATGTTTTAATGTACAACATGCTTGCATGCACACAAATGTGTCTGCATGTGCTTATTTGGGTTAATATCTGCAAGTTTATAAATTTTATTAAAATCACATCATAAAATCTACTCTACATGGCTAATAAGGTTCATCAGGTTTTGTTTGCTGGTGCTATCAGATTTGAATTGGTTAAAGGAAAGAGAAAAAAACCCTACTATTTATAGACACCTACTAAGTACCAGTTAAGTATATAAACTATCTTCTTAGAATGTTACTAATATTAGCTCCAGTCTAAAGAGGTCAAGAAGTTTAAAGTAACCTCTTGTGGTGAGTAATTCAATACGTTTTCTGGTGGATATATAATTAAGTTTTAGTTACTTTCTCTTCACGGAAACACAATACCCCAAACCCACAGCTTACAAAGAAGGAAAGGGTCATTTTACTTAACAGTCTGTAGAGGTTTCAGTCCATAGTGCTCTGGCTCCAATGCAAGAGGGGCATGGCAGAGGGACATGGTGGAGGCTTCCTCATGGCAAGGCAGAATAACAATCCCATTATTCCTTATAATTCAGTCACTTCCCCAAAATGACTAATCACTTATGAGTGAAGGATGCCTTGGCAGGGGACATCTTATACAAACCATAACATATTGGCACAACCATTTGGGAACTCAGTTGGTCATTATCTATTAAAATAAATAATGTATGAATTTATGCTCTAGCAACCTTACTTTTGTAAGGGATTCTAAAGAAACAGATTGCTGAAGGATGTTCACTGTAACATAGTCAAAAATCTGGAAATAATTTAA
This sequence comes from Hydrochoerus hydrochaeris, assembly GCA_004027455.1. Lineage (NCBI taxonomy): Eukaryota > Metazoa > Chordata > Mammalia > Rodentia > Hydrochaeridae > Hydrochoerus > Hydrochoerus hydrochaeris. The sequence continues at coordinate 312,120 of PVLA01000237.1, forward strand.
ACCTCGATTAGTACTGAAATAAATAAACAAGCTATCAAATAAACATGGAGCACTACTATTTTAAAATGATGTTCAAAGATATATACTTAGTATAAAATACAGAGATATTAACTTGCATAATAAAATCAATGAATATCAGCCTCTGTACATATATAATTGTATAAAGATAATGCTAGCTGAAAGTAATAGTTATTTTTAAGCAATTTGAGTGGAGTGAGCATAGTTAAGGGAAGGCTTTTACTTTGCCAATGTAAATATTTATTTTAAGACTGTACCAATGTGTTACATATGCAAAGACCACTCCTTTCTTTACTGTCTCACTGAACCTGTATTTCTTGGATCTGCAGGCCAAACTCATGATTATATTTATGACCACTTTCCTAAACTGAAGAACATGTACCTATTTTGTTCACAATCTTCAATTCTCTGCATCTATCTGAGAAATTCTCCTTGGTTGCAAGCAGAAAATAAAGCGACATATTTAAAATTTCCCAGGAATACTGAACCTACAGTACTGTTATTGATCTTAGAGGAGCAGGAGGATATAAATGTTACAAATGAAACAAAACAAAATAGTGTGCAGAACATTTGACAGTTAGAATAAATGCAAAATCTTGTTTTAAGAACACATTTAATTTATACTGTAGCTATGCTCCTGTATTAGTCTGTCAATGTTACACTCATAAATCTCAGATTCTGATTTTTAATAATTCTTCTGTTCTAAATAAAATATTTTTGTCTTTGTGCAGAAATATCTTAGATTCATTTAAATCAACTTTAAATTATAGTAAAATATGAACAGACTGAGTAAGACTATCAACTTTGCACCTAGTAAAACTATGCAGGTTTGATGATTTGGTGAAAGATGTGAACAATGCCAAAATAATCAACAGTATGACCTTTTTTATTGGGCAATTATTAGAAATTTAATTCTTTCACTTTTATGAATCAATTTTTAGACATCATAGTCTACTGTTTAGAATTAAACTAATATCAGATGAGAAAAATCATAAATTAAAATACAACTTACGATAGTCTAAGGGTGACTATTCTAGTCAAGTTTTCAAAGGTGGTTTCTTATATTGTTCTGAGAAGATTTACAGTAAGTGTTTTTATTTCATAAAAACTTGCATTTTGTTAATCACAGGCATACAATAGCATTGGGGTGTATGTTAGCTTAGTTCTCAAGGAAAAAGAGTAAAGATCTAACAGTACAAGTAGGATATATTGCTATGGAAGTGTTCTAGAAAATATTTTATCACTGGATTACTTGCAAGGAGACAAAGGAATCCAAAATCATGTTTTTGGAAAGATGGATGTCATTCAAGAAAGCCTTCTGTAGTGCTTTTATACCTGATATTATTATAAAAAGCACTATAAAAAGGAAATAATATCTTGGGAAATTATTACTTTCAAAGGACACTGCCCAGTAATAGTTTTTGAACCTTGTTTTCTGTCTACAGGAACTCCATTCTCCAACTCGGAAAATATCAATTTGTGCCCCAAACAATTTATATATAACCCAAAATACTGAACAGGTAAATAAACTATGGACTACTTTAGATTTTTCTTCTTTTTATGTAAGCATTATTTATATGTTTGAACAATATTTAGGCTGTCATATAACTACATATTTGTGAAATGTCAGGAGTTTGGAACAAAAATGGGAATTCTCACAAAAATTGGCTCAGTCTATAAAAGGAATGTGAAATGATTGCTATAAATCAGATTTTTTAATTTGTATTTCTACTCAACCTAATTGCTTTAGTTTGTGTGAAGTTTAATTTTAGCCAAAAAGTTTTTAATAAATTGTAAATTTTTTCCTTGATTTGAAGAGAAATAAAATCTTGCACAGATTGAGGCATTGACTTTGTCAATGATAGTATTTTATGTTTTTATTTGGAGAGAATAATTTGTAAGGTCACTAACAGCCCCTCTCATAGATTCATGACTTAAAAGACACAAAAAATCTTCATAGCCTAATAATTCTACTTTTAGAGTCTTCTCAAATCTAGGTCTAAAAAGTATCTACAATGGTAATTAAATAGTATGCCAAAGAATGTATGTTTAATTAGCTAGTTTCCATGTATCAAAAAGTAAATTTTAGGAAAACTAAACTTGAAACATGCTTGTTTTATGGGGAGGATAGTATATGTTGTTTAGAATTTAGAGTTTAGGAGGAAGAAAGTATTCTGTTTTAAGAAAACAGTGTCTCCCAGATAAGGTGCCAGGGCATGAACTTGGACAGTGAGGAAACAAATGGACAAAAGCTGGTCTCTAGACTTTGAGACCCACAAGGGAAAGGTAAAATTATACAAAATGAGTATAATAATTATCAAAGAAAATTTTCCTATCCATTTCAAATGTAGCCTATACTATATCTGGGCGAGTTAGAATTATATAAACATTTACTGAGTACCAACTTTATGCCAGTATTACACAAAAGTGAATTAGGTCTGTTAGGTTTTCAGCACAATAAGAGAGAAAATATAAAATAAAAAGTAGCCTTTATTCTGAGGACATGGAAAAAGCTCCATGATTATAGAAGCCTGGCTTTCTCTGACCAGGGTGGCGCTTAGGGCGGGCCTTAGTGATGCCCAAGGAGCTGATTGGAACCCTCTGTGTGCACAAACAGGAAGGGGAGTTGCAATTAGGGCTGAAGAAAAAGCAAGAAGTAGTAGGCATTTCTGCTTTGTTCTTTTGCCACGTTAGACCACCGCCATGACTGTTATACCCCTGTCATGAACGTACAGTAATTTGTTCTAGGGCAAAACTCTTTCATGGTCGGTTCACAATTTTCAAGTAGGTCACAGATTATCATGGGTTGCTTACATTGGTAAAGCATACAACAGTGGATTTAAAATTACTGTTGACTTAGAAATGAAGCCTTATAAGATCACCAAGGCAGAATTGCCTCAGGAAACTAAGTCCTGTTAAACTACATTTCACTACACTCAAATTTAATCAGAAAATTATATTAACTATGTTGTTTTTTAAAATGCAAGGTTTTTAATTTGAATTTTCTATACATTTAATTTTTGATAAAATGTTTATTTTTGAAAAATTTAGATCTATAAGAGAATATCAAGAAGCAATAATAAAAGTCACCCATAATTCCCTTCCTCACTGAGATAATAAGAAATATTTTATTGTGTTTTCTTCCATTCAGAAACAAATCAAGTTCATATTATATATGAAGTTTTATATTTTCATTTTCTCATTTAACCTTAAATAATATTATAAGCTATTTCACATAAATTTTAGTTACTTATGATCATTATTTAACAGCTATGTGTTTTTGCTTATACCTGGTAATTTTTCATCCTGTGCACATTTGTCAGCACTATTACTTTAATTTTTCAGTAAATATTTTTTACTAGCTCTGATTTCTAAATCGGTTGAATACTTTGTAAGTTTATTAACCATATGTTTTTCTTCTTTTAAAACTGTGTATTCCATATGCTAATTTTTAGTTAATGTAAATGTTTTTCTCAGTGGTGTGTAAGAACTATCTACTAATAATATATACTTTTTCCATTAAGACATTACAAGTGAGTAGTTTTCATGTTTTTTTATACATTTTTAACATACTTATGGCCCTCCTTTTCCAACACACTAAAGATTTAAATGTTTAAGTTCATACATATATATATATATATATATATATATATACCTTTTCCTTAGTATGCTCCATTTTAAAAATGTAGCATGTGCTTTCCAAACTGAATGTCAAAATCATCAGTAAGTATGGTGAATTTCTACAAAATTAGTGCAATAGAAAAATGATGGGCACAATGCTCAGCACACATCTCATGCTTTTTCAACTGTTTCCAAGAATCAAATTAACAAAATTATAAAATCATACATCAACATTTCTACAAATGTTTCTTAACTTTCATTCTAAAAATTGTTCATGATTATTATTATTGATACTCCAAGGTCACTAACTAGCTATGATTATAAGTGTCTTTTATTTTTTTTATAGGAACTCCATTCTCCAACAATGAAAGTCATTACATATCCACAAACCAATATTAGGAGATACATAGTCCAAAATTCTGAGCAGGTAAGACATTACATGAACTCATTCCAACATATAATTTCTTAGAAGTCAGTAGCCTAAACTGGAAGAGTGAGCTATTAGATTATTAAAATCAGATTACTGGACTTTACTTCTAGTTATAAAGTGGATTTCTAATCACTAGTATCAGAAACTTCATGGTTAATTTCATAAAACCATGCATTCATCCATTTTGACTCAGAGATAACAGTAGCTCCAAGCAGTTAAGACATTTGCATGTAATAAAGGCTTTCTTTTTCTTTAGACCCCCACCCCTCATACTATGGAGGAGTTTTATACACCTCGACCAAAACAAAAGTGACAAATAATTTTCACAGAATTTCCATAAAAATTCTATCAACTGTTATGTGAAGGGTTGTAGTTTTTAGTCTGTTTATATTAGCCTTTGAAATATGCATTAAGGAAAAGAAAAGTAATAGTCATACATGAAAACCCTCTTCATGCTTTTGTTGCCTATTGTAAACACATATTCCTTGCAATAAAATGATCAGAAAATTACATTATTATATTTTTTGCTGTTATACAGTGTTATACAGTATTTCACAAAAATAGAACATTGCTGTCTCATTGTGAAAAGAAAATTGAGAAAACTCTTGTTGCCCACAGTAAAAGCCCTCCTTATACACTCATCTCTCTCTCTGTCTCTCTGTCTCTCTGTCTCTCTCTCTCTCTCTCTCTTAATTTAACTTACAACAGGGAGTTTAAGATTAAAAGGATTATCAGTTTATCAGTTTCACAATTAACAAAAGCTATTCAGATAGAAATATAATAATTCTTTCTTTGTTCTTTATTTTATTTTTCCATTATTGCGGTAAACAATTATTCACTTCACTTCAAAATAAAATAATTTGTATCTATTATGGAAAGAAAATGGTAAAATTAGGTAGTATTTTAATGTCTTCTTACTAGGGGAGGCTACCAGTTGTACATGTGTATCTGAGTGTACCCGTATGTACAGAGGGTCTGAGTCAGGAGATGATTGCTTTGGACATTTTTGTCAGTTTTAATAAACCCATGTGTCTTAGTTTTCTGTTTGCTATGAAACAATACCTAATACCACAAATTTTAAAAAATGATTTATTTTTCTCTAATTTCAGTCCATGTTGACTGGTTCCAAGGCATGATAATAATGGCAGAAAAGAGCTGCACATGTGTGGTGTACAGGAAGCAGAGAGCTTCAAGGAATGAGCCAGAAAGGGTTATGTAACCTTTTAGGTCTTGCTCACGGTGATCTATCTTTTCTAACCAGGAAGTCAGCTCCTAACAGCAAGTCAGCTATATAATGTACCTGTAATTCCTTCACCTTCCAAAGTACCATCTATAATCTCAGGAGGCTTTTAGCATGGCATGTAGATATAAACTATAGCATTGTGCCCTGTCCTCCAAAGGCTTCTGCATATCTCTACTCAAATTTCATTTATTCTGTCTCTAGAAGTTGCCAAAGTTCTAATAGTTCCAGTGTTATGAAAAATCCAAACCCAAATCATCTTCTGAGACTTAAGACAAACTCTCACCTATGAGTTCCTGTAAAAATCGAAAGGAAAGCCAAATACTGCCTACATACAACAACATAGGATAAACAGTCCCATTCCAAAAGGGAGGAACAGGGAAATCAGATCAAAGCAAGACCAGAACCCAGCAAAGTAAACATTAGATTCTGTTGCTTTTTGTCTAAAAACTAAGGTAAGTTGTAGCCATGAGATGTGACCTACAAAGAATTTGAGTGGCTGTGTCCAAGTGTCATAATTGTTGGCTGTACACTTCATGACTTCTCCCTTGGTTTGGATTTGCATACTCCTTGTGGCTTTCCTCAGAAAATTCATACTTTTTTTTCCTCCAACATCCTGAGGTCTCCATTGTACTTTGGCTTCACTCTCACAACTTCATACACTACTTTCTCAGGGGCACACTGGCTGGCCCCCAGGCCTTTTCCTAAAATTTAGGCAAAAGACTTCCTGATCCCACAACTCATGTATTCTGCATGCCTGCATTCTACCAACACCATGTGGACAATGCCAGTCTCTACTGCCAGCTTGATCAGTAGCTAGGATCTCTTGTATCATGGCTTCAGGGGTCTTTAAGTGTCTGGATAGCTGAGTAATGTGACCTGAATCTCAAATTTCCTATGTGGTCCTCTTTAAGCACAGTGCTCAGGGGCTGTCTTTCAAAAGCAAAGTATTGCACTTTCCTAAATTTGAACTTCAAAGTGTACAGACTTCCTAATTCATCATGGGCCTGAAGGCATCTTTCCTATTACCCTTTTGTAAAGTATTTGGCTTCTTTTAATTTCTAATACTTCCAGAAACCAAGCTTTCTTCTTTTTCATCTTTTCCAGCACTTTCTGCCAAAACTGGAAACTTTTAAAATGGGCAATTTGCTGCTGTTTCCCAGAGTAGAACTTACTAAAAGCAGAAAACAATAACCATGCTTTCACCTTAAGGTTAGACTGCCTTGAAATTTCCTCTGACAGATTAATTAGTTTATTGCCTTTTATCTAAATCTTATACAAAGTCTCAGGAAATTAAAAAAATATAGACAAATTTTATGCCAGAGAATAACATACATGAGTTGGAGTCCAATTGCCAATGTCATTGTTCCTAACTGAAACCTCCTTAGCCTGTTCACCATCTGCATTTCTAACAGCGTTCCGGTCTTCTTGAGCTTTGACCAAAATTTCCTATCAACCTTTGCCTACATCATTCTAGGACATTTTTTCCAATAGATCCATACCTTTGCAAATTTCTCCCACTTTCAAAGATTTCTGAACCACATGGTCAGAGAGAATAACAGCAATGACCTCACTTCACTGGTACCAAAATCTTAAGTCACTTTTTCATTGTTGAGACACTATACCTAACACTGACAACTTAAAGGACATTTATTTTTGATCACAGTTCAATTCAGTCATCTGGCTCCATGGTAGTTTTCCATGGCAGGCACACAGTGAAGGATAGCTGCTCACTGTGTGGTGAACAAGAAGCAGAGAGTAGGAAAGAATAAAGAAGTTGACAAGGCAGATATAACCTTCTTGGTCATAACCACTGTGAACTACTTCTTTTGACCAAGTCCCGCCTCCTAGCAACAAGTCACCTATAATGCCTCTACAACCCAATCTATGATCCCATGAAGCTTTAGGAGGACATATAGATATAAAATATATACCATGTTAAAATTGATAGGTGATTCCATAGCAAATAAAATAGTTCATTCTTTTGGTGCAGAACTAAATATTTAAGCAACAATTATTTAAAAAGTGCAGGGTTATAAGTGGATACAAGAAGGACCTGTGAGAGCATAGTGTATCTTTTTGTCTCACTTGACCAATTGCTTTGTTTTCCTCATCATCTTTCTTTCATATACAAATTTAATTTTTTCTTTCTTTCATATACAAATTGGGGTATATGCATGCCAAGGTCTATAATCCACTTCCTATTGCTAGCTATCAAAGAATTAATTCTAATAAAACACATTTTGTCATAATGTAATAATTGCTGTGTCCCCCTAGGATATATTGCAAAATATTAAATATCAAATCATTTGGATTTCAATCCACTTTTCCAGTAAGTCTTGTGACTTTAGAAGTATTTTTATTCTTTAGTTAATAAGAAAAATAAAATATATTGGATATATATCCTATGATAAGCCATTTACATATTGAATTCCATATAACCCTTTTAAAAAGTGGGGAAACAAAAGTACAGAGACATTTAGTCATATATTCAATGAATATTTTCATCTTCCAACTGTAGTAGGCAACCTTTTATTGGTTGGACCAAATACCTTACATATACAACTTAAAGGAGAAATGCTTATTTGGATTTCAGAAGTTTTCATCCAGATGTTCCTTCCAGCCAGAAGTTCACTGGCTTCAAGGCAGAAATGACATGATAGAAAGTAATTACTCAACTCATGGCATCCTGGAAACAGTGTGAAAAAGGTAAAGACAAGGAAGAGATTCACTCTTCAAAGGCATGTCCCTAGTAACCTACTTTCTCCAAAAAGACCATATATACTAATAGCCCCTTCAGCTAAAAAGATAATGTTAGTGCTGTCATAATTCATCTACCTTTCTGTGTTTCCACCTCTAAACAGTGCTACATTAGGGATCAAGGCCTCAATTCATGAATCTTAAATTTTAAAGGCAAATACCTGCTCTGTACCAGAATTTTCCATAAGAACAGAGGAAAGATCAGTGAACAAAATTAAGGTCCCCAAATTCTCAAAATTTACATTAACTGGTGAAGAAGTTCAATTTCAAAGTGACAGAATTGGTACTGAATTGAACACAGCTGGTAAAAAAAATTAAAACTATAAAAAAATTGAAGAAAATTGATGACAGATGTGAATTAATTACCAACTGCCTACATAACCTTTTATCCACAGCACAATTACAAAGGCAGGGAAATTACAAGTGTATTTTAAAATAAATGACATATTTGAAACACTGGGCTTGCCTCTGTGAGAACACATTGTTGTGAGCTGTGTTCCACTACAAATAAAAGAATTTCTCATGAAAATCCAGCAGAGTATTGGGGAAAAATTACACATTTTACAGCTTTTAATTATTTTATTGAGGAATAAGACAAATTTCAAGCCTTATGGTTTGACAAAAATCATACAACTGATTTACCAATGTAGTTTGAATATTCTGTCTACATTTTTTTCATTTATAAGTATATTCTTTCTTTGCTTGTTTGCTCGCTTTTTTTTCTTTTAAAGCCACTTAGGGAAAGATACTAGTTTAATTATAATGTTTACAATAAGTTGTACCTCTGACAAAGAAATTTTTCCCTATCATCTTTAGTGTTTCTAATATTTTATTCTTCTCCCTACAATTAAATTGGTCATAATTTACTACTCTCCTTGTGATTTTTTTATTTATGTTCAATCTTATAACTGAGTTTCTTCTGTTACTCTTTGTTCTCTGCCATCATTCTAGTCAAAGGATTGATGCATTTTAGTTTATTAATTAATCAGAAATGAAGAAAATATTTTTATTTTACCAGTGGATAAAATCAACTTGATATCTATCAGTTTCATTAGTTTTCCAGTTGTGGAACTCTTCTATAATAAGAAGACTACACTCTTCATATAGAATTAAGGAAATAAGATATGTTTTCCAAACCAAAGGAGCTTACAGTTCCTTTCCAGGCATATCCACAAATAACTGCATAAAATATATTTCCACATTTATTATGGAAAATTAGGGAAGAATTTATTATTGTATTTAAGGGATATGATTAATATCACTTTTCTGATCAATTTATTATAAAGAAATAAAACTTTAAATAATTTTGAGTTGCTATGGCTTTCTGAAATTATTGAATTTTTTTGGTATCAATTATAGGGGTAGCTTTAACAAGATTTTATAATGTATTAGTATGGAGAGTTTAAAAAAAGGAAAAATTAAAAGTGAAAAGTTAACCTTATCGGGGCTGGGGATTTAGCTCAGTGGCTTAAGCGCCTGCCTTGCAAGCATGAGGTCATGAGTTCGATCCCTGGCACCAAAAAAAAAAAAAAAGTTAACATTCTCATCTTGTGACACTAAGAATATGGTCATACAAATGAAAAAAAGAAAAGAGGAAAAATTGCTAGATTGTGTGATCTATTTGACATAATGAAGTTTGTGGTACATGAAGAATAGATGTTCAGACATTTAAAATGACACAGAAAAGGGATTATATCTAACTGAAAGACTTGTGTACAGCAAAAGAAAAAATAATCTCAAGAGACAACCTCATAATGGGGAAACTATTTCTCTGGCAGAGAAGTAATATTTAGACTATGTAAAGAACTCAGAAAAATTAGATCCAGTTAATAAGGGGCAACTCACATGCATGGATAATTCTCAGAAAAAGAAGTACAAATGGTTGATAAATACATGAAAGACATTCCGTACCTGAGGCAATTAAAGAAATGCAAATTAAAACAACAGAGTCCACAATATATTCCAGAGAAAATGACTATGATCAAGAAGTCAAATAACAAATGTTGGGAAGGTGTAAGACAGAAGGAACTCTGCTCTGCTCTTGTCATGAATGCAAACTAGAGCAATCACTGTGGAAATCAGTATGGAGGTTCCTCAAAAAACTAAAAGTAGAAGTTCCACTTGATCCATCCGTTTGCTTTCTAGGTAACTTCCTGAAAGAGTTAAATGTTTTATATTACAGTGGTACATGCATTCTCATGTTATAGCAGTACAACTAATAGTAACTAAACCTTGGAAGTAGTCTATATGTTCATTGACAGATGAATGGATAAAAAAATACAGTGTTTATATGCAAAGAAGTACTACTCTGCCAAATCTAGTAATTTCAGAAGCCCATTTTTAAATTGAGTTTTAAATTTGGGAGCATATATTTTTTGAGTTATTTATATATTCAAGGTATTAGTTCTCTGTCTAGGTAGTAGGTGGCAATTTTTTCCAAACTGTAGGTTGTCTCTTCACTCTGTTAATGGTTTTCTTTTCCAAAAATGAAGGGGACCATAAGGGGGGGAAAGAAGGGAGAGGAAACAGAAGCAAGAAAATTTAAGACATGTATATGTGTCAGCTTCCCAGTATGATTATAATTATTATGGCTTGCAAATGTGGACAAATAAAAATTTAAAATATTTAAAGAAAAAACCCATGAGAAATGCCTACTTTAATGCAACAGAAGGAGCTAGTTTTATAGGAAGTATTATTGTCAGAAAAGAGTGTAATCTCAGCAACTATCACAAATAAAAACCATCTCTAATAACCAAAAGGCAGCAGAGGATGATGTTTGAAAATCACATTGTCATTAAGAAATAAATGGTGATATTGGAGAAAGTAATTTTAGTATATGGTACTTGTGGAGGCTTATGAAGATTGAGAACCCACATGAATGTATTCAAGGTGTACTGCAAAAATAATTGAAAAACAAGAGGAAATGTGTGAACATTACTGTTTTGAAAAAGATACTGGACAAAGCAACAAGATGTGGTGGTAGCTAAAGAGGAGAAAACAGTATCTTACAGACCCAAGGAGAATGGTATATGGAGGCAAAGCAAAAGTAGAAAGGAAAGCTAAAAGGATTGGGTTGCAGGTACATAGAAGTGACTTCAGGAAAACAAGAATATGGCTTTCTCTTCAATGAGATATAAGGAGTAGAACCTGAAGAGAGGTTTTTAAAGTGTAGGGGAACATGGAGGTAGTTGTCTTGGTCTTCTTCATAAATAGAATGGGGGAGCATAATAATGGGATTCAGAAAAATTTAAAAAACTTATGGAATTTGATCAATATAGCATGATTACAATGATTGGGAGGCTCACTTGAAATTAGATAACTTTATAACTTGAACTTGTAATCAGCAATTCTTTTTATAAATTTTCTCCAGTACAGCTTTGTGGCTTGGGAACAGTAAAATAAATATTCAGGATTATATACTTTGTTAGATATGATAACTCCTGCCTACAGTTCTAAAAGTGACAATTAAAATATTCAAAATATATAAAGTCCTTACCTTCAATAAGCCTAGTTTTATACATTTTAAATGTAATAGCCTAGAAATGTTATAATAGGATTTTTAAAAATGATTTAATTGTATTTATTTTTTATTTTTTTGGTGCCAGGGATTGAACTCGACCTTGCACTTGCCAGGCAGGTGCTTACACCACTAACCTAAATTCCCAGCCATTAAAAATTATTTTAAATACAGTGTGTATGTTAAATATTATAACTATATTATTAAAAACCATGATATTTCAACATTAAACATACAGATTAAGGATATCTTAGTAATGTTTTTTGCTTGACATATGATACACTACATTAGTATCCTTATGATAAGCAAACTGAACTTCAGAAAGGGCTAATGACTTACCTAAGTTTCTCAAGTACATGGACACTGGAGGAAGAACAGAAATTTTTTTCCCATTGGACTTGGTTCCACTGGGTGTAGTAATCAAACTTAAGTTGTTTGTAATAGTCCAAAATCCAATCCACATTGTAGTTCTCACTAGTTCATATTTCTGAAACATTTATATATTGAACTCCTTATTCCTTCCTGAAAACTTCACCTCTTAATTTCTATAATATTTTTGTCTTCTGATTCTCAGTTTCTTAACTGTTGTCTAGTTCTGTCTTTGGTCTTCATTCGCCTTTTTAGAAACTGCATGGTTCTAATTAACAGTTTTTTAAAAATTCATTTTATTTCAAGGAAAAAAATGAAGAAAAGAAAAATAAATTTCAAACACATCAATTAAGAGGCAACAATTTAAGTAGCACTTTTAAGTAAGTGGTCCTGAAAACTAGTTATGCAGCATTAAATTCCCCACTTAATTCCAAAACTGTGCTTTAGTCTATGCTGGATGGGTACAACTGTTTGCTCACCCACACTGTTGTGTCTGTATCGGATATTGGAAATGTAACCCAGGGTGTTGCACATACTAGCCATTGCTCTAAATGCTACAATTTTTTAGAATCTCTTTGGTAGTTTCTTCAAATTATTTAACACATTTTAAAGGGATTTATATGTGTTATAAGGAATAAAAATATGAATCATAGAATCAGAGATGGCTTTCTTGAAATTATAGAACTAGATCTTAGTTAGATTCCTAGAAGAAGCAAATAAAACTTAATTTCTCAGTGTTTTTATTTTTGGAACTATTGGCTATGTAGTAAATCCCTCATGTTCAGGATCTCAGAATCATCTTTGTCCTTGATTTTTAGGATAATTTCATAATTGATGTCTTCACTTTTTTTATTTACTTAATCTTCCTGAAATAGACTTCTGTTAAACTCAGCTACCCTTTCATATTTTTTAAATACTTAATATTTTTGCAGTTTACAAAACTAAACTCTATCTACTAACCATATCCCCTATATACAACCTACATTTTTCTAAACTTGGCAACATGAATTCTTTTGTTTCATTTGCTGGGAATAACGTTTTCTTTCATCTCCACATCTGTTATATCCAAAGATTACCTTAACTTTCTTTCAAAAGACATCTAATCTAAGCATCCAATTGAGCACTACTAGATAGAGCTCAGTTTTTTATCCTCTGAACACCATCCTATAATCTCTTTTCTGTTCCTTTACTGACACTTGTCACTTTCTCCATCATGTAATAGATGTTTGCCAACATATACTATCTAGATCAGTGATTTACAAAATTTCCTGTAAAGACTCAGATGGTAAAATTTTTATGGTTGCAAGACTCACAGGGCCTTGGAACTTTTTATTAACTATCGTTTAAAAATCTAGAGCTGGGACTATAGCTCAGAGGCATAAGTGCCTGCCTGGCAAGCACAAGGTCCTGAGTTTGATTCCCTATACCAAAAGCAAATAAATAAATAAATATCTAAGTACCATTTTTATCTAGAGGACAGTAAAAAGAAAGAGAGCTGTCTGCCAAGTTTTACAAAATTTGGTCAATATCAAATGTTCCTGATGATGCCTGATTCATATCTGAATACCTCATACCACTTAGCAAAGTACAGATGATTATAAGGCACTAAAACATGTGTTACATGATTGCAAAGAGACTCTTTAAAAATAACTAACAAACACAAATAGTTTTTCATGAATCTTTGTAAATATAATCCATCTTTAGATTTAATTCAACAACTAGTAAAATTTAGTCATTTATACATTTGTTTTACCACAGTATCCAAGGAACATCAACTTGAAAACACTTTATTCAAACTTGGATGCCAGAAGCATGGTACTTTGGTTCAACAGTATCATCCCTTTGAAACAAACAGTGTTTTATTGCAATTGTTTTAAGAATATTTACAATGGTATACTTCAAATATGTTAATAAATTTTGTTTATTTTAAAATGTTCCTAAACACATGATTGGTAATGACCTTAGCTATAACCACTTCTATAATTCTACTACATTACAAAATAAATGATTACAATTCTTATTTTATAACAAATCAACAAACAAAACAACCCCAGCTCTCATAATTCAAGACTCAATTGAAAACCAAAGGAAGGGAAAAGCTTTTAGTATATGTCACATTTATTTTTAGACTCCTGACCAGATTTTTATTAGTCTGTCTCTGGTTTCAGTCAGGCTTTGAACATGTCACCAGCTTTTATTTAATTGCCTGATACCTTCTAAACAATTGAATAACCCTGCAGTGTTTTAGTTGATTACACAGAGATACATTGCCTCCTAAATCTTCTATTGCATTCTTAGTATTTAAAACATATGTTATACCAAGAGTCCCAACCATAATAAGAATCACAAGAATTGTATACTTTAAGGGTACCAAAACTGAGTTCTGTAAAGAAAATATTTTATACAGTGCTACTTACTATATGGATCAGTAGCTCTGGAATAATATTTATTTTGTATTTCTCAGATAATTTTTAATAGAAACATGTTAGTGAAACCACAGTAAGTAAGATAGATCCCAGGTTTTTCTGACTTAGAGAAAAAATTATATCTTGCCTTAGAATAGAGAAAAAACTTTCCTATCCACTTTTTTTTTTTGGTACTGGGGATTGAGCTCATGACCTTGCACTTGCCAGGCAGGTGCTTATGCCATTGAGCTAAATCCCTGGCCCCCATCCACTTTCAATCTCCCCAAAGGACCCAGTGAATGGAAGGAGAAATTCATATTGTTCTGTTTGATAAAGTGGATTATACTTATTACTATTTAATTATATCTATCAGAACATTATTCAGATGTCATTCCATTCTCTTCTTGTAATCTGATACTACCTCAAATGCCATGAGCTTTGATATTTGCTTAATTTAAGGTTTATTAGAAAATACAATTTTTTAAAAAACATGGTCATTACTGTCTTTATAGGAACCACTATCTCCATTCATGAGAGGAAACCGTTTCTTCCCAGGAAACAATGTTATTTATGAAAAAACAATAAGAAAAGTGGAAAAGCTAAACACAGATCAAGTAAGTAGTATTTGTTTTAAAACATAAAATTATAAAATTTTGAATTATGAATACATTAACATAGTTATAAAAAATTGGAAAAGTGGAAAAACCAAATATTAATCAGATAAATGATACTTTAAAAACTTATTTCAGAAGTATAGAATTTTGAATTATGATTATTTTTGTAGAATTGAAATACCATTCAATTTTCAAGTACCAGTCAAGATCACCATGAGTTATATAGTATATTTTTATGGCTCCAGCTCTTTATTTCATCCTTAATATTTGAATATTCATTTTGTCATGTAAAATATTATTGTCTGTATTTTACTGAAAAGGAAACTGATGTTAAGATATGTGAAGTCATGCATGTGTAAAAATTGTATTTTCTTCCTAGTATGAGAAGCTGAAAGAAATTTTATATATATATATATATATATATATATATATATATTAGTTAAGCTAGTTATACTACTAATTTCTCTTAATTCATTGAAAAGAAAGTTTTGTGCTAATATTGTTTGGACAATGAAATGCAGGTATCTTGTACTCTGATTAACTAATTTAAAGATAACAATATGTAATGTATTAACCATTGTTATCCTCTAATTATTGTGTTTTGAAATTTTGTTATTTTTTCTCTTTTAAATAAAACAAACAATAATCCAAAACAAAAAGCAAACCAACAAAAAGGCATGTGAAGTCATTCAGGTGTGGTGGCACATCCCTATATCCCTAGCACTTGAGAAGCTGAGGCAGTAGAACCATTGTGAGTTTGAGGCCAGGCTTGACTACACAGTGAGTTCAAGGCCAAAATGAACTACAGAGGAAGCTCTTATTAAAAAAAACAAATAAAATGGTAGAATATTTACTTTCTGTACATATCTCAATATATTATGTATTTTATGATGTCTCACAGAAATAATAATTTAAAACATAGTCTTTTCTTGGTTCATTCATTATAAAATGAATTTTAAAAGAACCGTATAAATGGAAAGATATGTAAAACAATGTGTATTCGAAAAGGTCTAGAAAACTAGAGATTCAAATCACATTCCAAAAATTATATTAAGCTTAATGGAGAAAACAAGTACAGAGTACAAAATCACAGTAGGGCTATGGTAATTGCCTAACATTACAGCCCCAAATCCTCTGCAATTGTTTTTGGAACCAGCAGAGGGTTGACATTGTTCTACTTGATTCATGGAGGCATTCCAAGCCCAGTTAAATTATGGAGTTGTTACTTAGATATTTTTTAAATAGGGTAATGTATCACAGTATTTTTACAACAGTGTATCACAAAGTGGGAAGTTGAAAGCAACCAAAATTTATTGCCTCACAGTTCTGGAAGCCAGAAATATGAAATCACTGTGTGGGCATGACTATGACCCTTCTACAGTACCCAGGGAATATTATTCTATGCCTGGCTCCTAGGTTCTGATAGCAGGTATTCTTTGTCTCATACAGTAATCACTCCAATTTTCTGTCTTCACATAAAATCTTGCATATGCATCTTCACATTGACTTCCCTCTGTGTATGGCTACCTGTGTCCCAATTTTCCATTTTTATAAAGATGCCAGTCATCTTGATTAGGGCCCACCCAAAAGACCTCATTTTTGACTTGCTGCAACTCTAAAGATCCTATTTCCATATAAGGGCACATTCTAAGTTACTGAGGTTTAGAATATAAGCATATCTTGAAGGTAGGCAACAGTTCAACCTATAAAGAGATAAATAACATCAAATCAATTTGAATAACAAAATCAGTTTCTCATGTACAAATGAAACTAACTGAAATGTATTATAGTTTCTTTTTTTAAACTTCTTAACATGAAAACATTTTGCTTTTATAAGCAATTATGGACAGTTGTTGCTAGATATGTAGGAACATATTTTTACTTACTTGATTGCAGTAAAATGAAAGGAAGTAAATTTTCAGAATTCTAAATATTCAAATCTTAAAGACTGTTATTTTCCTGGAAAACTGAATATACTCTGAAGGAGTTGATATGCTATATATTGAATATATGTCTTTCAGGAAAACAACAAAATATTTCTGGGAATTATTGTACAAAGTGGAAAAATTTTATCAAATATGTCTCTTCTTTCAAGGGACATTTTTCTTGGACTATTGAATTAAAATAATTTACATTTATCCAAGTGACTTGCTAAGATAATAAATTTTATACATTTTACATAGTAAGGAATTTTTGAAGTATTTTATCATTTCATGATGCATCAGGTGTCTTGTTTGAAAGATAATAAAGAACTTTCCTTTTTTCTTTTTAATATTTTTATAAGTACATGTTTGAGAAACACCATAATTACATTCATCATGGTGGGTTGTTAAATACAAATAATTCATCATTACTCTCTATGCCCCCCAAGCCACCTTTCTACTTTCTTATCTAGATTCACTTCCCATCTTCATAGTCAACCTCTTTAATTCTTATCATGTCTCTTTTATTTCGTTCTTATTTATATATCTAGTGTCACGTTAGAGAAACCACATAATATTTAACTTTCGGTATCTGAAATATTTTACTTAGTATTATGGTCTCAAGATCTATCCATTTTCATCCAAATGACTCAAATTTATCCCTTTTTATGACTGAGTAGTTTTCCATTGTGTATATATACCACATTTATCCATTCATCAGTTGATGGACATATAGCCTGCTTCTATTATTTAGCTATTATGAGTTGTGATACTATGCACAAGTATGCAGGTATCCCTATATAATGACTTTAGCTCTATGGTAAAGATATCCAGAAGAGGTATAGCTTGATCAAATGGAATTTCCTTTTTTTTCCAGTTTTTTGGGGAATCTTCATAAGTAGTTTCCACATTAGTCATACTAGTTTACATTTCCCACATAATGTAGGAGGGTTCCTTTGTGCCCCAAACCTCATCATCACTAGTTTGCTGGGTCCTACATAGTAGCCATTCTTACTGTAGTGAAGTGGTTGCTTTTTTTTTTTTGTACTGGGGATCAAACTTACGACCACGCCCTTGCGAAGCAGCTGCTTATGCCGCTGAACTAAATCCCCAGCCTAAAATGAATTTGTTTTCTAAACATTACTCCCTTGTCTCTTTTTGTCACACGCTCTTCACTTCCTTCTTTTTTTTTAACTAGGGATTAAACTCATGACCTCATGCTAGCCAGGCAGGCACTTACACCACTGAGGTAAATCACCAGCCCACTGAAGTGGAATCTCCGTGTTGCTTTCATTTGCATTTATCAAATGTACTGAAAAATATTTTTGTGCTGGACTGGTTCTTTTGTGATGTGGTTATTAATTTCAATTGCCTATCTTTATTAGATTTTTAATTTTGAGAGGTCTAATTTTTATTTTTTAATATGCTTTACATATTAGTTGTCTGTCAGTGACATAGCTGGCAAGTTTTTTCCTATTCTTTAGGTTCTACCTTTACTATGTATGTTGTTTACTTTGCTGCACAGGGGCTGAGGATTTAGCTCAGTAGTAGAATGCTTGTCTAGCAAGCTGGAAGCCGGGTTCGGTCCTTAGCACCAAAAACTAAAAAACAAAAAAATAAAAATAAAAAAGACAAAAAAAAAAAACAACCCAAGGTAACTGCACAGAATCTTTTTAATGTGTTACAATCCTATTTGTTACTTCTTGGTATGTCTAGTGCAATTGAGGCTCTGTTCAAGAAGCCCTTAGCTATGCTGTTGTCTTCAAGAGTTTTACCAATTTTTCTTACAAAAAATGGAATTTTTCTGTTTTTCTCTATAGGTCTTTGTTCCTTTTCAATCTGGTTTTAGAAAAGGGTGGTAGACATGGATCAGAATTCATTCTTCTCTATTTAATTACCAATTTTCCAGCACCATTTGTTAAAGAGGCTATCTTTTCTTCAGCATACTTTATTAGCCTTTTAGTCAAAATTCAGATGGCTAAAGTTATTTTGGTTATTTGTACATCCCCTATTCTATGCCATTGGTCAGCATTTCTGTTTCTGTATCAGTACCATGCTGTTTTACCACTGTTACTCTGTATTATAATTGAAGTATAGGATTGTAATGATTCCTGTTTTATTTTCATTCAAAGTTGCTTTGGTTATTCTAGTTCTTTTCTGATTCCATATAAATTTTAAAATGTTTTTCCTACTTCAGTGAAAAATGCCAATAGCATTTTGAATGGAATTACATTACTATCATATATCATTTTCAGTAACATGACCATTTAGACAACATTTTTCTCCCTTTCCAAGAAGAGTGTATGCCTTTTCATTTTTAATGTCTTGTTCAATTTCTTTTTTTCAGATAAATATAGCTTTTATTATACAGGTATTTTACTTCTGGGGTTAGATTAATTCCTATTTAATGCTTGTTTGAAGCTTTGTGAATAGAATTGTTTTCTTCATTTCTTTATCAGTGGATTCACTCTTTCTGTACAGAAACAATAATGAATTTCATTTCTGTATGTTGTATCCTACAACTTTGCTGAATTTAAATATTATTTATAAGAGTGTCTCATGAAAATTTTTGGATTTTCTATGTAAAGAATCATGTCATATGCAGATAATAATAGTTTGACTTCAGATAATAATAGTTTGACTTCATCTTTTCTTATTTGAAACTTATTTTCTTTCTCTTGGCTGATTAGCTAAATTTTTGAGCACTATCTTTAAAAGGAATGGTGAAAGTGGAATTCTTGTTTTATTCTTCTTTTAGAGGGAATACTTTGTTTTCATGGTATGAAGTTGGCAGTGATTGGTCATAAATGACTTTTTTTCTGTTTGATTATAGATTTTTTTTTAATTTTTTATTTAAAGGGAAAAAACAAAAAAGGTAGAAATATTACAGAATTTCAAAAAAAGGATAAACAGAGATCACTAGTTGATAAATTACATATTATCCATTTAGAAATAGTTATTCAAGTTACAAAATTAAAGCATACAAAGGAGACACTCAAGCAGTGAAACTGCAAACAGATCTGTACAACAATCCAACAAGAACTTAGAAGTATGGTTATCAATCCTATACACTTAAATATTCACGCAGTTATATCTTTCATAGCACTTCCTATTTCCTCTCTTTTTTACAATAGCAATTATGCATTTTTTAAAAAAATTATTTAAAGGAAAAAAAGCAAAAGAAAAAGGGTAACAACAATACAGAATTCTAAAAGAAAAAAGTATAAAAGAAAAAAACACTAAGAAATCACTAGTTGATAAATTACATATCATCATCTTGGATGTAGTTGTTCAAGTTACAAAATTAACCGATAAATAGTAGACATTCAAACAGTGAGACTGAGAAAAGTTCTGCTCAAAGATCCAACAAAGATTCAGCAATACAGTCATCTATTTTACACACTCAAATATGCATGCAGTTACATCCCTTAGAGCCTTTTCTTTTTCCTCTCTTCTTTACACTAGCAATTACACATTTTGGGTGTTATTACTCTCATAGTTTTTATCACTTTGTACACTAGAGACACAATGTGATATTTATAAATATGATTCTTATTTATTTCACTAATGAGGATAGTCTCAAGTTGTCTCCATTTGCCTATGAAGGCCTCAAGATCATCTTTTTTATAGCTGAGTAATATTCCATTGTGTAAAAATACCACATCTTTTTCATCCACTCTGCAATTGACGGGCATCTTGGTTGTTTCCAAGATTTAGCTATTACAAATTGTGCTGCTATAAACATGGGTGCACATGTATCACTGTGATATGAACTTCTCAGTTCTTCTGGGAAAATACCAAGGAGTGGAATAGCTGGATTGAATGAAACTTCCAATCCTAGTCTTCTGAGAATTCTCCATATGGATTTCAATAATCGTTGCACCAGTCTGAATTCCCACCAACAGTAGAACAGCATTCCTTTTTCCGCTGCAACCTTGCCAGCATTTGTTATCAGTTGATTTCTTGATGGCAGCTACTCTTTCCAGAATAAGGTGGAATCTCAATGCTGTTTTAATTTGCATTTCTCGAATGACCAGTGATGGTGAACATTTCTTCATGTATTTATTTGCCGTTTGTATATCTTTCTCTGAAAACTGTGTGTTCATCTCAGATGCCCATTTTTGGAGAGGGTCTTTGAATTTGGGGGGCTTGATAATTTTCAATTCTTTATATGTTCTTGATATAAGTCCTTTGTCTGAGGGACTGCTGGCTAAAATTCTTTCCCACTCAGGCGTTTTCTTTTCACTCTGTTGGTGTTTTCTTTTGAAGTGAAGGAACGTTTCAATAATATGCGATCCAATTTACTGATTTTTTGAAGTGTTTCCCATGCAGTTTGCATTTTGTTCATAAATTCTCTGCCTACCCCTATATCTCCAAAACTTCTACTTACCTTGTCTTCCAGTAGATTTAGTGTTTCTGTTTTATTATTTAGAACTTTGATCCATTTAGACTTTAGTTTTGTGCATAGTGATATGCATGGATCTAGTTTCAGCCTTTGACATATGGAGAGCCGATTTTTCCAACACCATTTATTAAAGAGGCTGTCCTGCTTTTAGTGGACATATTTAGCCCCTTTGTCAAATATCAGGTGGCTGCATGTCTTTTTAGTTGTGCTTGCATCTTCTAATTTGTTCCATTGAGCTTTAGGTCCATTTCTTTGCCAGTACCATGCTGAATTTATCACTGTGGCTTTGTAGTACAGATTCAAGTCAGGAATTGAGATGCCTCCTGCCTTGCCTTTGTTGCCCAGAATTGCCTTTGCTATTCTAGGTTTGTTCTGTTTCCAAATGAATTTTAGAAGTGTTTTCTCTAGATCTGTGAGGTATGTCAATGGTATTTTGATTGGGATTGCTTTAAATCTGTATAACAGTTTCGGGAGTATGGCCAATAAATGGCTTTTGTCATCTTATATCAAGCGTATTTATATATATATATTCATTGAGGATTTTTATCACGAATGTATGTTTCCTTTTGTCAAAGGTATTTCTGCATCTATTGAGATGATCATTTGGTATTTGTCCTTCTGTTTTTATGTGGTGTACTACATTAATTGAAACATCCTTGAGATGAAACCAAGTTGGTCATGATATATAAACTTTTTAATGGTTTGTTGTACTCTCTTAGCAAGTATCTTGTTGAAGATTTTTGCATCTGTATTCACTAAGGGACTTGGTCTATATGTTGTTGTTGTTGAGTCTTTGTCCAGTTTTGGTATCAGGATAGTACTGCCTTTCATGAATGGATTTTGTGGTTCTCTTTCTCTTTCAATTTCATGAAAGAGTTTGGGGAGTACTGGCATTATTTCTGCTCTGAAGTTTTGGTAAAATTCTGTGGTAAATTCATCATGTCCTTTGTTTTCAAGGTTTTTATTTTTGTCTGTTTTATTGTCTATGACTGATTTACTCAGGGTTTTGTACCTTTGTTCTATTTTGGTAATTCACATTGTTTGATAATTTATCCTACTTTCTAGAGTAAATTATTGTAATATACAGTTTTGATTTAATGTCTTATTAATTTTCTGGATTTTTGTGATGTCCATTGTGATTTCATATTTTTCATTTTAATTTAATTGTTGTAGGCCTTTTCTTTCTTTTAGCAAGTTTATTTAAGTGTTTATCAATTTATCTTTTTGAAGAAGTATATCTTAGATTTTTGATGTTTTGTAGTTATTTTTAGTCTCAATTTCATAATTCCTTCCTTTTACAAGTCTTAAATTTGGATCCTTCTTGTTTTCTAGGACTTCAAGATGTATCATTAGGTTATTTATTTGGGATTATTGTATATTTCCAATGTGGGTATTCCTCTTAGAAGTGCTTCCAATATCCTTTACGATTTAGTATGTTGCACTGCAACTGTCATTTAGGTCTACAAATATTATAATTTCTTCCTTAATAATTTCTGTTCCCATTGTTCATTCCAGGGGGTATTAGTTTCCATATGTTTTCATGTTTTGTGTGATTTCTTTTGTTACTGATTTCTAGTTTTATGACATTATGATCTGATGTTAATCATTAATTTATTTCAATTTTTTTATATTTATTTACACATGATTTATGGCCCAAAATGTGGTCTGTTTGCAGAAAACTCCATGTATTATTGGGAAAAATGTATATTCTGCTCTGGTTGGATGAAATACTCTGTAATATCTGTTATGTTTATTTGTTTGATGATAAGGTTCAACTCTGATATTTCTTTGTTGATATTTCATCTGGTGAAATTATTTGTGTAAATGGGGTACTGAAGTCTCCCACTGTGACTGCATTAATGTTTTTCTCACCTTTTAGGTCAGGTATGGTTTTATAAAATTTGATGTGTCAGCACTTGACATTTATATAATTTTTATCTCTTCCTGTTACATTGTTCACTTCAACCATAAATAGGGATACTTTGTCTCCTCTGACCAGTTTTGGCTCAAAGCCCATTTTTTGAGTGCAGAATAGCTACTCCTACTTGCTAATGGCCTCCAGTTGCATGAAGTATCATTTTCCATTCTTTCAGTTTCAGTCTATGCCTTTCTTTAATAATGTTGTAGGTAGCACATAGTTGAGTTTTGATTTTGGTCTAATCTGTCAGTCTGTGTCTTTTGATTAGATAAGTAACAATACTTATGTTTAGAGTTGTTACTAAAACTGCATTGAGTTATTGAATCCTGTCATTGCATTATTTTTCTATTCTCAATACCTTTATTTTGCTTAACTACTCTTTTGCTTACCTACTCACTCTCTTAGATATTTTCTTTCCTTTGGGCTCTTTGGTGTTGTTGGACTCATTTTCTCTGTCTACAATTCCTTTGAGTACTTTCTGTAATGCTTGTTTAGTCGTTATGAATTTGTTAAGGTGCTGTTTGTCATGAAAAATATTTATTTCTCTATGTCCTCACGTCAGTCATTTTTGCAGCCAATACTTTTAAGATAATGTTTACATCCTAGATTTAAGTTCGATTTCTTTTAATATCTAATTCTTTAATAAACTCAATATGTGTATGTTACAATACCTTATGTAATATCCTCAACATTTTTTTATTTCTTCTTAAGCTTATGGATAATTTTAACAATTAACTCCTTTATCCATTTATATCCTGTTGACCTTGATGAGCATCTTATGAGTCTATTTCTTTCTTCTCTGATATCTTCAAATATTTTAACTGCTTGGTTTTTTACTTTCTCCACGTCAGTGCCTAGAAGATCAATTTTGGAGAATTAAAAATTTTTGTAAGAATCTTATCATCTTGCTTTCTCATGTTTCTACTGTTTTTATGTGGAGAGTTGATGACCTTATGACAGAAAAACTTTGTTGTTAGTGTGACGTTCTATGTAGTTAGTGTATGTTTTTCTGTGATTTAATTTTGGCTGAACCTAGTAGGATTAGTTCTAGTCTATGCATTGAGGAGAATACCACTACCCATTATATCAACATTTTCAGAAAGAAGCATATACCAATTATGTAATTTAAAGCTTTTTAAAGAACAGATATACCCTTTTATCAATAACTCAGAAAATTGGCTGTCAGGATGTATAGGATGAGGGAAGATGAAAGGAATGAAACATCAGAAAGAGGGAAAGGAGATAAAGCTGATAACACCAACTGAAAGAAAACAGGTAGGACTTTGTTGATATTATTTTTATATCTGATAGAGAGGAGGTTTGAGAGAATATTTTCCCGGGTGTGAAAAACAATGAGAGAACAAAGTGTAATTGAAGATTGAGGGAAGCTGTGAGAAGGTCTAAATTAGTTACTAAGTTGACAAAAAAGAAATAAGAGAGAGAAAAAA
The DNA here is from genome assembly GCA_004027455.1 of Hydrochoerus hydrochaeris. NCBI lineage: Eukaryota > Metazoa > Chordata > Mammalia > Rodentia > Hydrochaeridae > Hydrochoerus > Hydrochoerus hydrochaeris. Next base: position 336,787 of record PVLA01000237.1, read on the forward strand.
ACACATACAAAAACACAAAATTAGAGTGCTCTCAGTCTTATACTATTTCAGTCAAAATTCAGGCAGCATGCTCTTCTACTTACTTACAAAAATGGAGAGACTTTGCCTGTGGGTAGGGATGTCTAGATTGACCAGTGAGCTTACTTTGTATCCTCTGGAGGCAGTGCTTTGCTTGGTTTGTCTAGCTTATATGGGCAGGGCCAGACAGAAAGATCTTTGTTAATTCATATTCTCTAGATTAAAAAAATTAAGTGTTCTGCACATTATATTATCACTAAGCATGTAGAACAACTAAAAAATCTCCTTTTATTTATTATTTTTTTTTTGGTGTCAAGAATTGAACTCAGGAACTTGCAGTTGCCAGGGAAGTGCTGTGTCACTGAGCTATATCCCCTGCCCAAAATCTCCTTTAATAGAGCACTGCTACTCCTTGCTCTTATTTGAATATTCACCTGATTATGTACCTTTTTTCTCATTCATGAACTTGTTTTGTAACAATAAAGAAATAATGCATCATCTCCCCCAAAGCTGTACAAAAATTGCTGATATCATATGGTTGGTTTCTAAAATTGTAAATAATGTAAAATCACTTGGAAAGTGAATTATACCTGAGGAGTCTAGAAGTGGTGTCTAAAAATTGATTCTAACATGTTAGATGTTTATCAAGATAATTTCTATTTATAAAATGTGCTTCTTTATATATTTTTATTTCTTTCAAAATATGTTCCTATACAAAAAAAGTAATTTATATAGAGGGAAAAATTTTCACATATAAAAAGAATATTAAAAAGAATAAAAATGTAAACAATGAAAAATAAGCTTTCTTTTAATTTTTTTTTATTTATGTATTTAGGTATTTGGAATTGCACTCAGTATCTTGTGCTTGCCAGGCAGGCACTGTGCTGCTAAGCATATCACCAGCCCCCAAAATAAATTTCTTTAGTTGGACCTCATTATCTCTACTTTCTTTTCCCAGAGGTAGCTACTCTTCAAGGTTTATTGGTCTATACATATAAAAGCACTTCTTTATATTTGTAAATGTTTGTGTATATTCTTTTACAAGTTACACCAGAGAGAGAATACTTTATTCATCCTGCTGTACTTTGGTTTTTCCACTTAATTTATCTTTAAACTTGATTCATTTATCAATTTAAAATGTAAAGTACTTTACTATTTTAATATTGGTCAAATTTCTATAATCCAGAGGAAACAGAGAATTGAATTTATACTTTCAAAGTTGATGATATATGTATGAATATAGCATTCTGACTGTTTTCTCTGTCAAAACAAGCTTATAGATGCCTCTTGTCAATGTAGAGAAACAACATACTATTCAAGTAAAGCAGAACCCTCAAAACCGTCTTTCATTAGTTTGTGCTATATATTTAATAGAGAAAAAAAGCAATCACATCTAACAAGTAGATCTCAAAGGTGTCATTTAAAAACAACAAATCCAGAATAGACTGAGGTCTTACAGATTCAATCTAATATCCAGAAAAAATTCTAAGCTAAAAATTATGAACTCTAGTCACAATTCTACAATTTATTAGCTGTGAGAAAAAAATAAATCATGTTTTTCTAGACATCTTTTTTTTGTTTTCTACCTTTGAAATTACTGGGTCAATGATAAAGTTGATGATGATAATGATTGTGTAATAATAGTAGTAATAAAGGTCTATTATCAATCTACTTTGTACTATGTAATTTAAAATATTATTGCATTTTCTCCTCACAACAAACCAATAAATCTTGTACTGTGTCTAATTTTACAATATGGAAATGAGGCTCATAAAGGTTTTTATACACACATTCACATACACAAGCACCGACATAGTTTTCTCAGGATCAGAGGATAAGTGGTATAATTACCTTTAGAATGTAGAATCTATGTTTTTTGTATCTGTTGCACCAGTCATTGGTTCACAATCTTTTTCTTAAATTCATGTGCTCTTTTCATAAGCATAAGAATTCTGTCCCTCCCCATGTCTCTAATATATAATCTGGTATTGAAATTCACTACATTAGATTGTTTTCTTATTTTATATCTGTGTATACCTTCAGTAGTATAACATTATTATAAATTTAGATACTAAAGTACATGTTGAATGACACTTAATATTCATTGTAGCTATAGTGTTAAGATTAACCAGAATAGTGAATTAATCAGAATATACACTACACCAGCCTGTATAGGTAAATATTTGGATGGTCACAGATTTCCTGGTCAAAGGGAAATAGAATTCAGTGCAAGTTTTATTAATGAAATAATATGAAAAATAACAGCACTAATCAAAACTAAACTCTAGGATTTGAATTATTGAGTGAAAGAACAAAAGGAAATTTTAATAATGTATTTAGTTGTTTTTCTTGATTAGCATTACTTATTCACAGTGCTTATTTGTGACATGCTTATGTGTTTCAGGAATGCTATCCCCAGGTTCATTGTCTTCATCACATTATCCAACATCCCCAGATCATCCACTCTTCACATTGTCAACAACTCCATTCTAGCCAGAAAATCAAAAGCATTACAGAAAGCGATTCAACTTCTATAAATGTTGGAAATGAAATTTGCCATGATGGATCAAGCCAGATACATGAGCAGGTAGGATCAGTTGATTCCTTGTCAAAGTAAAATAATATTTTTATAACTATCTTAACTATTTTTATATACATACATACACATATACATATGTTGTTTCTTTCAGCTTCTCATACCAATGAGATAATATGATGTTTACACATGTGGGTCTTATTTATTTCACCAATGAGTATAGCCGCAGGTTGCATCCATTTACCTATAAAAGTCTACAGATCAAAAACAAAAAAATTCAAAACTAAAAAAATGTCTGCAGTTTATCCATGTTCATGGCCAATTAGTACTCCAATGTATAAAAATACTACATCTTTTCTATCCATTCCTCAGTCAGTGGGCATTTAGGTTGTTTCTCAGATCTGGCTATTACAAATTCTGCTGCTAAAAACATGGGTGCACATATATCAATATGGTATGATGTTTTAAATTCTTTTGGGAAGATAACCAGAAGGGGAATAGCTGGTTTGAATAGGAACTCTAGTACTAGTTTTTTGAGGAATGCCCACATTGCTTTCTACAGTGGTTGCATCAGTCTGCATTCCCACCAACAGTGGAGAAGGGCTCTTTTTTCCCCATAGCCTCTCCAGCATTTGTTATTGCTTGATTTCTTGATAATAGCCATTCTTTCTGAGGTGAGGTGAAATCTCAGAGTTGTTTTAATTTGCATCTCAAGAATGACCAGTGAGGTTGAACATTTTTATGTGTTTATTTTGTTTGTATTTCTTTATCTGAGAAGTGTATAATCATCTCAGATGCCCATTTTAAACCTAGGAGGGCTGATTTTTTTTAGCTCTTTAGATGTTCTCAATAGTAATCCTTTGTCTGAGGTACAGCTAGCAAATATTTTTTCCCAAATTGTAGGTTGTCTCTTTACTCTATCGCTGGTTTCTTATGCTATGCAAAAGCTTTTCAATAGGGTGAAATTGGGCTGGGGGTTTCGCTTAGCGGCACAAGAGCCTGCTTGGCAAACGAGAGGTTATGAGTTCAATTCCTGGTACCAAAAAAAAATCAAAATAGGGTGAAATCCCATTTGTTGATTCTTTGTGATATTTCCTGTGAAACTAGGGTTTCATTCGAAAAGTCTGCCTACACCAATGTCTTCAAGAGTATTAACTACTCTATCTACCAGCAGATTTTATGTTTCTGTTTTAATATTAAGATCTTTGATCCATTCTGATTTTAGCTTGGCATGTGGTGAAAGATTTGGGTCCATTTTTAATCTTTGGCATGTGTTGAGCCAGTTTTTCCAGCAGTATTTATTAAAGAGGCTATCTTTTTTCCAGTGAATGTGTTTGGCACCTTTGTCAAAGATAAGGTGGCTTATTGCATCTGCAAATGTTTCTGCCTCTTCTAATCTATTCCATTGATCTTCAGGTCTTTTTTTTGGCCAGTACCACACTGTTTTTATTGCAGTAGCTTTATAGTATAATTTCAAGTCAGAGATTGTGATGCCCTCTTTCTTGTCTTTGTTGCCCAGGATTGCCTTTGATATTCTAGGTCTCTTCTGATTCCAGATGAATTTTATGACTGTTTTCTCTAATTCTGTGAGATATGCCATTGGGCTTTTGTTTGGTATTGCATTCAATTTATATTACAGTTTTGGAAATATGGCCATTTTCACTGTATTGGTTTTTCCTACCCAAGAACATGGGATATCTCTCCATTTTATAATATCATCTTAAATCTCTGTTTTCAGAGTACTGTAGTTTTCAATATAGAGGTATTTTACATCATTTTTCATTTACATCATGATTCATAAATAATTCATTTTGGGGAGTGCTTCTTAAAAGGTGATTTCTGTCACAGTGAGTTTGTTATTTGTGTACACGAAGGCTATTGATTCCTGAGTGTTGATTTTGTATCCAGCTACATTGCTGAAATGGCTTATGAAATCTAGTAGTCTTTTGGTGGAATTTTTGTGGTCTTCTGAGTGGACTATAATGTCATCTGCAAATAATGATAATTCAACTTCCTCCTTTGTTATGTTTATTCCTTTTATTTCTTTCTACTGTCTAATTGGTCCAGCTAAAGTGTCCTGGGCTGTGTTGAATAAAAGTGGAGACAGAGGACATCCTTGTCTTGTTCCTGATTTTAGAGTGAAAACTTTCTTGTCCATTTAGTATGATGTTTGCTGTTGATTTGTAATAGATGGATATTATCAGATTGATATAAAGACCATCCATTCCAATTTTCTGTAGGGTTTTATCATGAAAAGTGCTGGACTTTGTCATAAAGCTTTTTCTGCATGAGTTGAGATGATCATGTTACTATTGTCTTTGTCTGTTAATGTGGTGTATTACAGTTTTTTGTGTATGTTGAACAATCCCTGATTTCTTGGGATTGATCTGATTTTATTATGGTGTATAATGTTCTTAATGATTTGCTGCATTCTGTTTTCTAGTATTTTATTAAAGATTTTTACATCTATGGTCATCAGGGAGTTTGGCCTGTAGTTCTCTCTTTTGGTTGTAGCTTTTTCTGATTTTGTCATCAGGGTAATACTAACCTCCAGGAATGAGTTAGGGATAATTGCTTCCTTTGGCATGAATTTCCAATTTCATTGAACTGTGGTCTGATACTATGCATGGGATAACTTCAATTTCTTTGAATTTCTTAAACATGTTCTATGAATCCATACATGGTCTATTTTGGAGAATGTCTCATGTGCAGCTGAGAAGAATATGTATTCTGATATTGTGAAGTAGAGCACTCTAGACATCTACTAAGTCCATTTGCTCAAAAGTTTGATTTAATTCTAATATTTCCTTATTATTTTTTGTCCAGTTGATCTTTCTTTTTGTAACGGTGGGGTATTGAAATCTCCTAACACATTTGTATTAAGACTTATTTGATTTTTATGTCCATTAATATGTTTTATATAGTTGGATACACTGTTATTTGTTACATATGTATTTATGATTGTTTTCTTCTTGCATTGTTCCCTTTACAAATATGTAGTGAGTTGTTTATCCACTTTAATCAGTCTTGGCTTCAAATTCATTTTGCCTGCAAATTGAATAGCTATTCCTGCTTTTTTGGGGGGTCGTGTTGCATGGAGTATCATTTTCCATTCTTTTACTTCCATTCTATGAATTCCTCTTTGAATTAAACATGTTTCTTGTATGCAGCATATTGTTGGATCTTGATTCTTGATCCATTCATTCTGCCAATCTGTGTCTTTTGACTGGTAAATTAGGACCATTAACATTGATGGTTATAACTGAAAGGTATTGACTTATTCTTATCATGTTATTTTCCTATTGTTGGTTCTCATCTTTTTTACCCCTTCCTCTAATTTTTTGCCTTCCCTGATGGATTCCTTCTGTTGGGTTCATGGAGCTGTAATCCTTATTGTCTCTTTCTACCATGCCCTTTAGAATATTTTGGAGTGCTGGTTTGGTGGTCATAAATTTCCTCAAATGTTCCTTCAGATGGAAGTATCTTTTTTCTCCATTTATTTTGATAGTTTTGCAGGATACATCAGTCTGGGTTGAAAATTGTTTTCCTTTAGAACCTGGAGTACTTCATTCCAAGCTCTTCTTGACTTGAGAGTTTTTGCTGAAAAGTCAGCTGTAATTCTGATGGACTTTCATTTATAGGTGATTTGTTTCTTTTGCCTACGAGCTTTTAGGATTCTTTGTGTTGAATTTCTGGAATGTTGACTGTGATATGCCTGGTTGTAGATTTTTTTATCATTGCTAATTGGTTTAATATATGCCTCATTTATCTGCATGTAAAATTCTTTTTCTCTACCAAGCAAATTTTCTGTCATGATACATGTGAACATTTCTCTAATGTCATTTGTGGTATCTCCTGTTTGTTTATTGACTCCTATTAATCTTAAGTTATTTTTATTTATCTCATCTAGCAACTGATGGGTTGAGTTCTCATGGTCTCTTGTTATTTTGGGGAAATCTTTCTTTTTTTGGTGACTAATTGCAAGCCTGTCTTAAATATCTGAGGTTCTGTCCTCACATTGGTCTAATCTGCTTCAAATACTTTCATTGGAGTGTTTATTCTCCCAGATATCTGCTTGGATCTGCTTTATGGATTCCACTTCTTTCCTATGTTGATCTTTCATAATTTTCTTAAACTCATCTATGTTTTCTTTGTTTCTGTTCTAACGTCACTAAACATGGTGTATATTTTGGTAATCTCTATAGTTATCTGAGAGATTATTTCAGGTTTTCACTTTTCCAGAGCCTCATTCAATTGCTTTGTTGGTACCACTCTAGAGAGATCTGGTGTGGTGGGGGGGCTTTTGGATTGCCCCACCTCATTGCCCACTGGATTTGTCTTTGGTGAATTGGATGTCTGGGGTTTCATTTTGCTTAAGTGTCTTCTCCTTTTATTTTCTCTCTTTTTTAGTTTAACTCCTGGGTTGATGCTTTGACATTGTCTATGATGGGTTGCTTTACTGGTGGAATTTAGGATTCTTAGGTTGTGATTACTCTCTCTGAGATATTTTTCAGGTGTAGGTGATTTTTCGGTTTTGAGTCTGTCGGAAGATCATACCTCTTCAGATTGTTGGAGACAAGAAGTTGTTGCTTGTTTGGCCTAGTCCCTAGTTCTTTGGCAGTGTGTCACCATATTTTCTGCGACCATTAGTTAATCTCAGTCATGGAATGCCAGGACCAACAGCTGTTTGGAACAACTATGTCAATTTTAGCTATAATAGTATCAGTAGCATCAAACAGCCTAGAAAACAACAAACTTTTCAACTTTTAAATGTATGAACTAAATTTGTGATTATATAACAAAAGGTAAAACAAACCAGATAATTATATGCAATATATAAGTCCATAATGTGTCAATTTTTCCCTCATGGATTAAAATTTAAAATGGGTTAAGGAGAAAACAGAGATGTAAAAGAAGAGGAAGAGATGAGAATTAAGGTTTGAGGACAAAGGGAGATCATGCTAACTTGGGGAACCTGGTGCCCAAAACTGAAGGAATAGAGAGAGGGAAGATATAAAAGAAAGCATGAAACAGAACCTCACCCACAAAGATGTTAGAAACCATTTTTGTACTCAGAAAAAACAATGTAGGAGAAGCGAAAAAAACTGCAAAAAAAAAAAAAAGAAAAGAAAACCAAATAGTCCACTTCCCAGATTCTTTCAGGGATCACTAGTAGATAACCTACAGAGACAGTGTCCAAAATTGCACTAATCTATCCCAGCAAGCCAGTAGTTGTTTTATGTCAGAGTAGTGGATAATCTCAGTAAGCCTGCCCTCAGACAAGACTCAGTGAGTTTGCCACAGTCCAAGCAATTTCCATGGGTCTGTGCCCAACTGGAAGTAGCTAGAGGAAGTCGGCAGCATTTCAGGGCTCTGGGTTTATCCAACTATCTCCAAGATGGCTTCCAGCTAATCACTCTTTCCCTGTGGGAGGACTGAGTCCTCTATACTCAGCCAGTGGTGTTCTCTATGTCTGCCATTCCCCTCCACTGCCATATCTCTCTGCAGAGGCTTCCATGCAGAGAGTCATCACTATCACCACGACCAAGTGATCCCAGGATTAAACAGCTTTTCTTGCACAGTAAATCCTGTTTTAAAGTGAAGGCACCACTGACTACTGCCTCCTGCTTCCTTTAAGTTTTTCTTTTTACTCTTTCTGTGGGCTTCAGTTTACACTTCAAATTTTTCCTAGGTCCAGGAGACCCACCTCACTCCTTTTTGTCTTCCTCATGATGCTATATTCCAGTGTCTGCTTGGTGACCCTCAGAGAGGCTGTTTTCTCTGCTGCTTACCACTCAAAAATCTCAAAAAATAATATTCTGGAACCCTTCTCAAAACACTATATAAGTACTTACATTTTTCAAGTTTTTTTATATATCTGTTTTCCATGGTACATACTGCACACTATACATTGCTTTTTGGCAGTTTTTTTCAATTTTTATTTTTTGTTAGTATATTACTTTTTCATCAAAACAATGGAGTGTTATACCACTGATATTTGCATTTTGGTAAAGCATTTTTAAAATTAGTACTTTCATCTCTTCTCTGGACAAAACAACTCAAATTTAATAATACATTAAATCTATGTGAGAACTATGATTTTATTAACATATGCATAATTTAGAGCTGATTCTTAGTTCTAATATGAGCCCAGCCAGGCATAGTGGTGCAGTCCTGTAATCCCAGCATTCAGGAAGCTGATGCAGGAGGATTGCTGTGAGTTTGAGGCCAGTCTGCGCTACAAAGAGAGTTTAAGGCTAGCTTGAACTGTATAGTGAAACCCTGTGTCAAAAAACCTTAAAATGAGCCCCAAAATAATACAAAATAAAATATTCTGATAAAATGTGGTTTTTACTGTTTCTTTTTTTTTTTTTTAACCAGTGATCAAACTCACGACCTTGCATTTGCCAGGCAGGCTCTTGTGCTGCCAAGCTAAATCCCTGGCCCTATGGTTTTTAAATGAATAGTGAATTGGAAATGAGAGTACCTAAGATTATTGTTATGGTAACATTTCACTAGCTGGTAATTATTTCCTATATATTTTCTTTGAGACTATGTCATACTAATTCAAGCCAAAATATGCTTATATATTACTGTATTCTCAATAAAATACAAAGCAGCTTTTAGTTGCTAAGGATAAATTTCCTGAAACAAAAAGAAATCCTCATGAATAATTTGTTTTGAAGACTTTGGAATCTTATAAACAATAACAATTCAAGCAATTCTTGTATGTGGTAGATCTAACATTAATAATTGAAACAGCATAGCATCAGATGTCATTTGTGTTTTTCCAAATATCAAATAGATCTCTTTCATAGGCAACATTTGCTAGAATAAGAAAAAACAAAGATGTAAATTTTACTATAATAACAATAAACAAAGATGCTTATCTTCCAATATAAGAATTTGAGTTGTTTAATATGAAATATAATGAGATTATTTCTAAAGCCTGAGACTTTGAAATGCATACTTTGGCCATATTGATCAAAAGAACTAGAAATGATTTTAAAAATCCATGTTTTTAAAATCCAAATTAAAAACTTACATATAATTGTCTTTACTTTTGAGTGCCTCTGAGTGTCTTTCTTCTGATTAGCCTCTAGAATAATTCTAATACACAATCCAAAGTTTAATTTCCAACATTAAATGGATTAGTAATAAGTATAAAAGAACCATTTCATTGAATTAAATTTCTGAAATTGTCACTTTCATAGATTAACAGTGGCCATCTTCTTGCATGATATACTATGTAATTAAATAATAGTATATCATACAAGAATATGATTAAATTAGATAATACATATAAATTATCTACCTCATGCCAGATGTAGCAGCACATATGTGTAATCCTAGCCCTTGAAATGCTGAGGCAGGAGGGTTGCTACAAATTGAAGCCTAGTGCGGGCTATCTACAAAGTAAGTTCAAGGGCAGCCTGAATTGTGTAGTGAAATTGTCTCAAAAAGACAAAAACAAAACAAACAAACAAAAAATCTATCTGCTCAAAGTCCCGCACATAGTTAATGCTAAAACAAATGTATGGTTCTTTGCCTTTTTCCCTCAACCTCAGACCCCAGTTGTTTCAAAACATCAATATAAGAAATTGATTCCATTTTAAAACTATATTTTGTGGTGATAGGGACCAAATCCAGGGCCTTGTGCAAGGTAAAATTGTGCTGTATCACTAAACTATATGCTTAGTTCCTTAATATTATTTTTAATAAGACTATATTGCATTTAAAATGCTTTCCATAATATCAAGATTTTGTGAAATGTGGTGTTCAAAAGCCAGGCTTCAGAATTTTTATATAACTAATGAATATTTTCCATGGTCATCCCTATCAATATCAACTTAGTTTCAATCAAAATATTTCCAGTCATTTATCTTTTCCTGGAGAAATAACTAAGAATCAAAATCTACACTAGATATTGTGAAAGTGTAAGAAACTGCTGAAAGGGGAAACATAACTGGGATGAGGAAAGGAGAAAAGAAGGGAAAAGGAAAAAGTTATAAATTTATTTATATATATGTAAAATAGCTAATATGATTATACTACTAATTCAATTAGTTCTTGTAAAAGAACAGTTAATACTCATACAATTAGATCAATTTTGTATTTATATATCTGATAATCTAAGCAAATCTTTGGAAGACAACAACATACAATTATATTACAACCAAAGTTAAATTCCTATCATCTTGTTTCTAAAGCATATATTGCTATTGTTTTGGGTTTTTAGTTGTTCTTGTAGCTGTTGTTTAATATCTCTTTTTTGTTTTTCTTTTCTGTATTTTTTTCTCTTTAAAATAAAAAGGCATTATGAAAATAATGATGTGGTCATTTTCTTGCCATTAGTAGAGAACAGATAATTTCACACATATTAATGACAGGAAAAATCTCAGATGAACTCATTTTACATGTTGTCATACAGATGGTGCTTATATGAAAGAATCAAAGAAGAATTTATATTGTATGTGTAACACTATTCCATTAGGTTTGAGGTCTCCAAGAAACTTTTTGGAGTAACTGAAAGTTGGGAAGGGAATGGTCATGCTTACATCAGTAGTACTTTTACCAGTGGAAGAACACTCCAACTTGAAATGTAATTCCTTTCCTTCATCAGTTAAACATTGTTTTGTCATCATCAATATAGTACAATTCTTAGTATGAGGCACTATTTCTGGTATACCTTCAGGAAATTTGTTAAAATTTTTTTTACATTAGTCATAGTAATATATTAGTGTCATATATTGGAATTTTTAATCAAAATTTATTTAATACTTTGTAGGTTTTAGCTTAAATATTCAATACACAGTTCAATGTTACAACCTGGACAGCAGTATCTAGTTTCTTTTCAAATTACTTTTGCAATATTGTCTGTCTTTCAAAAAAACCTTTTACAATGTTGTGTTGGCCTTCCCTTTTTTCTGTAGTTTTAAGGCATATTGTCACTGAGGGGGATTTATTGTACACTAACCATAATTCTAAAATAGAGATTTCTTTACTCAGATGGCTTTGTACTTGAAATAAAGATATTATATAATATCATAAGTGAGGCACTGAAAGGGACTTTGAGCCTGCTCCCAGGTGGTAAGACCACGTGCTGCCTCCAAGACCACCCTGGGCATGGCACACAGGGGCAGGGACCCAACAAGGCCACACCCAGCAACCACCAAGCAGCCAACAAGACCAAGATTCCGGTTTTGGGCCTTGACCTCACGATCTGGTGGAATTCTAGGGCACTGAAAGGGACTTTGAGCCTGCTCCTAGGTGGTAAGACCACATGCTGCGTCCCAGACCATCTCAAACGGCACACGTGGATGGGGGCCCAACCAGGCCATGCCCAGCGACCACCAAGCAGCCAGTGGGACCCAGAATCCAGCTTTGATCCTGCACTTTGGTGGAATCCCAGCACGCTGAAAAGGATTTAGAGCCTTCTCCCAGGCAGTAAGACTACCCTCTGAGTCCCAGAACACCCCCATCCTCTGCGTCCCAGAACAACCGGGAGGCACACAGGCATGGGGCCCAACTGGGCCACACCCAGCAACTGCCAAGAAGCGATTGGGACACAGATTCCAGCTTTGGGCCCTGACCCTGCTCTTTGGCATAATCCCAGTGCACTGAAAAGGACTTTGAGCCTGCCTCCCAAGTGGTATGACGACACGCTGCATCCCAGATCACCCCGGGCGGCACACAGGGACAGGTGCCCAAGCACGCCATACCCAGCGACTGCCAAGCAGCCAGTGGGGCCCATATTCCAGCTTGGGGCCCTGACCCCAAGCTCTGGTGGAATCCCAGTACACTGAAAGGGACTTGGAGCCTGCTCCCAGGGAGTAAGACCATGTGCTGCATCCCAGACCACCCCGGGCCACACACAGGGATGGTGGCCCTACCAGGCCATGCCTACTGAATGCCAAGGAATGAGCGGGACCCAGATTCCAGGCTCAGACCCTGACTGGGCACTCTGGCAGAATCCCAGCACACAGAAAAAACTTGGAACTTAGCTCCCAGGTGGCAAACCCTGGGCTACAGTGGATTAACTGTGCCAGTGTGGTGAGCATGCCCCTAAAATAGAGGTGTACAGTGGGTAAATAGGGCCAGTAGTAAAGCCCCCTCCAACTAACTGTAAGATTTGGTGAGTATGAAAAGAGTGTGGGTGACACACTCCTACACACAGAAAACATCAGGAAAAGTGAAAATGGCAAAAGAAAAAAGCAAAATGCAGTCTCAAACATCTAGTCCACCAGAAGCAAGTGAGATATTGAAATAGAGGACCCCAAAAGTAACAAACCAGGAATCTCTGAAAAGATAGCAAGCAAAATAAAAAACAACTCCATGAGGCTATAGAGGAAATCAAATTAGAAGTACTCTCCCATGTAAAGACATAAATAATAACCTTAGTAAAGGAGTTGCTGAGTGTTGCTAAAGAAGAAATAGAGAAAAACATACAGGAGCATGGGAAACTGATTGAAAACTTGACTGAAAAATAGAGAAAACATGCAGAATTCATGAAACAAACTCAAGGGGACATCCAAGAACCAAAAAATTCTATTCAAAACTTGCAAAACTGTTTAAATGAAGCTGAGGATAAGATTTTGGACCTTGAGGACAGGATCAAAATTAGTGATCATGAAAGGATAGAACTTTTAAAAATAACAAAGCAGCATGAAGTGACAATCCAACAGCATCACGATGATGCCAAGAAAAAAATATAAGATTAATAGGCATCATTGAACAGGCAGCAGTCAATGCAAAAGACGGAGCCAAAATATTCACAGAAGTAATAGAAGAAAATTTCCCAAACATGGGGAAAGAAGCTGATAAACAGGTAAGTGAGGCATATGCAACACCAAACAGTCACAATTAACATAAATCCACATCCAGACACATAATCATTAAGATCTCAGACATGCAGCATAAAAACAGAATACTAAAAGCTGTTAGAGAAAAGACACAAATCACCTACCAAGGAAACCCCATTCGAATCACAGCAGACTTTTCAGCACAAATCCTCAAGTCAAGAAGAGCTTGGAGTGAGGTATTGCAAGCCCTGAAAGAAAACAACTTTCAACCCAGACTGATGCACCCAGCAAAACTTTCATTCAAATTTAATGGAGAAACAAGATACTTCCATGACAAACAACTGAAAAAGTACACGTCCACCAAACCAACTCTAGAAAGAGTACTGAAAGACACACTACACAGAGATAAAAGTGACCACAATCCCCCAAAAAACAACAGAAAGAAACCACCAGGTAGTATAAGCAGTTAAACAAGGGGAAAAGCAGAAAGCAAACAACTGGAACATAACATGTCAAAGTCAAGCCAGTACATAGCAGTGATATCCATAAATGTAAATGGCCTCAGTTCACCTATAAAAAGAAATAGAATGGATCAAGAAACATGATCCCACAATATGCTATATGCAAGAAATACATCTAATTCAAAAAGAAACTCATAGAATCAAAGCCAACAGATGGAAAACAGTATTTCAGTCAACAGGAACCCAGAAAAAAGCAGGAGTAACTATTCTATTTGCAGACAACATGAACATCAAACCTAAAATGATTAAAAGAGATAAAGAAGGTCACTACATACTCATTAGTGGAAAAATTCAAGAGGAAGAACTAACAATTATAAATATATATGGACCAAATACAGGAGCACCCAACTATGTAAGATAGATACTAATGGACATGAAAAACCAAATACACAAGAACACAATAATAACAGGGGATTTAACAGCCCATTGTCACAAAGAGATAGGTCAACTAGACAAAAAGTCAGCAACGAAATAACAGAACTGAAACATACCTGCGAGCAATTGGACTTAGTAGATGTTTACAGAGTATTCCACCCAACCACATCAGAATATACATTCTTCTCAGCAGCACATGGGATATTCTCCAAAATAGACAATATATTATCCCATAAAACATTCTTAAGTTAAATTGTCACTACTTGCAGATGACTTGATACTCTATTTAGAAGACCCAAAAAACTCCATTAAAAGACTGATAGAGGTAATAAACAAGTTCAGCAGTGTAGCTAGATACAAAGTCTGGACTCAAAAATCAATAGCATTCCTATACACAAAGAAAAACTCACCGAGAGAGAAATTATGGAAATATCGCCCTTTACAATAACATATAAAAAATGAAATACTTAGGAATCATCCTAACTAAAAATGTAAAAGATCTATATGCTAAAAATTATACTACACTGAAAAAGGAGATTGAAGAGGATATTAGAAAATGGAAGGATATTCCTTGCTCTTGGCTAGGAAGAACCAACATTGTGAAAATGGCTATACTTCCCAAACTTTTATACAGATTTAAAGTAATCCTAATCAAAATACCATTTACATACCTCACAGATCTAGAGAAAACACTCCTAAAATTATTTTTGAAACAGAAGAAACCTAGAATAAAAAGGCATTTATGGGCAACAAAGGCAAGGCAGGAGGCATCTCAAATCCTGACTTGATTCTAAACTACAAAACCACAGTGATAAAATCAGCATGGTACTGGCAAAGAAATAGACCTGAGGATCAATGGAACAGATTAGAAGATTCAAGCACAACTAAAAAGACACTCAGCCACCTGATAGTTGACAAATGGGCTAAATATATCCACTAGAAGAAGGATAGCCTCTTTAATAAATGGTGCTGGAAATATTGGTTCTCTACATGCCAAAGACTGAAACTAGATCAATGCATATCACCATGCAAAAAACTAAAGTCTAAATGGATCAAAGACCTAAGTATTAAAACAGAAAGAGTAAATCTACTGGAAAACAAGGTAGGTAGAAGTCTAGGAATCATAGGGGTTGGCAGAGATTTTATGAACAAATCACAAATTGCACGGGAAATACTTCGAAGGGTCAACAACTAGGATCTCATATTATTGAAAATTTTCTGCACTTCAAAGGAAATCATCAATAGAGTGAAAAGAAAACCCACCGAGTGGGAAGGAATTATAGCCAGCAACCCCTCAGACAAAGGACTTATATCCAGAACATATAAAGAATTGAAAAACATCAAGCCCCCCAAATTCAAAGACCCTCTCCAAAAATGAGCATCTGAGATGACCACACAGTTCTCAGAGAAATATATACAAATGGCAAATAAATACATTTAGAAATGTTCACCATCACTGGTTATTCAAGAAATGCAAATTAACGGAACATTGAAATTTCACCTCATTCTGGAAAGAATAGCTCCCATCAAGAAATCAATTGATAACAAATGTTGGCGAGGCTGCAGGGGAAAAGGAACACTGCTCCACTGTTGGTGGTCATGTGGACTAGTGCAACCACTATGGAAATCCATATGGAGATTTATCAGAAGACTAGGATTGAAAGTTCCATTCAATCCAGCTAGTCCCCTTTTGGGTATTTTCCCAGAAGAACTGACAAGTTCATATCACAGTGGTATATGTGCACCCATGTTCATAGCAGCACAATTTGTAATAGCTAAATCTTGGAAACAACCAAGATGCCCATCAACTGCAGAGTGGATGAAAAAGATGTGGTATTTTTACACAATGGAATATTACTCAGCTGTAAAAAAGATGACCTTGAGTCCTTCATAGGTACTTGGAGACAACTTGAAACTAACTTCATTAGTGAAATACATAAGAATCATATTTATGAATATCACATTGTGTATCTAGTGTAAAAAGTGATAAGAGCTATAAGAATAATAAAACCCAAAATGTATAATTGCTATTGTAAAAAAGAGAGGAAATGTGGGGGCTCTGATGTATATAACTGCACATATGTTTGAGTGAAATACATGACCATATTGCTGAATCTTTGTTGGATCTTTGAGCAGAACTGTTTGTAGTCTCACTGTTTGAATGTCTACTATGTATCCTTTAAATTTGTAACTTGAACAACTACATCCAATTTGACAATATGTAATTTATCAACTAGTGATTTTTTAGTGTTTCTTTCTCTTTTTTCTTTTTGATTTAGAATTCTGTATTGTTACTACCCTTTTTTCTTTTGCTTTTTTTCTCTTTAAATAAAATTTTAAAAATATTGTAAGTGAATATGCTTAGGAAATATTTAATGAAAAATAGAATTTGAAGTTGCATTTGGTTCAAAAGTACCAGACAAGAAAGCATAGATAACTCAGTGAAAAACAATATTTTTTCTACCATGTGCAAGTCTCTATAATCAATACCACTGAGCTTTGTTAAATATGATTGATCCAAAGTATCATTTTTGTATATGAAAATGTATATACCATATAGTCTAGGAAGAAAAGTTTACCTACTATTCTCAGAATCTTATGGACCTACCACAATATGTTTTATATCCATATTGAAATTAAGCACTTACAAGTAAGTTATGAGGTGAGTTTCTTAATTTCCTTTTGCAAAGTAATTATTCTTTGAAGAATTTTTAAATAATGATTGATTTACCTGTAGCTACACACCTTAATACTGTTCCTTTGCCTTGTTTTTATTAGAAAATGTTTACCAAGGACTTCTCACTTGCAAGCATAATCAAGGAGTTAAACACCTTGGTCATTATTATAGCCAAACAGTGATTTTATAGAGGCTATTTCACTGGTGCATGCTCAAGAATTTTTAACAACTTTGTAATTTTTTGAAGAAATACCAAATTTTGCTTATCTTAGAAGTACTCTTCTTCAGCAATCTGTATTCTTTTCCAGTTTATATGTGAATGGTTAAAATTATTATCAGAGATTCACATTTTATATACCAATCCTTCCTTTGGCAGATAAGTAAACATGTACTATATGCATTTCTCAATTATCCTATCAACTCAATATTATCACAAGCAGAAAGCCTGTATCATTATTATAATTCTTCTGGCTGATTGCACTCATATTTCTTTGGGAAGTCTCTTATTTTGGCTTTTTCAAGACAACATGGCTTTAAAACAAATATAGAAGCTATGAGAAAACACAAATAAATACTATCTAACAAAATTAAGAAGCTTTGGGCAGGTGATTTAGTAATGAAAAAATACTTCTAACGGGACCACTCCAGTTTGTGCTTAGAAAATCTCATCTTTTTTTAGAACTATTCCTGTCATAGTTAACAATAAGTGAAAATTTGACCCGTTATTCCTCATGCACCCAAACATTTGAATTCAAATGGATTTTCATTTTTACTGAGATTGATTAAACTATTATTATAAATTTCAGACTGTAACTAAAAACCAAAGAAGATATATACACACATAATGTGGATTTTTCTTTCTGGCTTTTCTAGCTCTACAATTATCAAAAGAAATTCATTCTTTGTTCACTTACCTTTTCTCTAGATAAGTGCAATATATTACTTGAATTTTAGACATAATTTGAATATTTTTATGCTGAGAAATCAAAAATGGTATCCCAATTAGGAAGATAATATATTGTAGTGAAAATATACTAAATATGAGACAATAATGCCTCATTTTATCTTTATGTGATGTGCATAACACTGCCTGCTAACACATAGGAAGTAATAAACAGTAGTTATTACTATTTTTAGTATAAAATGATTTTTCTTTCACCACTTCCTAGTTCTTAATGTATACATATTATTTATCTCAATTGTTCTATATTCCAGCCTCTGTGATTCTTACAGTGCTTTAAATTCACCACACAGAAATCACACAAGCAAAATTTCATTAATGGAAAAATTATTCATATGAGCAAAGAATTAGGTACTTAAAAGATCTACCAAGGTGCAGCAAAATGATAGAATATTTGTGCAAAAAGTGTAAATATTGCCAAATGTGGTAATATATGTAATCCCAGCTCTCTGGAAGGCTGTGGAAAGAGGATTGCAAGTTTGAGACAAACATGGGCTACTTAGTAAGATTTTGTCTAAAATTAAAACAAATACAAAAAGACTGGGGATGCAGCTCAGTGAAAAAGCCCTAAATTCAATCCTCAATATCCTGCCAAAAAGTATTTTAAGACAATCAACAACTATAAAATTGTCTCATTAAATGAATTATGTTGAAAGGGAAACAAGTGTGATTTTTACCATATTATAATCAGCTAGGAGAGAAAAAATATGTGAAACATTAAATGTACACTGTGTCAAATTAGTTGTTTGAAAATTCTAACAAGAAACCTCAGCACTCGAATGACCTGAGCTAAAGAAATGTTCTCTTCTGCCTAGGGAAGTTGTTATCTTGGAATGGACACACATGGAGAAGTGAGTGAAAAAAACTGGGAGCTAGTTACAAGAAAGGAAGTAACTTAAAGATCAATGGAATGACGTTGATATGACACCTAGTTTTCCAGTCTGTGTCATGATTTGGGTTTGGTTTATTCCTGAAAGTTTCGCTTATTGGAAGCTTAGTCCCAATGGGGTGACGTTTACAGATTTGGGGGCCTTGAAAAGGTGGAATCTATGGAAGATAGACTCTTTCCTATGCTCTGGCTACTTGTCTCATCATATAACCTTTTTCTCTTGCACATACTACCAACACTGTGATATCATTTGCAAGAGGCCCTCACCAGAGCAAAACATAGTGGTGCCATGTCCTGGAACCTTCAGAACTAGAATCAAATAAATCTGTTTTTAAACAAAATATCTAGCCTCGAGTAGTTATGTAATGACAACAACAAGAACAACAAAACATCCTGATATATCTTTTTATCTAGCTAATGCTGGCTTCTAAAACCACAGTTGAAGCAATGTTCTAGGCCACTCACTGTAATATGTAAGGAGAAATATGTAAGGAGGAGAAAGTGTGGGTAAAGTAAAAAAATCACCAGTGAGGTATTCATACTTTTTCTGAATAAAGATTTGCATAGTTTGACCATCATTTTCTAAGAGAAACCTTTAACCGAAGAAATGATAGTCAAGATCTA
Source organism: Hydrochoerus hydrochaeris (assembly GCA_004027455.1). NCBI lineage: Eukaryota > Metazoa > Chordata > Mammalia > Rodentia > Hydrochaeridae > Hydrochoerus > Hydrochoerus hydrochaeris. The sequence continues at coordinate 356,190 of PVLA01000237.1, forward strand.
GAAGTCTAGATATAACTGAAATGTCAACTTACAACTCTGTAAGATCAATTTACTTGCAACAATGTATTGGTTCTTCCTTTGGGGAAGATGAAAAAGGTATCACCACAATATTCTTGAGGAAATCTTGCATAGTTTATTTTTTAATTTCTTAACCATTCCTCATGGGTCTCTTTAAGAGACACCTGTAAGAAAATCCTTTCAGAATAAGTAGGCATTTGGTCAGTTCTCATCAGGTAGATGATTTCTTTCAATTCTTCAAATACTTATTTAGTAGCTAAAGAATTTTCAGTCAATATCATAGTATACTAAGATATATATCAAAAAGTACAGCTTATTTTTATCCTTAAATTTGCTTATTTGTTTTGTGGTAGGATAAGTGTTCTGATAGAACAGGACTTGTATCTGTAAAATAGTATGAAAACAATTCAGAACAATTGATCACTAAGAGCTAAACTAAATTGTTGTTAGACAGTTTCAATTTTCATGAAGGTAATAAAATGAGGAATGTATCCAAGAGGCAAAAATGACATGGTATGTGCCTAAAACATTGAATTCTACTATGACTGAAGCAGAGAAAATGTTGGAAAATAGTGCTTTATTATGTTGATGTAAGCATTTGAAGGTTTCATATTGAATATATACATATGTGAATCTATATTTTTCTTTTTTTGTTTTCCAGATTGGCCTTAAACTTACTATATAGCTCAGGCTGGCCTTGGACTCCTCATGATACTTTTGTATCAGCCTCCCAAATGCTGGGATTACATGCATAGGCAACCATGCCCAATTTATATTTTTATATATTATCCTTATCTGTGTATACAACTTATAAATTTTTTGGAATTTAAAATTACTGTGTGAAGATATTGACTACAAGTTTGTCCATCTACTTCATACACTCATGTAGAACATTTTACATATTTAAGATATAATACTTAGTTACCTAGGATCACAACTCCAAAGGGTACATAGATAAGATGACTAAAAATGTGCTATATTCATACAGACTTTTAAAAATATGTATATCTGTCTATCTATCTGTATATGTATAGATGTATATCTTTTAAAAATCATGATGATAGTACACTATGTTTTCTATCCTTCAATTTTTCACAATGACCTGTAGTTTATAAACTGATTATCTGAGGGAAAATTGCCTAAAATTTGTTTTCACTCTGAATTGTCTTTTCACTTTATTTCTAATTTTTTTGCAGCGAAAAATATTTTTAATAGGATGAGATCCCTGTTGTTGATTCTATGCAGTATTTCCCATGCAATTAGTTTTTTTTTATGAAATCTTTGCTTACACCTACATCTTCAAGAGTTCTACTTATTCTCTCTTTCAGCAAGTTAGTAGTCTAATATTTAGATCTTTGACCCATTTTGATTTTAGTTTAGTGCTTGGTGAGAGACATTTAGTCTTTAATATATGGAAAGCCTGTTTTTCCAGCATTATTTATTAAAGTGGTTATCTTTCTTCTGGTGAAAGAGTTTGGCACTTTTGTCAAAAGTAATGTAGCTGAGTGTGTTTGGAGTTGTTTCTATATCTTCTAATCTATTACACTGATCCTCAAGTCTGGGTTTTTTGTCAGTACAATGCTGTTTTTGTCACAGTAGCTTTGTAGTTTAATTTGAAGTCAGGGATTGTGATGCCCCTGTCTTGGCATTGTTGCTTAGAATTATTTTTGCTACTCTAAATTTCCTCTGGTTCCAAATCAATTTTAAGAATTTTTCTTTAGGTCTGTGAGTCATGGTAATGGTATTTTGATTGTGATTGAATTAAATCTGTATAACAATTTTGACAGTATGACCATTTTCACTATGTTGTCTCTTTAGAACATATAAAGAATTGAAAAAAATCGTGTCTTTCTAATTTAAAGACCTAATCCAAAGATGGGCATCTGAGATTAATACATATATTTTGAAGGAAGAAATACAAGTGTCAAATAAATATATGAAAAAATGCTCAACATTGCTGGTCATTCAAGAGTTGCAAATTAAAACAATGTATAGATTCCATCTCACTCTAGAAGGAATGGCTATCATCAAGAAATCAATCAATAACAAATGATGGAGAAACTGTGGGGGAAAAGGAACAATTCTCCAGTGTTAGTGGGGGTGCAGACTGGTGCAATCATTGTAGAAATTCCTCAAAAAACTAGGATTAGAAGTCTCATTTGACGTAGCTATTTCCTTTCTGGATATTTTTCCTGAATAATTTAAAACATCATAACACAGCTATAAATACACACCCATGTTTATAGCAGCACATTTTGTGATAACTAAATCTTGGGAACAACCCAAATACCCATCAACAATGGAATCTATTTAAAATGTGGATTTTAAAAAATACAATGGAGTACTACTCAGCCATAAAAGGATTACTACTCAGCCATAAAAAAGGACAAGCTTAAGACATATCTAGCTAAATAGATGCACCTTGAGGCTATACTCTTAATTAAAATGAATTGTACATGTATAAATATCATATTGTTTCTCTGGTGTGAGAAACTGAATGCATAAACAAGGACCAAACATGTGTAAATAAGTACCAAATTGTACAATAGGTATTGTAAAATAGGAAGAGATTGCTCAAAAGAAAGTGGAACTAGGGAAAAAGAGTGGAAGTGGAAAAGGAAGACAGGGAAGAGAAAAAAAGTGATGAAAGAAGTATAAAATGGAAACAAAGCTTTGTAATAAGGAGGCTGAAGGGAGGAGAAGGATTTGGGAAAAATTAATCAAGACATAACACATACAAGTAAGTAAAAATTCCTTATGATTCATATGATCACTGTATATAGCTAAATTGCATCAATAAACTTAAATGAATTAAAAAACATTGAAAAATTGATTTTCATATCACAGATGTGTCTATGAAAAATGTATGCACTTCACATCCATAATGTTAAGTGAAATAAATCAGACACACAAGTTTACAGATCATATGGTTTGTCTTATATGAGAAACTAAAATAAGAATAAATTAAAGAGCAAAGTAAAAAGACAATAGGAAGCAGGAAGATAGACCTTTTACAAATGAGAAATGGACCAAGAGATGGTGGAGGCATTGCAAGGGGACATAAAAAGAATTAGTGTGTCATGTACATGTATCAATTGCACACAATGTATATATTCATTTTATACTGCAGACGTATACTAATAAAGAAATAAGAATAGAAAGAAAGGTCATCTTGTTTTATTTTGTGATCTTTGAATTTGCCCCAACATGCATGAGAAGGGGTTGGAAAGGAAGTATCAGTGGGCAAATTTAAACCATTTGTCATCTGTAGTTTAGGAACAAATGTGTTATTTTAAACTTATTTCTACATGTAATAGCAAAGTTAAAATGGATTATGACCTAAATTATTCTCTTAGCAGTGCATCTTGGGGATAGAGGGAAGCTGGCCAATAATAGTGAAAATATTGATGCCAAAGAATATGATGCCAATAAAATGTATCTTCTTTAGGACTCTATTCATAATAATTCATGTCTAGGATTTCAAATGTCTCTTAGGTCTATGAACTTTCTATACTTGGCCCTGAGCTATTATTTTCCAAGATGTACTGACTAGATATTCAGTCCAAATAATAAATGGCAGAAATCAAGTCAGAAATATGTAAAACACATTGAATTGGGTTTGTTTATATTTCTAACTTAAAGACAAACTAACAAAAACCATGCTTGCTGTCATGAAGAATATGCAAGTCAAAGGAAAGTTTTTATTTTATAGTTGATATGATTCAAATAATTCACATTTTATTTTTCCATAGGAGGCAGGTAAGAAAACCATCTGGTGATAATGGGAAAAATCACAGATTTTTATTTATTTATTTTACTGATTTATTTAAATATATGTTTAAGATTTTTGTTAATAAAGTTTTTCAATCACTACATTACATAGAATGTAATGAAATTAAAAATATTGTTATAATGTTATTCCCTTAAATTCTTGGCACTTTGAAAAATACATTATACACAAAGAAAATTTAGTGGCTTGGTTCATATGACGATTTAAATAGGTAACTTTACTTTTCTCATTTTAAATAAAAATATCTAAGAATTTAGAAAAATAATATTCTTAATAATTGTGATTGATATTTACTTTAGGTTATAATTCAGGATGATGGCCCTGAAAAATTGGACCCCAAGTATTTTGGAGAGTTGCTTGCTGACCTAAGTCGTAAGAATACTGATCTGTATCACTGCTTATTAGAACATTTGCAGAGAATTGGAGGAAGGTATTGCAAACATGTATTTTTCCTCAATGTTATAGATATCAAATATTTTACTTCATTCTTATATTTTTTATTTTTTAAAGAGAATATTTAGTTTTGCCGAAAATATCCAGTACTTTTAATGGATATGAGTAATGCTGAACACATGTAAGAGTGAATATCATTTATGAAAATCCTTAGACAAAGATCACACTAACCCTTTTGTGATCAGCAGATAATTTTGTGTATCTTTTTTGTAAGTAGTGGGAAGGAAAGTCAGCTCCTTGGACAAAGAACTGAGAAGTGCATGAGCATGTCAAAAAGGCATAATATAACAACTGCTTGTAAGAATGTGGAGAAAAGGAACTCTTACACACTGTTGATGAGAATGAAGATTACTAGAGCCATTATGAATACAGTATAGAGGTTTCTCAGAAAATAAAAATAGAACAAACACATGATACAGCTATACCAATCTTGGATATATATCGAAAAGAAATGAAATTAGTGTATAAAAAATCTGTACTTATTTTTATTGCAGGAATATTTATCATAGTCAAAAATGAAAACATTCTAGGTGTCTATTAACTAATGAATGTATAAAAATAGGGTACACGTACAAAATGAAATACTATTAGGCAAAAATTGACATCTAGCCATTTGTGGCAACGTGGATTGAACTATAGATCATTATGTTAAGTGAAATAAGACAGACATAGAAAGACAAGTACCACCAGATCTTGCTTGTATGTGGAATTTACAAATGCTCGTCTCATAGAAACTGAGAGGAGAATGGTAGTTACCAGAGGACAAGGATACTAGGAGTGTTGTGATCGAGAAATTTTAGTCAATGGGTACTAAGATACCATTAGATAGGAACAAGAAATTCGAGTATATTATTGCACAGTGAGATGACCATAGACAGCAATATACTGCGTATTTAAAAAAAAACTGTAACAATGGATTTTGAAAGTTTTTAGCGTAAAGTAAGTGTTCAAGGAGATAAATGTTTACTCTTACTTAAATATTATGTAGTATTTAATGAACAGATACAAGCATCAAAATATGACATATATCACTAAATATGTGCAATTTTTGAGTGTTAATTAAAAACACACATGTTATACTATGACTTGTTTTAATATACTACATTGATGATGTAAGATACAGTCCCACTGCCAAGTCACCACTGATAATCTTCTACTTATGTGTGCTTTATATATAGAAGCTGGTGTTTGATATATATTTAGTGTGTTATACATTATGTATAAAATTTGTGTATTATATTAATGTCATGTATTATACATTTTACTGCATATGAATTATTAATCAGCATTTAAAATACACATATAAATGTTACATAATATCATAATGAGTATCTAATTATGCATAAATATATAACATGTATAGATGGAACTAGAACCCACACTCTGGGAACCTTTATTCTTTAGATAAATCACTTAAATTTTCCATCATATATAATGTCAGGCAAATAGTTTAAGATATTACACACAAGTTTAAAGAACTACTAATTATTTGCATCATTAAATTTGAAAGGGATACAGAGTTAGGACTGATTTTATATTGTTTAAAATTTGCTTCAGAATACTTAATGTTTGCACAAAGTATAGAACAAGATATTATTTGTATTTTGCATTGCCCAAGAGTTCAGAATATATGATCTTGTAAAGCAGCTGCTCAATAAGTTTTGTATAATTAGACTTAATTATGCTTTATTTTTGTCTTGTACTTATTAGAAGAAAGAATAACTTAAGAAGGAGATTAAATTATGCCATATTTAGTAAACACTCCAGGGTAAACTCATAAAATTTTGGTGCTCAAGAGTTCTCATTTTTCAGAAGGTTGTAAATTTCTTTCTCTTTATTGATCTCCCACCCCTCAATATCTTTCTTTTCTTATTTTTTTTCCTTATTTCAGTTCTTCCTTTCCAGGAAGTAATATACAGTGAGTCATTCTCGTTTTTTTGCCAGTGATTACCTTGCCATCATCGCCCAATGCTAAATGGGGATATAATCCCCACTAACCTTTCTATCTTCCTCATCTGCTCTCTTTGTTTCCACATTTTTCCTTGCTTTGTTTGCCACTCATGTATTTCCCCCAATGCAGTTCAACAATGAATAGGCTGCAAGGTCAGAATTAAAAAGTTTGCATGGAACAATTGTAATTACTGTATAAAATTCTAGTATTAAACATTATTTATTGTTCCTTGTTTTGTTTATTATTTTATATTCTTATTTACACAAAGAAGAAAGTGACTAGGATCATATATACTAAACTAACATTGAAATTAAGAAAAAGATTAGTATTTTTAAACACAAAATTGTTAATACTATCATAAATTCTATTAATATTGATGTATAGCTACTCAAGCTTCATTGTGTTTCACGCTTTTAACTTGATTTAGCTTCAAATATATACATGCCATTACTTCAATAAAGCATAAAAATAGGAAGCATTTTTGCTAAACCTCCCCAAAATTTCTATTTTGAATGACAATAAGCATACTATATACATACATAAGCAATTGCATATATATATATATATATATATATATATATATATATATATATAATGTGTGTGTGTGTGTGTGTGTCATGCCTTTGAGAAATAGAAATGTCAGTTCTATTTTACACACTCGCTTGCATATTTTTATAAATATATGAGGCTTTGTGCAATGAGTGGCCCACTTGTCTCTGTGAGCAATATAATGCTCATAAACAATTATTTAAAAGTAAATTTAGGTGCTAATGTATTAAAGTTGTCTTATTCTACCTGGTGCTTTACTGCAATCCCGGTACTCAGGAGCCTGAGGCAGGAAGACAGCCATAAATTTGACTAGCCTGGGTACATAGTGAGTTCAAGGGCTGCCTGAACTACATAGTGAAATCTTGTCTCAAAAATAAAAGAAAACAAAAAGTCTTAGTCTGTTTCTGTTATAACATGTACACAGTTTTTCTTTTGTTTATCTAAGAAACATATTTACCATATATATTTTGGACCAATTTTTTCACTAAGTGTGAAGACAGAAAATAGATTAAAATAAAAGTTTCTCTGTTGCCCCCGACAAATTGGAAAAGCCAAAATCTTTTCTCATTTTCACCATTCTAGAAGAAGTAACTTCCAGTCTGGAATGATCACTAACCATTCTAAAGCATTTGGGTACATTTAGCATGGCTCCATAAAGGGCTTCTAAATCCTTATAGCTAAGCACTCATTTTGATATCAGAAATTATATTATCCAACAAGAATTTTTGTCATTTTGATTAAAGATTGGGCTTATGTAAAGATTTAAATACCCTTCAGGCTTTTTTACTATCATAGTGTACATTGAATGAGTTAGTATTATCATATAAATTTAGATTTTTTGTAAAGAGTATAAATAACTTGAAAAGAGAGTAGAGAAAAATCTGGAATCAACATCAAATGAGGGTAACACAGTAGAAAAAATGAGGTGGAATTAGTGAAAAAGACTATTTTTATCTTATTTCACCCAAGTAGTATTTATTGCCAAGCACTGAGGACTTCTATATTTAGCCTCAAATCAGTCTTTGATAATAGGTATGATAAGCAATTTTGTATAGAATGTTACTTTACTATTTAAATGTTGTTACTTTTTAATAGGTCAACAATGCAGGGAATTTTTAAAATCACATTCACTAAAAGTGTCATTTTAGATAGCATTATTTTTTCGTTGTGATTATAAATTTAATCAGTACTATTGTGATACATTGAAAATATAAAATTAACAGCATTGTATGTATGTGTGATCAGTGAGTAAATTTTCCTAAGATTGTCTCTTTTGTTATTCTTACAGCAAACAGGAATTAGAGTCTACTGATACAGTAAGTGCAAAAATATTTAAAGTCAAATATAGTAGATTTTGATAGTTAACTAACATTTTAATTTAGTACATTTATTTTACTGAAAATACAAGTTGGTGAAAGAAATAATTATTATTTTGCCTTTAGAATAATATAACCATCATTTAAATTTTTGTAGTGTCTATAAAAAGTCACTCACAAAAATTTATTTATCATCTGGCACTTTAGGATTCAATTTTAGCACAAGATTTAAATTTTCTTTGATTACATATTTTCTGCTTTAGAAAACTGAAATCTACACAATCAACTAAATAAACAGCAAATTTAGTTTTAATATTCTTCAAAACCTTGTGTATTCCAGCAACCTGAAATAATTTTTACATGTGCCATTTTAAATAATTTATTTTAATGGGATAATTAATCAAGTAGATAAAATATTTCAATTCAATAAAAAAACACAAACACCTTTTGTGTTAATTTTTAATCTTAATTCAATTGTTTGTTAATGCACACTGCATTAATTACAATAATTCAGTAAGTCAAAAATTTTTGAAAAGCACTTATTTCAACTTCTCATTTAAAATTACTTGAAGTTTACCAATATTGATATGATAATATAATCCTTCAAAAGCCATGAAAGTTCTTTGTAAATTATTAAGAAACCCTTTAATATCTTAATTTTTCCCAACGTTTGCATTATTTAAAAATTCAACTTCAAAAATATCATATTTATCATGTAAAACATCTTCTAGTTATTGAGATATACAATGAATGATGTGTTTAATGGAATTTAATAGGCCATTTCAAAAATTGCCTATTTTTCAGTTCTGGGGACTGAACTCAGGCTCTGTGCATGCTAGGCAAGAAAGCATTCTACAATTCATCTATAAACCTCCCTAACCTTATATCGCTTTTATAAAGTAAAAATGAAACATTTGATTGGTTACCTGAATTTTTTTCCACAAAATGACTGGAATTTAGGGTTCCTTCTATGTGTATATAATATCAATTTCTTAAAAATAAGAGCAATGAAGTTTCTAGCAACTATACTTTAAATATCTTTATAAATATGTCTCATTATGTAAAGTTCTGTGGATGGATGAACTAAGATTAAAAAATTAACGTGTTCAATGGATAAGCCTCTTTTTCCTTACAGTCAGAAGACATTGAATCATTGATTCCTAAAGGATTGTCAGAATTTACAAAACAGCAAATTCGCTATATTCTGCAGGTGAGATCTAAAAATAATTAAAGAAATACTCTGTAGTATACTTGTTAATTGAGAACAGAAATTCCCAAACAAAAAGTCATGTTTCACAGGGGTTAATTATACTTTAATTGCATTATAGTTTAGTTAGGCCATCAAAAAATAGTCCTGAATGATTAAAATTCAGAAAATCAATCTAGAAATGTTACCCTCTGCTATGGAATGCCCATATTGTTTCTGCAGTGCTTTAATACTCTCTGGCCCTAACTCATGTTCTTTGCTACCATCTATTTCTTTGCAAATGCTACACAATGCTACCCCACTTTCAACACTGGTTGTAAGAAATGGAAAGGACAAAAATACCTTGCATTTCATAAGTTGTAGAAGGCTAAGGACCAGTGCAAAAGCAACTTCTCCCATGAAGGAGGTAGAGGCAATAGATGAAGAGGGCTACCTACAAAATATGACTAATAAGAAGAATATATATATTTGCAAGAAAGCATTCTAAAATAATTGAGTTTTATCTGGTAATGCCAATGTCTGAGTTTGATATTTGTCATATTGACCAAGATGATGTACTTTTCAGACTTAAATATTTTTAGAGGAATACAGTATTATAAAGAGCTAGTGATATAGAATACAAACATACTTCTTAAAACTTGAATCTTAGAAGCATCCTACATATTTTATCTGAAAAGACGACGTCCATCCAAAATGTGTTCAAAGGAAATAACAAGAGGCATTTTGGAAGCCATTGTTAATTCCTTATTATCTTGTTTTGAAGTCCTGTTATCACTTTCACTGTTTTCTTTTGTTTGGTTTTATTCTGTTTTGTTTTGTTTGATTCTATTATGGTATGGGCAGCTATTTTGAAGATAACAAGATATATTGTGGTAGCTATTGTTGCTTTCCCATTATCATGTTTTGAAATCCTATATCACTTTCACTGTTTTGGTTTGATTGGCTTTATTCTGTTTTATTTTCTTTGGTTTTACTCTCTTTAAAGTAAAATAAATATATTCAAAGATTCTTCCTTAGAACATTTTCTGAGAATTTTTACATGTAAATTCCTAAAAGACATTGATTTGTAGATTTTTTTCTTTCTAAAATATCAGAGCATTACTAATTTTATAAAAAGAATTGAGAAGTAGTTCTGCCTTTTTAATTTTCCATAAAAGACTTTAAATTTACTATTAATTTTAACTTAAACATTTGATAGAACTCCCCAATTGGGAGATTTGTTTCTGGGGAATTTTTTAAAAATCTAAGTGCAAGTCCTTCATATTTATGAAGCCATTTAAATGAGTTGTTTCATATTGTATGGTTTGTGGTAGCTTGTTTCTTTCAATACAATTGTCTACTTTATCTAAATTGAAAAACCTATGATATGTATATATGTTTAGTTATTCATAGTTTTCACTTATTACCTTTTAGATGACTGCAATACATGTTGCTAATATTTTAATTTGTGGTTCTAATTGTTTATGTGATTTTTTTCTTCAGTCTTATTAGAGAAACTATTTCCATATTATTGGTCTTCCCTGTTACTTTCTTTTTTCACTTTCATTGATTTCTGTTTTCAAATTGCTAAAAATAGTAGATTTTTAATGTTCTCAACATGTGAAATGATGTTTATTTCCTTCCTTTCCTTATTTTACTTTGTTTTTCTTCAAGTTGCTTGACATAGGACCTCAAGTTACTGCCTTGAGACCATTCTTGTTTTACAATATGAAGAACTAGTGTTATATAAGTTTCCCTCCTTGTACAACTTTGGCTATGTCCTGAAAAATTTTGTGGTTTGTTTTCACTTTATTTCAGTTCTATGTAGTTTCATTTCCCTTCATATTTTGTTACTCATTTTTAGTTTTATGCCACTATGGTCAAAGAACATTCTTTGAATTCAAATAGTTTTAAATGGTTATTTTGCTGCATAAATAAGAATATGGTATATATAGGTATATTTTCCAGGGCACTTGGAAACCATGTGTACTCTATCAGATGGAACATTTTTAAGGTAATGGCTCAATTATTTGGTTGTTGGTATTGTTGAGGTTTTTCTATAACCTTGTTTTTCCTTGAGGCATTATACTTTTTGTTTGTTTCATGTTGGTCTGTAATTTTTCACTGAATTGTAATATTGTGGTTGTTTAAAACACTTGACAGAGAATTCTGACATTTCTGTTGTTTATATATTGCAGTTTATTTGGGTTTTTTAAATAGAGACTTTTCTTGTTCTTAGAATGTTGTTTTTCTATTGAAAGGAAGGTATTATTGGTATTTTGACAACCTGGATATTGTGCTTTTTAAAGAATTTTCATAAGTATATATCTGTCATGCCTAATAAATATATTCATTATAGTGAATTAGTGCATATGTACTATCAGATCCTGATCCATTTACTTCCCTTTCTCATCTCCAAAGTCTGCTTCCATTTTTCCTATCATCTATCCTTTGTTTGCTCTTTAAATTATTTATACTTGTGGTTTTTTTCAAATATAAACCTACAATATTTAACCTCCTGTATGTGGTTTATTTTACTAAACATTATGAATTCAAAGTGTATCTATTTACCTAAAATTGACTAAAAGCTATTCTTTTTTGTGGTGGAGTAGTAATTCATTGTGTATATATACCACATTTCTTTTCCATTTATGTATTGATGGACATATAGGTCATTTTCAAATTTAGTTATTATGTGTTGTGCTGATATAAATATAGGTGGGTGTATAACACTGTAATATGTCTTTAAGTCTTTTGGAAATAGACTCAGAAGAGGTACAGCTAGACTGAATGGAATCTATATTTTTCATTTTGTGAGAAATCTCCATATTGATGTCCATAGTGGTTGTACAAGTTAACATTCCCACCAGCAATGTAAAAGGGTTCCTTTTTCCACACAATGTCACCAATATTTTTTGCTTTTTGATTTCTTGATAATAACTATTCTTTCTATAGTAAGAATGTCAGTGATTTTTAGGTTTGCATTTCTCTAATAGCCAAAGATGCTGCACATTTTTTCATGTACCTATTGACCATTTGTACTTTTGGGAAGTATCTATTAATTTCAATGACCCATATTTTGATTGGGTCATTTATTATTTAGGCCCTATTTATTTTACCAGTTGGAAAAATTTCTTTCCCATTCTGCAGGTTTTCTCTTCCCTCTGTTAGTTTTTTTCTCTAGTTACTGTGTATAAAATTTTTAATTTGATATTGATTCTTGAAATTTTTTGTACATTTGGGGTTCTATTCAGAAAATCCTTGGCTAAGCCTATGTCTTCAAGAGTTTTGTTTATTTTTTCCAGCAGACTTAGTGTTTCTGTTCTTATACCTAGATCTTTCATCCATTTTTATTTCATTTCAGTTTACAGTAAGAGATATGGGTCTAGATTCATTTTTATGTAAGTAGATACCCAATTTTCTTACTGTATTTCCTCCAAAATAAGACTGTCTTATATTAATTTTTGCTACAAAAGATACAACATGGCTTATTTTCAGAGGATGTCTTATTTTTTATACATTTAATCATGTAGAACAATCTGCATTTATTCATTTACTCATGTACAAAATCTACATTTATTCAAATATAGTCATGTTATATCCTGAAAAATTCTAATAACTTCCCAAATCTCAAATTCTGGCCTGAATTTCTTGCAACTCCATTTCCTGTAGAGCCATTGGCCCAAACCTCTCCTGTCCAGGAAAAACACGGCCTATATGAGTACTTTGTGTCCATGTAGCCTGCTCATAGTACATCGGGAACACAGCTGTAAGTGATTGTTATCCCATGATTTCTTCACTCAAGCTACAACATCTTCGAGGCTAGGTTTCATGAAGTGTCATTAAATCAAGTACTAATTGAAGATTTATGAGCTAGGAGTAGTAATAAAAATCATGAAAGGTAAGAATAATAGCCCACATAAAATCAACAAAAATTATAACCACAAAATTCAGAAAATGTTTATTTCACATAAGTGCATTAAGTACAACCATTACAACACAAAGTGTATTGGACTGTGCAGATTCATGCTAGACACAACCATATCTATTTATTACAAAGTGCACATATGTATTGTGTCTGTACTCTGGTCACTTGGCAATATGTCGCAAGTTAATCTGTTTAATAGAGGAGTTCACCTCTTGCCCCAAAGTACCCCTTTATATATTTAAAAATACTTGATGGTAATCTGTATTATAATTTAAGTATTAATGTCAATAATATTTATTCACATTTAATTAGATATTAATATTATTATTTTATAATTCAGTACTTCCATCATGTGTTGCAATAGACATACTAAACTCATCTGTCTGGCTGACAGTATTAAATGGAACTTATTTTGGGGGTAGTGTTTATATCACAAGGATCCTGAACAATCATGGTAGGGCTTATTTTCCTGTTAGGTCTTATTTGCAGAGAAATACTCTTATAGCAGGGAAATGCTGTTTCTGAATATTTTTTGGTTGAATTTACGGAATTTTTATTATGATTGTGTTATGGAGTGTTCCTTTTCTGGTGGTGGTTAATTGGGGTTCTACATGTCTTTTATACTTGAATATTGAATCCTTTCCTTTGATTTGAAAAATTTTCTGCTATTATTCAATGAATAATGTTTGCATCTTTTTAGTCATTTTCTAATTTTGCATTTATTTTTATAATTTAGAGGTTGTTTTTTCATTTTTCTCATCTAGCAGCTATTGAATTCAGAATCCATGCTTTCTTGTTGCTTTTCAAGATGTCATAGAGTACATGATCTATTGTATCAATCTTGCCTTCAAGTTCTAACACCGTATTCTCACATTTGCCATACCTTGCTACCCTATGCTTTCTTGAGCTTTTTATATTCTGATTTTCTGCTTGGTTTCTTTTCACAATTTCTAAGTACTAACCAAAATTCATATATTTTATTATCTTGTTTAACTCAGTCAACTTATTTTCTGTTTCTGCTTTAAGCTCACTGAACATTTTTAAACTCATTTCTGTATGTATATATATATATATACACATATATATATGTATATATATAATCTTATGAATTTACATACATGTTTCTTCTTTGATCTCTCCAAATATTTTGACCACTTGGTATTTGAATTCTTTGCCTGTAGCTTCTTCTACTTCCTTCTATTCTTGGAGAGTTAAGGAGTTTTAGAAGTATCTTCTTACTTGAATTCTTATTTTTATATTGCTTTTGTGTTGCAACTTGAAGATAATTTTGTGCAGAGAAACTGTCAATGCTATGGGGATGTCGTTAGTTAGATTCTTTCTCTGTATGATGTTGGCTTTGGTTGTTTATACTCATCTTCAACTTACTTGATGTAATATTTGAGAGTTTTATTAGTGTCTAAACTTCTTCTGTGGACTCAATCCCCAACAACACTCAGAAAGAAGTAAACAAACAGCAGTAATGTTGTCAACACAAAGGCAAATCAGATGTTGACATACAGTAAACACCAACTCCAACTATTCCACTATTAGTAATAGAAAACAGCAATAATAACTGTGTCATGGACATACTGGATATTCATACCATCAAGATCAATAAAGACTACAACTATAACCCCCTTAACAATAGAAGAGTTCTGCAATAATAACATAGTTTCAAAGTCATACTAAATGTTGACATATTGTAAATATTTTCTAAAAGAAATAACTATGTTACCATTAACAATTAGAAATCAGTGATAATAGCATAAATTAAATAAGTAAAATTCTTTGTAGCTTTTAATGATAATAACAATAAAATTGGAGATGATAGAGAATCATCAACGCTGAGTATAGGAGGAGTCCACCAAGAAGCCAACTAGCCAGACTTTCTGGTAAGCCCCTCAAGCCATGCAGGGGCCAGGAACACAAAAGCACCTCCTGTGAGCCTACTAGCATGCAGGCTGAGAATCAAGACCCCGCCATGCCACTTCCTCACATACCCTTGCACTCCCTGTAAGCAACCAGCTGATTTGAAGGACAGGCTGAGTTGATAGCAACTGATGTATGAAAAGCAACTGAACGCTTGTATTGTTTAGTTGATTTTGCAGGCCTGGGGCCAGTGGTCTAAGCATCTATTGGGAGGATAATAGTATACAGTACAGCAAATATGAGAGATTTCTTTCTATATTGTTTTTGGGGTCCAATATTGCTCACATCATTTTTTTCTGGTTAACTGTTTTGCTTTATTCAATGTTCTGTTTTGAGTGGTTTTATTCTGTTTTGTTTTTATTTCATTTTGCTATACCTGATGGAATGGACAACTACTGTGATGATAACAAGGTATACTATGGTAGCCATTGTTTTCCTAGTATCCTTCTTTGAAGTTCTGCACTAACTTCATTGCTTTGTTTTGATCAGTTTCATTGTTTTGTTGTGTTAGATTCTCTTCTGTTTAAAATAAATAAATAAAATGGAGATGATAGGGAAGGGGGATAAAGAAGTAAAATTTGATGAAGAAATAAAAGGAAGATGACATGACAGAGGAAATAAAAATGTAATTAAAATAAATTAAGGACTAAAATAAGTAAAAGGAACTAGGTAAATGTAATAGCAATAAGAACCAAGAAAAAAATCAAAGAGCAAAAGAAAAGAAACAACACAACAGCAACACAACAACACATAAACCAAATATACACAGAAAAAGAGCAATGAGTCCAAAAATTTGTTCCACATTGAGGTGTTACTTTCCAGATTCAGTGGCATTAGAAACCACCAGCTACATGGGAGGAATAATGAGTCACACCTAGGCTTTATTGTATTACCACGCCCACATTTTGTCATGTAAGTAATGAGACTTGCCCAGCCTTTCCTGCTAGGTGGTGTCATTAAGTGATGTGTTGTCTGCTGCAGGGCTGTATTCACTCCAGTGGTTTTTAGTTTTTGTGCCCATCCATGCCCTAAGCCACTCTTATCCCTAACTAACTTTGTGGCCTTTGAACTTGTATGTTGTCTCCATTTGTTCCAGAGGTTCCTTTCTTCAAATGTCCCAGGATGTGACAAATGTCTAAGCCACAGTATATCCCTGATCACCTTATCAGATGGGGAAATCAAACAGACCACTGAGTTGCATCCTGGAAATAAGCATTGAGGGGAACCATGTGGTCCAATAGACTTAATCCCAGTACTTCCAGACTCACTCCCCTTGGATAAATACACATAGATGCCCTGGCTTCTCACCATGAAGGACAGGATCACTGTATTCTCCAATACATAAGCTTGCTGTTATTTATTCTTAGGTTGCCTAAGACTAGCTATCCTGCTCCCTACAAGTGTCTCTTATGGGCATCTCCCCCTCTCAGTCAACATGGTAGGGTGACGCCAGAGACTGAAGTGTGGCTATTCTGTGACTTGTCATTTCTGGAGCATCTCGCCTTACACAGTAATCCCTTTCTCAAAATGGCCATGATTATATCACTCCAAATGTTGTAAGCATTGCAGTGAATTTCTTCCCCAAGGCTGCCTTGTAAGAAATTGTAACTTACAGAATAAATTCCCACGTGCTATTTGCAGCTTACAATAACCATGAGCTTTTCTTGGAGCTATTACTGTTTGATGATTGTTTATCATTAGGGCTGCCAACTCTTTCAGGGCTTACATTTGCTGAAGACATGTTCCCATCTCCAGGATTTAGGGATTAGAATTTCCAGCTGCTTTTTTTCTCTGCATTGGCTTCAAGTTCTCCAGTTCCTTTGTCATTTCTTGCTTTCCTTTCTGCTCTTTACTGACTCCTAGAGCGCTTGTTTTCTTTCTCTTTGCTAACAATTTGTTTTTCAGGTGTCTCAATTCCAAGTGCTAGAGCTAACAGCTTTTATTCGTCATCTTTCCTTCCTGGATGTTATTCAAGTATTTTTTAGCAGGCCTTCTCTGATACTGAAAAATCAGAGAAACTAGAGGCATTATTTCTTATGGCCAGCTAGAAGTATAGGTCCTCCTACTCAGCTTCTCTTGATTTGATAGAGTAATACCCCAAACTTCCTTCACAGTATCAACTGACAACAGTGCTTATGGTTTCATTTTTGCTCAGTAAAGATGAAATACCTATCTTTCTTTCTTTCTATTCTGTCTTTTCTGATACTAACCTGGTGAATGGTGTTGGTATGGCTCCTTAGGCTCTAATTAAGGGGAAAATCTAGGCTTGTCTCTCCGCCTTTGATTATTTGAGAGTAGAGTTGACATTTTTTTCAGTGGTGTCTCACTGGAGTACAGTGGATAATGTCTAAAAGTTATCTGTCTTACTAGGCTGTCCTTTCATGATCGTTTCTCAAGGAAAAGAAGACTTTTCTCGGGTCTTTTGTTTTCTGTTTTAACTGTTGCATTTGGCTTCCCCCACGCCAGTCTAAGATATGTAAAATAAACAAAAAAAAATCAAGGGACTCATTATTGTGTCTTTCCTCAGTTCCAAATCTCCTATCTGGTCCTCTTCATCATTCTGAGACTTTTAATACACATTTTATATGTAATACACAAGGGGTTTTTTTTGTATAAAAAGGACTGGGAAAATATTTCCTTTCCATTTTATATAAGTTGAAGATGTCTTTTAAAAGTATTTTCTTTAATTTTTAAAAAAAGCATTTTATTAAATGAGAACATTCCTCCCTCTCTTCTTTAAAATTACAGATGGTTTTTTACTTCAAAGTTAACTTAATTAGTATTATATTCTCCTCACCTTAGGCAAAACCCATGCCCTTGACTGTGAACTTAGGGAAATTTATTTTATTACTTGAAGTTTGACTGTCTCATCTACTCTAACTTTAAAATTATAATAGAGACTTTGTTGATGGAATTCTACCTTTTGAGAAGATGATACTTTCTCATGAAAAAATATAATAAATCCTTGTTCCAAAAATCTAGCTATGAGTTCTTTAGGAATATTGCTTGAATTGCTTAAATATATTATTAACAAAATGCTTTGTGTCATATTAATATTGTCATATCACAAATAAAATTGTAAATATGTTTTCTGGTAGAAACAAAAATAAACCAATCCACTTGAAAATGGTTTTCTGTATACTATAGTACCTATTTTCAAATGCTAGTAAAGATAAACTATCAGTTATTTTCTTCCGGTAGATGAGGGATATGTCTGATAAATCACTCCGGTTAATACTATCAACATTCAATAACATAAGGGAGGAGCTTGGACATCTTCAAAATGACTTGACAGTAAGATTTATTTTGATTTCTTTCCAATTCTTAATTTCTTAACAGAAATGAAGACATTCAATATACCTTTTTAAAAAATTTAATACAGCATGACAAGATTTTTCTTACCCAGACATAGCCAATTTACTTTCTTGATATAGTCAATTAGCAATGAAAGAAGAGAAACTGTCCAATATGTAAATAAAATTATGTTGTGCATGCATTTATGATTTAGTTTAGCACTAAGGTAATTAATGTTTAAATTCAGGGAATAACCTGCAGAATTAGAATAATCTGATTCATTGAATGGAAAATCCCCCTTTTCTGTAAAATAAAGCATGGTCTGAATTGTTTCTGGAGTCAACAGCTAGATATATTCATAATACTTTCTATACAATCAAGCCCTTGAGAACTTTTAAGTGTTTGGGGGTATATGTTTTTGGACTCTAATGAATACAGTTAAACTTTAACTTAAAAATGCACTACCTGCTGAAGTTAACAAGAAGTATTTATAGATTAAATAAACATTTCAGAAGTTTCTGCTTCATTTCTCTGAGTTACTGTCTATTGAAATGTTCCTTTCAATATACAGTTTTAAATTTCAATAATTTTAAAACTATATTTTGCTTAACTTTGAAGAATTCTATTTTATTAAGCAACTACAAGTGGAAAAAGTGTTTTTGTAAATCTTTCAGTGTAAACAAGTCTTTGTATGTCCATTGGCAATTATCTATAATTGAGTCCTAATAAATAACATGCTTTCAGTCCATTGGCAATTATCTATAATTGAGTCCTAATAAATAACATGCTTTCAGTCACTGGAAAATGACAAGATAAGACTTGAGAAAGACTTGGCATTCAAAGAATCTCAAATAAAAGAGTATGAAGAACTTTTGGCATCAGTGAGAGCAAATAATCGCCAGCAGCAAGTAAGTTGATCCATTTCTTGATGAAAAACTAGCTTAGTAACTTTTTATATGTACAGATACTGGCATATTATAGTTTGGAGATTCAATTCATATGGAATTAAAACATAATGAAACAATGTGTTCATATGAGAAATGATTGGATTTAGGTGTTTCCAATGACTAATAAACTTACATACTTTAAATAAAAAATATATGCAATCACAGGTATTTGTATTGTTGGGTAATGAGAAGACTTACATAAACACTGAAAATCTAAGTTAGGTATTATATAATGTAGTAATGTGTTAATTAAAAAAGCATTTATAGATCTTAACTTGTGTATGTATCATGAATAATAAATGAATGTGTGAACTCTAATGGAATTCTCCAGATTTCTGAATAGAGATAATTCCTAGAAAATTTTAATATATCTCTAAGGATCATCCCTTCTTAATCTTCACTCTTATGACTGTCCTGAATTCTTACTTAGATGCTAGTTTTTACATGTATACCAGGCATATGATCTTTTTTTTTTGATGCCTACAATATTGTCAAATAATAGTAAGAATCTGAATACTAAATTGGAAAACTGAGCTAATATTGATTGCTTCTTATAGAAAATAGTGAAGTGAGACTAGGGGCAAAACTAATATATGACATGGCTGATTTAATATAAAAGCTAAAACTAATAATGTAAGTAAACAGGCATGGAAAAATATTTGCTTGATTTAAATGAATCAATCAATTATAAAAGCACTCCCCTCAAAAGGTAAAATGCATTTGTGTTTTGTATTTTTGTCTTCCTTACAGCAAGGACTTCAAGATTCAAACTCAAAATGCCAGGCATTGGAAGAAAATAATCTTTCTCTTCGACATACACTATCAGATATGGAGTACAAATTAAAAGAAATGGAGTACTGTAAATGTAATTTAGAACAAGAGAATAAAAATCTTAGACTTCAGGTATTAAAAAGTTTGTTTTAAATATATACTGTTGCTTTAATTCTCTCATTACAATTCTAGCATTGGCACTAGTTAAAATATATAATAGGTATCATCAGTCTTTTTATGAATACATATTTCACATATTTCATATTATCTCATATTTCATATTTATCTTGAAAAGGGCAAAGGTTGCTTTTGATGGCCTCACACTGTTCTTATACTGATATTTGAATACTATGCAAACAGATTCTGAAAATTTCTCTTATTTTAATATCATTTAATCATGTGGTTTTTATGTTATTAATAAACCTTTGTAACATGATATTTATTTTCTTCATATCACTACAATTACAAAAACTTATTTTGTCTTGTGTAGGTTTCTGAGAATTGCACAGGCCCAATGTTGCAAGCTAAAATGGATGAAATTGGCAAACATTACGTGGAGATGGTAAAAAACTTGAGACTAGAGAAAGACAGAGAGATCTGCAAGCTAAGGGTATGTTGATCCTACATTGTATAAATATATAGTTCAACAAAGTCATGATAGTTACAAATTTAAAGCTATGAGGAAAATTAATAGAAGTTTTAGGAATATGCTGCAGAACACTTTATTTTAAATACATGTCACTGCTCTTTTAGCTTAATCTCCTATCAGAAAGGAAATTAAGACATTACTTTCATTGCTTTGTGTTTTTTATAAATTTACTTTGTGGGAAGGTGGAGGAACCTCTTTGATCATGATTAAAGCATGAGTACGTGAACAAAACAGTATTAAAGATTATTCAGCAAAGCTATAACTTCATTCATAAAAATCCTTACTTAACTTTGAGATATGATAAAGATCAAGCACAAGGGTAAAAATAGGGTTAAATTTTATGTACTTATGACTGGTATCAAAATCAGGGTATTTGTAAGGATAAGTATGTAGTATTTTACCTTGTAACCCTTTGTTGGATTGACATAGTGTAACCCTTAATTTATTGATTCCTAAATATACTTAAATACACTTCACTATTTTAGTGGACAAAATGATTGTATTAGTCAGTATCCCCATTGCTGGATACAATATCCAACACATAGAATTTAAGGAAAAAGGTTTAATGTAGCACACAGTTTGGAAAAATTTAATCTATTGTCAGTTTATACAAAGACAGAAATATCATGCCAAAAGGGCATGGCTGAGCAAAACTGCTTTGTTCATAGTGGCTGAAGAGTAGAGTGGGGGAACAATGCCAGAGAAGATCAGCTGAAGGGTCATTTATACTACTCCAGGCCATGCCTTCATGATCCACACCCAAGACCTTGTTATACTAAACTGCTAGTTGTTTCTTAATCTAACAAATTTGACATATCAGATGATAATAATCAAAGATTTTTCTCTCCAAATATCAGTTTAATATCTTTACCAATGTATAAAAATGAAACAAGATATAATTTGTTAAAAGCATACTGATTTTTTACCAGATTTCTTCCACTGGTTTACTCTTCCATCACAACATTACTAATAGCACTCAAACTTAACTGCCTTTTATGTGTACATACATGATGAAGAGAAAGGTGGAGAAGATTTGTAGTCAGAACACCTGTCTTAGAGTTGCAGATTTGTTCCTAGGTAATTCTGTGTTCTTTAAACTCCGAAATTCAGTTATCTCTTACAAAAAAGGATTATAATAATGCTTATCTCACAAGGATGTTATGAGTACTGAGACAAGTCAGTCAGGAGGAATAATTTGTGAACTGAAAACCACAGGAAAATATCAGTATTCAAATGTCAATATATAAAAGAATCTGAAATTGTTGTTTTCTTAGTTTATTTAAATTATTGGACAGCAAGATTACTACTTAGATAATAGTTCCAAATAGTAAAGGTGCCTTTAAATATGAGAATTTCCTAACCAGTATTATAATTTATAAAATTTTATAGGAGTTTATAATTATCAGTACTTTGCTTTTCATTCTTCATTAGCTGTACTTTGTGTTAACCAAACCACACCGGAGTTTAGTTACATTTTTTATCAATAAGGGTTATAATAATACTTATTTCTTTCTAAATCCTCAGTCCCAATTAAACCAATTCCAAAAAGATGTTTCAAGAAGAGAAGGGAGCTGTACTGACTTCCAGTTCAAGCTTCATGAACTGACAAGCTTGCTGGAAGAGAAGGATTCTCTCATAAAGCGTCAGTCAGAGGTAAGAAAAGAAAGAGTTAGAAGAAAACTAATACAACTCAGCACTGTAAGAAAAATACTTCCTCTGGACTAGAAAAAGACAAATTTCTAACACATGCTTTATTATATGCCAGTGTATTGAAGATTTATATTTCAGGAGAATAATTCAAATGAAATATGGAATTTAAGCAAAAATTAAGTGCTATTGTACTGTACTTATTCATTACTAGTGAAACTCCCCATAATCCTATGAAGTCCTTAATATATTATGAGATGCTTCACCAACAAACTGCATTAGATTTCTTCCTGTGTCTGCAGCCTATAGCCTAGCATCTGGCATATGATAAGTACTAAAGGAACTACAAAAAGTGATGGGTAATATATTGCTATTATTGTATAAATGGTGCTTAGAGTTAATATTTACTGATCAACTTCTGTTATGAAGCTACAGCTATTTCCACATTGAAGTTTCAATACATTTATGCTTTTTATAACAAAAACATTCATACCTTTATCTTGAGAACTATAACTGTGGTAGGTAACTTGAATGATTTCAAGTTATATACCAAAAATAAATATCATACTTTCGTTAGTAATATCCACTAAACTCATATAAGTTTTTGAGTACTGTGAAGAATCACTATATTCTATTTAACCTTTAGTATTCAAACACTCTTAGTATAAGTCTAAAAATTAAGGGATTAGTAATTATCAGTAACCTTGTTAAGTGATCAAATATTCTTCTTACCTCATTTCTACATTTTTTCAAATGATTGTATTGTCTTCTATTTGTAAGGAACTCTCAAAGTTGAGACAAGAATTATACTCATCTCATAACCAAACCTCCAGTGGTGGAAGGACTACTATTACCACCAAAAAGTAATGTATTTTTAAATAAAATTATAGTACGATTTTTATTATATAATTTAAGTCATTATACTTTCGATAAATATATAGATATAGATGGAGATGGGCATACAAATATAGATACCACTAGACAGAATTTGGTATTTTCTACTAGCCAATAATTCTACTAAAGAATAAATACTCATAATACATTGCTATTATGCTAAATACAATACAATACTTACAATGTGTTAAATACTAAGGAAGTTAAAATAAATAACTGATGCTTTAACCAACCATATTAGGTTGAACTTGCAGGGTTGCACATGATGACACCTATTTTAAGCTGAAAATTAGTAAATTTACTTAGTGGTGGTTACTTAATGTGCAGATGCATGTGTGTGCTCTAAATAGGTCTTCATAAATTTTTCTATGTATCTTGGCACTGCTCTTTCCTGTGTAAACATCACTGTCATAGTTTCCCCTCACAGTAGTGACATGAATGCAGCTTATATTCCAGAAATTTTGCAAAACTAATAAAAACTATGTTTTTCATATGTACCAATTCCCCACAGTGAATGTAATCATTATGTACTGCAAGCATGTACTAATAAGAATTTTAAAAATTTCAGCAAATGTGTACTTTGGATATTTCATGTAAATGGAATAATTGTAACTTTATTTTGCATTTTCAAGATGTGTGCATATTTTAGCATATGCCAGTACTTCACTCTTTTCACTGCTAATAATATACCATTTTATAACTATACAATATTTTTATCTATTTATCAGGTAAATTATCAGCCTTGTTTTTAATTTTTGGCTGCTATGAATAATACTACTATAAATACATTTGTACAAGTTTATGTAGGATACATATTCATATTCATTTGAGTATATACCTAGGAATTGAGTATCTAGATAACATGATAACACAACATTTAACTTTTTGAGGAACTGCCATATTGCTTTTTAAAGTAGCTGCACCAGTGTATATCACCATTATCAATGGATGAGGGTTTCAATTTCTCCCCAGCCTTGTTAACATTTGTTATTATCTATCTCTTGTATTTAACCATCCTAAGTGGTGGGAAGTAGTATCACATTATAGTTTTGATATTTATCTCCCTCACAGTTTTAGTATTTTATCATATGAATTTTTCCATTTATATCTTTGGAGAATGTATATAAACTTTCTTTAATTGGGTTGTCTTTTTTCATTTTCAGAAATCTTACTTTCTCAATACAAGTCTCTTATCAGAGATATTTGAATTCATTTTCTTTCATTCCATGGGTAGTTTTTTAACTGTCTTAATAGTCTTTGCAGCACAATTTTTAAAATTTAAGTAAGTCTAATTCATCTATTTTTTGGCTTAAACCTTGATATCATATGAAAGAAACAACTGCCTAAGCCAGGTCATAAACTTTACAACAAGGTTTACTTCTAAGAGTATTATAATTTTATGACATTTAGATCCATGATCCACTCTTATTTTTCGTGATATGAAGTTCATTAATGTGCATTGGTATATCCAGTTGTCCCAGTACAAATTGTGAAACTTGCTATTTATTCCTGTACTAAATTGATTTGGTACACTTCTCTAGAGTTAAATGACTTTAAATCTAAGGGTAAATGTTCAGACTTCAGTTTTATTCTTTCATTTTGTCTTTTAGTAAGTTCTATAGTGTCTTGAATAGCACAGCTTTATAGTAAATTTTAAAATTATAAGTGTGAGGCTTCATACTTTCATTCTTTCCAAATTTTTTTTGCCTGTTATTGGTCCCTAAGTTTTTCATATTAATCTTTGGATAGTTTTTTTTTTAATTTCTACAAAAAGTTCATCACAGATTTTTATAGGAATTTCATTGAGTATGAACAAAAATTTGGGTCACATATAATCTTAATATTTAGCCTTCTGATCTAAGAGCATGAGGCCCCTTTCCACTTAAGCCTCTTTAATATTTTTGTTTGTTGTTTTGTGTTTTGATTTTGTTTTCCCTTTTGCCTTTTTTTTTATAGTGCTGGGAACCAAACTCAGGACTTTACACATGCTAAATAAGCACTATATGACACCCTCAACTTTATTGTATCAAGGTTATTTTATTTTTAGTTTTCATTGTATAAGTGTTTTAGTTATTTTCTCATTGCTAGACAAAATATCTGACACCCACAAGTTAAGGAAGAAAAGTTTTATTTTAGCTCACAGTTTGTAGAGGTTTCAGTCCATAATCTGGCTCTAAGGCATAGTGGCATGGCAGAGGAGACAGTCCATGCCAGAGAAGGCAGCAAACAGCAGCAACAAGTTTTCTTTTTTATGTCATCCAAACTACAATACAATTGGATGGTGCCACCCACACTCAGGTTAGGCCTTCCTATTATCCACACCTGGAACTATACTAAATCAAGTAGTGGACTAATCTATTTATCATACCCCCATGATCCAGGTAGTAGATCCAGTATCACATAACCATGACCCAGTACTCAATAAAGCCTCACCTTGGAGCACATGAAGCTTTAACAGAAATTTTAGCTATAAATCATAACAAAAGTCTGAAGATTGTTTTGATAATTTTTTCCTAAGTATTGTATTTCTTATTAGCTTTTAAATTTTTATTAGAACATTAGTGGCCAAAGTTGATATACTTCTTTTTTTCTTGGACTTAGGGGAAAACATTCACTGTGTAACTGTTAAATATAATGTTAGCTGTGGTCTTTTATCAAGTTGAAGATGTTCCTTTCTAATCTTAGATTATGTAACTATTATAAATCACAAAACTGTATCAAAATTTTTCTAATGCTTGTTAGATACCTATTTAGATAATCAAGATTTTTGTTTTTTATTAACATGATGCATGACATTAAAAAATGTTCTGATGTTGTGACAATCTTGCATTCTTGGAATAATACCCATTTGTTCGTATTTTATAATTATCTTTATGATAATGCATTTGATTTGCAGAATTCTGTTGAGAATTTTCTTTCCATATTCATAAATGACACATATAAAGTTTTCTTGTGATATCTGCAGTATGATAAAAATATACAACAAATGTTTAAGTAAAAAATTACAGTAAAAGACACATGGCCATTAATCCCAAAAAATACTCTTCTACACTTTGAACACACTTATCCCATCATTCTTGCCACTTTTTTAAAATTTTATTTTAAAAAGAGAAAAGTCAGAAAAGAAAAACAAAAAGCAAAAGAGATAAACAACAACAGCAAACCCGAAACAATAACAATATAGTTTTTCAGAACACAATAGAAGAATTTTAACAATGATTGTAATATTACATATTGTTCTCTTTTTTCAAAGAAAGAAAAGAAAATTAAAGAAAAAAGAAAAAAGGGTACAAAAATACTGAATTCAAAAAAATTAACATCATAAAATCACTAGTTGATACATTATCCATGGTCATCTTAAAAAGTAGTTACCAAAGTCACAAAATCAAAGCATAAATTGTGGCTAGACATTCAAACATTGACAGTAAAGATCCTTCTATTCAATGTCCCAACAGAAATTCAGTAATATGGTCATCTATCTTACATATTACACAAACCATTATACCCTTTAGAGCACTTTCCTTCCCTTTCACTTTCACAATATCTATTATAGTTTTTGGATCCCATTATTCTGTTAGTTTTTATTATTTTTTACACTAGAGAGACAATGTGATATTTACTAATGAGTCATGTTTATTTCACTAATGATATTTTCAAGTTGCCTCCATTTACCTATAAAGTCCTCAAGATCATCCTTTTCTATAGCTGAGTAGTGTTCCATTGTATAAAAATAGAACATTTTTTTCATCCATTCTGTGGTTGATGGGCATTTTGCTTGTTTCCAAGATTTTGCTATCACAAATTTTGCTGCTATGAACATGGGTGCACATACATCTCTGTGACATGACCTTTTCAGTTTTTCTGGGAAAATACCTAGGAGAATAGCTGGATTGAATGGAACCTCCAATCCTAGTTTTTTGAGGAATATCCATACTGATTTCCACAGTGGTTAGACCAGTGTGCACTCTCACCAACAGTGGAGAAGTGTTCCTTTTTCCCCGCATCTTCACCAACATTTGTTATCAATTGTTTTCTTGTTGGCAGCCATTCTTTCCGGGGTGAGATGAAATCTCAATGCTGTTTTTGAAGCAGTTTTAGAACTCCTCTTACTTGGATGTCTTTTCAAGTTATGATAAAAAAATAAAATTGAATACTGCTGCTTATTGACATCCAACTGAAATACAGGCTTCTAAAACCAGTACAGTGTGTCCTCATCAACTTTATTTTATGGATCTGTTATCATATGACTTGAGTCTCTCCTGTGAAGTGAAAGTGACTATGAAGTTAAGCATTTTGAATGGAATCAGGACATTGAGGCAGCCTGGAGAGTGTAACAAAAGACACTAAAGAAATTGACTTCCAGAACTGTCTTAGTGAGAGTGATGGAATAAGTATTTTCAAAGTGAGTTTAATGGCAATGTGTCTTTTACTGTAATAAATTTTTAACTGAAATATTAACCATATGTTTTGATCATACTCCATATTTTTTCTGATTTGGTGTCATAGTAAAACTAGCTTTGTGTAATTAAAAATTCTTCTATTTGGAAGAATTGGTATGAATTATTCTTTAAGTGACCAATAGTGTACTAGTTGGAGTTATTTGAGCCCAAGCTTTACTTTGTAATTTTTTAAAACTGTTAAATTTAATTAAATTACTTGTTATACCTTTGCTGTAAATCCTGATTTCTTAATTTCTGAGAGTTCCAAACTTTGTGATTTCTCTTTTTCTATCCTGTAATCAAGAAAATCTCCAGGCAGAGAGCTAGGAAGTTGTAGGGTTCATGTTGTTTACATTCCCATCTCTGGCATCAGTGTCCTGTGCTTCCAGTGAACCATCATGCCCAGAGGCAGAATGTCCTCTCCTTTATTATTAATGCTTTTTAAAAATAATGGTAGTAAATCACTGTCTATTATGAGAGGATTTTTTTTCGAGTTTAAAATCATTCAGAGGCAAATTTTAATAACAGCACTCTGAGACCACCTGTAAACACTTTTCTTATGTACAGGTACAGGACACAGTATCCAATCCTAGGCCTCCTGTATGATGACTATGAATATATACCACCAGGCAGTGACACACAGACAATTGTGATTGAGAAAACAGAAGACAAATGGACTTGTGTAAGTTTATGTGATTTTAGTCTTATTTTGACTACATTTTATCCTTTAAATGTTAAGGTAAAATATCAAATGTCATAAACAGTTATGAAGGGAGGATAGAGAGATGTTTTAATGAAATTTGTCTTGCAGTCTCCACTATTTCAGTATTTTAGACTTTTGAAAGAAAAGAGATGTGTTTATTTTTTCACTAGTTTGTAAGATTCTCCAGCTTTAAATCTTAGTTTATAGTCAGGCTACAGAACAGGCATTTCAATGTCATGTACTTAAAAAATCCTTGAAGATGAACAGATAATATAGATTTCAACATCTATTTTCTAAGTATATTAATCCATTATTAAAGGACTGGTTATTAAACTCCTCTTTTATAAAGGGTTGACAGATATTTTCCTAAAACTTTTACAGATTAATTTACTAAGGTAGTGATCATCAAAGAGAAAGTGTATTCTCTAGCAAAGTAGTTCTCTCCAGGATAAATTTTGACTCCTGGTACACATTTACAAATGTCTAAAGAAAGTTTTGGTACTTATAAGTAGAAGGTATGTATATAGGCATTTAAGGGGATAGAAGCCAAGGCTGCTGTTAATCATTCTACAATGTGGAGGATAATTCCTGATAATAAGTATCCTGCCCAAGATGCTAATAGTTCTGATGTTGAAAAATATTTTGAATACAAAAAAATTGTTTTTTTCCTAAGTATATATTCCTATACCTTTCTGGGAGATTCTAATATTAATCCAGTGAAATCTTAGGAATGTGCAATCTCTCTCTGGTGCAATGGATGAAAAAAGTTCGGGAATTCCAGCTCTCAAACAATACACAATCTAACTTAAAACATTGTGAAAGCAATGTGTAGTTTGTTAAAATTCCTACCTATCAAACTGTTTAGGTGCTAAAAGCAAGCAAAATCAATCTATGATCATTAAAGTCAATAAATGGTTATTGTTGGAAAGTGAGCACAGATTGCAAATGAAGTATAAGGGCATTTTGGTTACTAATGATTGTTTTCTGAGCTGGGTGATGGATACAAATGCATGTTTAATTCTTTAAAATTTGATTAGTTAGGTGCTTAAAATATGTACTCTTTCTACATGTTTATTCTACTTCAATATATATACTGTGGCAATATGTAACTGATAAATACATAGATGGTGATCAAAATTTGTAGAATCTTTTGAAGAAATCTTAAAATTGCATTTTTAAATGTCTGTTAATAAAATTAAGTATTTGTTAAATAATTCACTTTAAAATATATTTTAATTAAACAAACTCACTATGAGAAATATTTTATCTTTGAAACCCTTAGATATTAAAACATTGTTTTTCTTAGGTCATCGAGAGTTATTTGGTATTAATCATCAACTGCTAAGTGGTACCTATAGAGTAAAGAATGACATTAGTAGCAAAATTTAAAATTGGGCACTCAGGAATGATTTCATGCTGAAGCCCAAGACTTAAAAATGATTGCTGCCACTAACCATGTGTGTCCCAGAAGTAGCAGCAATGTTAGAAACTCCCAAATAGTGAGTTGAGAATAGTAGCAATTTCTTTTCTATCCACTAGAACATATAGCAATAAACATTAAAGTTGATAATCTTGAGAGGAGATAAAGTTCAAAATATATTTAAATTCACAAATAATAGAACCATATATATTATTAAAGATCTTTGACCATATATTTAATTTCTAAATATGACATAAAGGATGAAATCTATTCACTCTTCCCTCCTTCTTGTCATTTAAATATATTATCTTGACTAAAGTCAGAGAAATCATTGTTTCAATATCATATCAAAATACCACAAAAGTACATTCTCTTTGTTTTTATATGTATCAATTCAAATAATTTTCTGTGACTGTTTACATACATTAACAATATCTTTATGAACTAATTGTAACATAAACTTTTTTTTTCTTTTCTAGCCATGAATGAATCCACTTTAAACTTTCACAACTCAGAGAAGTCTTTCTGTGTCTAAATTTTGTACTTTACTTATTAGTTTTTCTGTTGATAAAAACCAATCATATTTTTGAACCATACCAGTACTCAATGAATCAAATGGAATGACTAAATTCTGCAGATAAGTTGCTCCAGTTTTTTTATGAGACTTGAATCTTTTCTGCAACAGTTATGTATTCAATATACATCCTAACCAAATATACATCCTAACCAAATATACATCCTAACCAAAAGAGTAACCTGCTTGCTTAAACTTTGATTGGACACATTGTAGAACATAACCCACAATTTTTCACATAGGGTGCTTTCTAGGTATCAAACTAAGTTATATGGGGTAGAGAGTATATGTTATTCAGTTGGGAATTTTTCTTTGATGTGAGCTGTGCAATTCTGCTGCAAAATTTAATAATGTTTTAACAAAAAGAAGGAAAACGCAATTGAAAAATTAGTTCAGTGCATTATACAGTCTAAATTTGCTTTTCTCATATTAAGCCTCTGTCTAAAAGAGATGTTTTGTTGCACGTGATTTACAACTCTTGAAAATATAACTGTAGCAAAGGTGATAGTTAATTTAATTTAGCAGGGAAGTGGGATATCTTTTAAAATAACTAAATCCAGTAAATTGTACATTATGCTACTTGGTTCTAAGTACATATCAGTCCCTTGGTAAATGTGTCACTTCACAGCATATTTGCTCCCAATTTAGCTCACTCACATCCTTAAAAGCAAATAAAACTATATTGTAGTAGTGGGCAGCAATAAGGCAGACTTTTTCATAGTGTTATACAAACATAACACTGAAATACTGTACAGATAAAAAGGCTTACTGAATAAATACAGCAACAACACATATTTGATAGCTGTATCATATTTGGAAGAAATATTTTATAGCATTTAATGTATTCAGAAGTTTACCAAATCGGTGGTAATTACTATATGGAGTGAATAGAAGTATTTCTTAAATACATTACAAGGATGAATTTTTTAAAAATTTCTTCCTGTGGTAGTTATGAAGTGAGCACTTTCCTGAACCACTTGATCTATGGATAGGAACAGATGCTTATGAAAAAGTCCTTACCATACCTAACATTTTTTAGAACACATACAAAATTTAGCAATACAGAGCACTGTATTTTAAAAATACATATTTTGTTTCCAATTTGTGATTGAGATCAATAGAAAAAGTAATGATGTCTTTTCCTCTCACCAGTTTAAGGCAGCTTATGTATGAAAATTGAAAAGATATCAGATGAGGAAAGCTTGTTTATCTAACTTCTATCTTAGTGTTTTCACTTCAGACTTGTCAAATAAAATGGAGACTATAATGATATACAAAATAATTTCTTTATGTGTCTAAATATGTTAAATATCTGCATGGTTTTGTGGAAGCTGAGGCAGGAAGTATACATATGGATTTTTAATTTTGCTTTCTTTTTTATCAGACAGTTAGTATCATGTAAGTATTTATTTTGGAAGAAGAACCACTGTAGTAAAACAAACATTTAAACAAACACTATACGAACTTCCTGATGTAAAACACTACAAATGTCATTTAACATAGTGTAACCTCCAGCTGATTCAGGTCTCTACTTTCAATTAGATATTTTTTGGTTAAAAATCTAGTTTTCTATGTTGAGTAACTCACTTATTTCAGACATAAGCTCCCATAATTCATTCTTCCCATCTCTGTAATGATGCTTTACCTGTTAGTTTTTCTTTTTTTGGTACTGGGAATCAAACTCATCACTTCGCATTTTCCAGGCTGGCGTTTATACCACTGAGCTAAATCTCTGGCCCCTGTTATTTTTTCTTAACACAGGCAGTACAAAAAGAACAAAATAAATCTTTAAAATTTGTAACTCTATGTCCAATATAGATCACTTTAACAAAAACTCATCATATCTCTCCCACTTTGCAAACTACAAATGTTTCTTTTGAAAGTAAATATGAAAATATTTCCTCAGATGGTATATGTTCCATATCACAGAAAATTATTAACCTTACTATTTTTCCATAGTACTTTTTGTGCAATTAAAAATGCAAAGTATTTCATATACATACTAGGATAAATAGTAAATGGAAATACTTAAAAACAAAACATAATGAACACATCTTTTTTTAATAAAATATTTATTCCAGAACAAGATATACTGTTTAGTCTGCAAAGAAATAATGGAATTGTTACTTACTATAATTACATGATAACCAAAGTCAATTTTATGATAGTTTTGGTAATATTGGATTCATCTCTTGTAGACAATGAGATGCTAAGCCCATGGTCTTAAAATGTATATTCCCATTCTACCATGCTAAAATAATACTTTGTTACTGAGGGATATGTTTCTGAAATCCTTTATGTTAAGAGGCAGCCTTTGTAAATTTTCTCTGATTCCACAGATCACTTACAAAAACAGTTCTAAATACCCCTTATTCATACATACCAAGATAACAACAAAACAGATCAGTTTCTTAAAATGGGAGTATAACCTTTTGATACAGTTCACTACAGATGTCTGATGGCAGTTACGCTATAATTGACATTTGCAATCTAGCAGTGATGGAGAACATTTTAAAGCTTTCAATGATACAAATAGCTTAATGTGGCATGAATGCCATAGATTTGCCACCACTGATCCAGGATAACAGCATTTTGGATCCAGGTGAGAGTTTGGGACTTACTTTAGAGGTTAAATGATATAATGTCAATATTGCCTTTTGGTTGAGATTTTAAAATGGAGCAGGATTCTTTGGAGCTACTTGGGAAATGTTCAAAGAAAAAGGTGTAATAACATTTGGAATAGGCACATGAAACATTTATAGTACTAGATAGAGTCTTGACCCAAGCTATAATATTATCCTTAAAAATTTTCCTTCCTGTCGGGCCTTAAGCCATTTACAAGTGACAGGTAGAATTGGCGGCATGCACATAATATCCCTGAACTGTTATGTAAAAATGATTCTCCATTAAATTCAATTTATTCTCTTTCTCATGGAGGTACTTTGCACTGCAGTTCTACATTTTTAGATGGAAGCCATTATGCTAAGGAAAGTTTGTGCCAGTAAAATTATAATTTTAAGGTAGTATTTCATTTGTAACTTGGACTTGATTCATGTTTTACCTGGGCTGAAGTTTTCTAGGCCTAATTTCTAAGAAAATCTGTCCACTTTTATCCAGCTCCAATGTAAACATGAATAACAGAAATGACATCTTAACACGGATCTCTGTGTCCTTCAGAAATTCTACGATGCCTTCTTCATCTAGCCTCCAGAGTCATCTTAAAAAATAGTAACATATTACTCCTTTCTCAAAACTCCTAAAAGGCTTTGCACTTTAAACTTCTCACAGGTCCTAACTTTTTTCAATTCCTCACAGTTTTTCACCCAAATATTGTTGCTTTCCAGCTATTTATATTTATAGATTTTTCTGCCTTGGTATTCCACAAGAACTTTATGTAACTAGTTCCTCCTTGCCACTCAGCTCAAATGACATACTCTCAGTAAGGATTGCCTCTATCCACTCACCGATACTTACATGTTTAAGCAGAAACACAGAAGTATGCCAGAATTACATAGTGTGCTTTGCTTTAACTTACTCATATGGTAGCAACATGTGTAAGTTTGCTGGAAATGTAAAACTGTAGGTTCCACAATTCAATTACAATTTTCACGTTACCTATTTTCTCAGGTAAATTCCAACTGAGAAGTACTGATCTTCACACTTAAATCTAGTAGGTTTCTTTTTCTTTTGTTAATGATTCTTTTAAAAGAATAATTCAATCAACAGATTTTATCTAATAGTTCTATATATCTAGGTATATGAATTTTATTAAAGGCTGGTTAACTGGAACAATGTTTCCTAAATATGGAAATCAATACTTCTTTTTCTGTATATTGGAAACATAATTAGATTTATTCATTTCCCAGGACTCTGTCATGTAAATAGGTTAAGAACCTTTACTTTTCTCTATAATACTAATGTCAGGTCTCAAAATGGGCATTTTATTTATAGCATTTCATCATGGTTTTAGCAAACATTATACATCCTTAAAGAATAAGCATACCATAGTCATGATAATTATTTAAATCTCTAGCCCATATTGTTATTACTGCACAAAATTCAACTAGATATTTAAAAAGAACCAAACTAGCTAACAGAAGTTTTAACTGAAAAGTCTTTTAATAAGGAATGAACATTACAACAAAACTTTAAATCAACTCATAATATCTTGAAGTGCAATAAATGCTTCTTTATTGTATGCTCATTTCAATGAGTAACACTGAGAAATAATAAGCCCACATAACAGTGACAATCTTATTTTACACCGTGTACATCATTTACAGCCACATAACACACAATTTTATTAGATTTTCCAAATTTAATATTCAGAAGTTAGGAAAGATAAAAAAAATTTATTCTCAAGGAACTGATTCTTATCTGGTGCAAAAACAAAAAGGTGAACAGTATTTGAAACACAAAGCCACAATATAGTATGAAGTAAAATTACGCTGAACAGCTGAATATAAACAAGAAGCAACTAAAACTTAAAAGTATACATCATGTGCATTATATTTATGAACAGGATTTTTATAAAGTTTCCCTAAACCAGCTTTTAATATTAAGCGCCACTTTGATTTGCAGCATGCTAACACAAAGCGTTGTTAAAAGGATGCATATTTTAAATTTATACACTGTAAACTGAATATCCACATCCAAACTTGATTGGCAGCATTCTGTTCTGTTAAATACTGCATAAATGCTGCCTCAATTTGAAAATGGATGTTAATAACATGGTATACAGATTTTAAAAATCAAAAATCTCAATAATGGCATAAAATTGCACCTTTAAACATTAGAGCAAGTAAGAGTAGAACAATCATACTTGCCAAGACTGTCCTAAAAAAAGCTCTCCAAACGTAAGAAAACTGTGTTCTCTCAATTTAATCTTGAAATCATTAAGAAGTATAGTGCTGATATTGTTTGCCACCCTACAGTTGTATCCATCTTAGAAAGCCACATTTGACTCAAATATACTTTTGTCATATATGCAATACTGAACAACAATCAAATTGAACATCAGAAAAAAGGGAACTTTAGTCCTAGGACTTCACCTCAGATTTCAGCACAGAATTCTATATTTTAAACATTTTACCTGTGATAAAATATTAGCAGCTCTGAAATTCTTTTTTTTTTTTGATAGTAATGAGTTACGCTAACCTGTTTTTCAGTGAAATTTCTCTTAACGAATACACAAATCATTTGCCTTTCTTGGAATTCAGCATCCAGTTACAATATGAAAAGCTCAATAACTAAGTGACTGATGAATTTAATTTCCCCACCCTGTTTCTAAAATTGCATAAAAGTAAGGTTTTACTTGCTATAAAGCATTGCTAAAATCCTCTCTTTTCAGAAACATTTGTCTCTAGCATGATCAATTAAGGTATTTGTATTTACTTTTCTTCTCTGTATTTTAATTATACATAAAATATTATTAAATAGACAATTAAATCTTTCTGCAACCATTCTATGGTGCTTTTAAATGCTTTAATTTTCAAGGGGCTATGAGATGTCCCCATTAATTCAAATATTTTAAGACCTTTAATACAAGTAAAGTTATTGTTTAACATTAAGTTTTGAAACTAGAAGAAACAGTGAGATCTTCCTCCCAGGGGGCATATCTCATTTTCTAAATGGCTTTTTAAAATATATGCCTTACATAAGAGCCTCCTTGTGGTGCCTCATAATATGCTGATTTTTTTCTGATGGTCTCCGGAATCCCTTCTTGCAGAATTCACACCTGTGTGGATAGTTTTTTGTATGTATTGAGATCACGTGTCGTTTAAAGCCAGATGCATCTGTGGTGCTGTATTCACAATACTCACATTGGTAAATCTTCCTTCCAGTATGAGTCTTCATGTGTTTTTTGAGCTCATTTTGTTGCCTGAACCCTCTCTTGCACCTTTTACACTTTAATGATTGATCCTTAGTATGAACTGAAAGGATATGACCACTAAGAATAAATGGATCTGATGTTTTAAAGTCACAATGTCTGCACTGATGAATCTTCCTACCCTTATGAATATCACTATGTTTTTTGAGCTCAGATGGACGATGGAAACCTTTATCACAGACCTCACATTTATGAGGGAAATCCTTTGTATGGACAGATATAATGTGCCGCTTAAGGTCACTTGAATTGGTGCTCTTATGATCACAATGAGGACACTGGTGTGTTTTATGTCCTTGAAACAAATCCAGATGGCGTTGAAGCTCCCTTTCATCACCAAATGCTTGAGGACAGTGCTCACATTTATATGGCAAATTGTTACCATGCTTAGACTTAATGTGAGTTTTCAGATTAGACTGATCTGCACACCTGAAGACACAATACTGACACTGATATGGCTTCTCACCAGTATGGGTTCTCATATGTTTCTTGAGTTCAGAGGGATGTCGAAAGCCCTTTCCACACTCAACGCAAACATGAGGAAAATTCTTGCTGTGAACAGCCAGCAAATGTCTATTTAACAGTCCTTGTTCTGCAGTCTCATAGTCACAGTATTTGCATTTGTGCATCTTCGGCTCCTTATCCCTTAAAATAAGTTTATTTGAATTCAGTGGGCTAGCCTCTCTGTATCTTCGTGTGTATTCTGTAAATTCATGAGATTTGTCAACTTTGTTTATAAGCTTATGGCTTTCTAAGTGGTTATGGAAACTCACTTTCTTGTTAGTTGTAAAGTCACAATCTGTACACTGATATTTTTTTCTCATCAAATGATCAGGATGATTCTTCATGTGCCTTTTTAAGAATCCCCTGGATTTAAACTTTTTTGTGCAAATATGGCAAGGGTATACTGTCAGGGGCTGCCCATCAGGACCTATTATAACAGCTAGATAAAAAAAAATAAAGGAAATTGTGACATTTGGTAAGACTGCTTTAAAGGATTTTATAGCAAAGGTGCCAAAACTAGATGACATTCACTATTAGGAAATTACACTAGATGAATAAAATCCTGTAAGATAAAAAATGCACATTAAAACAAATGTATAGTAAAGTAATTCAGTAAAAAGTAATGAGGGGCACGCTACTAAACACCACTCACCTGCCATAAGGCTATCATATGTACTTTGAAAGCCAGAGTGAACATACCCTTTATTGTTAAAACCAATGTTAAAATTCTCTTTAAAAATATCATTCAAGAAGGGGAAAACAAGTGTAGTTTTATTAAGTACCAGTCATACAATGTAAAACAAATCTATGTCCTACAAATAGGTGCATGGAGGGTATGGCTACCCTGTGTGCAACTAATTTTTTCCTTTGGTTACAAAAATAATTGCACATCTGAAATTATTATAGTATTCATAAAGCAAAGTGTTTTACCTGTTTGCCACTGCCTTGTTTCTCCCTTTCTCCTCTTCTTGTTTTTTTGTTTAAGGATTTTATTGGTGTTAATGCTATCACAAATTTGAAGGTACTGTGCTGCTGTACTACTTCTGTTTTCTAATGTTGAGTCCAGAGGATTTCCTGGGAAAAATTGATACATGGTTAAACTAAATATATTTACACTTTTTTTGCTTTTGACAGACAAATCAGCGCACATGACATGGTATCAAGTTTCTACTTAACAGCAAATTTCATAAAGTATACCCATCGTCACATTCTGCCTCTTTCACACACACACACACACACACGCATGCACATACACGCACACACACAATGTGATTATGCAAACTCTTTGAAAAGGGTATCATATGAAATACATGTTAAAGTATAAAATTTGAGTGTTGAAAATGAATAAACTAGTAAGATGAATGTAACAAAAGAAACTCAATTTTACAACCCTATATGAAAACTTCACATCAGACCAATTTATCATCAATGGAGGTTGCTGAAATGAATGGGCTTTAGAAATATATATATATATATATATATATATGGGGGAGTAGTGAATATAGTCATGATAACTATATGATAATGTATAATAAAATCATATATATGGTTTAAAATATTGTAAGTGATGTGAAGAATATTAAATAATAAGTATCGAGATTGATTTTAAGGGTTAAAATTAATAAGGCAGGGAACGTGTTGCAATTTCACTATGATCACTGCATACAAAACAATGTCCTTAATAAAACACAAATCTACCATGGCATCATGCAATTTAGTTTTAAAATGCATGTCTACAAATCTGTCAAGTTAGCTTATATGCCATGATAAATAATTCTTATAAATTTCTGTGAAGTCCACATTTAAATGTAGAGTCAAATACTTCTCAAAAGCAAAAAATAACAACTACACATTTTGTCATAAGAAAGTTTCCTTGTGTAAGAAAAAAAAGATACCTATTGAATAACTCTATACACAGTGTATTAAAACTAAAAAATAAAGTGGATTCCTAGATTTCTATAATCACCTGATTACCATACAAATTAAAACAGTTCCATGCTAAGGAAGCTATTAGCAAATGGCAGGTAACATGATTAATTTTTATTATTCAGAAAAAAAATAATTTGTATTTTATAATTGGCTTCACAGCACTATTATATGCCCCATGTACTGAACTGCCTGATACTTACATCTTGTGAGAACCATAAAATGAAATATTATATATATATGACAGATTTAGATACATTAGGTTCAATAGAAACTAATTCCCCACAGAGGCAAACTCTTACCTAACTGGATTAGATATGACCAGGCAAGTAATAATTCAACACAAGTGTCTACAGAAACAAATTAGTTACTCTTTACAAAGCAAGTGGAATATAAAGCTAGATATTTAATTTATATCTCACATACAATGATCTCTCACCTGATGCTTGACAATCTTCATACCTTCGGGAAACTCTTCTTTCATCTCCTAAAAAAAAGGCTAATTACAAACTGATATGCTGATAATAGTGATTATTAACATAGCATATTTTAATCTACAAATATCTCAATTTGCCCACCATTCTTTGTATTAAATAAAATTTTGTTGTGTTCTTCTATTCTCATAGATTAGACAATTTCATACAATGAAAATAAAAACTGCCATGAGCATCCTTGGATTTGTTAATATCTAGAAAGTGTCTTACATTTTATACAAAAAATGAGCATTTCTGCAGAGGATGCCCCACTTTGAAAATGCTTAGCAAATGACTATTGAATGAATGACCTCTTGGGAGAACAAAGTTTACACAAAATTAATGCATTTGAACACTAGAATTTTTCAAAGTAGAGTATACCTAGAACATCTTGTACACTAGATAGGAATGAGATACAAAACAGATGATGTGAACAAATAACTTGATAAATTTACCTCCCATTACATACTTTCTAGAAGAGCACACCTTAATTTATCTCTTTTCTGAACCCCCAATCTTATGATCTATGGTGCTACCAACTGAAATAATTTTTTCCAAAAGGGAAAAGATGAATTTTCAAAGAGGAATATCTATGTTAGGAAAATAAAACGTTGTATAACACTCACTTATACAGGTAGGATTTAAAATAGATCCTACTGAAATGCATTAAGCAAGGTTCACTTTAATACAAAATATGTGACAGAAAAATCATGTAAAGTAACTAGAGATGAATCAGTGCACAGAAAAACATTGTATTAGCCAATTCACAGTGGCATTAGCACAGCATATTTAATGGTTTAACGGCTGATTAAATACATATGTTATGTACTTATCAGTTGAAAAATGCCAGTGTCCTACCATATGCCGCAGC
This sequence comes from Hydrochoerus hydrochaeris, assembly GCA_004027455.1. Taxonomy (NCBI): domain Eukaryota; kingdom Metazoa; phylum Chordata; class Mammalia; order Rodentia; family Hydrochaeridae; genus Hydrochoerus; species Hydrochoerus hydrochaeris. The sequence goes on from PVLA01000237.1 coordinate 396,309, forward strand.
CCAGACAACAGGGACAATTGTTTTATTAACATCAGAGTTTTCAAGCTGAATCTCAGGGAGAGAAGTTCCTTCCTCTTCCCCTACAATGACTTCCATGTAAACTTCATCTGCTATTTCAGCGCAACCTAAATTTTAGAAATAATGGCTTGTTTATAACCCCAAATATTTAATAAATGGGTAAAAATTTGAAACAATTTAAATCTTTCAACTCTTAAGATTTCAGTTTGGCTAATTCAAAAATGTGTAAGTTTTATATTAGGCACTTTCGGAGGCTAGTGCCACTAGGAGACAATCATTTACCAAAATTCTTATTCTCCTCTTAAAACCAAGTCCTATGTAAATAGCTTTTTAATTATATAAAACATGTGCCCTTGATATATACTAGCTAATTTTACAACCCTTCAGTCATTATAATTCTATAAAAGGGGTTGTCTTCCATAAATTTGCCTCACAGTTCTTTGAAACTCAGGGAACATCTCCCATAGACACAACACTAGAGTTATGTTATCCCATATGCTATATGCAGTACTGTATATTGAAAAATAATCAAAATACTAGTAATTAATTTTTAAAAATAAAAATAATTAATATATATACATATATAATTATAAAATGCTGTTGTTTAATAATATGTGGACACCCTTTAAGGAGCTGATTATAAGAGACTGCTAAGAAAAATATTACTTGAGGCTTATTTAAAAAAAAAGTAATACTATGATAAAAAATATTTAAACCTAGTGAGTTACTTTATGTGAAAGAAGCTGTGTACATTTAACATATAAATTAGAAATCTGACTTGAATTTAAAAATTTCACTTTTCTTTTGATTCATATATTGGGATTTTCTGTTTACTGTGGACAAAATATGGAAATAAAGGTGAAAAAGTGTCCTTCTCCCAAGTTTTCTTTTCTCAAAGGCACTGATCTACATTTTTCCACATCCCCCTGTAAATCTATCATCACCTAACCTAAACCTGTTCTCCACTTCCTAGTATGCCATTTTCCATACCAGTGAGTTTTGAAAAATAAAGTTTTAGAGACCGTAAGTAAAAAATTGTTACACTGAATTATTTTTCTAGGTCTTCTCTTTTCAAACATTTTGATACTTTCTGTTGTACTACACTTCTTATCTCTGGGGGTAGAATTCAACTCCCTGTAGCTTCTAGAGAAGAAAGCTTGAGGAATAGCTATCAAAATGCAGCATAAGTAAAGCCCACTATTGTCAGGGTAATGCTATAAAATGGAGGCTCTTGTTCCTCTATGCACAACGAAACAGTGTTTTTTTCAGCATGGCAAAGAGACAGCAGCAGTCTTAGAGACAGAATGCATAGTGAGATAAGGAGAAAGTAGGCAGAGAGTAAAATGTCTTCATAAAGAAACATGCATCATGATAGGAAAGAAAACCTAAGGAGCTTTTTTTACCTTGTCATACTCAGCCCAAAGAAACTGTAAAAAACAACTATTTGAAAGCTACCAACAACATCACGAATCAACATCCTGACAGAATGGTGTGAATGAATACTTACACAGCTAACCTCTCAGTAACAGAAGAATAACCAGTCAGCCCTTTCACTGCTGAATCCAGAGAGGCCAACAGTACTCACTGCCATGTGGAGAGAACACTGGCAGTGGAGTTAAACAGATATAAATTCAAATTCTACCTTCCTCAGATAATATTGGAATAATCCTGGGCAAATTATATTCCCAATTATTTTTGTTCTATAAAATAGTAACAATACCAGGCCAGGGTTTTAACTCAGCGGCATAAGTGCCTGCTTGGCAAATGCGAGGTCGTGAGTTTGATCCCAGTACAAAAAAAATAGTAATAATACCATCTACTCAGGGATGAATTGTGAGGAATCAATGAGATAATACATATGCAACATAGCCAATAACATACACACCAATACAATTCTCACTGTATTTGTGAGTTTTATTAAGTCAAGAAAGATGTACTACTATTCTCTGTATTCCAAGGATACTATCTCAGATACAGTATTTTGTATTTGCTGGTGTGAACAATACATGAATGGTTAACAGGATTATTCCCTTTTAAATATTTGCAGTAAAGGATCATATTTATTTTATTGCACTGTGTTTTTAAAGAGTGCTTCTATCTCTGAGATTGCTTGCATTTTATAACTGCATGATTGAAGCACAAAGGTTCCCCTACTACAGTGCCCTTTTTTCTTACTGATATCATCTTCCTCTTGAGAAGAATCTTTAACTGCCATGTAAACCATCTTCTCCCGCTGCATTCGGCTCTGGTCAAGCACTCCAGCTACAGTATGTCCACTGGGGTACTCATTCTCTGTGACAATTTCTGTTCCACCTTGAATATTAAAACAAATGTCAAAATAAAGAAATATCATGGAATAACTCCTTAAGTTAACAAGGACACAAGAGAAATATTTGTCTTTGGAAATTTTTTTTAATTCCAAAATAAATTTCAAGGTGTCGAGATAATTTTCATATAAATTATACTTTAACATTTTTAGTTATCAGAGAAGTAACAATTTCTAGCACTTAGATCACACTTATATGCCAAGCACTATCTAGGTCAGGTCTTTTACATATATTTATTTATCTGTCTCTTGCAATAGCTCTATTTGGTAATTATTATCATTATGGGCATTTTATGGAGAAGAGAAAAAAAGGTAGAAAAAGGTTATGCAATTGATTGAAGGTTTCTCAGTGAAATGGCAGAACTAGAACTACAATCTAAATAGCTTGCCTCCAAAATCCATGCTGTTAACACTCACTATAATTTCATGTTCTAAACCAATTTCTTATTCATTCATTTCAAAATTTGAAAGAATCGAAAGCATTCATGTTTAAATTCATATGAATTTTTCAAAATATATCATTCAAAAGCCTATAAAAGTCTGTCATTTGATAATAACATTAGAATAATCTCCAGCCAAAATAAGAATTCTAATTCTGAGTATAGCAATAAAACAAAATTAGTCCTTATGGTAGCCATTGCTGATTTCCTATTATCTTGTTTTGAAGTCCTTTATTGCTTTGTATTGTTTTGATTGGTGGTTATTCCGCTCTGTTTTATACTGATTTTATTAGGGCTGATGTATAGGCAGCTATTTTAAAGATAACAAGAGGCATTATGGTTTTGAAGTCTTACATTATCTTGTTCTGAAGTCTTACATCACTTTAACTGTTTTATTTCGATTGGCCTTATTCTGTTTTATTTGATTGGCTTTATTCTGTTTTATTTTGTTTGGTTTTATTCTCTTAAAAATAATAATTAAAAATAAAGTTAAAAAATAATGTCTTTGTACCTATTTCAACGTCATCTTCAGCTTCTGCTTTAAATATATACACTTTTATTACTTCTGAACCAAAACCATCTTCTTTAACATCTTCTTGTGAACCATCACCACTGATTTTTAAAGGTGTGTTCCCCATATGCTCTAATTTCTCCCCAACATCATCCACTGTAAAATATAAAGAGGAATCTATTTCAGCCAAAAAGTTCCACTGACACTAATATTTAGTTAAGCAGTAAGTTCAAGGTAAAATAATGTGTTAATCACCTACACATTATACTCATTTGATGACTCATAATGCAGCCATTAAAAACGGCATGTTTCATGGATATATGGTACACAAACAATATCAAGATATACTACATGATCACAACTACTGAATTTATATATAGGAAATAATAATTACATAGGTTAATTAGAATGGTTTGGGAAAAGATTAAATAATATGAAATCATTTCCAAATCTTTAAGCAAAATTGATCACTTGCAATATTTTAAAGTTGTGCATGGTAGTGCACATCTGTAATTCCAGCACTCAGAGGCTAAATTAAGAGAATTACAGTGTAGTTGAGGCAAGCCTATGCTACATCATGAGTTCAAGGCAGCCTAAATTACACAGTAAGACCCTACCTCAAAAAGCAAACAAACAAAAAAATCAAGATTTTAAGACCCATCATCAAAATTTGTGTGACAAAAACATTAAAAAGATAAAATTCACATTACTGATAAAACAGGCTGAATTGGCACAACTCCCCAATTAAAATGCAGTTATTTCTAAAACCAATTAACATAAGATTCAGGATTTAAACAGAGATAACAGAACATCTAAATGATTTTTATCAGAAGAAGCTCTTTATAAAGCACTATAAAAATAAAATCTTACTACTATAATTTCTGCTGAGTCAAAATGGCAGATAACCTCAAACCACAAATATTATGTACCTCTAAACTCAGCAATGTATGATTTATTTCAAAATTCTATACAAGGGAAATACCCAAGTGGATAATTCTTTTTCCATATTTTAAAAACTTGATGTTTCAATGCATATAAAAAAATCACATAAAAGGTAAAGCAATTCCTGGGTATTTTCCCAGAAAAATTGTATCTTCATAAGTGAAATAAACAAGTCTCACATAAGTAAATATCACATTGTCTCTCTAGTGTAAAAAATAATAAAAACTGACAGAGTAATGGGATCCAAAAAGTGTAATAGATCCAGTAAAAGTGAAAGGGAAGGAAAGTGCTCTAAAGGATATAACGGTATGTATAGTGTGTAAGATAGATGACCATATTGTTAAATTTGTGTTATATCATTGAACAGAAGAGTTTGCACTGTCAAAGTTTGAGTGTCTAGCCACTTTTTATGTTTTGATTTTGTGACTTTGGCAACTATTTTTAAGATGACAATGTGTAATGTATCAGCTAGCAATTTTATGATGTTAATTTTTTTGACTTCTGTATTGTTCTACCATTTTTTCTATTTTTAATTTTTTTTCTTTCTTGAAAAAGATAACAATATGCAATATAACAAGCATTGTTAAATTTCTTTCAAAAAAAGGTAAAGCAGAAATATTCGAGACTACCACTTAAATTTTAAGTATATTTGCAAATTTTTATTCTTTGCTCTATAGTGTTTTAAGGATACTCTGTAGTATTATGAATATTATACATGAATTAAGCAATATATTAAACTAATAAAATTTGTCCTGTGGCCACAAGTAATATTTAAGCAATACAGTCTCCCTAAATACTGTATGTCTACCATTTTAATGTCAATACTATTAGGAAAAAATCGACTCCTCCCACATATTGTTCTAACATTCTAGAACAATGAAAAGCACACTAAAGTAGCACTGAAAGTAGCACTGAAAAGTTGTAAACCTGGCACTCAAAATTTTTAGTAAGAACTAAATTTGTCAAAGGCTACATTTTCTCTACTTCAATTTCATGTTTTACATACACTACTTTAAAATATTATTTTGGCTTTTCAAATGCAAAACACATCTCAGAAAATCATTTTGCAGTGCAAAGCTACTTTAACTTTTTGGTTAAATAGAAGTGATCCCATATTATTTAACACTCAGGGGCTTACAATGAATACTTCATCATCTGTGCAAGAAAAATCCAAATGATAAAAAATAAGACTTTTCATCCCATCATAGTCTTTAGTTATGTATTTTGGCAACTTCAGGGCAACATTGGAACAAAATAAAATGAAAGAAAAACAGATGATGAAGTACATCACATTATTGGATTTAATAGTAATATAGTTTTTTTATAAACTGTGTTGAATAAAGTAAGAGATAATAGAAAAACTAAGAGTTAAATGTTCAGGATGAAACAGCTTTCTCATTATTGGAAATAGACATAGGATGTACAAAAACCTTCAAAAGTACATAAGATGTTAATCTCTTAGCTCAGAGTAATACTAATTAATAAAATAAAGTCTCATTTCATAAATACTACTTGTATTTATAATACAAGAAATGGGAACAACCAAAATGTCCATCAACTGATCAATGAATTTTTAAAATTGTGATATATCCTTTTTTGCTCAGTAACAAAAAAGGAATGAAGTACTGATATATGGTATGACATAGATGACCTCTTAAAACATTAAGTGAAATAAGGCAAGCATAAAAGGCCACACATGATACAATTCTATTTATATGAAATGTGAAGGACAGGTAAATTTATAAATCTATAAAATGGATTAGTGGTTGTCTGGGTGTGACTGACATGAGGTTCAACTTTTACATAACAGTGTTTCATTTTGAGGTAATTAAAACATTTTAAAACTGATTGTGGCATTGGATATAAAACTCTAGAATATCCTAAAAAACACCAATTTATACATTTCAAATGTATAAACTGAACTGTATGATAAATTATATTTCAATAAAATTATTATACTGAACTAATCCCAAAAGTGTTAACTTCTTTTACCCATGAAACAGGTGATATTTGAATGAGCTCTCCATAGTACGGCATTTTGCTTTAGATAAAATTATGCCCCTGAAGGAAATGTGAATTCTTTTTTATAAGTGAAAAGCCATTTTAAAATATTATAATGTCTTATTAAAAAAGAACTTTCCTGTTCCAGTGAAGCTCTTCACCAAATAAATAAATCATCCATAAATGTTGTTAAACATCTTTAAAATAAGCGTATATAGAATAGCATTAGAAAGATAAAATTATATTATATTAATTTTGATATTATTTAACATGGACAGGAGAGCTTATCCACGTGGTAACATGAATAATTTGGTAAGTTTAGCCTCTATTTGGATTAAACTCAGAGGCACCTCAAACACTGAGAGAAGACAAACTCCCTACCTCTAAAACTCAGCTATTTATTAAATTGTGTTGTAGGAATATTTGGAGATTGAGAAACAAGATAGTTTTCTTTTGTGTCCTCAAATGTAACTTAGATATTTTGAAAATCTCTGTTTTTCACAAAACAGAAAAGAGAAGCTCTTGATTTAAAAATGAGTTTCTCAAAACAATTTATTTTCCAAGTATTGAAGTGTTTAATAGCCAATAGAAACTAAGAGGTAATGAAAATAAGTGAAGGTTATTAAGATATGAAAGAAAAGAGAAAGTGTAAATATCTCTTAATTTAAGTAATATTACAATTACAAATGATCAAGTATATAGGTAGTGGAATGAGCTATATAAGAGAATCTACTGCAATATAAAATAAGACAATGATATTTTTAAGAAGTTACTTTTTCTCTTACTAATGATTAAAGTATAATTAATTTCAGCTTAAGTTTCCCTAAAATTATGTCATGGTTGTTCTAATAATACTTCAGCAATGTTCTTTTTAATTTGTCGGTCTCCTATTAGACTAGAAAACAACTTTTTGTATTCAACCATATGCTAAATAATTATGAAGATAAACATTCTAACTTAATATATTCCAGTAATGTTTGGATATAATTACAGTACAAAAGATAATGCAAGGTTTCACTATTTCAGATACATACTGTTTAAATTTCAGACCAATGTAATACCACAGTGTAATTTAATGAGTATCCATTAGAAGGTATATTGAAGGTATTTTAGTAAAGAAAGACAACCAACTTTTACCATATCACTTTATACTACTGTACACACATTTTTTTAAAATGTCAGGTTAAGGGCTGGGGATTTAACTCAGTGGTGTAAGTGACTGCCTGGAAAGCACAAGGCCCTGAGTTTATTCCCAGTACCAATAAATAAATAAATGTCAGGTTAAGTGTAAACACAGAGTTGCTTTAGTAATCCATATCTATTCAATAATAGGTAATGACACTTACATGGTTGTTTAATGGGTTAAACCATTCTCTCAAAAATTTAAACATTCAGCCTATAAAGTACTGACAGAAGAAAATGCTAAAACACTGGATTTCAGAATCATAGTTTAAAATTATATAAATTTAGTTTGTTTTTAATTTTAAATTAACTCACATTTAACAATTACTTTATACATGCACACACGTACTGTATCTGGCAATTTCCTTCTCAATAATTTTTGCATTTAAAAAAACAACAAAAATCTTCCCTGTACAAATGAATAGTCTTTATCTCACTATATGTATGATGCACTCTTCCAAATTGATTAAGAACAGGGTTACTTATCTCTCAAGTTATATCAATAGCATATCATAAGAATTTTATTACTGAAGATCTGGAATACTCATTTCTTAAAATGAGAAGAAAATATATCTTTTCTTTCCCTTAAGAAGTGCTTTTGGCTTTCAAAAACGTCTGAAATTAACATGTTAAATAGTTTTGCGCTGGTGGCTCATGGCATGGTGGCACATGCCGGTAATCCCAGGACTCAAAGTCTGAGGCAGGAGGATCATTGCGAGTTCAAGACTAGCCTGGGCTACAAAGTGAGCTCAAGGCCAGCCTGAACTGCATAGCGAGACCCTGTCTCAAAAAGACAAAAAAATAGTTTTGCAAAGACTAAACACACACACACACACACACACACACACACACACACACACACTCCAATAGCATACAAACCCAAGGAAAGCTATAGAACATGATCTGAGTTTAGTTTAATTTGCAAGTATTTAAAAAAATAATGTAACATTTCTTAACATATTATTCTGGCATTCCTACACAAAAATCAATGACAATTGCTCATCATGTTAAAAAGAAAGCAGTTCTACCATGAAGTTACTATTTACAGTTATTACATATTTACCAATAAATTTTTCTTACCAATTAATATTCTCATTGTCTTCAAATATATATCTCTATTCTAATATACTCATATATTTAATTTTTCACTTTAAGTATGAAATTTCAATGAGTAAATTAAAAACAATTGTAACTAAAAAAACCTCAACAATGTAGCTCTGAAATTATTGGAAATTATTTTTCAAAAAGATTGGCCCTATTATTTGACTTGGCTATATACTTCAGCTGATTATATGTGAATCACCTCAGTAGTTAGGAATTTTAATTGTCACTTACAAGATATCATTAAGTAGTCTTCAGAAGTGCTCTTATCATCATCATCGTCATCGTCGTCGTCGTCGTCGTCGTCATCATCATCATCATCATCTTCAGTTTTTATAGTAACTGTAGAACCAGGAAGACTCCCAGATGTTTGAATCACAGTCTCTGTATCTGAATTAGTTACAAGAACTTCCTCTGATACCATTGTGGGAGAGTCCACTCCTGATACACAATCTTGGACCACATGTTCTAAGTGTCCACCAGGACCAGTAACAAGGTCAGCCACAAAAACTTGTTCAGGTACCCTAACAGTTTCTGTAATTAGTTTGGAAGTCAAGATGTGATCTGCATCATCTTCCTCTAAATCTTCTTCAATGGCAACATCGGCTTCAAGTACAGCTTCAGGAACAATCACACCTTCTGCTACTACATCAGTCTCTGCAATGATATCAGGCCCATGGACAACTTCAGCTGCAAGGCCATGATCAAGAGTTATCCCATCATCCGTAACAACATCAGAAACTAATACCGCTTCAGGAACAGAAACAACAATATGGTCTCCATCTATATGTGCAGTACCAGTCATTCCAGCCACTACAATACAAACAATTATCCAAAAAAGGAAAGTTATTTTATTAATTAAAAGTACTGTATAGAATCTATCAAATACTATAAAATGTGTATTTCTTAAATATTAGATAGTCCTTGCCAAATATACCATTCAAAAATGCTGACAATTTAAATGCAATAAAAAGGATCATTAAGTAGGAATTGAGGGAGACCTGGATGAAAAAATGCTAGTAAAATCTAAATTAGGATCTTAAGAGTAATGTACTTTACTTTCAAGTCAAATATAAAAGTCATAATGAGACATGACTACACTCCAATGGAAGCAGCTAAAATTTAAAAAAATGGTAATAGTACAGTTTAAAAGGATGTGGAGGAACTCAGTCTATCATACTGTATGTTGTTAATGGGAATGTAAAACTTTAACAGACACTCTGGAATATAGTTTGGTGGTACTGTATTATAAAACTAGACATTCGTTTACCATACAAACCAAAAATTAGAATCTATGGCATTTTTTCCCAAATTTAAAATATACATTTTTTACAAAAACTGTACATAAATATCTATAATAGCACAGAATAATTATTAATCATAGTAGCAAAACATTGGAGAGAATCTAAATATCCTTTGTCCATTAAATAGTTGGTTAAACTAACTCTGGTACATCCTGACTGTGGAATACTACTTGGCAATAAAAATAAACAAATTATTGATACATTCAACAATCTAAATGAATCCTCAGAAAACTACTGCAACTGAAAAAAAAAACAAATATTGCACTATATAATATATAAATGGAATCTTTATATAATATTCCTATGATAATAAAACTACAGTAATGAAAAACATTAGCAGCTGCCAAAGGTGGAGAGGAATATGAATACACAAGGAGATGGAACAATTATATATATATCTTCACTGTGATGGTGTTTACATGTATATATGTGTGGGACAAAATTATATAGTTAGTACATATACCTACACACATAAATATATGTGGAAATTGTGAAATCTGAATGTGGTCTGTAGTTCTAATTAACAGTAATCCACCAATGGTAATTTTCCAGTTTTGATATTGTTCCAAAATTTACATAAGATGCTTCCAAGGGAGGAAGATAAAGTAAAGGGTAACTGACACTCCACATAATACCTCTTCCTATTTCTTGTGAGTCTATATTTATTTCAAAAGTGAAAATGAAAATAGAAGGACACATAGAATATACTAATATGTTTAAATGAGTTAATAAAATATTAAATTATAAAATATGAACTATAACCATGAGAGTTCCTGAACTTTTTTAAGATATAGGTATTATTATAGCCAAATACAAGTGATATCTTTTTACAGGTAATTTAAGGGATAAATCCTACTTATTTTAGACTAAAATTTAGTTTGATAATAGTAAATATAAAACAGGAACAAATCACTAATTCTTTTTAAGCAACATGGTAAACACTACTCCTACCTGCTTTATAAATACTGTATAAGCATAAACTTTTTTCATAAGAAATTCTAAATTATGCCACGATGATGTGGTGCAATAAACAAGTTAACATGGTTTGTACATGTGGCTAAAATAATTTATCTACATGAAATAACTCAACACAAAACCTTTCCATCTAAAGATCATTTTCTATAAAGCAGTACAAAAGTCTCTAGTAGAAACTTACAGGTCAAAATAAACTGTACATGAAACAAAATAAATTTAATATGTTTGTGTATCTTCAACCAATGATTTTAAGGAACTCAGATCAAGAATTGATAAATCTACCACAAGGAATTGGTAGATTAATCAGACCAAAAACCAAAATGTCACCTACTAAATTGTGCCCTGTCCTCTTATCAGTTTGTCTATAACTTTTCACTGAATTCCTAAACAAGATCATTATTTGTTGTACACTCATTGTAATCACTAACAATGCAGCAAGAGACCCATAGGTGTGTGTATGTAAAATCTCACTTAATCCTCAGAACTGTGTAACATGAGTGCTATTTATATATGGAGAAACTATGGTTTATAAAAGTTAAACAAGCTTGCTCACGTTTCAAATTTAAAACTGAATTCATGGATTGACTCCAGACTGGCTTTTTTAAAAAATTTGCCTAGCAGAGATTGTTTACTTACTCTAGAGACTGTTTTTTATAGCATTAAGCACGGAGCACTAATAGTGGAACAGATTTAGGAAAGAAAAACAATCCATCACATTAAAAAAATCACTTAAATTTTAGAACATTTAGTAAGCAGAACTACATAGCACTAAGAATTTATCTTACTAGTTTAGGAGATTATTAATGATAAGAAAAAATAAAAGCATGACATTAATAAGATAAATAACATTAAGAGACAAGTTCTTGTTACAAGTATTTCCCATTTTTTTAAAGTTATTACATTCACATATGATTATCTGGAACTTCACCAGAGGGACAGCATAAAATTTGTTATTTGTTAAATCTGTCTTGGACTAATATCTAAAACTATTCTGATATTTAAATCCCAAAACAACACAAACTTTTTGAAATATTAAAATCCTTCTTAAAAAATTATTAATTTCAATGTCACAGATTCCAAGGAAAACCATTAAATTGCAATACCAGAAAAGTTGTTAAATAAAGCATAATATTGTAAAATTTTAAATATGAACATCCCTTTAAAATAAATTGGCCTGATGTATTCCAAATTAATATTCCAAATTCTGTACATAAGTGTCATCTCATACTTTGAACTAAAAACATGATAGAATTCATAGATCTTGACAGATAGTGGATTTATTTGGTCACAGCTATCTGTGTACATTAAACTTAATGTTTCACAAAAATCATCAATATAAGGAGTTGCAAATATCTAAGTTTTGATGTTAACAAAATGTTGGGCCAGGGATTTAGCTCAGTGGTATAAGCGCCTGCCTGGCAAGTGCAAGGTCGTGAGTTCAATCCCTGGTACCAAAAAAAAAAAAAAGTTAAAGAAAATATACCCAATTTCTAATTAAATTTGGAATGTTTAACAGATGGTTAAACTAAACAGAGAAGACTATGTTAGAAAACAACTTTTTAAATAAAACTAAACTTTACAAAATTCCTCTCAATAAAGCCCTTTTTTCTCAGGCTCATTTAACACCTTTTATTTCATAAAATCTACAAAAATAGAAACATGGATATATGAAGTTGTGCTCACAACTGTATATCAAATATAGAAAGAGTTCCTGCCTTTCAGATTTCAGCATCTATTTACCAAGTATAATTGAAAACCTAATGTATTTTACATCAATATCATACCTAACTATAAATGAGTATTATTTATATTGGCTAATCCTAAATTCATTGTAAATTAAGATAGTCTTACCAAACTATGAAAATAATAGTTGACATCAATTTATACACTTCATTTTAATAAATACAAACAGAATCATAAAAAGAATACATCCTTTTAAAAACCAGTAAGTAAAAATACTTCTAGGCAGATGGATCATGAAGAGGCACATAACAAAAAGCTGTGGCCTTATAGTTTTTTCTGGATAAATAACTTTATGAAATTCATTTTAGAAAGAATTTCAAATGATACAATAAAAACAAAAACACACTTTTCAAAATTTTCCATTTTATCACTTCTGTAATAGCATCAGTTAGTGAATAAATTTTTTGCTTTCCAGCCTATAACATATTTATATGATTATAACTATGTGTAAATATGGGCATGTATGTGTATTGTCCCCAATTCAAATGAAAGAAATGCTATTTATCCTGTGGTTTTAAGTATGCTTTGGTGCATTGACACACATCTCCAAGAGCACAATTCTAGGATGTGGAGCTTTAAGTCAAAATCAAAATTGTTCTAACCCACTAAAAATATTTCAACAGCCCAAATCCATCAATAGATGAGTGGGTAGACAAAATGTGGTTCACCTGTATTAAGGAATATCATTTGGTAATAAAAAGAAATGAAGTACTGATGTAACAACCTGAATGACACTGAAGACATACTAAGTGAAAGAAGTTAGATACAGCAGACCATATATAATTCAACTTATATGTAAAATACTCAGAATAGGTAAATCCATAGATTAGTGATTGCTTAGGGCTGGTGGGGAGATAGCATGGGGAATAATGGCCAATGAGTATTAGTTATTTTTTAACAGGATAATGAAATGTTCTAAAATTAGACAATGGTGATCACTGTATGAGTCTCTGAATATATGATAAATCATTCACTTAAATTCTTTAAAATGCTTGAATGATAATATATATGAATTATATCTCAATAAAAAGAAAGCAAAATATATGATGATAAAAATGTAGTGAATGTTTATTTTTTGAAATTTATTACAGGAAAAAGCACATTGTCATGAATCCCCTTCAAAATTCTCCCTCTCACTTTGTACAGATTTATCCCATCATATTTCCCCTTTTTATGAAGCTGTTTTGGAAGCCTTCTTATTTTTAGTTGTACTGTCAGTATGCCTTGTTGTCGTGAATCAGTTCAAAATGTTTGCCTTTCATAAGCATTCTGACTGTGGAGGGAAGTTAGATGCCCTGTGTGGTGCCAGATCTTTTGAATAAGGTGGATGAAGGCACACTGTAATATTTTTATGAACTTGCCTTTCCATTGGATGGCACATGGCAGGAGTATTCACCATATTTTGATCACACACCAGTCAAAGACTCTCACAAAAGAGGTCCTGGAGGACTACTTCAGAAAGTAGCAAGAACAATGGGATAAACATGTTTAAAGCAAGGGGGAGAGTATTTTGAGGAGGATTAATGGCAAACTATCTTTTACTGTAAAATATATTTTTAATTTAAACATTCACTATAGTTATCTATCACCTTTCATAAATAAAAATATTTCAGAATCTACATTCTATTACCCAAACAACTAAAGAGAAATAAAATCTTAGATGTAATAAAGGATCCATTAAACTTCAAGATACTGAGAAAGACTAATGGAAGAGAAAGACTAATGGAAGAAAGTGGAATGCCAAGTAAATATTCACCATATCTAAGCATCCTTTGAAAGGAATCACACTTTATTTGCTAATAGGAAACATCAGGACTGAAGATAGTACTGTCATATTACCAAATGCTACAAAATAGGTAATATTTTGCATCAAATGGAGAAAATACTAATTACTTCCATTTTAAAAGATAGAAGAGGAGACATATCAACCAAAATTTACTTGGTTTATTAAAAATGTTATAGTATTCTAAAAACTATCAACACACCTGCTAAGAATTCATAAAAACACAGTAATCTCCTATAATCTCTTATTCTTTAGATCGGTCATCTTTCTTTTAGAATTTACCCCGTACTTCTTTCTGCCCAAAATCATTTCTATTTTTACATTTTTATTAGTGCAAATTAATTATACATAAGAGGTATTGTCACATTTTCATATATGTTTATAACATAAGTTGTTCATATCCATCTAAGTCAGCTAGAATCAATACAATCTACTTATTTTTCAGGAGGATAAATCTATAGTATCACCAATTAGCTACACTCACCTGAAATCTTATCATATTCAATTTTGTCATGCCCAACTATACTTATTTGATAGAAATGTGAGGAATCATAGAAATGGAGAGCACTATAAATGTTATTTTGTTTGACTCCATTCTAAAAGTGAATTCAGAAACCACTAATAATAGCTAACACAAGAATGAAGCTAGTTACTAGAATTCTTATAACTATAGACTTTACAATAGGGGACAAAATGACATATTCAACCATATTATCCAAAAACACCAGTGGCATTTAGTTAATTGACAAAGTAGTGCTAGTTCTAGTTTTTCATTATTAAGTTCACCATTCTATATACTTCATGTTTCCTGTTTGCTTTTTATCCTAATTTACCACTTGTCTTCTCTGTATTCAGTTCTGTCTTACCTTCAAGTCTTATGACCCCGTCCCTGCCTCTCATTTCAAATATCACTATCTCCTTGGTAATTCAGACCCACCCAGTCCAAATTCAGTTACTTTGTTGACTATCTTTGACTATTTTTTCATATCATCACTAAAATGACTTGTGGTAAGAGGCTACATAAAATCTTGGCCACAAATATAAGGAGTATTTTCTTTAAAAAAAGAAAAGATGAAATGTATCCTATTGGTAATAACTTTCTGTGGAAATAGCATTAGAATATAATTAATTAATGAGTTCATGACTTTGCTTGTATCACTTTATAAGCATCTAACTTTTCTGAATTGAAAGAAGTATTCAATTTTCCAACTTTATTTAAAATTTACCTGTTTTTGAGAAAGCCAATTTAACATTTCCTATATGTGGGAACAAATAAATGCTACTAAAATATGTAATTTTGTAAATTTCTTAAGCAATTTCTTATACAACTTGACTTTTTCATTTCCAGTAACATCTCTATATTTAAAATTTCCTTATATCAACTCTCCTACAAATTGTGAAAATGATCTTAAGTAGACCACTGACACATAGCTTTAATAAGCTCTACAAATTTATTTTCCTTGTAAAACCATGTTTTTCATAGTGATTCTCCTATTCCTTAACTTATTTTTGAGTTTTAGAAATTTCTTAATTTTAAAATAAGAAAAAAAAGTACAACAAAGAAAATGCTTTACCAAAATCTTGCATAATCATGGTATGGGCCATTCTAGAGTCTGATGTGTGTATTCCAAGACTTCCACCAACTGAGTCCATACTTAGCAAAGTAAATTTACAAATATCTGTAAAAAAGAAATGGTTTTAAAAAGTTTAAATTCATTCAGCCCAAAGTCAGTTATTTTGAGTAACAAAGAATACAATTGAAAATATGCCCCTCAACCAGGTATGTACAAATCATTATAATAGAAAAAAGTCCAAAATCTTGATTAGATATTTTATATGACAATCATAAATAAAAGAAGGGATAAGTGGAAGAATACAAAAGATAATGATGAATAAGACACAGTATGATGAACCATAGAGAAGAGACAAAGCAAGCAAAAGAAAAAGAAAATGCAGACGGCACTGAGGCTCCAGTTAAAATATAGGTTATAAAAGAAGAAAAAGAACAAGATGACAACAAACAATAGTTGAAATATTTATACATTACTAGAGGACTCAGATGTCTAGAATTAGTGAAATTGAATAAGACACAGTATGATGAACCATAGAGAAGAGACAAAGCAAGCAAAAGAAAAAGAAAATGCAGACGGCACTGAGGCTCCAGTTAAAATATAGGTTATAAAAGAAGAAAAAGAACAAGATGACAACAAACAATAGTTGAAATATTTATACATTACTAGAGGACTCAGATGTCTAGAATTAGTGAAATTCATCCAGTGATTGGCATCCATTTCTTCCAGCCTCAGATCAGCCCTCCTGTGGACCTTTGCAGGTAAACTTGTATTCACTTTTGGCTCTTGGGGTTCTACTTATAATGTAAATGTTCTATCTCAGTTTCCCTGGAGTCCTTTGAACCAGTAAGCACTTCTGGCCTCACTCTACTACATTCACTTGTCTCACAGTTTTGAAGACTCATGAAACATAACTGCTTCCTAAATATGATAAAGATAAAATCAAACACATAAAATCATTTAGCAAGTTGTTTCTTTGAGAAAATCATTTACTTGTAATTAAACAGCTTATTGTTTTCAGCAGTGATTACTAAAATCATGCTAGCCTCATGATTTTGAAAACAAATTCAACCTACTTAAATCAAACAAATTCTCCTCTACTCATCAAGCAGCAGGGAACAGAAAATCAGAGGTTGTTATTCAATCCGTGAATTATAATTGAATATGTAAGCTTCATCAAACATAAGATTCCAAGTAAATCAACCAAAAATATCAATTTCATAAAGAATTTATTTCGTTTTCGCTTAAAAGTGTTTAATAAATAGCCAAACAGCACAAAAGATGAGGTCACATATCCGTAAATCAAGTTTTAGGAAGTTGTCATGTAAAACAAAATGTATCCTTAAGTCCTGGGGGACTACTAAAGAGAATTTTTTTCTTGCTTTAAAGGTCTACAGCAGTAATGGTGAATCTTTTAGAGTTTTCAATGATACAAACATCCCATTGTGGTGCACATGATAAAAGTTCAGCCCCACTGCTATAGAGGTATACAAGAGGCAGAAGATTCTCAGAGAAACTCTTTATCAACATTTGAGTTGAATGCATAAATATGTTTCAACAGTAAGTGACATAGCTCTGTGCATCAAAGGATTTGCACACAATAATTTTATGTATAATGAACAAAGTTAATTATTTTTAAAAATTTTTAGTTGTATTCTGTTTTTTTTAAATACCCATTGCTGTTATACAAAATGAGGTCAAGAAGCCAAGAGTTCATAATAAATTATCTGTATATTTACACAAGTAAACAAATACCATAAGAACATACTTTTATACCTTAAGATAGTGTATTCTTTGGATTTTCACTTGATCAACTGTTTTATCATGTAATTAATAAAACAATTACAAATATCTTAAAACATTTAAGTACTAAATAAAAGAGTAAATATAATTTTTTAATCACCTTTATTGAGTGATTTGAAGAACTGTAAATTTTCTTACATATTATAAAGTAAAATCTGCAGCAACTTCTTTTTTTCTTCTGAATTATGTTATTTTCTTTGGGAAAACATTCTCTTTACCTATCGTAAAAATACATTAAAAATTAGATATTTTAAAATATCTTACATCCAATCTCTTATGTAAGTGAAGAATATTCTTCTTCAGACTTCAACTTAAAGGTGATGTTGGGAAGAAATCATAAGCTCAAATCTATGTTTATCTAAAAATCGACTAAAAGGATGCCAGTAGAAACAACATACTAGTATGACATAAGCAATGTTATTACTTAGAATTCAAAGACTCAAACCAAAATTTTCTGCAAATCACATTTTAAAAATCACTAGCAACACATTATTTTGGAAAGTAAAAGAACCAAAGGCAAGGTTCATCCTTGCCAAATCCATACATCTTTCCTGCTACTCAGTGAAGTGTAAAAATTATAACACATAGTGCCACTATTAGGGAAGTATCACGCTGTATGAATACCAAATAAAACTTGGAGCACCGTTTTCCCATACAGGAAGTTTTAATAAGATCAATAATAAATGAAGTAGGAAACAGCAGTGTGTTAAGTATTCAATAACTAATAGACACCGGACTTCACAGTCTTCTCAAGAGTCTTATCTCACATCCTTATTAATTGAAGGTAACCTACCAAATAAGCTTCATGTAAACATCTTTCCATGGATGCATGGGGAGTAGAAACCACACACACAAAAAATTAACTCGCATCTGTCCCCTTTAAACATAGTTCATTCAGGACAAACCTTCTCAGTGATTCCAATACAGTGAAAGGAGAAAAATGGTAAGGCGGCAAAGCCAGACAATGTGAAAGTAGTATTTGGAGAGATAGGAGACAAAGGAGCCCCGGCAAGTATCAGTATTGCAGCTTTGGACGCAGACCTCTTCCCGCATAAGTCTCCCTTTCCCGCGACCATGCCAAGCTTCAATCATTTTAAGCAGAATGAACACGCGTGGCCTCTCAGATATTACCTACCTGACTGCATCTTAAACCAAACAAGAGAACCTTCGCAATGCGAAAGAGATCTAGGAGACAGGAATACCTTTCCCCTCCTCCCTCGTATCTCTTGGTGCAGGGGTCGCCACCGCGGCTACACATGCTGTGCTGCCCAGCCCCTTCAGCCTCCTCTGGCTCACTTTGTCGTGCTACGTGGGAGACTGCTGGGAACTAAAATGGTGGTGTTTAGTGGAGGCGACAGTTGCTGCACACAGCCATCCCTATCCCCACCCCCTACCTTGGCTAAAACCGCTTCTACTCCCCATTACATGAAATGCATGATTTGGTGCCACTTCCTCACAAATGCTGCCAACCCTAGTGCCCTCCAAAGATTACCACAAGCACCAGGCAGGAGATGTGGTCGACGCGGTGGGGGTCGCGATTCAAAGGAATATGGGGGGTGCTGAGAAAAAAATGCCAAAGGGACGCTGCAGTATTATTCACGTCAACGTTTTGTTTTCCGCCATTTTCCTGTCACCCTAAACCTCGACGGCCTCAACGACGGCTCTAGCTCTCTGGGATTCTGGCCTACGGGAAGGGAAGATTGGCTGAGGAAAAAAGACTTGCTTTCCTCAATTTCTCCGAATTTCGTCTGCGACTCAGAAAAAAATAAAAACTCTCCGCCCGAGGGTGAAGGAAAGCTTGGTTACTAGACGTCACTTCCATTGTTCTTTTCGCCCTACACTATACGCTGGATATAAGCCTCTCCACCCCTCACGCTAGAGACAACGAGCACGGCAGAACAACGTCCCCCCAGGTTCTTCCCCCGGATTCACCTTACCTGCCGCCGCCGCTCCTCCCCCTCCCGCCGCTGCCGCCACCGCCTCCAGTCGGACTAAAACCGCGCTCTAGATTGCTGCGGGGGGCGGCAGCTGCAGATCTCTAAGGTCCTCACATTCGGGTTTCCGAGGTTCCGCAGTCAGAGCCAATCACAAGCTACTCTGCGTCTGGTAGGCGCGCCCCCTTGTCCTCCTTTATAATGCTGCTGACTGCTGGGGTTGCATTACGTCACACTACCCTTGCTGCAGGGTAGGGGGTTAAAAGGAGAGCGCGCGCAGGCGCGCGCGAGAGAAATTAAGAAACCCGCGCTGGGTTTGTTCTTGGAGACCCGCTTACTCGCTTACTCGCCGACTGAGCTGCGGAGTGGGTCGCGTGAAAGTGCGCAAGCCCAGATCTTGGCGCGCCACTGAGGAGTTTCCGTGGGAACATTTTCTGTTTTCCAGGTTTCCCAAGAGAGATGTAAAAAGAGAGAGGGGAATCAATAACGAAATGGCCACTTACTGAGCCTGTAATAGATGTCGGATGGCGTTAATGTATCTGCCCTAGGCTGAAGAATTTGACAATTTAGGCTTAGACAGATAAGAGATTTCCCTCTCCACTAATGAAACCTGTGTGTTTCGTACTGTCCCTCCTTCCTTCCGTTCATTACTTTTATGTTTCCTAATGGTAGACAATTTCGTGAGCTATTTCCTGAGTGTGTCATGAGCTTCTGTCTGCCTAAGGTAGAACAGTGAGAACTTCAGTGGATGAGTGGTTAAGAGTAATGAGGGGCTGGGGATTTAGCTCAGTGGCTTAAGTGGCTTGCCTAGCAAGGGTGAGGTCATGAGTTCAATCCCCGGTACAAAAAAAAAAAAAAGTGTAATGAGATGTGACAGAAAGGTAGTTGGGACTAGATTGCATTTGCAAAGTGTGTTATGTTTTGTGAATTTAGCATTAATTGTATAAGCATTTGGAATAAACTGAAGTATTAAAGAGGGAAAGGTCACTCATTAACTTTGTGTAAATAATTTGAATATTTACAAGTAAAATATGTTACTGTCCTAGATTATCTAATTTCTCCAGATCTCTATCATTTACTGACACTAGAATCTTTGATAAAAAAATTATAGAAGACAAGATGTGAAAGCCCTAGCACAGTATCTATCTGATAGCAGCCGAAGAGGTGGAAAATTGTTCTCCGTAAAGGGCCAGGTAATAAATATTTTAGTTTTGTCAATAAGCAGTAATACTTTTTCTTTCTTTCTTTACTGTGCTGGGACTCTAACCTAGGACCATATGCTTGATAGGCAAGCATTGTACCACTGAACTGCATCCTAGCTCTATAAAGTTACTATTTAGGAACATAAGGTCAGTATCACAACTTCTGGTTTCTGGTGTTGTAGCCCCAAATCAGGCATAGACAATATGTACATGAATGAGCATAGAATTTCATATATAGACAATGACACTTGAATTTTGTTTTATTTTAACATGTACTGAAAGAATATTCTTTGCAAGAATTTAAAAATGTGAAAACCATTATTTTCAGTCTGTAATAAAACAGGCAACAGCCCAGATTTGGCCTGTCAGTCAACCGTGGCTTCATAGCTGTCATTTATTTATACTATTATTTTCCTTCTCACACAAAGAAAGATAGTTTCAGGGTTGTATATATATATATATCACATTTTCCTCTATTGTATACCCTGGCAATATTAGTTACTGGACATTTTCTAGTGACAGTTTCAACAGGATACTAAAAAACTTTAAAAGGTGTGGCATTTTTAGATCAATTATCTTGTGAATGGTAGAAAGATAATGTTTAAAATCTGATAACTGGTCAAACAGTTCTGAGAATTCTACTATCATAATGTTTGTAGAATTGACCCCTTTTTTCAGTCCCCAATATTATTACTTTGCTCAGATGTACATCCTTTCTTACCTGTATTACTGTGACAGTCTGATAAGTAGTTCACTCAAAAATCTTGTAACAAAAACCCCCACAAATCAAAAAAGATATCAAATTGAGCCTACCTACTCCATTCTCACTTCAGTTGAGGCTCTTACCAAATGAGACTGTTGTAATAGCTTTCAGATTTATTTGTCTACTACAAGTTTATCACACTTGACACTTTTTGCAGTGTATGGTCTACATCCCCACTTGCATAACTAACCAAACCAAATTGATTATTTCACTCTTTCTGCTAAAGCATTGCTGTCAGTTCTTACTGGAACTCAAAGATGACATGCAGATAAGGGCAGAAAAGGTGTGGGTATCTTACCTGGTAAACAATGGGGAAGATAATATATTTAGTCAATATTTATTTTAAGAAGGAAGCTGACCACAATGAACTGTTAAATGTGACAAATTATGCCATTTCAAAAAAAACTGTTATTTTTTCCATGATTTCTTGTTTTCATATTCCTACTAGTTTCAAGACCAATAATATTATTAGGTTGTATTAACTATAATTTGTATCTTGCTTTATTTTGTAGCTACTTCACTCCCCCAGCTTACCCCTGTAATCTTAGCCAATTAATAGTGGTTTCCCATGTTACACTTAGAAATCAAATATGTCTGTTTTTGTTTCCTCATGTGATTCTGTAGTCATAGTTTGTCACCAGCTTTATTCTCTTTAATATAAACCTCATTTATGAAAACTGTCTTCCCCTTCTTCAATTCACTGTAATGACAACTACCAAGGAAATAATCTAATGCAAATGATATAATCATATTCTAGCTCATCTAGAAGAGCATCTTATAATTAAATACTGTTGTATGACACTATCAACACTCACATTTATATTTTGTATTTATAAACACACTGAAACCAGATAGTTTTACGTTGATTTGGGGTGATTTGGAATAAAGATGTAAGACCATATGACTCTCTAGTGGTTTTAAAACCTGAAGATAACCTGTGCTCCTTTTTCATCAAATATCTGGTCAATCAAAATATGTCAAGAATTCCACCTCTGTGTGTAGTAAAATTTCTGGGTATTTGGAGTGGAGAGTAAAGTGTATAATCTCATAGCATAAAATGAAGTAAGAATCATATTCATGTGGAGAGATGAAATTTAGTTTCAGCAAAACAACATAGTGTATAACATTAAACTTATGTTTTTAATTTACTGGCTTTGTTATTGTTTGATTATATAATTATATAGCCATCATTAGCCTCAAGCATATATTTTTACATTGTTCCACTATTGTTCATTTTTAAGTAACATTATAGTAAACTAATTTAAATTAACATTGAAGGAAGCAATTTCTCCTTAAAATAGTCTGTAACAAAAATGCAAAACAGCATACAAAAATATTATAAATACTATTCTACACACAAAGATACTAGGACTACTTCACGGGAATAGCTAATTAAAGATTTGGAAAGGAAATAAATGAGATCATGTATTTTTCTTGGGTCAGACAGCAAAGAATCCATCAAAGACTAATGTGGTCATGTCAAAAGTACACAGAATCATCAAAAATAATAGTGATTGTGAATTATGGAGACAAATAAAATGTATAAAAATTCACGAGTTAAATAAGGAAACTAAGAGAGAGATTCTTACACTCCCAAAGTTTTATACATGGAAAATCAACTCCATATTCTGACAACAACAAAAAAATAATTCATCATTTCATTTTACTATTCCTGTAAGAACTATTTGAGGACAACCAAATAGCTCTAGTTTAATGGGAGGAAGTTCACTGCTTTTACACAACAAATATAGCACATCACAATTTTACTACCTCTACTGAAGTAACGTCTAAGCAAAGATTATCAGTGAGTGAAGATGATATAAAAGACTAATATAAAACTTTATGAAGATTAGTCCAGCATCACCTGAATCCTCTCCTTTTGTATCACTATTTTAACCATTATATGATATTTTTTAAATTTCAGCTGAACTAATAGATTCATAGTGGTATATCATTGACACCTTAATATAACATGTGTCTGATAGCTACAGACATTAAATAACTCTTCCTATGCTTATTCATGATAACATCTTCAATGAAGTGTCTCTTCAAGTTCTTTCTCCATCTTTTATTATATTTCCTTACCGATGAATTTCGAGAATTTGAAAATATATTTCTAGATAAGAATCCTATATCATATGTGTGATTTACATAAATATTCTACATATTGTTACCTGGCCTTTTTATTATCTTTATAATGTTTTTGGCCTTGCAAAAGTTTTCAAATTGATGAAGATCAATTTATTCCTTTTTTTCTTGTAAAGGTTGATTTTTTGTCAATTTTAAGAAGAAAGGTAATGTATTAATTTCTAAATCTTTGTATTTTAGTTTTACATTCACATCTCCCACCTATTTTTAGTTAAATCTCTGTGCAAGATATGAGATTCAGGTTGAGATTCATTTTTAGGAATATACATGCCCAAAGGTTTCAAAAGTATTTCCTAAAAACAATATTTTCCTCAATGAATTCCTTTTGCTCTTTTGTAAAAAAAATCAAACAATAAAAATGTAGCTATATTCCTGTAGGTATATGTCTGTTTTATTTATTAGGTTCCATCAATATGTGTATCTATCCCTTCACTAATACGACTATATCTTAATTATTTTAACTTTATAGTAACTCATAAAATTGGGTGATGAAACTCCTCCCACTTGTTCTTTTTTAAAAACAGCATTAGCTTTTCTACTTTCTGTGGCTTTCCATATAAATTTTACTATCGTTTTGTGTATATCTGGAAAACTTCTTTTGGAAATTTTATTGACATTCTGTTAATTTATACACATCTTTGGGGAAGGATCAACATTTTTACTATGATTACCCTTCTGACTCAGGGACATGATAAGTCCATTTATATCTTGTATTTATTTCATCGGCCTTTTTTCCATACTTGATATGAACATCTGGCATGTATTTTATTATATTTATACTTAAGTATTTCAAGTAGATTAAGTATTTTAGTAGATATTTAAAGTGTCACATTTTTATAACTTTTTTCTGTTTTTAATTTTCATTAGAACATGTTTGCATTACATAATGACTACATTACTTGTGGGGATCTGGTACATTTACATTCCAAATCTTAAATCCTTTTTTTATTGTTTTTCCCTCCCTTCCCAATCTTTTTCTAGTACATGTTTGGAATTTCTGCAATCTGCAATCATCCTGGGGAGTAGTTATATATACATATTATAACTTATCTCTTTTCTAATACCGTTCCCTCTCCTCCTTTGCCCACCTCCTCCTCCCATTCCTCATCCACTTTTTCATGCTTGTTGATATTATTTCTCTTAGGTAATGTTATGGTGTACAATGTTTACATTAATTGTACTTACTAGGTTCCTGTGCTCAGCATGCCTTTGCTTTTCTTATTTTCCCCTTCTCCTACTCTTTAACTCTTGCCTTTGTTCCCTTGGACCACTACCCTATTTATTTCAAGAAATCTGTCTTTTGCTTCTTTCTACTCAACCTTTGTCAGTTTCTTTGGGCTTTACCTCACTTGAATGAGAGATATCTTACAGTATGTGTTATTGTCAGGGGTTGTGAGGAGAACAATTAGAATCAGGACATGGAGTTTATATTATTATTTTATGATGGTCACCCAGAGTTAACACAAGAAAATGCAGGAAGTTTATCCACAACACTAAAGACATAGAATATTTAGCCAAGGGCCTGAATCCCACAGCAATGTTCCACATGAGTACAGATGAAGACCAAGAGCTCATGACAATGCCTCCCATGAGTTCAGCTGGAAGTCTAGAGCCTGCCTCTTTTATGGATCTGTGGTGGAAGCTAGAAATTCTGCCAACAGGGTGAAGGAGCTGTGCTGGTAGGTTGAGGGTTCTACACTGGAGCCAAAAAGTCACACTCACAAAAAAGACCAGGGTTGTCCTAAAAAGCACCACAGTCATCCTCAGCGACACAGAGGCCCCGAGCTCCTCTGATGACAAAAACAGTCGAGTACATGTCAGGAAGCCAGCATGACAAGTTCATCCTGGAAACCAAGCAGCACACATCTTCCCCTCTGGAACCAGGAAACAATGCTTGATGGAAGGACCAGAGCTCCTCCAGGAAAACCTAATGGCTCAAACAGCAACACGGGGCTGGGGATTTAGCTCATCGGCATAAGCGCCTGCCTTGTGAGCACGCGGTTCTTAGTTCAATCCCTGGTACCAATAAAAAAAAAAAACAGCAACATGTAGGAGAACCCACAATGCCTCAATGTTTCAACGCAACTCCCTTCTCTTTCTCCACATCTCTATTTACGCTACCAACTTTCCTCAGGTGAAACATCTATGCTCAGCATCGTGCTAGTGTAATACAGCTGGCATTAAATTGACCACCAGTTTTTAATCCATAACAGTATGTAAGCTTCTGTGTCTAGTTTATTTCACTCAGCATTTTATTTTACAGGGGCATCTGTTTTCCTACAAATGTCTCATTCTGTATAGTTGAATAGTATTCCATTATATAGAGATACCACATTTTCTGTTTCCAATCTTCTGTTGTTGGGCATCAAGGATGCTTATATAATTTAGCTATTACAAACTGTGCTGCTATAAACATTGATATGCATGTATTGGTATAATACGATTACTTAAATTCTTTGGGGAAATACCTACCAAGAGGATAACTGGGTCATATAGAATTTCTAATTTCATTTCTTGAAGAAATCTCCATACTCATTTCCTGCATCCCTACCAACAATGCCTTTTTCATCACAGCATTGACAGCATTTGTTATTGTTTGATTTCCTAAAAATTGTGATTCTTTCCATAGTAAGAGGGAATGTTAGCACTGTTCTCTAGTGACCAGAGATGGTGAGCATTTTTTCATGCATTTGTTGGCTATTTGTGTTTCTTCCTCTGCAAAATATCTGTTCATTTCTCTAGCTTATTTCTTGACTGGATCTTTAATACTAGGTGGTTTTTTCAGATGCCAGTTTTTGGATTGGGTCTTTGAATTTCAGTTTTCTGGTTTTTTTTTTTAATTCTTTGTAAGTTCTAGACAGAAGTCCTTTGTCTGAGGGACAGTTCACTAAGATTTTTTTCCCAGTTTGCAGGGGTTTATTTCACTATGCTGGAGATTTATTTTGACATGCAAAAACTCTTTAATAAGACGTGATCCCAGTTATTGATTCTGGGAAGTATTTCCTATGCAGTTTGATTCTTGTTCATGAATTCTCTATCTACCTCTATGTCTTCAAGATTTTTACCTACTTTGTTTTCTAACAGATTTAGTGCTTCTGTTTTAATATTTAGATCTCTGATCCATTTAGATTTTAGTTTAGTAGATGGTGATAGGCATGGGTCTAGTTTTAGTTTTTGGCATATGGATAGCCAGTTTTTCCAGCACCATTTATTAAAGAGACTATCATTCTTCCAGTGAACATGTTTGGCCCCTTTATCAAAGATAAGGTGGTTCAGTGTGTTTGTATTTGTGGTTGTATCTTCTAATCTATTCCACTGATCTTCAGATCTCTTTTTATTCCAGTACCATGTTGATTTTATTATAGTAGCTTTATAGTATAACTTCAAGACAGGGATTGTGATGCCTCCTGCCTTGCCTTTACTGCTTAGATTTGCCTTTGCTAGTCTAGGTCTCTTCTGTTTCCAGATGAATTTTAGGAGTGATTTCTCTAGATCTATGAGGTATGTTAGTGGTATTTTGATTGGGATTGCATTGAATCTGGGAGAATGGCCATTTTCACAATATTTATTTTTCCTATCCATGAAAAAGGGATGTCTTTCCATTTTCTGAGGTCCTCTTCAATTTCTTTTTTCAGGGTATTATAATTTTCCTTGTATAACTCTTTTACTTCTTTCCTTTGATTAATTTCTAAGTATTTAATTTTTTTTGTTGCTACTTTGAAGAAAACAAGACAATATGGCAGATACATAATAATAACTGTAATAGTAATAAAACCCAAAATGAATAATTGCTATTGTAAAAAAGAGGAAAAGTGTTCTAAAGGATATAACTGCATGTATGTTTAAGTGTTGTAAGACTGATAACCACATTACTAAGCTTTGTTGGATCATTGAACAGAACTCTTTGCAGTCACACTTTTTAAATATGCACTTTGTATGCAATATGTAATTTATTAACAATATGCAATTTATTAACTAAAAAATAAGAAACATAGGAGTAATAAAACCCAAAATGTGTAATTTCTATGGTAAAAAAGAGAGGAAAAGAAAGTTCTCTAAAGGATATAACTGCATGTATGTTTAAGGGTGTAGGATTGATAACCATATTACTAAGTTTTTGTTGGATCCTTGAGCAGAACTCTTTGCAGTCTCATGATTTGAATGTCCACATTGTTTGCTTTAATTCTTTAACTTGAACAACTATTTCTAAGATGACAGTATGTAATTTGTCAACTAGTGATTTCTTAGTGTTTATTTCATTGTATTTTATTTCTTTTTTGGAATTTTTTATTATTGATTTCCTTGTTTTCTGGTTTTTTTCTCTTTAAATAAAAAAATCACACAGTTAAATATGTCTAAAGAAGGTTCTGTATCCTAATCCTGTTCCATTAATTGATGTGCATGTTTGTTTTCCAGTACCAGGCCATTTTTATCACTATTGCTTTGTACTATAGTTTGAAATCAGGTATTCCTATGCTGCCTCCTTTGCTCCTGTTGCCCAAAATAGCTTTTGCTATTCTGGGTCTGTTCTGAATCCATGTGAGATTTAGGGTTCTTTTCTCTTGATATATAAGAATGCTGTTGGTATTTTGATTGGAATTACATTGAATCTGTATACCAGTTTGGAAAGTATGGCCATTTTTGCAACATTGATTCCACCTATCCAAGAGCAGGGGACATCTTTCCATTTTCTGATGTCCTCTCCATTCTCCTTTTTAGAGTGGTATAGTTTCCTATGTAGAGGTCTTTCACTTCCTTAGCTATATTAAATCCTTGATATTTCATTTTTCTTGAAGCTACTGTGTATAGTATTGCTTTCATAATTTCCTTCTCATCCCATTTATTGTTGGTATACATGGACATTAATGATTTTTGTGTATCTTATATCCAGCTTCATTGCTGAATTTAGTTATTAATTCTAAGAGGTGTTGGTCGACTTCTTTGGGTATTCTATGTAGAGTGTTATCTCATCTGCAAGTAATGCTAATTTGACTTTTTCCTTTCCTATACGTATCACTTTTACTATTTTCTCCTCCCAAATTCCTCTGGCTAATGTTTCAAGTTATGTTGAATAGAAGATGTAAATGTGTATAGCCTTGTCTTTTTCCTGATTTTAAGGGAGAATGCCTTTATTGCTTTTAGTTTTTCCCATTTACTATGATGCTGGCTATTGATATATCATAAATAGCATTTAACATATTCAAATATGGTTCTACACATGTTTTCCTTGGGATTTGTATCAGAAATGTGTGTCTGTTTTGATGATAGCCATTTTTCTGTCTCTTGATATAATCATGTGGTTTTCAATCTTGCCCCTTTTTATGTGATGTACTACATTTATTGCCTAAAATATTTTGAACCATCTTTGCATCTCTGCAATAAGATCTACTTGATTGTGCTATATCATCTTTTGGTAATGTGCTGCATTCTATTTGCTAAAATCTTGGTGAGGATTTATGCATCTATGTTCATTAAACAGATTTGACACCTCATTCTTTTTTTAGTAGGATCTTTATCCAGTGTTGGGACCAGGATGACTCTTCGATAAATAAATTTGGGAGTACTCAGTCTATTTAAATTTATTTGAAGAGCTTAAGGAGTATTAGCAGTGTAACATCGTTAAAAGTTTTGTAGAATTCATCATTAAATCCATCAAGTCCTGGGATTTTTTTTAAGTTGGTAAATTCTTTTTTGCTGAGTCAGTTTTATTGCTTTTTATTGAAATTGTTAAGCATATTTATACATTCTTGTGTTAGTTTTGATAGTTTTCATGTGTATAGAAGTCTACTCATTTCCTCAATATTTGTTAATTTGTTGGAATTTAACTTTTGCAGTAGTAACTCTCTTAAGGACTTCAAAAGTGTCTGTTGTGATTTCAACTTTTTAATTTCTAATTGCATTGATGTGAGTTTTTTCTCTCTCTTAATGAGTCTGGCTAAAGGGTTATCTGATTTATTTGTTCTTTGGAATAACCAGCTTTTTGATTCATTGTTTTGCTTTTTTTTTTTCTTATTGTAGTCTCCAATTCATTCATTTCCACTCTCAGCTTTATAATTTCCCTGCCTAATTTCATTTTGGGGCTGGTTTGTTGCTGTATTTCAAGTAGCTTAAGATTTTTTATGTTTTTTTTTTTTTTTGGACTTCTTCTGTTTTCCTAATGTGGGCACTAGTTGTTATGAATTTTCCTCTAAGATTTGCTTTCATAGTGTCCCACAGAGTTTGTTGTGTTGTACAGTAATTTTCGTTAACTTCCAAACATTTAAATATTTTTCCTTGACGTTTTCTGTGATCCATTGGTTGTTTAGGGGTATGTTTTTAATTTTCCAGGAGCTTTTGCCTTTTATGAAATTTCTTCTGTTACTGATTCCTATTTTCATTGCATGGTGGTCTGATAGTACACATGGGGAAATTTCACTTCTTTTTCATTTTCTAAAGCAGGCTTTGTAAACTAGTATGTGGTCTATTTTGAAAAGAGTACTGTGTGCTATTGAAAAATAATGTATTCTGTTTTAGAATGTTTGAATATTTTGTATATATCTATTAAATCCATATGATCGGGGATATGATATAGCTCTGAAATTTCATTACTGATTTTATATTTATTGATATATGTGTTTGAAAAAGTAGGATTCAAATTTCCCTACTATGATTGTGTCAGTGTTTATTTGATCTTTTAATTTTAGCAATTTTTGTTTTATGAAGATAGCTGAATCAGTATTCAGTAAATATATATTTATCAATGTTATCTCTGTGGAAGATTGTTCCTTTAACTAGTATGTAATGAATTGTTATCTCTTCTATCTAATCACAATAGTTTTAGCTTGAACTTTACCATGTTTAATAATAGAATTACTACCCCTGATTGTTTTGAGAGTCCTGGTGCATGAAATGTTGTTTTCCATATTTTAATAATTTGCCTAAGTATATCTTATTAGATTATGTGAGTTTTCTGAATGTAACAGATTGTTGGATTTTGTATTTTGATTCAGTCTGACAGTCTGTTTCTTTTCTTTTATTTAAAGAGAAAAAAAGAAAAAGGTAGAAATATTACAGAATTTCAAGAAAAGAAAACAAACAGTAAGAAATCACTAGTTGATAAATTACATATTGTTCATTTAGAAACAGTTGTTCAATTTACAAAATTTAAAGCACACAAAGTAGACACTCAAGCATTGAGAGTGCAAACATATCTGTTCAACAATCCAACAAGAACCTAGAAATATTGTTATCAATCTCACACACCTAAACATACATGCAGCTATATCTTTTATAGCACATCCAGTTTCCTCTTTTTTACAATAGCAATTATACATTTTAAAAATTTTATTTAAAGAAAAGAAAAAAAGCAAAACAGAAAAAAGGGTAGCAACAATACAAAATTCTAAAAGAAAGAAAGAAATAAAGGAAAATGAGAAAAAGCCCCAGCAAGAAATCAGTAATTTATAAATTACGTACTGTCATCCTGGATGTAGTTGTTCAAGTTACAAAGTTAAAGAGTACATAGGAAACATTCAGAAAGTCAGAATACAAACAGTTCTGCTCAAAGATCCAATGAAGATTCAGCTGTATGGTCACCTATTTTACACACTCAAACATACATGCAGTTATATCCCTTAGAGCACTTTTTTTTCCTCTCTTTTTTACAAAAGCAACTACACATTTTGGTTTTATTACACTTGAAGTTCTTATTTACTGTTTACACTAGAGACATAATATGATATTTATAAATATGACTTATTTATTTCACTAATGAGGATAGTCTCAAGTTGTCTCCACTTACCTATGAAGGCCTCAAGATCATCCTTTTTTATAGCTGAGTGATATTCCATTGTATAAAAATGCCACACCTTTTTCACCCACTCTGCAGTTGATGGGCATCTTGGTTGTTTCCAGGATTGGTTTCACAAATTGTGCAGCTATGAACATGAGTGTACATATGTCACTGTGATATGAACTTCTCAGTTCTTTAGGGAAAATACCCAGGAGGGGAATAGCTGGATTGAATGGGGCTTCCAATCCTAGTCTTCTGAGAATTCCCCATATGGATTTCCATAATGGTTGCACCAGTCTACATTCCGACCAATAGTGGAGCAGTGTTCCTTTTTCCCCGAAGCCTCACCAATATTTGTTATCAGTTGATTTCTTGATGGCAGCTATTCTTTCTGGAGTAAGGTGGAATCACAATGTTGTTTTAATTTTCATTTCTTGAATGACCAGTGATGGTGAATATTTCTTCATGTATTTATTTGCCATTTATATACCTTTACCTGAGACCTGTGTATTCATCTCAGATGCCCATTTTTGGAGAGGGTCTTTGAATTTGGGAGGCTTGAAGTTTTTCAATTCTTTATACTTTCTGGACACAAGTCCTTTGTCTGAGGGGTTGCTGGCTAAAATTCTTTCCCACTTGGTGGGTTTTCTTTTCACTCTGTTGGTGATTTCCTTGGAAGTGCAGAAACTTTTCAATAATATGAGATCCCATTTCTTGATTCTTTGATGTGTTTCCTGTGCAGTTTGCACTATGTTCATGAATTCTCTGTCGACCCTTATGTCTCCAAGACTTCTACCTACCTTTTCTTCCAGTAAATTTAGTGTTTCTGTTTTCATATTGAGGTCTTTAATCCATTTAGATGTTAGTTTTGTGCATGGTGATAGGCTTGGATCTAGTTTCAGTCTTTTCATATAGAGCCAATTTTTCCAACGCCATTTATAAAAGAGACTATTCTTCTTCCAATGGACATATTTAGCCCCTTTGTCAAATATCAGGTGGCTGAGTGTCTTTGTAGTTGTGCTTGCATTTTGTAATCTGTTCCATTATTCCTCAGGTCTATTTCTTGGCCAGTACCAAGCTGATTTTATCACTGTGGCTTTATAGTAATGTTTCAAGTCAAGAATTGAGATGCCTCCTGCCTTGCATTTGTTGCCTAGAATTGCCTTTGCTATTTTAGGTATTTTCTCTTTCCAAATGAATTTTAGTAGTGTTTTCTCTAAATCTGTGAGGTATGTCAATAGTATTTTGATTGGGATTTCATTAAATCTGTATAAAAGTTTTGGGAGTATGGCCATTTTCACAATGTTGAATCTTCCTAACCAAGAGCAAGGAGTGTCCTTCCATTTTCTAATATCCTGTTCAATCTCCTCTTTCAGCATAGTATAATTTTCAGCATATAGTTATTTTACATTTTTATTTAGGTTGATTCCTAAGTATTTCATTTTTAGATGTTATTTTAAAGGGTGATATTTCCATAATTTCTCTCTCAGTGAGTTTTTTGTTTGTATATAGGAACGCTATTGATTTTTGAGCATTGATTTTTTATCCAGCTACACTACTGAACTTGTTTATTACCTCTAGTAATCTTTTAACGGAGATTTTTGGGTCTTCTATATGGAGTATCATGTCATCTGCAAATAGTGATAATTTAACTTCTTCTTTTCCTGTCTTTGTTCCTTTTATTTCTCACTCTTGTCTAATTGCCCTGGCTAGTGTTTCCAGAACTATATTGCAAAGGAGTGGTGAGAGTGGACATCCTTGTCTTGTTCCTGATTTTAAAGTGAAGGCTTTCAGTTTTTGTTCATTTAGTATAATGTTGGCTGTTGGTTTGCGTGGATGGCCTTTATAAGGATGAGGTAGACACAGTGTATTCTGAGTTTCTGAAGAGTTTTTATCATGAACATGTGTTGGACTTTGTCGAAAGGTTTTTCTGAACCTAATGAGATGACCATGTGGTTTTTGTTTTTGGCTCTGTTGATGTGGTATATTACATTTATTGATTTGAGTATGTTAAACCATCCCTGCATTCCTGGAATGAACCCCACTTATTCATGATGTATAATCTTCTTCATGATTTTCTGAATTCTATTTGCCAGTATTTTGAGAATCTTTGCATCAATATTCATTAGTGAGATTGGCTTATAGTTCTCTTTTTTCATTGGATCTTTTTCTGGTTTTGGTTTCAGAGTAATACTTGCCTCTAGGAATGATTTAGGGAGGATTACTTTTTTCTCAATTTTATTGAAGAGTTTACGGAGTATTGGCATCAAATCTTCTCTAAATTTCTTGTACAATTCAGCTGTGAATCCATCAGGACCTGGGCTTTTCTTTGTTGATAAGTTTTTAATTACATTTTCACTTTCAATAGCTGATATTGGGTTGTTTAAAATTGCTGTACCTTCTTGGTTGAGCATTGGTAGTTCATATGTTTCTAGAAGTCTGTCCATTTCCTCTGTGTTTTCCACTGTATGTCATTGTAGAGATTTTCAAAGTAGGTATTCATGATCTTTTGAATTTCCATGGGATCTGTAGTAATTTCTCCCTTTTCAGTTGTTATTGCATGAATTTGGGTTTTTTTTCCTTTCTTTTGATAAGTTTAGCTAGGGGTTTGTCAATTGTGTTTATTCTCTTAAAAAAACTAGCTTTTCGATTCATTAATTCTTTGTATTGTTTTTTTAGTTTCAATTGCATTGATTTCTGCTCTAATCTTTACAATTTCCTCTCTTCCATGAGCTTTGGGTTTAGCTTGCTCTTCTTTTTCTAGAAGCTTGAAATGGAGCATTAGATTGTTTATTTGTGCTTGTTCTGTTTTCTTAATATGACAATTTATTGCTATATATTTCCCTCTTAAGTCCACTTTCATTGCATCCCACAGATTACAGTATGCTGTTTCTATATTTTCATTGAATTGTAGGTATTGCTTTATTTTTTTCTTTAATTTCATCTGTAGCCCACTGGTTGTTCAAAAGGCTGTTATTTAATTTCCATGTATTTATGCAGGTTTTACACTTTCTTTTGCCATTAATTTTCTATTTCAGTGCACTATGGTCAGATATTATGCATGGTATGATTTTAATACCTTTGCATTTACTTAAGAATATTTTATGGGATAATATATGGTCTATTATGGAGAATGTCCCATGTGCAACTGAGAAAAATGGGTATTCTGATGTGGTGGGGTGGAACACTCTATAAACATCTAGTAAGTCCAATAGCTCACAGGTATGATTCAGTTCTTTTGTTTCATTGCTAAGTTCCTGGTCACAGGGCGGGCCCACAGGGGAGGTTCCAGGCAACCTACACCTGACCAGCCTATTTCTTTTGATCATAGAGTTGAGGTCATTAAGATGAAGGATTCTACTGAGATATGTTGGTTATTTACAATCATTGTCTTCTTTATCTGTGAGTGTATCCTTTTTTTTCCAGTGGTATTTGTTTCTGTGGATTAACGGATATCATGGTTTCCTGTTTTTAGCTGTGTCCAATTCATTGTTTCTTCCAAGAATAATTTTGAGTATTTTTTCTAGAGTTGGTTTAGCACTCATATACCTTTTGAGCTGATCTTTTTCAGGAAAATATTTCTCCACATATTTTGAAAGAGAGCTTTTCTGGCTAAGTTAGTCTTGGTTGGAAGTTATTCACTCTTAGGGTTTGAAATATTTCACTCCAAGCCCTTCTGACCTTTAGAGTTTGTGCTGAGTAGTTAGCTGTGACTCTAAGTAGTTGAAGATTTGTTTCCTCTAGCTAAATTTAAAATTCTGTGGGTTTTTGTTTGTTTTTTCTGAATTTTTTTCTATGAATTTAATAAGGATATGTGTCACTGAACTCCTTTCATCATATTTGTTTGGTGTTCTATAAGTATTGCTTACTTTTATTTTCAAACATTTTCTTATGTTTGGTAAATTTTCTTCAAACTTTCTGTAAGAATGTTAGTGAATCCCTTGGTGTTGACCTCTAGTTTTTCTTTAACTCCAATTAACCTAGATTGGTCTTGTTATCTAGTAGTGGTTGGTGGTTGGACAGTCTTCTCTTGTTCTTCTCATTTCTTAGGGGTGGCTTCTTTGATCTCATCCTAATTCACTATTGATCCTCAATGTCAGACACTTTGTATTCACATTGCTCATTTGTGCAATGTATGAATTCTATACTGTTTTTATATTTCAGGCATCGCAGTGTGATGTCTTTTCAAAGAGTCTGTATCCTTTTTGAATCTGCATTCAAATTTTTGAACTGTTTTGGATAAGTCATCCAGTGTT
Source organism: Hydrochoerus hydrochaeris (assembly GCA_004027455.1). Classification (NCBI taxonomy): domain Eukaryota; kingdom Metazoa; phylum Chordata; class Mammalia; order Rodentia; family Hydrochaeridae; genus Hydrochoerus; species Hydrochoerus hydrochaeris. Next base: position 432,083 of record PVLA01000237.1, read on the forward strand.
TTACTTATTTCCTTGAAATTCACCATGGGCCTATTGATTGCAAGTGCTTTCGACTTTGGGTTTATTTCCTCTTTGAACTCATCTACTTCATCCCTTCCAAGAACTTTTCATAGATTTATGCTACTTGGTACTTGTGTTCTTCTCCCTTTTTTTCCCCTTGCTCTGCTTTTGGAAAGTTAGGGATGTTCTGAGATCTTCTAATTCCTTTTTATTTTTTTGCCATTCTCCTACTTGTATCAGTATTTATTTGCATATTCCAAGTCTTTTTGCTCCTCCTTTTTTGTGGGATGTTACTGCAGGTTGGGAACTAGAGAATTGAGGAGAGTTTGTGGCTAATATGGAGAATTTTAGTAGGATGTTGCCTTTGTGTTTGGATTTTCACCTTTGTATTTACAGTGCTAGTGTTTCTCCTTCTACTTTTTACTTAAAGTTATTTCAATTATGTACCTGTTTACTGTTTTTTACTTAAAGTGATTTCAACTATGTCTCTGTTCAACTATGTCCCTGTTACTGTTTTACTGGAAGACTTGCTTCTATTTATACCAGCATCCATAGATCCCATCATATAGCATTTTTATATGCTAGTCCTTTCAATTATTCCTCTCTGCTTTGTCTGCTCTCTAAGTATACACTGACAAAATTTTATTTTTGGTTGTTCTGCAGTGTGGTAGGTGAGGTGGAGTGGAGATAATGGAAAGTAGTTGGATGTGTAGTGTTAGGCACTATGGGGTGTTGTTTGAGGGGGAGAATAGAGATAGATGAGAATAAAAGAGTGATGTGATTTCTGATTTCATTTAAGTACTTTTAGTTGAGTTGAAGGTTCAGTGTTGAAGGGGTTTAGATAATATTTTTGAGGGCAAGGGCAAGATATGGTAGAAAGGGGGTTCACTGCAGTGAAGAAAAGCTATGTGGTTATCTGAACTTGCTTATTGGGAGGACAGTAAAATAGGTAAACTATGGAAAAGCCAAATGCTTAAGATGGGGAAAATAAAGGAATTGTAATAATGAACAAAGGAATAACTATGAGGGAGCTATGTAAGGGGAATTTAAAAACTTGGAGGAAGAGTTTATATATTTAGGAAAAGAGTAAAGATATATTTTAACAATATTGTCTTGGAGGTTTGAAGAGAAGAAACTGGATAGAGAGCTGAGATGGTGGAGGAAGGCATCTAGATGGTGATTAAATCAAAACCAATTGACAAATATATAAGAATAACAATCTAATAAACAAATGAAATCATTAAAGAATATAACACAACCCCATATTACTAAATAAATGAAGAAACATACAAAAACTTAAATAAGTTCCATGGGAACACAGGTTACACATTACAATTACATATATGAATCCCAAGTAGCTTCTTTGCCAGAGAATCTGAGGGCTCACATGGCAATAATTCCTCTGATACCTCCATCACAATGCTGAAGTTAACTCAGGCTGAGAACCTTTTTCTCCAAGTTGCAGGCATTAAATCTGAGTTCTTAAGTTAGAAATTCTTGCTCTAATCTCAGTGGATGTAATGGTGAATTTGGCAGACAAGTTTCCTTGTACAAAACTTTCCACTGAGTCAGGATTATTCTTATGCAATCAATTCAACTACAGCAGTAACATACTAATTGATTACAGTGGAATGTATCAGAGTAAGTTGAGAAATAACATACCAGTAAGACCCGTAGCTCTCCCTTTAGCCTAGAGAATAAATCCACAGGTACAGTATCAATATTTAGACAATGCAAGTCTTAATCCATTGTTGATCTGCACTAAATATGGTTGTCTCCCCTACTGGTAAAAAATAGCATTCTATAGTAATTTTTGAAAAATCAGTTATCTAAATCCCAGACATATGGGAGACCTGTTAATGACAGAAGAGAAGAAAAAAAGAAAAAATGAAAATAAAAGTTTAAGTCCTCTGCTCTGTGATATGGGAAGGAGGAAATAGGAGAATGATAAAGGGCCATATTAATGTTTTGGGCATGCCATATTTAGAAAGGGTTATCATGGAAGACTATACACATTTGGTAGTGGGAAATAGGGGTGGGGAAAGAATCTATGATGACATAAATATTAGAGAAAAGGTTTAAAGGAGACAATTGAAAAAGTGGAGAGAAGAGTAAAATTGAACATGAATGAAATGCTATTTAGCTTTGAAACTAAATGAAATCTAGTCACTTGCAATAACATGGAGGAAGATGCATTACTTTATGCTAAGTGAATTAAAGCAGTGTTAGAAATAAAAATACATGATTCCACTTTTATGAAATATCAAAATAGTCAAACTCTTAGTAATGGAGAAAATAAAGGTAATATTCCATTGTGGTATATACCACCTTTTCTTTATCCATTCATTAGTAGACAGATATTTAGGTTACTTCCCTATCTTGGATATTGTGAACAGTGTCCTGGTCTCAATTCTTTTGAGAATGCCCAATCTTGGGAGTTTTAAATTATATGAAATTCTCCTTTTAATTTTTGAGGAACATTTATACTGTTTTCTATAATGGTTGTTCCATGTCACTTTCTCTGTGATAGAGTAAAAAACTTTTCTCCATATTACTGTAAACTTGCTCTCTTTGATTTTTTCATACTAGCAATGTTAAGAGATATAAGATGATTTTTTTATGGTTTGATTTGTATTTCCCTGATAATAATGATATTAACCTCTTTTGTATTTTTTTGAGTAATGTCTATTTCAGCTACACTACTTTGCCCAATTTTAATTGGGTTATTTTATTTCACTTATTATTTTTTGCTGGTGAGTCATGGGGTTTCATTTATATTTTGGAGAATAACCTTATTAGATTTGGAAATTTTTCTCCTATTCTGTAAGTCAAATGTCTACTCTGTTGATTTGTGTATGGTAAATGATAAAAGTCCAGGTTCATTCTTTTACTACAGACATATCACAGAATATTTTGTTGAAGAGACTGCCATATTTCCATTATGTATTTTTAGCACCCTTGGTGAAGATCAGTTGGCTGTACTTTTATTGGTTTATTTCTGGGTTCTCTGCTGTTCCATTTGTCTGTGTAATTTTCTGTTAGTTCCATATGTTTTCATTACTTAGCTTTGTAGTATATATTAAAATCAGGAATTGTGATGTCTAAAGTTTTGTCCTCAAGATTTTTTGGCTTCTTGGATTTTTTGTTTTTGCACATGGATCTTATGATTGTATTTTCTGTTTCTGTAAAAACTGTCACTGGGATTTTTGATAGGGATTTTATTGAAGTCCTGCATTGTTTTAAGTGATACTGACATTTTAACATTTCTACATCTTCCATCCTAAGAAAATGTGATATTTTCTCCTTTATTTGTATGTTCTTTAATTTCTTTGATCAGTATTTTTGAGTTTTCAGTTTAGAAGTATTTCACTTGCTATAAGGTTTTTCTAAGTGTTTTATTCTCTCTGATGCCACTGTAAACATCATTGTCATTTTTAATTTATTTGATACAGTATAGGAATACAACTTGATTTTTATGATAATTTTTTACTCTACAACATTACTAAATTCTTCTATTAGTTTTTTTAAAAACTGTTATTAGTATATAATCAACACTTGTACCTATATATGATATATCTTACTTCTTTTTTCCCATTTCCCTCTCCTCCTTGCAACCTTTCTTCATCTCCTCTTTACAAAAGTTTTGTTGCCATTTTCCCCTTACATCCTCTTTTTGGAAATCCCATCCCACATTGTTTCCCTTCCCATTTGAACACATTCTTACTTTGGTTTCTATCCTCCATTTTCCTCTTTATTTATTAGTTTTAGCAGCATTTTTTTTGAAAAATCCAGAATTTTCAAAATTCAAGACTATATAATCTACAAACAGAGATAGTTTTACTTCTTCTTTTCTGGTTTAGCTAAAATAATACCCTTTTCTTGAATAATTACTCTTAATATATCTAGTATTGTGTTTAGCAGAAGAGAAGAAAGTGAGCATCTTTGAGTTTGCATTGATTTTAGAGGAAAAATTACCAGTCTTTTACTACTGAATATGTTGTTAGCTATGAGCTTTTTGTATATGATGTTTATTATGTTGAGATTATCAGAAATAGCAAACCTTTTAGAGCTTTCACTGACACAAACATCCTGCTGCAGCACATGCCATGGGTCTGATATCACTAGGTTAATACAAATAATTTGTTGTTCATTTCTCTTGAAAAAGTATTGAATATTTTCAGATTTTTTTGCATCTATTGAGATTATCACATGATTTTATACTTTATTAAGTTACTGTGATGTATTACAGTAATGGATTTTTATATGTTGAAGGATCCCTGTATCCCAAAGATAAATCCTACTTGGTTATAGTGTGCAATATTTTTACTGTATGATTGAATTTTGTTTTTCAGTATGCTGTTAAGAATTGTTCACCTAAACTCATAAGGGATATTGGCCTCCAGTTTTTTTTGTAGGAAATCTTAACTGGTTTTGCTATAAAGATAGTTTTGTCTTCAAAAAACAGTTTTAGAAGTTTTTCATGTTCTTCAATTTTTTGAAAGCATAAAAGATAGATTGGTGTTAATTCTTGACATGTTTACTAAAATTAACTAGGAAAGCACTCTTGTCATATACTTTTAATTTTTAAGGATTGATTACTGATTCAATTAACTTATTCTTTGGTTGGTTAAGACTTTCAATTTCTTAACAATTCAACTTTATAGGTTTATGTTTCTAGAAATTTATTTTTTCTTAGTATACAATTTATCAATGTATAATTGTTCATATAGTGTCTTTTTCTTGTCTGAGCCATCAGATATACTGTCTGCTTTTCTTATGTTTTATTGCTTCATCCTATGGTTCTTGGAATCAATCTCAGGGCCTCATTTGTCCTAAGCACATATTCTGATGCTGAGCTACACCCCACCCCTTGATTCTAATTTCAGGTTTCTTTCTTTTCCTCATAGCTTTCCTAAAGTTTTGTCAATTTTTTAAAACACCAATTCTTACTTTCATTAATTTTTTATCTGTTGCTTTTATATTCTTTAATTCATTTTTTCTATTGTGAACTTTACTTCTATCCCTCTGCTAATTTTGAGCTGTATATTCTTTTTCTAGTTCACTGGGATATAAAGTTATAATGTGTAATTGAGCTATGTGTTCTTTATATATTTTATTGTTTTTTGTTTTGTTTCATTTTGTTTTGGTTTTTTTTTTTGTACCAGGGCTCAATCTCATAACCTTGTGCTTGCCAGACAGGTGCTTAAGCTGCTGAGCTGAATCCCTGGCCCCTTGTTTCTATATTTTAAAGAGAATAAAATCAAACAAGATAAAACAGAATAGAGTCAATAAAAACAAAACAGTTAACATGATACAAGATTTCAAAACAAGGTAATAGAAAATCAACAATGGCTACCATTAATGCCTCTTGTTATCTTTAAAGTGACTGCCTATACCATCAGACACAATCAAGTCAAACAAAACAAGACAAAATTAAATCAATTACAACAAAACAATGAAAGTGATATAGAACTTCCAAACAAGATAATAGGAAATCAACAATGGCTACCATAGTATATCTTATTATATTTGTTTGATTTTATTATATCTGATGTTATATCTTTTTTAATGTAGCTATTTATTAACTTTTCTCTCAATAATGCTGCTAAGTTTAGTATGTTATGTTTGCATGTTCATTGATTTCAAGACAGAGTAAGCATCGACTTACAAACATTCCAGTTGTGAACTTTTACAGGTGTACTATATAAGATTCATTTTGTCATACTTACAATTGAATGCAATTTACCAACATTCTTCCAGGACAGAATGCGTTCATAAGCCAGGGACTTACTCTATTTTCCAATTTTATTTTGACTTTTCTTTGACCCATTTGTTGCTCAAAGAGTGCATTGTTTAACTTCTACAGATGTATAAATATCTTGTTTCTTTTTATACTTGATTACAACTTTCATTCCATTGCTAATACAAAAATATTTGCTATTATTTCAATGTTTTGTAAAATTTTTAAAACTTGTTTTGTGATCTAATATGTGGTCTTTCTTAGAGAATGTTCTCTGAGAAATTGAGAATAAAATCTGTTCTGTTTCTCTAGACTGTTATGCTTCATATGTGCCTGTTAGTTCCATCTGATTTGTAATTTTATTTCAGTAATGTTAGTTAATCCTCTGCTTATGTATTTTATATTCAGATGTTTTATTCACTATTGAGACCTTTTGTTTTACTGCTCCTGTCTCACTCTTCCTTTGTGAGATATTGATTTTTTGTGGTGGTATATTTTGATTCCTTTCTCAAACAATAGGTTTATATAAAATCTATTTTAAGTGTACAATAACTTCAATTCAATGAAAAAGTTCTACAATATTATTCCTCCCCAACACATGTTTTGTTACTATCAGCGGCATCTAAACATTTTTATGTCATGTGACTATTAACATATTTCTAGTTATAGTTGTCTTTATTACTTTTAGCCCTTAACTTTTATAATAGAATTAAAAAATGGTTTGTACACCACCATTGGAGCATCATAATATTTTTTCCTTGTCCTTATATGTACCTAGTATAGAATAGTGTAACCACTGTTGAAATCAGTGTGGAAATTCCTCAAAAAACTAGGATTGGAGGCCTCATTCAACCCAGCTATGCCTCTTCTATTTTCCCAGAAGAATTAAAAACATTGTCCCATATATATATATATATATATATATATATATATATATGCCCCCATGTTTAAAGCAGAACAATTTTTAATGGCTAGATTTTGGAAACAATGCAAATACCCATCAGCTGAGGAGTGGATAAAAATGATGCTGTCTTTTTATACAAGAGAGTACTACTCAACCATAAAGGATGACAAACTAGGGACTTTTATAGCTAAATGAATGCAACTTGAGATGTTACTCATAAGTGAAGTAAACCAGACACACATACGTAAACATCATATTGTACCCCTAGTGTGAGAAGCTGAGAGAGTAAATAAGATCCAGAGTGTACAATGGAAATTGTAAAATGGGAAGAAACTTGAAAAACAAAAGAAACTGGGATGGGGAATGAAAACAAGAAGGAAAGGAAAAACAAAAAAAACCCCCTATCTGTCTATCTATTAGTTAAGATAGTTATACTACCAGTTTGTCTTACACCATTGGAAAGAAAGGTTCGTGCTAATACTATTTGGATAATTAAATACCTATATCTTTTATTCTGAGTAGCTAATTTAAAGATAACAGTATGTGATGCATAAAATGTTGTTACTCTTCTATTAATTTCATATGAAATTTTGCTTTATGTATTTCTCCTTAAAATAAAATTTTAAAAGTTCATACATGTACCTTTATAAGTGAATTTTATATTTCATAGGCTGTAATTTCATTACAGCTTGAAAATTTATGCATATCACTGCATTTTTTGAGATAAAGAGAGAAGTTAAGGATGTCTCCAAATGTTTCAGCCTGAATAACTGGAAATATGGAATTTTTGTCATTCAAAATGGGGAAATTTATAGAATGGAATAAATTTTTAGTGAATTCACTTGAACACTTATTATATTTTTAATATGTATTAAATTTTGAGTGTGGATTTTAAGGAATAAGTCCAAGATAGAAATATAAAATTTGGACATGAGGAAGAAAATATATTCATGCAGAAAAGAACTGAGCTCCAGAGAAAGGAACTGTTCAGATATCAGAAAAATGAGAATAAACCAGAAAAGGAAAAATAAAGAATAGTAAAATGGAACAAAACATGGAGAATATGGTGTTTTGGAAACTAAGTGAAGAAACTATTTTGAGAATGGAGTGCTCAGTTGGTTTACATTCTAATGATAGATCAAGTAAGATTACCCCTGAGAATTGACAACTGACCATACTTGGCAACACTGAGAATATCACTGACCTGGATGACACAGTTTTGGTAAAGTTGTAAGAGTAAAAGCCCAGTTCAAAAAAGTTCTAGATATAATGAGCAAGAGGAATTAGAAACTGAATCTAAATTTTTTTTTTAATTTTCCTCTAAAGGAGCCAGAAAAAGTTCCAGGAGGTGGAAAGGAATACAGGGATGTTTAGGAAACACTTTTCACATTAAAATAATTCATTTTTTATTAATTTTTAAATTTAAATATATTTATTTTGACTAATACATAAAACATAAAAATTATACATATGTATGGGGTAACGTGATGTTTCTATACCTTGTATATTGTGTAATGTTTGAATCAAGTCAAATGTTTTCTCAAAAATTTAACATTTTTTATCTTGAAAATGTTAAAAATCTTGTTATAACTTTTTGAAATATACTGTACATTAGTTTTACTATACTATTGTGTAATAGCGTGCCAGACCTTCTTACTCCTATTTTACTCTAATTTAGTAGCTATTGGTGAACTTTCCCCCAACTTTCCCTCCCCTTACTCTCTCAAGCCTCAGGTATTCATCATTCTACTCTCAAGTTCAATGACATCAAATTTTTAAGGTTTCACATGTGAGTGGATGATGTGGGGCTTGTGTATCTATGCCTGGCTTATTTTCTTTAACATATGAATCTCCAAGCTCATGCATGTTAATGCAAATGAAAGGGTTTCATTCGTTTTAATTGATGATTAGTATCTTTATGCATATGTATATCACAATTATAGTCTGTAGATCAGTTGATAGACAGCTATGTGGTTTACATTTCTTGGCTGTTATGCATAGTGATGCAATGCACATGGGAAATTAGATGTTTCTTTTTTGTGTTTTTTATTCAACTTGCACACATTAGATATAAATAATGATAAATTTCATAATAGGGAATTTGTACCTAAACATGGTATATCTTCTTTTGTTTTCCATTGACCACACCTCCCTTGAACCATTCAGTCCCTCCTTATTTAAAAATTCTTTGTTGCCATTTTTTTCATCTATTCTTATTTTTCTTGCCCCTCACCCCTTATTTGGTTCATTCTCATTTGAACACTTCCCAATATCTGTTACATATTGTGGTCCTTATTTACACTTTCAGTTTCTCATGCCAGAGAAACAATGTGATATTTAAACATATATGTCTGAAAACAATACAAAGAATTAATGAATCAAAAAAGAGCAATTTGTAGAATTAATGAATCAAAATGCTAGTTTTTTGAAAGAATAAACAAAATTGACAAACCCATATCTAACCTTTCAAGAGAAAGAAAGAAAAAAACCCAAATTCATGCAATAAGAAATGAAAAGGGAGAAATTACTACAGATCCCATGGAAATTCAAAAAGGTCATGAATACCTACTTTGAAAATCTCTACTCACATAGAGTGGAAAACACAGAGGAAATGGACAGATTTCTAGAACATATGAGCTACCAAAGCTCAACCAAGAAGATATAGCAATTTTGAACAACTCCATATCAGCTATTGAAATTGAAAATGTAATTAAAAACTTATCAACAAAGAAAAACCCAGGTCCTGATGGATTCACAGCTGAATTGTATGAGAAATTCAAAGAAGATTTGATGCCAATACTCCTTAAACTCTTCAATGAAATTGAGAAGAAAGCACTCCTCCCTAAATCATTATGGAGGCAAGTATTACTCTGAAACCAAAACCAGAGAAAGATGCAATTAAAAAAAGAGAACAATAGGCCAATCTCACTAATGAACATTGATACAAAGATTCTCAATAAACTACTGGCAAATAGAATGCAAAAAATCATCAAGAAGTTTATATATTGTGAATAAGTGGGGTTCATTCCAGGAATGCAGGGGTGGTTTAACATATGCAAATCAATAAATGTAATATACCACATCAATAGAGCCAAAAACAAAAACCATATGGTCATCTCAATAGATGCAGAAAAACCTTTTGACAATGTCCAAAACATGTTCATGATAAAAACCCTTGAGAAACTCAGTGTACACAGTGTCTACCTCAAAATTATAAAGGCCATCTATGACAAACCAACAGACAACATTATACTAAATGGACAAAAACTGAAAGCTTTCACTTTAAAATCAGGAACAAGGCAAGGATGTTCACTATCACCATTGCTTTTCAACATAGTTCTGGAAAAACTAGCCAAGGTAATCAGACAAGAGAGAGAGAAATACAAGAAGTAAAGAAAGGAAAGGAAGGAGTTAAATTATCACTATTTGCAGATGACATGATACTCTATATAGAAGACCCAAAAAAACTCCATTAAAAGATTACTAGAGGTAATAAACAAGTTCAGCAGTGTAGCTGGATACAAAGTCAATGCTCAAAAATCAATAGCATTCCTATACACAAACAAAAAACTCACTGAGAGAGAAATTATGGAAATATCACCCTTTAAAATAACATCTAAAAAAGAAACACTTAGGAATCAACCTAACTAAAAATGTATAAGTCTTATATGCTGAAAATTATACTATGCCGAAAAAGGAGATTAAAGAGAATATTAGAAAATGGAAAGATATTCCTTGTTCTTGGTTAGGAAGAACCAACGTTGTGAAAATGGTCATACTCCCAAAACTGTTATACAGATTTAATGCAATCCCAATCAAAATACCACTGATGTACCTCACAGATCTAGAGAAAACACTCCTAAAACTCATTTGGAAAATGAAGAAACCTACAATAACAAAGACAATTCTAGGCAACAAAGGCAAGGCAGGAGGCATCTCAATTCCTGATGTGAAACAGTACTATGAAGCCACAGTGATAAAAACAGCATGGTACTGGCAAAGAAATAGACCTGAGGATCAATGGAACAGATTAGAAGATGCAGGCACAACTACAAAGATACTCAGCCACCTGATATTTGACAAAGGGGCTAAATATGTCCACTGGAAGAAGGATAGCCACTTTAATAAATGGTGTTGGAAAAATTGGCTCTCTACATGCCAAAGACTGAAACTAGATCCAAGCCTTTCACCATGCACAAAACTAAAGGCTAAATGGATCAAAGACCTAAATATTACAACAGAAACACTAAATCTACTGGAAGACAAGGAAGGTAGATGTCATAGAGACATAGGGGTAGGCAGGGAATTCATGAACAAAATGCAAACTGCACGGAAAACACTTCAAAGAATCAACAAATGGGATCTCACATTATTGAAAAGTTTCTGTACTTCAAAGGAAATCACCAACAGAGTGAAAAGAAAACCCACCGACTGGGAAAGAATTTTAGCTGGCAGTCCCTCAGACAAAGGACTTGTGTCCAGAACATATAAAGAATTGAAAAACATCAAACCCCCAAATTCAAAGACCATCTCCAAAGTTGGGCATCTGAGAAGCACACCCAGTCCTCAGAAGAAGATATACAAATGGAAAATAAATACATGAAGAAATGTTCACCATCACTGGTCATTCGACACATGCAAATTAGAACAACATTGAGATTTCACCTCACTCCAGAAAGAATGGAGGCCATCAAGAAATCAACTGATAACAAATGTTGGCGAGGTTGGGGGGAAAAGGGAACACTGCTCCACTGTTAGTGGGAATGCAGACTGGTGCAACCACTATGGAAATCCATATGGAGAATTCTCAGAAGACTAGGATTGGAAGCCTCACTCAATCCAGCTATTCCCTTCCTGGGTATTTTCCCTGAAGAACTGAAAAGTTCATATCACAGAGATACATGTGCACCCATGTTCATAGTTGCACAATTTGTGATAGCTAAATCTTGGAAACAACCAAGATGCCCATCTACTTCAGAGTGGATGAAAAAGATATGGCATTTTACACAATGGAATATTACTCAGCTATAAAAGGATGATCCTGAGGCCTTCATAGTTAAATGGAGATAACTTGAGATTATCCTCATTAGTGAAATAAATAAGAATCATATGTATGAATATCATATTGTGCATCTAGTTTAAAAAGCAAATAAAAACTACAAGAGTAATAAAACCAAAATGTGTAATTGCTATTGTAAAAAAGAGAGAAAAAGAAAGTGCTCTAATGAATATAACTGCATGTATGTTTGAGTATGTAAAATAGAAGACCATATTGCTGAATCTGTGTTGGATCTTTGAGCAAGAACTGTTTGCAGTCTCACTGTTTGAATGTCTATTATGTATCCTTTAACTTTGTAACTTCAACAACTACATCCAAGATGACAGTGTGTAATTTATAAACTAGTGATTTCTTAGTGGTTTTTTTTCTTTTTTTGCTTTTTTTCTTTCTTTTTCTTTCTTTCTTTTAGAATTCTGTATTGTTGCTACACTGTTTTCTGTTTTGCTTTTTTTCTTCTCTTTAAATAAAATTTTAAAAATGTGTAATTGCTATTGTAAAAAAGAGGAAACAGGTAGTGCTATAAAATATATAACTGTGTGTATATTTAAGTGTGTAGGATTGATAACCATATTTCTAAGCTCTTGTTGGATTGTTGAGCCGATCTCTTTGCAGTCTCACTGCTTGAGTGCCCACTTTGTGTGCTTCAATTTTGTAACTTGAACAACTATTTCTAAAAGAACAATATGTAATTCTTGTAGAATTCAGCTGTGCATCCATCAGGACCTGGGTTTTTCCTTGTTGGTAAGTTTTTAATTACATTTTCAATTTCAATAGCTGATATGGAGTTGCTCAAAATTGCTATATCTTCTTGGTTGAACTTTGGTAGTTCATAAGTTTCTAGAAATCTGTCCATTTCCTCTGTGTTTTCCATTCTATGTGAGTAGAGATTTTCAAAGTAGGTATTCATGACCTTTTGAATTTCCATGGGATCTGTAGTAATTTCTCCCTTTTCATTTCTTATTGTGTGAATTTGGGTTTTTTCTTTTTTTCTCTTGATAAGTTTAGCTAGGGGTTTGTCAATTTTGTTTATTCTCTCAAAAAAACCCAACTTTTTGATTCACTAATTCTACAAGTTGCTCTTTTTTCAATTCATTAATTCTTTGTATTGTTTTTATTTTCAATTGCATTGATTTCTGCTCTAATTTTTACAATTTCCTTTCTTGTATGAGCTTTGGGTTTAGCTTTCTCTTCTTTTTGTAGAAGCTTGAGATGGAGCATTAGGTTGTTTATTTGTGCTCTTTATGTTTTCTTGATATGAAAATTTATTGCTATATATTTCCCTCTTAAGACTGCTTTCATTGCATCGCACAGATTACAGTATGTTGTTTCTGTATTTTCTTGAATTGAAGGTATTGCTTTACTTCTTCTTTAATTTCATCTATAGCCCACTGGTTGTTCAAAAGGTTGTTATTTAATTTCCATGTACTTATGAAGGTTTTGCAATTTCTTTTGCCATTAATTTCCAGTTTCAGTGCACTATGGTCAGATCTTATGCATGGTTTGATTTCAATACCTTTGCATTTACTTAAGAATGTTTTATGTGATAATATATGGCCTATTTTGGAGAATGCCTGTATGAAGCTGAGAAGAATGTGTATTCTGATGTGGTTTGGTGGAACACTCTGTAAACATCTACTAAGTCCATTTGCTCACAGGTATAATTCTCTTCTGTCATTTCTTTGCTGACTTTTTGTCTAGTTGATCTATCTCTTTGTGACAATAGACTGTTATGATCTCCTGTTATAATTGTGTTCTTGTGTATTTGTTTTTCCATGTCCATTAGTATCTGTCTTATATAGTTGGGTGCTCCTGTATTTGGTGCATATATATTTGTAATTGTTAATTCTTGCTCTTGAATTTTTCCACTGATGAGTATGTTGTGACCTTCTTTATCTCTTTTAATCATTTTAGGTTTGAAGTTCATATTGTCTGCAATTAGAATAGTTACCCCTGCTTTTTTCTGGTTTCCTGTTGCATTAAATACTGTTTTCCATCCTTTGGCTTTTAATCTGAGTTTCCTTTTGGGTCAGATGTGTTTCTTGTGTACAGCATATTGTGGCATCCTGTTTCTTGATCCATTCTGTCAATCTACTTCTTTTTATAGGTGAATTGAGGCCTATCACTGATATCACTGATATGTACTGGCTTGGCTTTTCCTTGTTATGTTCCAGTTGTTTCTTTCTGCTTTTCCCCTTAATTAATTGCTGATATGTACTGGCTTGGCTTTCCCATGTTATGTTTCAGTTGTTTCTTTCTGCTTTTCCCCTTAATTAATTGCTTATGCTACCTGGTTGTTTCTATTGTTGTTTTAGGGATTTTGGTCATTTTTATATTTGTCTAGTGTGTCTTTCAGTACTCTTTCTAGGTTTGGTTTGGTGCATCTGAATTTCTTCTGTTGTTCTTTGTCATGGAAGTATCTTTTTTCTCCATTAAATTTGAATTAAATTTTTCCTGGATACATCAGTCTGGGTTGAAGGTTGTTTTCTTCAGGGCTTGAAATACCTCACTCCAAGCTCTTCTTGACATGAGGGTTTGTGCTGAAAAGTCTGCTGTGATTCTAATGGGCTTTCCTTGATAGGTGTGTTGTGTCTTTTCCTGACAGCTTTTAGTATTCTGTTTTTGTGCTGTATGTCTGAGATCTTAATTATTATGTGTCTGGGTGTGGATTTATGTTGATTGTGACTGGTGTTCTATATGCATCACTTATCTGCATATAAGATTCTTTCCCTTTTTTGGGAAATTTTGTGCTATTATTTCTGTAAATACTTCATGTATATTGTTTGCCTGGACTCCTGTATCTTTGCTAATATGCATTATTTTTATATTGTTGCTCTTGGTATCAATAAGCTTCTGGATTGTCATTTCATGCTGCTTTGTTATTTTTAAAAGTTCTATCCTTTCTTCATCACTAATTGTGATATTGTCCTCAAGGTTCAAAATCCTATCCTCAGCTTCCTTTAGGCGGTATGCATGCTTTGAATAGAATTTTTTGTTTTTTGGATGTCTCTTTGAGTTTGTTTCATGAATTCTGCATGTTTTCTCTATTGTTCATTCAAGGTTTCAATCAGTTTCCCATTCTCCTGTACTTTTTCTCTCTGTTTCTTCTTTAGCTGCATTCAACAACTCCTTTACTAAGGTTGTTATTTCTATCTTTACATGGGAGAGTACTTCTAATTTGATTTCCTCTATAGCCTCATGGAGTTTTTTTTTTTATTTCACTCACTATGTTTTCAGAGATTCCTGGTGTGTTACTTTTGGGGCCCTCTATTTCAGTGTCTCCTGTACTTGCTTCTGGTGAGCTATATGTTTGAGACTGCATTATGCTTTTTCATTTTGTAATTTTCAGTCTGCCTGATGTTTTCTATGGTTAGAAGGGGACCACACACATTCTTTTCAGACTCACCAAGGTCCTACATTTAGTTGGAGGGGTTTTACTACAGGCTCTATTCATCCCCTGTACACTTCTATTTTTGTGGCATACTCACCACACTGACACAGTTAATCCAGTGCAGTCCAAGGTTTGCAGTCTGGGAGTGAAGTTCCAAGTTTTTTCACACTGACTGGAGCCTGCTGAGGTCTTCTGATGTTCCTGGTGTCAGTGCGGGCCGACAGGGGAGGTCTCAGGCAGTTTAAGCCTAAGGTGGGCTTATGGGATATTCCTGGTGGTGGGCAGGCCCACAGGGGAGGTTCCAGGCAGCTTAAACCTGACACGGTCTTCTGCTATGTTCACAATGGCAGGGAGGGCCCACAGGGGAACTTCCAGGCAGTTTATTCCTGACACAGCCTTCTGCCCTCAGTGTTGTTTTAAATTGTATTTCTTGAATGACCAATTATGCTGAATATCTTTTGTGTATCTATTTGCCATGTGTATTTCTTCAGCTGAGATGTGTGTATGCATGTCAGATGCCCATTTTTGAATTGGGTGTTTGAATTTTGGGGTCTGATTTTATTAAATTGTATTTCTAGAGAGAAGTACTTTGTCTGAGGGAGAGTTGACTAAGATACTTTTCACAATTTGTAGGTTATCTTTTCACTATGTTGGAGATTTATTTTGATATGAAATTGTTTAATAAGACAAGATCCCAATTATTGATTCTGTGAAATATTTCCCATGCAGTTTGATTTTTGTTCATGAACTCTGACTACCCCTATGTCTTCAAGATTTCTGTCTGCTTTTTCTTCCAGTATATTTAGTGTTTCTGTTTTAATATTGAGGTCTTCAATCCATTTTGGCTTAGTTTAGTACATGGTGATAGGCATGGGTCTAGTTTTAGTTTTCAGCATATGGAAAGCCAGTTTTTCCAGCCCCACTTATTAAAGAGACTGTCTTTCTTCCAATGAACATATTTGGCCCCTTTATCAAAGAGAAGGTGGCTGAGTATGTTTGTAGTTGTGATGGTATCTTCTAATCTGTTTCATTGAACTTCAGGCTTGTAATTCAAGTATCATCCTGATTTTTATTACAGTGGCTTTGTAGTATAGCTTCCAGTCCAGATTTGTGATGCCTCCTGTCTTGCCTTTGTTGCCCACAATTGCTTTTGTTATTGTAGGTCCCTTCTGGTTCCAGATGAATTTTAGGAATAATTTCTCTAGATCTGTGAGGTATGCTAATGTTATTTTTATTGGAATTGGATTAAATCTGTATAACAAGTTTGAGAGAATGTCCATTTTCACAATTTTTGTCTTTCCTACAAAGGAACAGAGAATGTCTTTCTATGTTCTGAAATCCTCTTTGATTATTTTTAAAAACTTAACTGAATTTTTCACTGAATAGGTTTTTTTCTTCCTTTGTCAGATTGATTCCTAAGTCTCATTTTTTGGATGATAAGCTCAACAGTGTGATTTCTCTTATTTTTCTCACAGTGTGTTTGTTGTTTGTGTGTAATAATGCTATTGTTTTTGCTGTTGTTTTTGTTGTTATCAGGGATCAAACTCACAACTGCTTCCAAGGCAGGCACTTATGCCACTGAACTAAATCCTCAGCCCCAATGCTATTGACTTTTTAGTGTTTTCTTTATATCCAGCTACATTAATGAATTTGGCTATTACATCTAAAGTCTTTCAATGGAGTTTTGGCAGTCTTCTTTATAGAGTATCATGTTATCTGCAAATAATAGTAATTAAATTTCTTCTTTTCCAGTCCTTATTCCTTTTCTCTCTCTTCTCTAGTTTGTCTGGCTAGTACTCCAGCACTATGTTGATTAGGAGTGGTGATAATGAACAGCCTTTTATGGTTCCTGATTTTGGAGTGAAAGCTTTCAGATTTTGACAATTTAATGTGATGCTCGCCATTGGTTTGTCATGGATGCTTTTGTCAGACTGAAGTAAAGACCACTTATTCCAAATTTTTGTAGGGTTCTTATCATAAATGAGTGTTGAACTTTTTTGAAAGCTTTTTTTTCATCTGTTGAGATGATTGTTGTAATTTTTAACTTTGGCTTTAATGGTATTTTTTATTACATTTATTGATTTGTATGTGTTGAACCATCCTTGCATTCCCAGAATGAATCCACTTGGTTATGGTGTATAATCTTCTTGATGATTTGTTGTATTCTGCTTGCCAGTATTTTATTGAGGGTTTTTGCATCCATATTCATTGGGGAGATTGTCCTGTATTTCTCTTTTTATGATTTGATCTTTCTCTGATTTTGGCATTAGGGTAATACTTGCTTCCAGGAATGATTGATGGAGAATTGTTTCCTTTCAATTTCACTGAAGAGTTTGAGTAGTGTTAGCATTAAGCCTTCCTTGACTTTCTTGTAGAATTCAGTTGAGAATCCATTAGCACTTGGGCTTTTCTTTATTGGTAGGGTTCTAATCACATTTTCAATTTCATTAACTGAATTGAGTAATTCAGAAGCTTTATATATTCTTGATTCAGCTTTGATAATTCATATGTTTCTAGGAATTCATCCATTTGTTCCTTGTTATCAAACCTATAAGAGTAAATGTTTTCAAAGTAGGTATTGATGATCTTCTGTACCCATAGGATGTGTAGTAATTTCACCATTTTCATTCCTTATTGCATGAATTTGAGTTTTTTCTTTTATTTTTTGATAAAGTTGGCTAGGGGCTTATCATTTTTATTTATTCATTCAAATGACCAATTATTTAATTAATTCTTTGTACTGCTTTCTTAGTCTTAGTCACATTAATTTCTGCTCTGATCTTTACATTTTCTTAGAGAGTATGTAGAAATACTTAGCATATTTTACTCTTTATTTTCATTTTCCTCCCCAAGTTTCTGGGGCTAGAAGGAATGTTCCTAAAAACAAGAATCTCTCCTAATAACTCCTTATTCTTTATATATTTATAGTAGTGTATAGTTTGAAGTTTCTTTTTTGATTTCTTCAATTTTTGTAGTGAATAGCTAATTTATCAACCATAGGGAAAACAGGAGAGAGTGAAATTTGAGCACTAAAAAGTTAGAAATAGATATCTAATAGTGGAAACATCATTGAATTAGGGGAATTGAGTATTATTCCTAGGTAGCACTAAAGCACAGATAAGATTCATGCTCAAGAATTTAAAATAAGACCAGTAAATATGGTTGTGTGCTTTTGAAAAAGCCACTTTAACTTGCACAGGTACAAATAAAAATAAATAAAGAATTTGATTTAATCTACACTCTGTTTTGGAAGATGAGTACAAACAAAAAAGAATAAGAATATTGAGAGCATGTGTAGGGGGCTGACTTTAATAATAAAACATCAAATTTGCACTAGGTAAATATAGAAGTGAAGACTTGAGAATTATAAGGAGCTGTTAAAAAGTTTATAATGCCCAAAAGTTGAATATCTTGTAAAGGTCAAGGGGATCATAAAAGTCAAGGTGTCAAAATGAGTGTACTAGAGTGATAGGAGGTAGTGAATAGATGATGGAATATTTAAAACTGAGATTATGGTAATGACTAGAGCTAAGGAATGAATATGGAGGTGAGTGACTGAGAAAGAGTAGTGACTAGAAAACCTGGAAGAGAAGAGATCAAGGAAAGAGAGGCCAAAGAATCAGGAAATCCACTAATATAGAAAGTAGCATCACCAAATGTTATGAAAATTATCTTTTGTTCTGAATATCCTTTTCACATCCTTGCTCTAGCTTCTTGAGAACTCAAGAAAATGACAGGCATAATGCCAATGAGGGGTAGTAAAATATAAGCTTAATATTGCAAGATTTTTTTTTATTTTTTAACATCATTATATGCCCAAGCACTTAGAATAATATCTGGTATGTAGTAGAATTTTCATTATACACTTGATATCTTTATGAACAACTGGATGATAGATTAGTGGCTTAAAACTCATAGATAAGCATGCAATTTATGAAGACAAAAGAGGAAATGATCTTAACTGGGGTACAAAGAGAACATCTAACCCAACTGTAGGACAATTGATTTGAGAAAGTAGCTGCTACTTAACTTTAAGTAAATCAATGGCTTCATGAGAAAGGTAATATTTCTAAGCAAGAAAGGAACAAATTTCAGAAAATAGTTTCTCTACTAGCACATCTTTAGTAGAAGGTGTAAGGCAATTTTGGGAAATAGGAAAGAGTGAAAATATATACAGTCAAAAGAATATGCAAGGTTCTATGGAAGAAATAGCTTAGGGATTTATAATTTCTAGATTTCTTATGTTGGCTGAAGTAAACAAAGATAGAGGGCATAAAGTGACACATTCCCATGAAGCAAGCTCCACCACACTGATCAGAAAGGTCCACAACCAGAAGAGAAACTACACCTTCCAATGAAGAACCCTCTGCCATGTGGATTGCAAAGAGCCTCAGCCAAAGAGAAACCAAACTTTCCCATGAGCCAGTTGGTTCACAGGTTGAAAAACCAGAAGAGCATACCCCCCTTCCCCACCCCACTTATTCAGGGTACTCAGGGTGAGATGATAGCAGCTGAGAGGAAGAGAATAGATTGATGCCAGTATTGTTTGGTTCATTCTGCAGGCCTGAGGCTGGTGATCTGGGAGAATGGTAGTGTGCATCTTGTCAACTGTAGGGGATCACCTCCTGTTTTGTTTTTGAAACCGAATGTTTTGTTCCATTTTACTGTTTTGTTTTAATCCTGTGTCTGGTAGCCTGGGCAACAATTTTGAAGAAAACAAGTGCAATATTTTTCTTACTGTTTTGTTTCTTTCCAGTTTATTGTTTTGTTTTATTCAATGTTATTGTTTGATTGGTTTTACTGTTTTGTTTTGTTGCTTTCACTATATCTGATGGTATGAACTACATTTGTGAAGATAGCAAGATATATTATGGTAGCCATCGTTGATTTCCTATCATCCTTGTTTTAAAGTTCTGTGCCACTTTGACTGCCTTGTTTTGATTTGCTTTATTCTGTTTTGCTTTTGTGGGTGTGGTTTATTCTCTTTAAAATAAAATTTTTAAAAAGACCTTAATAAATTCAAAGCAGGCTAAGTTGTGAAGTTGTGGTCATTGGTATGGAAAGGGAGAAATGTAGATCTTACGAGTGGCACAGAGAGTGATGAGATTAACAATGGTTAATATATTGTGTATTGCTATCTTCAAAGTATTTGTTCATATTACAAGATACAGGCATGAACAATTGAACTAACAGTTAAAGTACAAACTGTTATTTTCACTAACTAATAGAAATTAGTAGTATAATTATCTTAGCTATATATTCTTTTCCTTTCCCTTGCTTCTTTCCTCCTTTCCACCAACTTAGCTGTTGTTTTCTTTTTAGCATTTTCTTCCCCATTAGCAATATCTATTTTACATTTTGGATCTTGTTTACTCTTTATTTCTTACACTATAGTGTTTGTAGATGCATGATTCATTTCACTTACGAGTATTGTCTCAATTTTAATCTATTTACCAATAAAAGTCTTGAGTTTATCTGTCTTTATACCTGAGTAGTACACCATTCCTCAGTTGATGGGCATTAGGCTTGTTGCCAGTATTTAGCTATTAAAAATCATGCTGTTCTAAATATGGGTGCACATATATAGCTGTGGTATGATAATTTTAATTCTTATGGGAAAATACCCAGAAGAGGGATACCTGGGTTGAACTGATCCTCTAATAGTTTTTTTTCTTTAATCTCCACACTGATTTTCACTGATTAGTTTTTTTTTTCTTTAATCTCCGCACTGATTAGACTGGTTGTACCAGTCTACACTCCCACCAAAAGCAGAAAAAGATTCCTTCTTCCATACAGACCCTCCAGCATTTGTTATTGGTTGATTTCTTGATGATATCCAGTCTTTCTGAGGTGAGCTGGAAGCTCTGTGTTGTTGCAATTTGCATTTACCAAAAATACTGAACATTTTTTATATTTTTATATGCCATTTGTATTTCTTCATATAAGAAGTATATATTTGTCTCAGAAACTTTTTGGAATGAGTCTTTGAATATGTGGGGCTTGATATTTTTCCACTACTTTCTAGATAAAATTACTTCATCTGAGGCAGAGATAGCTAAAATATTTTCCCACTGCATAAGATCTTCTTTACTCTGCTAGTGATTTCTTCTAAAATTTCAAAACTCTTTAATAAGAGATCCCCATTGTTGATTCTTTAAAGTACTGGATTTAGTTTGTTTTAATATTTAGATCTTGATCCATCTTGACTTGAGTATAATACATGGTGATATACATGTGTCAAGTTTTAGTCTTCAGCATGTGGAAAGCCAGTTTTTCCAGCACCATTTATTAAAGAGGCTATCTAATTTCCAGTGATCCTTCCATTGGTCCTTGGGTCTTCTATTTTTTACAGTACTGCACTGACATTATCACTAGCTTTGTAGCATAATTTAAAGTCAGGGATTGTTATGCCTCCTGTCTTGCCTTTGTTGCCCAGAATTACCTTTGCTATCCTAGGTCTCTTCTGTTCCTAGATGAGTTTTAGGAATGTTTTCTCCAGTTGTGTGGGGTATGTTAATGGTATTTTCATTGGGATTTCATTAAATCTGTATAACAGTTTTGGGAGTGCAGACATTTTTATTGTGTGGGTTTTTCTTATCCATGAGCAAATGATATATTTCCATTTTCTCATATGCTCTTCTTCACACTTCTTTTTCAAAGTACGTTAAATTTCAATATGCAATTCCTTCATTTCCTTTGTTAGATAGGTTCACAAGTATTTCATTTTTTGGAGGCTATTGTGAAGATTTTGGTTTGTCTAAGTTCTCTCTCAGTGAGTTGTTTGTGTACAGGAATACAATTTATTTTTGAGTGTTGAATTTGCATCCTGCTATGCTACTGAATTTGGTTATTAACTCTAGCAATCTTTTGGTGGAGGTTTTAATGTTTTCTATGTAGAGTATCATGTCATCTGTGAATAAAGATAGCTGAAATTCTTCCTTTCCTATCTTGATTCCTTTTATTTCTCTCTCTCTTGTCTAACTTCTCTGGATAATGTTTCAACAACTATGTTGAATAGCAGTGGTGATAGTAGACATCCTTGTTTTGTTCGTGATTTTAGAGTGAGAACTTTCAGTTTTTGTCATTTTACTGTGATGTTGGCTATTGATTTGTCATAGATGGCTTTTCTCTAATAGAGGTAAAGAGTCCTAATTCCAGTTTTCCTTAGGTATTTCTATCATAAATGATTGCTGAACGTTGTGAATACCTTTTTCTGCATGTATTGATATGATCATGTGATTTTTTTCCTTTGCTTTGTTGATATTATGTATTACATTTATTGATTTGGGTATGTTGAACCATCCCTGCATGCCTGGGATGAATCTCACTTGACCATGCTATATAATCTTTTTGATGATTTGCTACATTCTGCTTACTAGTATCTTATTGAGAATTTTTGCATGTTCAGTAGAGAGATTGGCGTGCAGTTCTCTTTTTCGGTTGGGTCTTTCTCTGGTTTTGTTACCAGGGTAATACTTGCCTCTAGGAATGAGTTAGGGAGTATTTCTTCCCTTCAATTTCATTAAATAATTTGAAGAGTATTGCCATTAAATCTTCTCTAAACTTCTGTGGAATTCATCAGTGAGTCCATCAGGGCCTGGACTTTTCTTTTTTGGTAAATTTTTATTTATATTTTCAATCTCAGTAACTGATATTTTGTTATATATAATTTTATGTGTTCTTGTTTCAACTTTTGCAATTCAAACATATCTAGTAATCTGTTCATTTCTTCTCTGCTTTCCATCTTATTACAGTAAAGATTTTTTAGGTAAGTATTGATGATCATTGAATTTTCGTGGGATCTGTAGTGATTTCACCTTTTCATTCCTCGGTGCATGGATTTGAGCCTTTTTTCCATCTTTTTCTTTAAATCTAAAGGCTTATCAATTTTATTTACTCTTTCAAAGGGCCAATTATTTGATTCATTAATTCTTTGCATAGTTTTCTTGGTCTTCATTGCATTAATTTGTTCTCTGAACTTTGTAATTGCTTCCCTTCTATGGGCTATGGATTGGTCTTGCTCTTATTTTTCTAATAGCTTGAAGTGTAACATTAGGTTGCTGTTTTTTCCTGTTCTGTTTTCCTGATGTAAGAATTCACTACTATAAATTCCCATCTTAGGACTGCATACATTGCATCCCATAAGTTCTTGTATGTTGTATTTGCATTCTTATTTAGTTGTAGACATTGTTTAATTTCTTGTTTAATTTGCTCTGTGATCCATTGTTTATTTTAGAGGATGTCATTTAATTTCAATGTGTTTATGTTGTTTTTGCAGTTTCTTTTTTCATTAACATCCAATTTCATTTCAATATGGTCAAGTAATATTCATAGGATAACCTCAATTCCTTTTGTATTTACATATGCATGTTCTTTGGTCTATTTTTAGATAATTTTCAAAGTGAAGCTGAGAAGAATATGTATTCTTAAGATGTTGAGTGGAATACTCTGAACATCTACCAAGTCCATTTGTTCACAGGATTGGTTCAGTTCTGATAATTTTATGTTGATTTTTGTCTAGTTGATCTATCTTTTTGTGACAATGGGGTACTGAGGTCTCCATTTACTATTTTGCTATTGCTTGCTTGGTTTTTTTCTTATCTGTTAATTATTTCCTTATAAAGTTAGATGCTCTCATTTTTGGTGCATACATATTTGATTGTTGCCATTTCCTCTTGAATTTTTCTCCTAACAAGTGTATAGTGATCTTTTTTTAAATTTTTTATTTAAAGGGATAAAAGAGAAAAAGGAGAGAAATACTACAGAATTTCAAAAAAAAAACATAAACAGTAAGAAATCACTAGCTGATAAATTACATATTTCTCTTTTAAAAATAGTTGTTCAAGTTACAAAATTAAAGCACACAAAATGGATGCTCAAGCAGTGAGACTGCAAACAGATCAGTTAAACAATCAAACAAGAACTAAGAAATATGGGTAACAATCCTGCACACATAAATATACATGCAGTTATATCTTTTATGGCACTTCCTATTTTCTCTTTTTTGCAATAACAATTATACATTTTTTAATCAAAGAAAGAAAAAAAAACAAGAAAAAGATAGAAATATTACAGAACTTCAAGAAAAGAAGATAAACAGTAAGAAATCACTAGTTGATACATTACATATTGTTCTTTTAGAAATAGTTGTTCAAGATACAGAATTAAAACACACAAAGTGTACACTAAAGCAGTGAGAGTGCAAGCAGATCTGTTCAACAATCCAACAAGAACCTAGAAATATGGTCATCAATCCCACACATCTAAACATACATGCAGCTATATCTTTTATAGCGCTTCCTATTTCCTCTTTTTTTACAATAGCAATTATACATTTTTAAAATTTTATTTAAAGAGAAGAAAAACAAAACAAAACAGAAAAAAAGGTAGCAACAATACAGAATTCTAGAAGAAAGGAAGAAAAAGGAGAATGAGAAAAAGCCTCACTAAGAAATCAGTAATTTATAAATTACGTACTGTCATCCTGGATGTAGTTGTTCAAGTTACAAAGTTAAAGGGTACATAGTAAATATTCAAACAGTCAGACTACAAACAGTTTTGCTCAAAGATCCAACAAAGATTCAGCAATATGGTCATCTATTTTACACACTCAAACTTATATGCAGTTATATCCCTTAGAGTACTTTCTTTTCCTCTCTTTGTTACAATAGCAATTACACATTTTTGTTTTACTACATTTGTAGTTCTTATTTACTTTTTACACTAGAGACACAATATGATGTTTATAAATATGATTCTTATTTATTTCACTAATGAAGATAGTCTCATGTTGTCTCCATTTGCCTATAAAGGCCTCAAGATCATCCTTTTTATAGCTGAGTAATATTCCCTTGTATAAAAATGCCACATCTTTTTCATCCACTCTGCAGTTGATGGGCATCTTGGTTGTTTCCAGGATTTAGCTATCACAAATTGTGCAGCTATGAACATGGGTGCACATATATGACTGTGATATGAACTTTTCAGTTCTTTGGGGAAAATACCCAGGAGGGGGATAGCTGGATTGAATGGAACTTCCAATCCTAGTCTTCCGAGAATTTTCCATATGGATTTCCATAATGGTTGCACCAGTCTACAGTCCCACCAACAGTGGAACAGTGTTCCTTTTTCCCCGCAGCCTTACTAACATTTGTTATCAGTTGATTTCTTGATGGCAGCTATTCTTTCTGGAGTAAGGTGGAATCCCAGTGCTGTTTTAATTTGCATTTCTCAAATGACCAGTGATGGTGATCATTTCTTCATGTCTTTATTTGCCATTTGTATACCTTTCTCTGAGAACTGTGTGTTCATCTCAGATGCCCATTTTTGGAGAGGGTCTTTGAATTTAGGGGGCTTGATGTTTTTCAATTCTTTATATATTCTGGACACAAGTCCTTTGTCTGAGGTGTTGCTAGTTAAAATTCTTTCCCACTCTGTTGGTTATCTTTTCACTCTGTTGGTGATTTCCTTTGAAGTGCAGAAATTTTTCAATAATGTGAGATCCCATTTGTTGATTCTTTCAAGTGTTTCCCGTGCAGTTTGTGTTTTATTCATGAATTCTCTGCCTACTCCTATGTCTACCTACCTTGTCTTCCAGTAGATTTAGTGTTTCTGTTGTAATATTGAGGTCTTTGATCCATTTAGATTTTAGTTTTGTGCATTGTGATAGGCTTGGATCTAGTTTCAGTCTTTGGCATTTGGAGAGCCAATTTTTCCAACACCATTTATTAAAGAGGCTATCCTTCTTCCAGTGGACATATTTAGTCCCTTTCTCAAATATCAGGTGTTTGAGAGTCTTTGTAGTTGTGCTTGCATCTTCTAATCTGTTCCATTGATCCTTAGGACTATTTTTGCGCTAGTACCAAGCTGATTTTATCACTGTGGCTTTATGCTATTGTTTCAAGTCAGGAATTGAGATGTCTTCTGCTTGCCTTTCTTGCCCAGAATAGCCTTTGCTATTCTAGGTTTCTTCTATTTCCAAATGAATCTTAGGTGTGTTTTCTCTAGATCTGTGAGATATGTCAGTGGTATTTTGATTGGGATTGCATTAAATCTGTATAACAGTTTTGGGAGTGTGGCCATTTTCACAATGTTGGCTCGTTCTAGCCATGAGCAATGAATATCTTTCCTTTTCCTAACATATCCTTCAATCTCCTTTTTCAGCGTAGTATAATTTTCAGAATATAGGTCTTTTACATTTTTAGTTAGATCGATTCCTATTTCATTTTTTATATGTTATAGTAATGGGTGATATTTCCATAATTTCTCTCTCAGTGAGGTTTTTTTTTGTGTGTACATGAATGCTATTGGTTTTTGATCATTGAATTTGTATCCAGCTACAATGCTGAACTTATTTACTACCTCTAGTAGTCTTTTAATAGAGTTTTTTGGGTATTCTATATAGAGTATGATGTCATCTGCAAATAATGATAATTTAACTTCTTCCTTTCATATTTTTATTCCTTTTATTTCTCTGTCTTGTCTGACTGCCCTTGCTAGTGTTTCCAGAACTATATTGAAAAGGCATGGTGATAGTGGACATCCTTGTCTTGTTCCTGATTTTAAAGTTAATGCTTTAGTTTTTGTCTATTTAGTATAATGTTGGCTGTTAGTTTGTCATAGATGGCCTTTATAAGGTTCAGGCAGACACCATGTGTTCTGAGTTTCTGAAGGGTGTTTATCATGAACATGTGTTGGACTTTATTAAAAGCTTTTTCTTCATCTATTGAGATGACCATGTGATTTTTCTTTTTGGCTCTGTTGATGTGGTGTATTACATTTATTGATTTGTGTATGTTAAACCATCCTTGCATTCTTGGAATGAACCCCACTTGGTGATGATGCATAATCTTCTTGATAATTCGCTGTGTTCTATTTGCCAGGATTTTATTGAGAATCTTTGCATCAATGTTCATTAGTGATATTGGCCTATAATTCTCCTTTTTGGTTGGCTCTTACTCTGGTTTTAGTATTGGAATAATACTTGCTTCCATGAATGTTAGGGAGGATTTCTTCCTTTTCAATTTCATTGAAAAGTTCAAGGAGTATTGGCATCCAATATTCTCTAAATTTCTTGTAGAATTCAGCTTTGAATCCATCAGAACTTGGGCTTTTCTTTGTTGATAAGTTTTTAATCACATTTTAAGTTTCAATAGCTGATATGGGGTTGTTCAAAATTGCTATATCTTCTTCATTGAGCTTTGGTTGTTCATATGTTTCTAGAAATCTGTCCATTTCCTCTGTGTTTTCCGCTGTATGTGAGTAGAAATTTTCAAAGTATGTATTCATGATCTTTAAATTTCCATGGAATGTGTAATAATGTCCCCCTTTTCACTTCTTATTGTGTGAATTTGGGTTTTTTCTTGATAAGTTTAGCTAGGGGTTTGTCAATTTTGTTTATTTTCCAAAAAACAGCTGTTTGATTCATTAATTGTTTGTATTTTTTTTAGATTCAATTGCATTGATTTCTGCTCTAATCTTTACAACTTTCTTTCTTCTATGAGCTTTGGGTTTAGCTTGCTCTTCTTTTCCTAGAAGCTTGAGATGGAGCATTAGGTTGTTTATTTGTGCTCATTCTGTTTTCTTGATATGACAATTTATTGCTATATATTTCCCTTAAGATCTCTTTCATTGCATCCCACAGATTACAGTATGTTGCTTTTGTATTTTCATTGAATTGTAGGTATTGCTTTATTTCTTCTTTCATTTCATCTGTAGACCACTGGTTATTCAAAAGGTTATTATTTAATTTCTATGTATTTGTGCAGGCTTTGCAATTTCTTTTGCCATGAATTTCCAATTTCAGTGTGCTATGTTCAGATATTATGCATGTATGATTTCAATACCTTTGTATTTACTTAAATGTTTTATGGGATAATATATGGTCTATTTGGAGAATGCTTGTACAAAGATGAGAAGAATGTATATTCTGATGTGGTTGAGTGGAACACCTGTAAACATCTACTAAGTCCAATTGTTCACAGGTATGATTTAGTTCTATTATTTCTTTGCTGACTTTTTGTCTAGTTGATCTATCTCTTTGTGACAATGGGCTGTTAAGATCCCCTGTTATAATTGTGTTCTTGTGTATTTGGTTTTTTGTGTCCATTAGTGTTTGTCTTACATAGTTGGGTGCTCCTGTATTTGGTCCATATATATTTATAATTGTTATTTCTTCCTCTTGAATTTTTTCCACTAATGAGTATGTAGTGACCTTCTTTATCTCTTTTAATCATTTTAGGTTTGATGTTCATGTTGTCTGCAAATAGAATAGTTACCCTTGCTTTTTCTGGGTTCTTGTTGCATGGAATACTGTTTTCCAGAATTGACTTTTAATCTATGAGTTTCCTTTTGGATCAGATGAGTTTCTTGTATACAATATATTGTGGGATCATGTTTCTTGATCCACTGTGTCAATCTATTTCTTTTTATAGCTCAGTTGAGGCCATTTACACTTATGGATCTCACTGATATGTACTGGCTCGACTTTGCCATGTTATTTCCCAGTTGTTTGCTTTCTGCTTTTCCCCATATTCAATTGATTGTCCTACCTGGTGGTTTCTTTCTGTTGTTGTTCTGGGGATTGTGGTCATTTTTATCTCTGTCTAGTATGTCCTTTAGTACTCTTTCTAGGGTTGGTCTGGTGGACATGTATTTCTTCAGTTGTTCTTTGTCATGGAAGTATCTTGTTTCTCCGTTAAATTTGAATGAAAGTTTTGCTGGGTACATCAGTCTGGGTTGAAAGTTGTTTTCTTTCAGGGCTTGAAATACCTCACTCCAAGGTCGTCTTGACTTTAGGGTTTGTGCTGAAAAGTCTGCTGTGATTCGAATGGGCTTTCCTTGGTAGGTGATTTGTGTCTTTTCTCTAAAAGCTTTTAGTATTCTGTGTTTATGCTGTATGTCTGAGATCTTAATGATTATGTGTTTGAGTGTGGATTTATGTTGATTGTGACTGTTTTGTGTTCTATATGCCTCACTTATCTGCAAATCAAATTTTTCCCCTGTGTTTGGGAAATTTTCTTCTATTACTTCTGTGAGTATTTTGGCTATGTTTTTTGCATTGACTCCTGCCTCTTCACTAATGCCTATTAATATTATACTTTTTTCTCTTGGCATCATCTTGAAGCTGTTGAATTGTCCCTTCATGCTGCTTTGTTATTTTTAAAAGTTCTATCCTTTCATAATCACTAATTGTGATCCTGTTCTCAAGGTATGAAATCTTATTCTCAGCTTCATTTTAATGGTTTTTCATGCTTTGAATAGAATTTTTTTTCTTGGATGTCTCTTTGAGTTTGTTTCATGAATTCTTCTTGTTTTCTCTATTGTTCATTCAAGGTTTCAATCGGTTTCCCATGTTCTTGTACTTTTTCCTCTATTTCTTCTTTAGCTTCATTCAACAACTCCTTTACTATGGTTGTTATTCATATCTTTACATGGGAGAGTACTTCTAATTTGATTTCCTCTATAGCCTCAGGGGGTTGTTGTTCTTTTTTTCACTTGCTATCTTTTCAGAGATTCCCAATGTGTTACTTTTGGTGTCCTCTATTTAAATGTCTCCTATACTTGCACCTTGTGGACTAGATATTTGAGACTGCATTTTGCTTTTTTGTTTTGCCATTTTCACTATGCCTGATGTTTTGTGTGTAGGATGGTGTCAACCACACTTGTCAGACTCACCAAGGTCTTATAGTTAGTTGGAGGAGGCTTTACAAATAGTCCTATTTTCTCACTGTACACCTTTATTTTAAGGGCATACTCACCAAACTGACTGGATCCTGCTGAGATCTTCTGTTGAGTCAGGCAGTTACTGAATCAAGCTAGCACAGTTAAACCACTGTAGTCCAAGGTTCACCTGGGTAGGAATTGCCGAGCTTTCCCTGTGCACTGGGATGCCACTGCAGCATGCAATCAAGGCCCAGGGTTGGATTCTGGGCCCTCCTTGCTGCTTGGAGTTCTCTGAGTGTCTCCTGATTAGGGCCTCTGGTCCCTCTCCTGTGTCTTAGCCTGGCTTCAGGCAGAGAATGTGGTCTTACCACCTGGGAGCAAAGTTTCCAGTTTGCTCTGTTCCCTGGTATGGCACCACAGTACATGGTCACAGCCCAGGGTTGGATTCTGGGCCCTGCTCACTGCTTGGACCTTGGGGCCACTGGTCCCTCTCCTGCATTTTAGGCTGGTTCCAGATGCAGGGTGTGGTCATATAGCCTGGGAGAAGTTTCCAGTTTGCCCCGTGCAGTAGGATGCTGCCTCACAGCACAGTCATGGCCCTACATATACTTTCAATGGAGGTTTTAATAGTTTGGATTTTTGTCTGAATCAGTTTTTTGGGTTCCATTTCTTTAATGTGTTGGGCATTTTTTAATTCATTCGTTTTTCTAAGATCACCTATTCTTTTATTTTTGTCTTCTATAATGTCTTTGATTTCAAGCACTGTTTCTTTTTGTACTTGAGAGACTATTTGCTCTATAGCCTTTCCCACTTGTTCTTTTTTCACTTCTGTTGTTATCATTTCAGCAAGTTCCAGAATTTGACTTCTAATTTAATCTATCTCATTGAGTTATGAGATTGTCCTGT
The DNA here is from genome assembly GCA_004027455.1 of Hydrochoerus hydrochaeris. Lineage (NCBI taxonomy): Eukaryota > Metazoa > Chordata > Mammalia > Rodentia > Hydrochaeridae > Hydrochoerus > Hydrochoerus hydrochaeris. The sequence goes on from PVLA01000237.1 coordinate 462,744, forward strand.
GTGGGTTGGGGGTGTGGAACTGCATTTTGCTTCTATGTCTTGTCTTGTTCTATTTTCTCTTTCATCTTTTCTAATATTGTGTGTTGATCTTGCCAATTTTTTGCTATATAGCTTTATTACTAGTATTGAGCATTCTGTCAAGGAAGGAAGGTCATATATGTTCTTCAAGGCAGCCCTCTAGATTTAGTTGTTTCTTTATAGCTCTCGCAAGTACATACCTTCCTAATTTGTAAGAGATGCAAAATTTTTATTAGGATTAGCTCCCAATCCTTTGGTACTGGGCTCTGGAGCTGATTATGACCCCATGTAATCCCATAATTATCATATATGAGAGAAAAACTGTTTATTATATATGATGTCTTGGTCAAAATAGTACAGGTAGTAGTAACAGTAATTTCAAGTACAACTTAACTACTGGCTAACTATGGTAATCATTATCCTGCTACCTCTGTCCACAAGAGCAGGCTTTATTGTTATGTAATGCAATCAAACAATACTGTGGACTCATGTGCAGTGCTTTCCCCTTAGTGGAGTGATTTCACCCTTCTTTAGGGTCTAGGGGATTAAGATAGGTAGGGAACAGGCTAAAATGTTGAATCAGATCAGATATAGTAGAGTCAAGGTAGAAGGTCAAAGAATGATCACCAGAGTTTGGGAAACTGGGGAACACAGGAGGGATGGAAGTAAATAGAATGTGAAGGAATAATCAGAAATGGCAGTGGCAATGGCAACTCATTTGAAAGTTTAATTCAAGAATTAGTTGAGAAAAGACATAAAGAGGAACAATCAAAGAAAAGAAAAAGGAAAGGTAAGAAATCTAAACTATAAAAGCAATGAAATGAGAGAAAGAGAATTTAAAACCAAGAAAAAGTAGGAGAAAGAGAAAGAGGAGAGAATGAAAGAAAGAGAGAGAGAAGAAAGAAAGAAAGAAACCTGAGAGACAGAGGGAAGAGGAAAGAACTCTCAAATATAATAAGTGCAGAATATAAAACAAGAAAAGATGACTTCCAACCAGACAAGTAATGGATAACCAATCAGAAAAACATGGAAGAATAAAATTTGTAAAATATCTCTAACATTTAAAGTTCTGTGATAATATTCATGTTGCATCCCAGAGATTTGGTGGGTATGGAATCAATATTGGCTTCTCAGTGTAGGAGCTGGGACTGGTTTTCTGTTGGTAAAATTCTCCATTGTCAAACTTCTGTCTTCCCCCTGGTGCTTTAGATGCTTCTACATTGCTGGTCTCACTGATTACTTTACCCTCCAAAGGCATGTGCATGTATCTGTGCACATGGCTGTTTTCCTGGGTCTTAGAGTTCCCATCAGTCTTATACTGTTTCAGCTGACCCCATTATCTGGGATGTAATGGAGGAGGCTTGGAGACTGAACTCACTGTCTTCCAAGGTGGTCCACCATCTGGAATGTAATGAAAGAGATGCATAGTGTAAATTCACTCTCTTCCAGCTGGTCCCACCATCTGGGATGTAATAGAGGGGCACAGAGTGGGAACTCACTGTCTTCTAGCTTGCCCACACTCTGGGATGTAATGAAGGAAGCATATAATGCAAACTCATTGTCTTCCAGTCAGCCCCGCTGTGAGGGATGTAATTATCTTCAGTTTCATTCAAGCAGTTTTGCTAGCTTTCAGTCAGTTTTCTGGATATCTCTTTGAATCTACTTCATGCATTGTATTTCTTTCCTGTATTGTTCATTCAAGGTTTCTATCATTTTCCTATGCTCCTCTATTGTTTTATCTATGTCTTCTCTAGATATGCTGTGCAACTTATTCATTATAGTTGTTATGTATTTTTTTACCTGAGAGATTATTTCTGATCTGGTTTCCTCTATAGCCTCATGTATATGTTTCTTTATTCAGTTGCTGGTATTTCCAAAATTTCAAGTGTGTGTCTTCCAATTTATTTCATTTTGATGTATTCTGGACTGATTCTGTGTAGACTGGAGTTCTGGGATTGCATTTTGCTTCTATGCCATTTCATTTTCTGTTTAAAAATTTTTAATTTTGTTTTCTATGATGATCCTTGTGAATTTTTTTAGTACGTAGCTATATTGCTAGTATCAAGGTCTCTAAAAAAAGTGTGTTCTTCAGGGATATCTTCTGTGTGTAGGAGATTTTTGGTTTGTGTCTGTCTCAATGTCCTATCTTCTCAATTATTTAAGATTACAATGTTGGTGTCTTTTTGTCTCAGTCCCCAGTCCTTTGGTTTAGGACTCTGGTGAGTTTAATACCCCAAAGCTTCCCATATCTTTACAGAACAGAGAACAACTGGTTACAACAGATATGGCATCCTGGCCAAAGTAGTACAATTAGGAAAAACAATAGCATCAAGTACAACTTAGAAACTGACAAACTGTGGTAACTATTAATATCGTATTTTAGACCATAGCAGCAAAGTCTTCTATAACAAAATTGATTGTAAATTAGGAGTTTGTATGCAAGGTGTTGCCCTTTGGTAGAGTGGTTTTATCCTGTGGTGGTGAAACATAGGAAGGATAGCAAATAAATCAAAGATAACTGGAAAGAAAGTAGAAGCCAGACTGCAAGATAAAGGATGATCGCACAAGGTTTGAGAAACTAGAGAATGGGGTAAAAAAGAAAGAATGAAATTGTATTTGAGGGAGTGAAGGATTAGCTGAATTTGGTCTCTGAGTTTGTGGGATGGGATTAGTTTTCTGTGGCTGGATCTGGTTTGTCTTTTGGAAAAGAGACAAAAAATGAAAGAATAATAAAGAAAAAATTGATAAATGTGAAAAGGAAAAGAAAATAAGATAAAAACAAATATAAAACAAGATAAAATAAAACAAAATTGAATTAAAGAAAAGGAGATAGCCTCACCATCTACTTCTATTCCATGTGTCTTTGTCCCTAACCACAATGCTGGTTCACCTAACTTACCACCTGTTGGTTCATATTTCAGTCTTTTCCATTCCACTAGTCTTGCCTGTCTACCATGTGCTCCTTAGTTGGGGTCCTACTGTGTATTCTGCTGGTGGTCTGGTCCCACTGATGTAGAGCAAGGGACCAGTCACCTGGATTCCTCTTGTAGAGCTGGTTGTCAAGTCCTGGATCCTTCCTAGGCTTGTTGTTAGGTCTCCATGGTGTACAGGAAGGGCCAGACACCTGAATTCCTTGGGTAGATTTGATTGCTGAGTCCTGGTTTCTTCCGGGGCTGGTTACTAGGTCCCATCATGTAGGGGGAGGGACCAGGCACCTGAGTTCCTCTGGCAGAGCTGGTTGTCAGATCTATTGTATATTTCTTATAAAGGTTGCTATCTATTTATATGCTGACCTCATTGGCACGTGTATAGTTTTCCACTTAAAATCATGGTTATATATTTATGTCCTGATGTGCACCTGTGATGACAATGGGATCATGTCCTCAGGGGTTTCCAGAAGTGTCTTACATGCCCTGAGCTTTGACTCAGTCTGAGAAGTTCTGTACATCTCATCCCCTCAAGGTCAGGGGAGAGTTGCCTCTTGCAAGTGGCCCATAACCTGACCACAACAACCATAGAAGGAACAACTGAACACTACCAACTTCTTTGCCACCACAGCTCATGGCTATCCAGAATTAGGAGAATCCAAGTGATTTCTACAATTGAGAAATGGGACCCTGCTGCAGGGCCTGGATAGCAGACACCTCTGAATCCATCTTGTGCAATGCTGACTGTACCTGCCTCTGATGGTCAGGGATATAAATGCAACATTCTACATGTAACAGGGCACAAGTTCTTCCCTGTGCTTTAGTAAGCAAATCAAGAATCATGCAGCTTTGCAAAACTATCTTTCTCATTTAAGAAGTCTCATCCATGAGCAACATCAAAGCCTGATATGTAACATTCAAAGACTGAGCCATATGTTGAGCAATGGCGTCAACTTGGAGGACTAGGTCTATGGTCCCTGCCCCCTGCCACTCATTTAGCATGGTGCCACCTGTGATACAGTGTCCCAATTGTGGAGTGTGTCTTTAAGGGTGGATCTTATAGTGTCCTTAATATATATGGACATTACCATGTATAGTGCCCTGTCCAGTGAGCAAGTAGGTACAGCCAACCCATGGTGCCACAAACTCATAAGGTACCTGCAGTGGGCCAATCAGTGAGTACTGTGCCTATTAGCTTATGGCCATCTCATCACTTGGTTGTGTCATTTACAAGTAATGTGTGGTTTTACAGGTTGAGGGAGTATCCAACTCACCATTTGGTTTCCCACTGACACATTCACTTATTGAATACAAAATGGGGCTACATCCAACAATATTATAGGAATTTCCATCATCGACCTCCAACCATTGTATACAACAGGTCTCAGTCCCTGTGGGGTGGAAGTGCTCTTCCATATCAGTGCCTTGATGGTGTCACTGATCCCAGGCAGAGATGGCCTTATGTTACTGTCACTATTAAGGCCAAATGAGCAGGAATCTGGTGCAATCCTCAACATGAGACCCTCAGCTGCCTTGGTGGAGAATTCAGTGCACATCCAACAATGCCCTCATTGGTGACAATGAGCAAAACATCAGATGATGCTGCTAGCATGGCTCATCCTGGTTGGAAGGACAGGGAGGATAAAGAAATCATAAGAAGATCCTGCCCTCCTGGAAGGATGCAAGTCACATGTGTATCCTGTGAAATACCAAGCCTGGGTTCCCATTGCTACCAGGCATAAGGGAATTAGAGTTAAATGTACCTCCACCGGGTGGGAGGACTAAGCAGCCACAAAGTCACTCCCCTTCATAATAGTGGTCCCAGTATTGGACAGAGAGAAAATACCAAAACCATCAATGGGCAAGTTGAAGTCCAAGGCTGTATTTCTATTGCATGTCTAAGTCCTTCCTCCCAGGGTTCCAAGAGAAATAATTGTCCAGCGGTATGTCTGTAAGTCAATCCTAAATCCACTGATAGTAGCCTCCTGGCTGCATGAGCTCTAATGCTGGAAGGACTAAGGCCTCTTGCATCATCTTAGGACCCTGGTACATGGATTGAATACACAGATGGACTGGCTTTGCTTTCAGAAGCTGATCTAATGGGCTATTTCCTATATATTGAGGTTGGTCCTTATACAATTTAAACACCTGGGGTAAGTCCACACATACCTAGTGAACTTTGGAGTCAAATAGGGCACTTTGGTTTTTAGGACCCTCTTGTATCTCTCAGTCATACCAACAGTCTGTGGCCAGTAGGGCATGTGAAAGTGTCAAATGAGCTCATAATTTCTGGCCCATTATTGTACCTGGGACCTTGTAAAATGAGTACCCCATCAGATGCTATCCCTAGTGGCATCCTGTATGCAGCAGATATCCATTTTAAGCCTTAATGGTGTGAGTTTGTTCAGCAGAGGGCAGAGGGTAGGCATAACCTACACCTGTGGCTGTGTCTATAGCAGTCCAAGTATATCTATGTCCTTTCAGGTGAGGCGGGGCCCAATATAATTCACTTGCCATTGCTGCAGTGAGTGGGATGCTTGTGGTATTATACCAAGTGTTGGGGGTGTTCTCCTTCTCCAGTGGGCCAAATGAGCACACTGGGGACACACCTTTACCTCAGCCTTTGATTCAGGAGTCAAGTCCAGGTGCCATCACTGTGCTACAACTTTCATGGTACAAGATCCCACATAACCAAGTTTCATGTGGAACCAAGATGCCACTGCAGAAGGTAGCCCTCAGAGAGTGGCTACTCTCATCAAAGGATCAGTTAAGTCATTTCCCAGAGAAAGGAGGGGCTTATGTCCTGAAATATGGCACACTATGTGGTTAGTGTCTTGGACCATAAGTCTCATCATAGGTTGGCACCCCAGAAGGGACAGTGCCCTATCTGCAAGTCTTGAGCTGCCTAACCCAGCAGCCCCCTAAAGATGGCCCAATTGTACAAACACACATGTGGGGAGCCTTTTTCATGCATCACAAGTAGCCAAATGCCCAAAATGTCCATTTACTTGATCTACCTGTTCAGGTTTCAAACCAGAGTGCTTCCATTGACTGCTGTCCATTGCAGGACAGTGGTATATCTAGGCCCATCAGTATAGCAGACATCAGCCCACAGTTCCTCTTTCCCTTCTGAATAGAAACTAGAGGTAAAGTCTTGTGGTCTGTCCTCCCAGCCAGGTACCAGGTCTATGTATGTCATGGTTCCCTAAACTGCCAGTTTGGCTGTCAACAGGATAGCCAAGAGAGAGGCCTGCTGTAGGAGGTACATAGGGGTGTGCCATTCCACTCCTGGGATGGGCTGTCCACATCCATGCCCAGACATCCATATGGGGTTTTGTGTGCACTTCCACTATCTGTTTTCCTGTGGCTGTGGGATTCAGCCAACAGCCTGAATCTCACAGGCATGCAAAGCAGCATACACTGTTGCCAACTGTTTCTCAATCAGGGAATACAAACTCTCAGCTCCCTTCCATACCTGTTAACAAAACCAAACAGGATGCTTTTTCTTCCACTGTTTCTGCCATAACCCCAGACAAATCCATCATCATGAACATTGAGAGTTAAGATAAATGGCAGGATGGAGTCAGTGACTCATAGGGCTTGTACCTGTGCAACAGCTCTATTTGAGTCTGTCCAGTCTTATGTAACACCCTTGCAAAACATCTGGTATAAAGGGCACATCAGTGTAACTAGGCAAGACATAAACAGCTGCCAGAACCCTCATAAGCCCACATACACCTGTAATTGGCATACTGTCATGGGTATGGGGTATGTTTGGGTCTTAATAACAACATCAGGAATTAGTTTCATCTTACCTGACTAGATAATACATAAGAATATGACAAACAAGACAGGTCCCTGGACCTTGTCTTTATTCACAGACTACCTCCATATTGGCAAAGCTTCCTTCAGGATGGGTGCAGCAACTTCCAAATCTGCAAGGCAGGACTTGGCATTTAGTTCAGCAGCATGAGTACTGCCTGCTAAGCATGAGGTTTTGAGTTTGACCTCCAATACAAAAAAATTCTACAAGGCAATCAGAAGTTAACACAATATCATCTATATAATGAAACAGTGGCACAGAGGGTGGCATTGTCCAAGTGGCCAAGTCCTGGGCTACCAGGCCATGGCACAAAGTTGGGCTATGCAAACAGCCTTATGGCAATGGCTGAAAGGTCCACTGCCTATATTCCCAGGTGAAGGCAAGATGATCTTGAATGTCTGGTGCTATAGCATTAAGCAAAAGGCATTAGCCAAATCTATGACATAATAGTATTGACTCAGCATCAGCATTAGACTGCCCATCAAATATGTAATGTTAGGCATGGCCACAGGCATGGAAAAGTCACTTTATTCAGTTCCTGGTAATCCATAGTCATTCTTCATTTCCTACCTGGTTTTCACATAATTCATACAAGGTAGTTGAAAGTGTTCTGTGCAGGATGTATAACCACTACTTCTTCCATTTTCAAGATAGCCTGTCTTATCTCCTCATGGCCTCCAGGAAAATGGTCCTACTTCATGCACACAACCTGTGTGGCTTGTGGGAGTCAGTGGTGCATAGTGTGGCTAGCCTCAGACTATAGTTTTTACCATCTGAATTCGCAGCCAGAATTCTCCCTGCATGGTATCTAGCCAAGTACTAGTCGGGATGTCCACCTCCAGTATTTATTTAGCAAGCAGGGATACATAAACTTCATATTGGTGTGGAAACAAGTACCTGATTCCCAAAGTCACATGATGCAGTGACTTCCATACCCTTTGTTGTAGTCAGGGTTTGTGAGGAGAGCAATTAGAATCAGGACACATAATTCATAATATTATTTTATATGGTCATCCAAAATTAACACAAGAAAGCACAGGAAATCTATCCACAACACAAAAGATATAGAATATTTAGCCAAGGGCCTGAATCCCACAGCAATGTCCTGCTTGAGTCCAGATGAAGACCCATAGCTCATGACAATGCCTCCCACAGTCCGACTGGAGGTCTACTGCCCACAAGAAGGACTCATGCCAGTCTCTTTTATGGATCTGTGCTGGAAAGGCCTAAAGGTCAGTGGTGAAAGCTAGAAAATTTATGCCAGTGGGTTGAAGGAGCTGTGCAGGTAGCTTGAGTGTTCTACACTGAAGCCAAGATGTCATGCTCATAATAAAGACCAAGACTATCCTGAAAAGCACCACAGCCATCCTCAGCAACACATCCTGAGCTCCTCTGATGATAAGAACAGTCGAGTATGTGCCAGAAAGCCAGCGTGATGAGTTTGTCCTGGAGATTAAGCAGCACACGTCTTGCCCTCTGGAGCCAGGAAGTAATGCATGATGTAAGGACAGAGCTCCTCCAAAGTGAACCACAGCTACTTTCACCAACAAGGTCTGGAGCTCCTTCAATGACCATGGTTGAACTCACAATGGGGAGGCTAGTCATGTTGAGCTCCTCCAGGAGAACAAGTGGCTCAAACAGCAACATGTAGGAAAACCAAAAACACCTCACTTCTTCTTCTTCACATCTCTATTTATGCTGGCAACTTTCCTCAGGTCGACCATCTATGCTCAGTATGATGCTAATCTAATCTATCTGGCATTAAGTTGACCATCAGTTTTTAATCCATAACACCCTTCTATGCATGTACTAAGTCCTGTAAAATGGACTGGGTTGCCATATATCAGTGGTAACTCAGATCCAGTGTGCACCACTGCACATTTTTGGGGAACCTGTAAATAGTCAATTCCACATGAGGCCTCTGGTCTCTGGGACCCCCAAGACCAGGTTATTCTAGCCTGCCTCCTAATTGGAATAAAAGGAAAAAGTGCCACTTTTTCCTGCTTCATCAGGGTTGTTCTTGCCTTCTGGCCCTGACCCAGTGGCCCGTATTGCTGCTCAGCAATAGCATTCTCCACAGAGTCAGGAACATATGCAATGACAGACTATCTAACTTATTTTCAGCCCCAGTAGTTTTGTCCTGATCTGGCACTGACTGACTTTCAGTGACCCCAAAGTCTGTCCTTGTGTCTGGATGTCCCCCCAGAGCCTTATGCAGTCATGGAGATGTTTTTGGGAGAAACTGTCCAGAGTTTGTGACTGATTCGTGGTCCAATGCTGGAACTATTGTTGGGAGTGCTACACCCACCTTAGGGTGGGTAGACTACATACAGTATAAGGGACAGAAAGAGTCTTCTTGGCTGTTTTGTTTTATTTTATTCACTTTAAAATAAAAAAAGAAGAATCTTTTTGGCACTATCTTCCCTTTTTTCTCTTGTTGCTCTTGATTTTTCTGCCATCATGAACTATTGCCCTCTGCCATGAACTACCTACCTTGGACCCAGAAGATTATGGAGTGAAAGCTCTATAAACTGTGAGTAAAATACAGCTTTCCTTCCTTAATTTTGAGTGTTGGTTATTTTGTCTCAGCAATGAGAGAAAAGTAACCAACACATCTTTGCTTGCCAACAGTCCCCATAATTTTTCTCTTTCCCTAGTACAGTTTTACAGATCTTGACTTACCTTGGCACTTCACTTCCATGTCTCTCAATGTGGCAAAGGCATGAATGAGTAGCATGGATCTGTTTGCCAGCCTGCACACCAGAAGGGGTTGGGGTCTGGTTGTCCCTTCAATGATGGCGGCCCATTCATAGCACTGGTTCACAGGGAGAGGTTGCTTTTTGGTGATTCCTTGTTCTCTTTCCCTGCAGTCTGTGAATGACACCGAATTATGGGGAAATTCTTGGGTCTGGTTGTCACTGGTGGCATCCCATGTATGGCTTTATCTCCACTTTTTGATAAATAGCCAGCCTAGCATGCAAAATTAGGAAATTTTCCAGGGGATTTTCTTGGATATGAAGACTTACACTTTTAGAGATATATCTGGAGGAGGAAGTGCTTCCCACACCTTGTAATATGAACTTTGCAACAACCAACCACCAAGGTCCTCTTCTGTCTGCTGCAGCTAGTCTGATTGCCAGACAATGCCATTCATCTTTTGATTTATTTGGCAGAAGAGAGCAAAGAACAGCCAAGACACTCACTCAGCCATTTCATGGTGAGAGGAAGGAATTTGTCTGTTGGTTGCTTCTAAGGCTTGCAAGACATCTCCAGGCCCCCCAAAAACTGATTCCTAGTCCTCTGGGGCCTTCTAAGCTGCCAAAAGGTGGCTACAGGTAGCCCATGGTGATGCCAGAGGTGACTTATCAGCCATTCTCTGGGACTTTCTCTTACCTTCAGGTGCTGTTTCCACAGCTTCCCATGGAACCAGTCTCTCGCCTAAATGTTCTGCTGGACTGCTGAATATGCCTCTTGTTGGCCTGCTCATGGGGCCCAAGAGAGATCTTTCATGGGTGACGTCCTATTGTTAAAGGACACATGTTTGCAAGACATCAGTAACAATGGCAGGCAGCACGGAGCAGAGCAAAGCATAAGAGTCACTTGCATTTTTATCATATATTTTTTATATACATTGTTGTTACCTATTTATATTCTGTCTATATTCTGACTGTTTGGATATTTACTATGTACCCTTTAACTTTGTAACTTGAACAATTACATCCAGAATGACTGTACGTAATTTATAAATTACTGATTTCTTAGTGGGGCTTTTTCTCATTCTCCTTTTTTCTTTCTTTCTTTTAGAATTCTGTATTGTTGCTACCCTTTTTTCTGTTTTGCCTTTTTTTCTTCTCTTTAAATAAAATTTTAAAAATGTATAATTGCTATTGTAAAAGAAGAGGAAATAGGAAGCACTACAAAAGATATAGCTGCATGTATGTTTAGGTGTGTGGGATTGATGACCATATTTCTAGGTTCTTGTTGGATTGTTGAACAGATCTGTTTGCCCTCTCACTGCTTTAGTGCCTACTTTGTGTGCTTTAATCCTGTAACTTGAATAACTATTTCTAAAAGAACAATGTGTAATGTATCAAGTAGTGATTTCTTACTGCTTATCTTCTTTTATTGAAATTCTGTAATATTTCTACCTTTTTCCTGTTTTTTTCTCTTTAAATAAAAAAAGTCTGAAGGAAATCAAAAGGCAACATTGGAAATAAAACCTGAATATAAGACAGCAACATGTTAATTTGACAGCAAAAAAATAAAATAAAATAAAATTTTATATGTTTCTTGATTTATATAATAATGTGGAGTTATGTTACGTTCTTCTATGTTTTTCTGTACTTTTGAGGTTGTTATTTTGGGTATTTATTCTTCCACTGGCTCTGATTTAATTGGTGTTTAGGTTCTATCTCTTGTGTCAGCTGTGTGTCCAGTTTCTTCACCTTGATACCCCAAGACAATACTATTAACGTAGTTCATTATTCTTTTTCCAAACACATAAACTCCTCTTCCCAGTTTCTTAAATTCTCCATACTTATCTCTGTCACAGTCACTTCTATATTCTTTAGCATTATTATTTGATCCTCTTCATCCTAGACATTTAGTTCTTCTGTATCTTGCCTAACATATTGTCCTCCTTATCAGCAAGTTCTGATGACTAAATAGCTATCTTCATTGACAAAGTAAACCACCTTTCTTGCATATTTCACTCATGACCATAGACAATATTCTATCAAAACTCTCAGTTCTAATGCTTCAACTAAATTTAAAATGTACAAATAAAATTAAACCCCAAATCATACATTTCTTCTCATCTGCCACTATTTTCCCCTTGAAACTTCCCCCATAGTGTCTAATACTCCTCACCTTACCTCACCTACCTCATTGCTGAATAACCACAAATTCTAAACTTTTATAGTATGCATGGATAATAGATAATGGGGGGAAAGTAACTGCAAGGGCTACCACACAGAAATGTTTTAACATTCAATCTGTGCATGCTGTTATAACCAGAAGTAATTATTTTCATACAACACAGGATCAGAATTGAAATCATTTAAAGTAAATAAGGAGTAAATACTTTCACTGGACATAAAAAAGCTAAAAGTCATTCACATAAAGGCAACATCTTACTAAAATCTCCATATAAGCACAAACTTTCCTCACTTTCCAGTTTCCAACCTTCATTACCCCCCTAAATAAAGGGTAAAAAAGTGATATATATTCAGAGAAATACAAGATTTCTGAAATTGTCCCCCAAATCTTCCAATGTGGAGCGCAAGGGATGAAGAAAATAGACCAGGTAGCAGAAATCTATAAGAAGTTCAGAGATCTGCTCAGTGATCAATCAGGGGGAGCACTTTTGCATAGTGTAGTAATTGGGAAAGATCTGTCTAATGAACAACACACAGCTAGTGAGCCTCAATGCACCACATGGAGGCCAAAAAAACCCAACTCAGTGACCTCAACCAGTCTGGGAGCATCAATAAGCAGCACAGGACCCAGGTAAGACCCACACAGTAACTGCAAACAGCCAGGGAGTCAGTGCACAGTGTGGGATGAGGAAAAAGCCTGACCATTGACCTCAACAAGAGAAAGAGGGTCCATACACCATGTGGGGACTAAGAAAGTCCCACCCAGTGACCCCAACAATCCAGGGAGCTTTGATGCACTGGGGAGGGCCTGGGAAACACCTGATCAGTGGCCCCTACTGAGTCAGGGAAAACCTTTCATGGATGGACCACCAAATCCAATTTAGGAAGCAACTGGTACCATGCATTGAGCTGGAAGAAGACAGGAAAAGGACAAAAAGAAAGAGCAAAATGGAATCTCAAATCTCCAGCCTATCCCAAACAAGTCCAGGAGACATGGATGTAGAGGAAAGTGTAAGTCACACACCTAAAATTTCTGAAATCATAGCAATTACAGTAAAAAAATTCCACAAAGGTGTATAGAAAATGAGATTGGAAATAACCTCCCAGGTAAAACAAGAAACGATAAACATAATAAAAGAAATGCTAAGCATATCCAAAGAAGACACAGTTTTTAAAAACATACAGAAGCATTAGAAAAAATGATAGAAATCTTGAGTGAACAATGTAGGAAAAAAACCCTAGACTACATGATACAGATTTAAAGACATATCCAGGAAATCAAAAATTCCATCTAAATCTGGCAAAACCATGTGAAAAAATGTGAAGATAGACTCTCAAACCTTAGATAAGATTGCAGATAGCAATCAGGAAATAAAAGATTGTTTAAAAATAGAAGGTACCAGGAAATAACAAATCAACAGTTGCAAAATGACACAAAGAAAAATGATATTAAATTGATAGATGTAAACAAAGATGGAGTGAACACAAATGAAATAAGAAGACTATTAACACAAGTAATAACAGAGAATTTCCCAAGCATGGGAAAAGAAACTGACATGCAGATAAGTGAAGAATATATAATTCCAGTCAGCCATAACCAAAATAAATCTACACCCAAACATATAATAATCAAGATCCTAGAAATCCAGCATAAGAACAGAATGTTAAAAGCTGTTGAGAAAAGAAATAGGTCACCTATAAAGGAAAGTACATCAGAATCACAGCAGGCTTCTCAACACAAAAAATGTAGTCAAAAAGAGCATGGGGTGAAAAATTTCAAGTAATAAAAGAAAATAACTTCCAATCCAGATCAATGTTACCTGCAAAACTACCTTTCAAAATTGATGAAAAAATGAAATGCTTCCATGAGAAAGAACAACTGAAGAATTTCATGACCAACAAACCAACTTTGTAAAAAGTATTGACAGCTATACTAGACAGACACAAAAATGGCTACAATTTCTTGAGTTTTTTTATTTTGAAGAAAATAAAATCAAATGAAATATAATAGAATACAATCAATCCAAAGAAAATTATGAACATGGTACATGCCTTTAAAACAAAATACAAGGAAATCAATAATGGCTACCATAATGCCTCTTGTTATCTTCAAATAATTGCCCATACCATCAGGCATAATAAAACCAAGCAAAATAGTATACAATAAAACCAATAAAAATAAAACAATGGAAAAAGTACAGGACTTCAAGACAAGATAATAACAAAACTACAACTTGTTATCTTCAAAGTAGTTGCCTATACCATCAGACATGATGCAATCAAACAAAACAGAATAGAATAAAATCAGTCAAAATGAAACAATGAAAGCAATACAAGGCTTCAAAAAAAAGCTAATAGGAAATTTAAAAATGACTACCATAATATATTTTGTTTTATTGAAATAGCTGTCCATGCCATCAAATAAAATAAAATTACACAAACTGAAATAGAATAAAATTAAGCTAAACAGAACAATTAAAACAATATGGGTTTCAAATCATGATAAAATATTAAAATGGCCACTGCCTTCCCTTTTTAGACACTTCCTCCCCTTCAACTTTCACAGCATGTATTGTGCATTATAAGTCCCACTAACTTAGTACTAACTTAGCATATTCACTCATGCGACTGAACCATTTCACCCATGAGCATGATCTCAAGTTGTATCTATTTACCTACAAGAACCTCAAGGTTATCTTTATAGCTGAGTTTTCCATTGTATAAAAGTGCAATAACTTTCTTGTCCACTCTTCACCTGATGGGAAAGCTACTCCCACTTCTTCCTGGTTCCCTGTCACAGAGAGAGCATTCTTCTCTCTCCTGTGACTTTCAGTCTATCAACGCCCTTTTGGGTTAAATAAGTTTCTTGTAGGAAGTGTATTGATTGACCCTGTCTCCTGATCCACTCTGCCTATGTTTCTTTTTATTGGTGAATTGAAGCCACCTATATTAGTGATCATGGTCAATATGCACTGCCTCCCCTCTTCCATGCCATTTTTCTACCATTGACTGCCTACTTTTCTTCTCAATTCCATTGTCAACCCCACTCAGTGAGCCCTCTCTGCCACTGTTCCTGGAATTATGATCTTTTTTAATCTCTCTCTAGAATGCCCTTCAGTATTCTTTGTAGGATTTGGTGGTCATGAATCCCTTCAGTTGTTCTTTGTAATGGAAGTATCTTGTTTCTCTATTAATTTTGAAAGAGTTCTGCAGCATACATTAATCTGGTTTGGAAGTTGTGTTCTTTCAGACTTGAAATTCTTCAATCTCTTTTTGGCTTGATGGTTTGCATTGAGAAGTCTGTCATGATTCTGATGGGTTTTCCTTTATAGGTGATCTGTTTCTTTTCTCTAACAACTTTTAATATTCTGTTCTTACATTGAATTTCTGGGATCTTGATTATTATATGTGTGGGTGTAGCATTTATTTTGGTTATGGCTATCTGAGGCCACTTATCTGAATATCATTTCCTTTTCCTATGTTTGGGAAGTTTTCTGAAATTATTTCTGTAAATAGACTTTAATGTCATTTGTGTTGACCCCTGCTTTTTCACTGACATTTATTATTCTTCAGTTATGTTTCTTTTGGTTGTCTTGCAGGTGTTGAATTGTTACTTCTTGGTTCCTTATTATTTTTAGGGATCTTTCCTTTCATGATCACAAGGTAAAAACCTGTCTTCAAGGTTTGAAAATCTATCTTTAGTTTCTTTCAAGTAGTTTTGCCAGCTTTCAATGGAGTTTTTAATTTCATGTATATCTATTTCAATCTTTTTCATGTATTCTAAGTCTTTTTTATATTCATTCAAGGTTTCTCTCATGTCCTTATGCTCCACTCTTCCATCTATGTCTTCTTTAGAGGTGCTTAGCAATTTTTTTATGTTTTTCATTTCTTCTTTTACCTGAGATAGTATTTATTCTCTAATTTTTTATAGCCTCATGAAGTTGTTTCTTTACTTCAGTTGCCATTACTTCAGAAACTTGAGGTGTGTTATTCCTGATCTCTTGTGTGCTTACATCTCCTGGACCAGCTCTGCTTGGGTTGGAAGGCAGAGACTGTCTTTTACTTCTTCATCTTGACATATTCCTGGATTCTTCTGGATAAGTGTCTAGTGGGGTCCAAGATACTTCCCATATTCGCTACAATTTTTCTGAAGTGAGACTCTTTGGTTCTTCCTGCAAGTGCTGGCTACAAATATCTGATAGTGACCATTAAGTGTGCTGGTGCATGGCTGTCTACTGCTTTTCTCAGCCTGCTTTGACTCAACAGTGGCTGTTGGAGTGCACACAGGGGCAGGGCTGGCCATTGCCTCATATTTAGTTTTCTGTGGTGATCTACCATGATTGGTTGCCAGAGTAAGCATGGAGGTGGGGTTTCCTGATGCCTCTATAATGAGCTGGTTAACAGCAGGGAGCCCCCACTATGGCTGTTAGAGTATACATGGGGGCAGGGCTGGCTGCAGACTCCAGGCTGAGCTGATTACCAGTGGGAAAATTTGGCAATGGTGATTAGAATACACACAGCAGTGAGGCTCAGTCCAAGAAATTTCCACCAGTCTTCTCCCTTCTAGGAGCTACTGGAGGCAGCCAGCTTCTGTTCTGGATCTGAGCTTATTCTTCCTGACTGAAAAGTGGCTCCCACAAGATGACTGAGCCCTCTGCACTCACTGCCAGCCAATGCATTCCTGTGCATCCACTGCTCCCCTCTACCACCACATCTCTTTGCAGAGGCTTTCAGGCTTGACAGCTGCCACCATTACTGTGACCATGCATCCCCAGGTTCCAACGGCTCTTCTTGAAAAGTGAGTCTGGCTCCAAGAGGAGGCACTGAAAGCTTATGCCTTCTTCTTTGCTTAAGGTTTTCCTTTTTACTCTCTCCATGGGCTTCAGTTCTCACTTTAGGTTCTTCCTGTGTCCAGGGGACCCACTTCTTTCCTTCTAGTCTTCTCTCAAGATGCTATATTCCAACATCTGGACTGTTTCTCTCAGAGAGACTGTTGACTCTGCTGCTTGCTGTTCTGCATCTTACCAGAAGTCTCAAAAATGGCTACAATTTCAATAATACCAATAGAAAGAAATCACAAAGCAGGGAAAACAATTAAACAGAGTGGAAAAGTAAAGAACCAAGAGCAAAATGATAATGTGACAGAAATAAACCAGTATTAACAGTTATAAAAATTAATGTAAATGGACTCAATTAACCAATTAAAAGAAACAGACAGGCAGAATGGATCAAAAAATAAAATTCAACAACATACTGCATACAAGAAGCCCATCTAACTCAAAAGTAAATTGATAGACTGAAAGTCATAGGATGGAAAGCAATACTTCATGTAACAGGAATCCAGAGAAAAACAGAGGCAGCTAATCTGTTTGTACACAATGTGAATTTCAAAACAAAAATGATCAAAAGAGATAAAGAAGGTCACTACATACTGGTTAGTGGAAAACTTCAAGAGGACTAGCTAATAATCTTAAATATATATGCACAAAATAAGGGATCATCCAGCTATATAAGACAAATATTAATAGACATAAAAAATCAAATAAGCAATAACTGAATTATAATCAGAGAACATAAGACCCCATTGTCACAAAGAGACATAGTAAATGGAAATAAATTGGCCAAAATATAACAGAGAAGAACCAAACTTCTGAACAAATGGACTTAGTAGATGTGTACAAGGTATTGAACCCAACAATATCAGAATACAGATTCTTCTCAGATGCACATGAGACATTCTCTAAAATAAAACATATCTTAGCCCATAGAGCATGCTTAAATAAATACAAAATAATCAAAATATTCCCATGCATATTATCTGACCATAGTGCCATGAAATTGTAATTTAATAACAAAAAATCATAAAACTCCATAAACACATGTAAATTAAATAATATCCATCTAAAACACCGATGACTCACAGAGGAACTTAAATAAGAATTAAAAAGTATCTACAGGAAAACAAAAATGCAAATATAATTTACCAGAAAGTATGGGATGCAACAACAGCAATCCTAAAAGAGAAATTTATTGCAGTGAACACTCACAAATAAAACTGAAAAATCTGTAGTCAACTTTATCAAAAAAGGAAAGAAAAAACTCAAATTCATGCAATAGGGAATGAATAAAAATGGTGAAATCATCACAGATCCTGTGGAAATGCAGAAGACCATGAAACTTTCTTCAAAAATATCTGCTTTCATAGTTTCAATAATACAGAAGAAATGGACAGATTCCTAGAAATATATGAATTATATAAGTGGAATCAAGAAAACTTTAAGCCTTTGAACTGCCTGATTTCAGGTAATGAGACTGAAAATGTAATTAGAAAGTTACCAACAAAGAAAAGTATATGTCCTGATGGATTTACAGTGGAATTCTATGAGAAATTTACAGAACAATTAATGCAAATATGCCTCAAATTCGTCAAGGAAATTGAAAAGGAACCAATTATCCCTAACTCATTTCTTGAAGCAAGTATTACCCTAATGTCAAAAATCAGAGAAAGTCCAAACAAAAAAAGAGAACTATAGGCTGATCTCCCTATTGAAATTAGATACAAAAAATCCTGAATAAAATACTGGAAAACAGAATGCAGAAAATAAACCAGAAGAGTATATACCATGACTAATTGGAATTCATCCCAGGAATAAAGGGATGGTTCAGTGTATTCAAATCAATGAATGTAATACCCCATATCAATAGAAGCAAAGACAAGAATCACATGATCATCTCAATAGATCCAGAAAAAGGTTTCATAAAGTCCAATACTCACTCATTATAAAAAAAAACTCCACAGAAAATAGAAATAGATGGTCTTCACCTCAATCTGATAAATTCCATATACTATAAACCAACAATCAATATCTTATTAAATGGACCAAAAAATGAAAGCTTTCAACATATAATCAGGAACAAGACAAAGATATCATTATCATCTCTGCTATTCAATATTGTTCTGGAAACATTCACCAGAGTAAATATACAAGGAAGAGAAATAAAAGGAGTAAGCATAGGAAAAGAAGAAGTTAAAATATCATTATTTGTAGATGACAGGATACTTCATATAGAATACCACCAAAACCCTGTTGAAAGACTTCTAGATGTAATAACCAAATTCAGTAATGTATCTGGATGCAAAGTAAACATTCAAATATCAATAGCATCCCTGTACACAACAAACAAACTCACTAAGAGAGAAATAAGAGAAACCGCACCCTTCAAAATAGCACCCAAAAAATGAAATACTTGGGAATCAACCTAAAAATGAAGTAAACAATCTGTACATTAAAAATTACAGTACTCTGAAAAAAGAAATCAAAGAAAATTTCAAAAAATGGAAAAATATCACTTGTTCATGGATAGGAAGAACAAATATTGTCAAAATGGCCATACTCCCCAAAACTAAAACTAGACCCATGTCTATCACCATGCACTAAAATAAAGTCAAAATGGATCAAAAATCTAAATATTAAAGCAGAAACACTAAATCTACTGGAAAAGAAGGTAGGTAAAATTCTTGAAAACATAGAGACAGGCAGAGAGTTCATGAACAGAATCAAAACTGCATGGGAAATACTTCACAGAATCAACAACTGGGATCTCATGTTATTAAAAAGATTTTTCATGTCAAAAGAAATCTCCATCAGAGTGAAAAGAAACTCCAAAAATTGGAAAAATATCTTAGCCAACTGTTCCTCAGACAAAGGACTCCTATCTAGAACATAATAAGAATTTTTAAAAAATCAGGCCCCCAAAATTCAAAGACCTAATCCAAAACTGGGAGTCTGAGATGAATGCACACTTCTCAAATGAAAAAAAGTGTAAATTACAAATAAATATATGAAAAAAATGTTCAATGTCATTGGTCATTTGAGAAATGCAAATTAAAACAACACTAATTCCTCCTCACTCCGGAAAGAATGGCTATCATCAAGATATCAGCCAATAGCAAATGCTGGAGTGGCTGGATGGGAAAAAAGGAAAATTCTCCTTTGCTGAAGGGAGTGTAGACTGGTACAACCACTGTGGAAATCATTGTAGAGATTCCTCAGAGAACTATGATTAGTGGTTCCATTCAACCCAGCTATTCCCTTTCTGGGTATTTTCCCAGAAGAATAGAAAACATTAAACCACAGTGATATATAACCCATGTTTATAGCTGCACAATTTGTAATAGCTAGGTCATGGAAACAACCCAAATGCCCATCAACTCAGGAATGGATAAAATGACGTGGTATTTTTATGCAGTGGAATACTACTGAGACATAAAGAGTGATAAAGTTGAGACTTTTATATGTAAATGGATGCACCTAGAATCCATACTCATAATTGAAATAAATCAGAATTGCATGTGTAAACATCATATTGTCTTACAAGTGTAGGACACTGAAAGAGTAAATAAGATCCAAAAGTTACAATAGATACAGTAAAAAGGAAAGAAACTGCTCAAATGGTAATTATATTATTTGATCCATGTTGCATGCCTGTATCTGGGAACTTGAGCAACTATTTTGAAGATAACAATATGTAATATAACAACCACTGTTAAATTCCTATCATTTTGTTTTGAAATCCTATGTGTCTACTATCTGTTGTTGTTACTTTCATTCTGCTTTTGTTGTATTTACATGGTTTATTTGCCTCTTGAGTTTTGGATTTTTATCTTTAAAATAAAAAAAAGAAGTTCAAGATGAAGAAAGTACATGAGTTAAAAGAATAAATGAACTAAAAGCTCTCAATAATTTTACTCAGAATTCTTATGGTGAATTTTGGGGAAATAGAGAAAAAGTAGGAGGAGCTAACCAAAACAGTTCAAAATTTCAGTAAAGATATGTGATCCTTGAAAATATATCAGCAAGGAGAAGACAAGATGGCCTATCAGTGAGCAACAGAATAAAAAGCCTCCCATGAGAAACAATTCCTATGCCAGAATAAAACACCCTGGAGAGACCCAGACAGAGGGAGATGGATCCTCTTTACACAAGAAGAAATTAAAACTTAAAAAAAACTCATCAAATATTTCGGGACTACAACTGAAACAGCTAAAAACTATGGAACACAGCGTTTTCATTTGCACCAGTTTGAATCCACGCCGGCAGGCAGAGCCGCCCAAACTGGTTCCCACCGCCACTCACAGGAAGATCGTCGGCACTGAGGTTGGGGGTTGGTGGGCCCAGCAGAGGGTGGAGAGGGGAGCCGGTGGAGGAACCTTCATTGATCCATGGTCATGCTGGGGGACACCCCCCATGTGAGGGGCACGACTGGGTAGGCAACGTGTTGGAGTCGGGCAGGAGAAGCCTGGGCAGGCATAGGCAGCTACTTACACCTCAGTGACAAAAGCATGCAGGAGAGGGCAGAGGTCCCTTGCCAGCGTGATTCAGAGGAAACGTGGCCAACAGGAAAAGGGGCTGGGACCTGCACCGTAACCTGTGTGGAGGAAGCCAGGGCCATGACAGGAGAGAGAAGATGGGGGGGCCCCAGCTGAGAACCCTGAGAGCACTGATCCAGGAGAAGGAAAAACAAGGGAGACTGAGGGCGGCAAACACACATCAGGCATAGCTTCAATGCACATTAAGAGATAACTTCGGAAACTTGTAGATGAGCTCAAAACTGAAATATTAAATCAGGCAAAGCAGGATATGAGTAGAGTAATAAAAGAAATGCTCTCAGGAAGCATCTCTCAGGATGATACAGATGAAAGAAGGGAGGAACACAAAAAAAGGAGAGAAACATTCAATAAAGAATATAAAAAATATAGAATACATGAAGCAGATTCAAAGAGACTACCAGGAAATTAAAAACTCCATTGAAAGCTGGCAAAACTCCTTAAAAGAAACTAAGGATAGACTATCAAAACTTGAAGACAAGTTTGCAATGTGTGACCATGAAAGGAAAGATCTCTTAAAAATAACACGGAAACAGGCAGTAACAATACAAAGGCTAGAAGATGACAAGAGAATCTACAATTGAAGAATAAGAAACGTGAACAAAAAGGCAGGAATACATACAGGCGAATTACAAAGGCTATTCACGGAAATAATTAAGGAAAACTTCCCAAGCATGGGAAAAGAAAATGACATTCAGTTGTGTGAGGCATACAGAAGTCAAGCCACCTACAACCAAAACAGATCTACACCCAGACATATGATAATCAAGATACCAGAAATTCAATATAAAAACAGAATATTAAAAGCCATCAGAGAAAAGAAACAGATTACCTATAAAGGTAAGCCCATCAGAATCATGGCTGACTTCTCGACTCAGACCATCAGATCAAGAAAAGCTTGGAGTGAAGTCTTCCAAGTCCTGAAGGAAAGTGGCCTCCAGCCCAGATTGATATACCCTGCAAAATTGTCACTAGAAATTAATGGAGAAACAAGCTGCTTCCATGGCAAAGAGGAACTGGGTGAGTTTGTGACTACCTATCCAACCCTGCAGAAAATGCTGAAGGACATTCTAGAGAGAGAGAGAGAAAAAATACCAGGATTTTAGGAACAGTGGCAGAAAGGCCTCAATGAGTGGGGCAGGCAGTAAAACAAAGGAAAAAACTAAACAAAGGCAAAAATGTAGCATAGCAGAAATGAGGAAGAGAAGGATAACTAGAAACTCTAACATAGATGGCCTTGATATGCTATATTGTTAATAGTGCACCAGGATTTAAAACCCACATTACTCACACTACTCTGCTTAGATGTATTATATTCTGTTCCAGTCATTCTACCTGTACTAGATTTGAGGGCACAGGCAGTAATCCTGAAAATAACAGGATATAGTATGGTAATCATCCTTAATTTCCTATTAACTTAATCTAAAACTCTGTAAAACCTACACAGTTTTACCATGATTGATTGTAATTGAATCTGGTTTGTTGGATTGCTGTTTTGTATTGATAGATTTTATTCAAAGCTGTTATGATTGATAGTATGAAGTCTGAGAGTATAGGCAACTGCACTTAAGATGACAAGATCCACTAGAATATCCACACTTGTTTGATTATTACCTGTGTTTGAAGTTTTATACTGTCTACAATGTTTTATTTTACTAATGTTGTTATTTACTGCTATACTCAATTATACTGCTATATTCAATTATGTCTGATGATATAGACATTCTATTGAAGATAATAAGAAACAGCACAGTAATCATTGTAGATCACCTTGTACTGTGGTTTTATATGACTTTTTGGTTTCATCTTTTAATAGGAATTTGTTTTTCTTTATCTTACTGTTTTGTTTTTCCCTCTAATACAGAAAGGATAGAGATATATGTAGAGATTCATGCATGCATATCTGTTCACACTCTCATTGTTTGACTATCTACTTTGCTGTAATTTTGTAACAAACAACTATTTCTAAAAGGATAATATGTATTTTATTAACTAGTGATTTCTTATTGTTTATCTTTTTTTGGAATTCTGTATTATCTCTACCCTCTACATGCTTTTGTTTCTATTTAATAAAATCTTTAAAGTTTCAAAAAAAAAGAAAATATATCAGCAAGAAATACTGGAAATTTTTTAAAAAGTATGGAATAAGTTCATTGAAGAAATGAGCAATCTTAAGACAGAGTGTCTGATATTGTGGAAAATGATGAATTATGTCAAAAAACTCAAATAAGGCAAAAATAAGAGAAAAAGAAGATATTATGCAGCTTATACATGAAGAGACAACCAATTTAGAGTCTTAAAAAATCTGGAGCACAGCAAAAATGGATTCACAAACATACTTACAGAGAGCAGAGTATATATTGCAAACATGAGAGTTTTTAACATGAGTGATCAGTGTTTATGCAACACCAAACCATTATGCTGAAAAAAAAGCTTACCAAGGCCATGTTCATCAAACGTCATCCTTATTATATTATCATATATCCATCAAAAATAGAATTTAAAAAGAAGCCAGAGAAAAACTAATAATGGCATATAAAAGTTGACTAATAGAATCAGACTTCTCAACATAAAAGTTGAAGGTTTGAGGAGCGTGGACTGAAGTATTTCACATTCTAAAAGCAAAAAATTTTCCAACACAGATTAACCCATCCACCAAAGTTAGCCTTCCAAATAGATGGAGAAATAAAGTATTCTCATGAAAAAGACCAACTCAAAAGATACCTAAGTACTTCACCAGCTCTAGAGAATATACTTAAAATATTCCCAACAGAAATAATGAAATGAACACATGTGTAAGGAAAATAGTGAATTCAATGGATAAACAGCAGCAAAAGATGCCAGGAAAAGAAAAAAAAAGGATTCACTAACAGATAAAGAAGGCAATGATAGCTAGTAATCACCAATTCCCACTAATATCTTTCAAAGTGCTATCCCATTACCTCAACTCTCCAATTAGAAGACACAGATTGGCAGACTGGATAAATCTAACATTCTGAATCTCACATTCAAGAAACTCCTCTAATCCAAAATGATATTAACTGACTAAAAATTAAAGGATGGTATTCCACATTTCATGCATCAACACCCTAAAAACAAGCAGGAGCAGCAATTCTAATAGCACATATGGTAAAATTCAAGCTAAATCTGATTAGAAGAGACAAAGGAAGCCATTACATACTAGTTAAGGGAACAATCCAATGAAAATAAAAGTAATAAATATATATGCACTGAATAATGAAACATGTATTTTTATAAAACAAAAACTGCTGAAACTACAAGATCACATACACATTAGCACAATCATAATATGGAATTTTAACACTTCACCTTAGCAAAGTGATAGATCAAGTAAACAAACAAAGAAACAAACAAAAACCCAGTACATTCAGAGTTGATCCACACCCTAGAACATATCTATTTAATGGATATATACACCATATTGCACATCTCTAAAACAGAGTATGGATATTTTTCATCAGCACAAATAACATTTTCCAAAATAGATCACATACTACCCCACAAAGCATGCTTAAGTTATAAATGATTATAAACAACCTCATGCGTACTGCAAAGCCACTGTGCAATGAAAATACAAATCAGTAACAGGAGAAATTTCAGGAAAGGCAAAAGCTGCTGGAAAATTAACAATATAAATCTAAAAAATACCAGGCATCACAGAAGAAATCAAAGAATTTGAAAAATTTCTGGAAGTTAAAGACAATTAGGTTATGCATTGTTGATGCCTCTGGGACACTGGGAAAGTAGTTATAAGAGAAAACTTCACTGAAACTAGTACTCACATTAGGAAACCAGAGAAAGCCCAAATAGACAACCTCATGAAAAATCTTAAGACATTTGAAAAACAGCAACAAAGCAGCCCAAAAGTGAAATTAATGAGGGAAATTATAAAGATGTGAGAAGAAATCAATGAAATCAAGGCTAAAAATATAGTAAAAACAAATCAATGAATCAGAGCTCATTCTTTAATTGAATAAATAAAATATATAAGCCCCTAGCCATACTCACCAAGAGAAAGAAAGAAAATATTTCATCAATGTAATTAGAAATGAAAAATTCAAAATCACAATCGATGCTGAGGAAATCCAGAAGATAGTAACTACTTCAAAAATTATATTCCAACAAATTAACTAATTTTGAAAAAAATACAGATTTCTAGAAACAAAACTACCAAAACTATCACAATTTGACATAAATATGCTTAACAACCCATTAATAAGCAATAAAGGTTCAGAAATAAATAATTTTCAAACTATAAAAAGCCTATAACCTGATGGATTCACTACTGAATCCTGTAAAACCTTTAGGGATCCTACATGACCAATGCACCTCAGGATCTTCAAAGAACTTGAAATGAACGGAATGCTCTAAATTCATTTATATAAGGCAGTATCAGTCTGATTCCAAAATCAGATAAAAGTCAGCTAAAAAAAACAACTGTATGCCAATCACTTTAATAAATTTAGATGCAAAAATCCTCAAAAAGATATTAGCAAAAAGGATGTAGTACATTATCAGAAGGATGGTGTATCATAATCAAGTAGGTTTCATCCCAGAGATGCAAGTGTAACATCTGGGGAGAAGAGTACACCATATTGTTCCTTGGGTTCTTACACTCAGCATCTGTAAAAGAACTAAAAAATCAGATTTTAAAAATAAAAAAGACAATTTATTTGAAGGTGAGTGAAAGAGGAAAGAGAGGTAGACATGACAGACAGCTACTTTGGATGATTAGAGAATACTTGAAAGTGAAATACTAGAGCCAGACAAGTGGCACACCATTGTAATCCCAACACCTGGGAGGCTAAAGGAGGAGAATCACCGTGAATTCCAGCCCAGCCTGGACTACAAAGTTAGTTCAAAGCCAATCTGGACTTCACAGTGAAACCGTGTTTCAAAAAGGTAAAAAAAAAATCTATCAATAAATAAAAGTTTTTAAAAAGTGAAAAACACTGCAGCACCTTTTACTGCAATCCTTATGTCGTGTAGACTCCTGGATCTACTTGATGCTCTGGCTTGTCTTTCATCTTATAAAAAGCCTTATAAAAAAGTAGCTTAGGTTTAAGGATCAAGTAAAGGGGAGATATGCAATCTGTACATTAATTGTGCTACCCAGGATGTTCCTGATCCTGAGATTCTTCCTCGTTCTTTACCTTTATCTTTCTAATTGCTTTAGTCTAGTCTGCTGAAGTTTAAGCCACCTCTAGTACACTACCTCTTGCCCCCCTTAGTGAATATCTCCATCAACTTTTAATAAAGCTGAATGAGGCCTTCATTCTGTCTTTCCCCTACTTACAGAGCCTCTGTACTTCATAAGGATGATTCAGCATATGTAAGTCAATAAATGTAATAAATCACATAAACAAAAGCAAGGTAGAAAACCATATGATCATATTAATAGATCATCTCAATAGATACAGAACATTAGCCTTTCATCATAAAAACTCCTAGGAAAATAGATATGAAGGACCTTACCTGGATATGATAAAAGGTATATATGACAAACCAATAGTCATCATCATACTAAATGGGGGAAATATAAAAGCATTCTGCTTAAAATCAGGAACAAAATCACCTTTTCTATTCAACATAGTACTTGAAACATTAGCCTGGGACCACTCATTGAGGACTCCTCCTGTCTCTCAGGAACTATTCCTATTTCTAGTCCCCATTTTTATTCCCCAATAAATTTCCCTGCTTTTAATTTTGGTTGTTCCTTACAATTCATTCTTTAACTTCACAAAGCATGAACTTAGCATTTCTGACATCTAACAGGTTGGGTGGTATATTTTTTCTCATATATTTTTTTGGAGGTCCCACCAAGATAATTGGAAGGAGGTAAAAATCTGCTTTTGTTTCATATGGATTCTGGATTATAACTCATTTAGGTAATCAGAAACTGCCATTTTTGTTTCCCAGCTGCTTATACTTTGTCTCTTAAGCTTTCTATTGTATGCCTTTTTTGTCAAATGATAGTAAATTTAAGTCTAGAACATGGGAGGAGTGTGATGTTTCTTTAAAGGGACATTTTATTTTTGCAGGGAGAATGCTGTATTCTTGTTTTGTGTATGGACTTACTAGTTGCTGAATTTATTGGTGTTCTTTGCTTGACAAGGCTGACCTTGGCTATTATGGTTATTGTCTAATCTCACCCAGTCTTGCTAGGGAAAAGTAGTGTTAGGGTGTCCACTGCTGGACTTCAATACTAACCAAAATGTGAATTGGTAAAATGGGCTTTTCATGAAATCTAGTTTATGAAACATAAATACCTGATTAATTCAGGAATCCCTCAGCCAGTTATTTGTGACAGTGTGCCTGGGGACCTTAAACCTGGGAAAACAGGATTCACTGAGACAGTCTGGCCTGATCCCTCTTCCACGCTCATGGAATGGAATGTTAAGCCCATTCTGCCTCAGTTTCATTCCTGATCTGACTTTGCACTAATGAACAGGTAATCTTGGCTCTTGAAAACTCCCATTCTCACCTTTCCAGGCTGGGAGTGATGACTCATGAGTAAACTGTGTCAGCATGAGCTTGAGAAAAGACTTTAGTTTTTCTGAAATTATTTCTGGTATTTTTCTGATATTTTGTACTTTTTGTTTGGAGGCATATTTTTTTTCTAAAGGTTGGAGAGACTGACTCTAAAAAATTTTAGTCTCAGTCTTACTCAGCCTTTCCCTTCTAAGAACTAAGAACTTTCAAGGTGAACCCATAGAAAATGAGCATATGTTAATATTGAAGATTTTTTACATGATATAATAACCTTTATTTTTGGTATAATAAAACATTTTCTACTCTTTCAGCAAGTTCAAGTATATAGTATATTGTTGCTAACTATATTCACATGCTATATGTAATGTCTCAAGAACTTCAATCACCTTTTAAGTGAAAGTTCATGCCCTTTGACAAATGTCTCATTTCCCCTAACCACCAGCCTTTAGTAACAGCAACTGTAGTTTTTCCTTCTGTGAGTTTTACTTTTTGATGACATATTTAACAATGATCATGCAGTGCTTGTCTTTTTAGATCTGCTTGTTCCACATAGCATAATGACCTCCAAATTCACTCTTATTTTCCTAATGGTAAAATTTCTTTTTTATTTTTATTTTAAAAAATTTTAATTTTAAAGGAAATAAAACAGAGCAATAAAGTGAATCAAAACAGTGATAAGACAGTAGGAAATCTATGATAGTTACTATATTGCATATTTTTGTACTCTAAATAGTTGCTCAGTTTTAGGTTTGCAAAGTCAATCAAACAATTTGGTTCTTCCAATCAGCTGGTTGTGCATGAAGGTGAGGGGGAGAAGGGGGATGTTCTTCTCTCCAAGCCTGCACACTAGCCAGCTCACAGGTGGTGATTTAGCTTCCTTCCTTGTTCTCCCCAGTATGTGCTCTAGCTGGCTCATAGGTAGGGACTTAGCTTCCTTCCTTGTTCTCTTGGATACACATTCTGATTGGCTCACAGGTGGGGGCTTAGCATCCCTCCTTGTTCTCCATGAGTTAATAAACTTGACCAGGAACATATGCACTGTCAGATGAGACATCGAAATTTTTCCCTTCTGGGAGAAAGACATGAAGGTGATGTCCTTACCTAGTGTTATGGACAGAATTTCCTGCCTACCACATATGGTAAATTGAAACCTGAGATCCAGGGGAAAGAAATAACCTTTGGGTAACACCAGAAGTAGCTATTTCCTAAGCATTATAGTTAAGGGACCCAAATACATTGAGTTCAGGAGAGAATTTCTAAACTATGCTTTTATCTTACTCCCTCATACTCTCAGAAAACTTCAAACTTCTGGTTTTCTCTCCTCTCCTAAGCCTGCTTCTCATCATTTATATGTGTATGTGAGGAGGTTACTTTTGCTAATGTGTACGTTGTGGTGCTAGACAAGGAATATAGGTTTTAACCTGCAAGTTTTGTAAGTATGTTACAGATTCAGAGTGACAAAAATCTATAGAATGGATTTTGAGTAAAATCTAGCCTTGTTTTGCTGCTAAAGAAGATTGGTTTGGCTAGATAACTCAAATACCTCAGTGATTTCTTTGCCTTAGGTCTCAAGGCAGCATTTTTCCAAGCCACTGTTTGGCTCTATATATCTCCAAGGGTGGCCTTTTTTGAAGTTGGTGGAATGCTCGAACCACTACTAATGTGCCTTTTTCACCCCTCACTATCTTTTAAATAATTGGAAAGCAGTTGTACAGATCTCTTGATCATTGGTTTAATTTTGCTAACAATACTTCCTTCTTTAAACATGGCTGTTACAGCTGGAATCAGTTGTAGTTTTTATTTTGGAAAAACACACTGGAGTTAGGAATTTGAGTTTCTGGGAAATGTAAGGATCATGTGTCAGTAAAGTTGAATAGTCTGGCCCAACCTATCTTCTCATCACTCTCAAGATAGCAGTCACATGTTTTGGAGCATGTCATATTGGGCCAACCTTGAGGGCACATTAAAACAATTAGAAGTGAAAAGGAATGCCTATTTTCCCTTGTTTATGGCAAAATCATTGTAAAATTCTCTTACTCCTTTGGCATGTATTCTTAAGCACTGGAATAGTTTGTCCCTCGTCTTTTGAGAAAGAGCAGTTTAATATTCTTCTGCACCTATGCATGTTCTGCCTACTCCCTAGAGCCAAAGTAGAATGCAGAGGGAAGCACTGATTATGATAATATCTTGCAACTAGAGTTTTAAAGTTTTAAAAGTGCTTGAAATTGTCAGAATTACCTTATGTTCAGAATTTCTTTCAATTAAGTGTCATTCCTTATCTTTTTTGACAAGACAGTCCCATGACTTTGCCTCCTTTAAATTTTTGATAATCACAGTCCCACAAGACAGATAATACACTGTTCACTAATGATTTTCTTTTTGTTAGAGAAACAGATGACTTTTTAAGAATTTTATTTAAAGAGGAAAAAAGCAAAACAGAAAAAGGGTAGAAACAATACAGAATTTCAGAAAAAAAAACAAACAGAAATCACTAGTTGATAAATTACATATTGTCTTCTTAGACATAGCTGTTCAAGTTACAAAATTAAAGCATATAGAATGGACATTCAGAGAGTCTGCAAAGAAGTTCAATGATCCAATAACAACTTAGCAACATGGTTATCAATCCTACACACTTAAATATAAATGCAGTTATATCCTTTAGAGCAATTTCTATTCCTCCTTTTACTTTTTTTTATTTAAAGAGAAAAAAGGAAAAAGATAGAAAATTACAGAATTTCAAGAAGATAATTAGTAAGAAATCACTAGTTGATACATTACATATAGTTCTTTTAGAAATAGTTATGCAAGTTACAGGATTAAAGCACACAAAGTGGCCACTAATGCAGTGAGAGTCCAAACAAATCTGTTCAACAATCACACAAGAACCTAGAAATATGGTCATCATTCCCACACATCTAAGCATACATGCAGCTATATCTTTTATAACACTTCCTATTTCCTCTTTTTTTTACAATAGCAACTATACATTTTTAAAATTTTATTTAAAGAGAAGAAAAACAAAACAAAACAGAAAAAAGGTAGCAACAATACAGAATTCTAGAAGAAAGGAAAAAAAAGGAGAATGAGAAAAAGCTTCACTAAGAAATCAGTAATTTATAAATTATGTATTGTCATCCTGGATGTAGTTGTTCAAGTTACAAAGTTAAAGCGTACATAGTAAATATTCAAACAGTCAGACTACAAACAGTTTTGCTCAAAGATCCAACAAAGTTTCAGTAATATGGTCATCTATTTTACACACTCAAACATACATGTGGTTATATCCCTTAGAGCACTTTCTTTTCCTCTTTTTTTTTACAATAGCAATTACACAGTTTGGTTTTATTACTCTTGTAGTACTTATTTACTTTTTACACTAGAGACACAATATGATATTTATAAATATGACTCTTATTTATTTCACTAATGAGGATAGGCTCAAGTTGTCTCCATTTGCCTATGAAGGCCTCAATGTCATCCTTTTTTATAGCTGAGTAATATTCCCTTGTATAAAAATGCCACATCTTTTTCATCCACTCTGCAGTTGATGGGCATCTTGGTTGTTTCCAGGATTTAGCTATCACAAATTGTGCAGCTATGAACATGGGTGCACATATACCACTGTGATATAAACTTTTCAGTTCTTTGAGGAAAATACCCAGGAGGGGGATAGCTGGATTGAATGGGGATTCCAATCCTAGTCTTCTGAGAATTCTCCATATGGATTTCCACAATGGTTGCACCAGTCTACATTCCCAACAACAGTGAAGCAGTGTTCCTTTTCCCCTGCAGCCTCGCCAACATTTGTTATCAGTTGATTTCGTGATGGCAGCTATTCTTTCCATAGTAAGATGGAATCTCAATGCTGTTTTAATTTGCATTTCTCGAATGACCAGTGGTGGTGAACATTTCTTCATGTCTTTATTTGCCATCTGTATATCTTTCTCTGAGAACTGTGTTCATCTCAGATGCCCATTTTTGGAGAGGGTCTTTGAATTTTGGGGGCTTGCTGTTTTTCAATTCTTTATATATTCTGGACACAAGTCCTTTATCTGAGGGGTTGCTGGTTAAAATTTTTTCCCACTCTGTTGGTTTTCTTTCCACTCTGTTGGTGATTCCCTTTGAAGTGCAGAAACTTTTCAATAATGTGAGATCCCATGTGTTGATTCTTTGAAGTGTTTCCCGTGCAGTTTGTGTTTTATTCATGAATTCTCTGCCTACCCCTATGTCTCCAAGACTTCTACCTATCTTTTCTTCCAGTAGATTTAGTGGAGAAACAGATGTCTTTTTAAAAGATGTGACTTCAATGGCTAAATTCCAAAACACTATTCAACAGCTAACAGCAACAGCTAGATGGGATAGCCATAGCCCCAGAACCCATAGAGTGGACTCTTTTCATGATTTCTTTCCAGAACATCTTGTCAGATCTGATAGCATTTTCAGAGATATGCTAATTGAGTTTCTGAAAGAGGAAAGCCTGTAGTTAAGTATGGTACAAGTGTTAAAAGATCATGAGAAGATGTCTATGGTGCATGGTAAGAGTGACTAACATTGCTCTGGCCACTTCTTTACACCCCCAGTTCACTGCTGCTGGTGCTAGATGCGATCAAGTCTAGGGGATGCCTTTGATTGGGTACATAACAAGAGGGATAGTCAGGGATGCATTCTTTCCCCTTATTTCAGTTCAAAACAGGACAAAACTGCCATAAGAAGACATCTACAGCAGGGCAGATAAGAGGCTTGGCATGCTTTCTTCCATCAATTTAGAATATACACTTAGTTTCAAAGACTGCCAATCTCTTTGTACACCCAAATCTGGCCTCTATCCTCCTCCCCAAAGTAGTTAAAATTATGTTTAGTGGTATGCCCCTTTAGAAAAACAGTTACAGATGGCTATCAAAGCAGCGGTTTTGGCTATCAGCTGCGGCTATTAAGCATTTGGCTTTCAAAGCAACATCGAGAAGCCTGTGTAGCTGCATATACCAAACAGAAAAAAAAACATTAACCTAGGTCCTATCTTTATAACTACTTTGCTTTCACAAAGTTTTTATTCTTCTGATTCTTACTACAAAAACTTTCTATTAATTAACCTATAAAAATGTCTGACTGGTCTATTTATAGTTACAAACCCAAAGTCTATAAAAGTGTTATTGTGATTCAGCTTGGTTAAATATATCTCAGTACACTCTGGCCAATTACCAATTTTCTTATGTCTGCCGGTCTGTTCAATTTGTGACTGGCTGCAACATCTACAGCTATTTTGTTTGAGATCAACAAATATTTCTTCTTTTGGCTTTTTTGATTTTTAAAATGTGTCTACAAACTAAGTCAGCTTGTAGACAAGTGTTATTACAATTAAAATTATGCTCCCATTGAGTTTTCTAGCTGATTAAAATGATATCAAGACATTTTACAAAAGCAATTTTTAATGCTGTTTGCATACAATAACTTGGGTGTCTTTCATTTGTCAATAATAATATGTTGTTATAATCTGGTTCTCACACATCATCAAAGTTTTTTAAAGATAATTACATGTGGATTCTTTAGGCTTAGCTACATTGCTGCATAAGACTTCTTGTGGTCCAAGGGGAAATGTGCAAGGGTTGAGAAGAAGTGGAAATAAGTAGTAGAAAAACATGTCAAATATAGAAACCTAATAATTTCAACATTATATGCCATTACATTAGCTCAGTTTAATAATATCAGCAAGAATAAAAAATGGGAGAGGAGAATTATGGAGGGAGAGACAGAAAGGCAAGGGGATTAAAAGAGAAACAAGCTTTGAAATGTATATATAACCACTGTTTAAGATGATTGGAAACTGCATGACATGCAAATGTGTACTAATAAATTTTAAAAATTAAGAGTATTAAAATAAAATTTATAAATAGGAACTTCTGGTAAGAAAAGTAATATAAATTATAGTATCTCATTACTTAAGTATTCATTAAAATTTGTTTTGCTGGTTTAAAAAAATCTGTTCATGGGGGTACTTATCCTCTTAGACTACTATTATCTTTACTAATTTTTGTCTCTCTGCTTTAGTCATTAAACAAGGGATATAAAGAGTTATAATCATTGCTTTGCAGGGCTGGAAACATAAATCAGATTCACCCAGTTAAAAACAAAATTGCCTTTGTCTCTGTGAGATACATACACAAGTCAACAATCTATCTTGTCATAAATAGGTACTTATATCAAGCACTACAGTAACATTCATTCAAAAAATAGTCATAATTGGAAAGGATGTAGAGAAAGTGATACTGATAGTGATAGTAATAGAAATAAAGTAAAAAGAGATAGAGGAAAGAAAGAAAGAAAGAAAGAAAGAAAGAAAGAAAGAAAGAAAGAGAAAGAAAGAAGAAAGAAATTGAGGGAGGGAGGTAGAGAGGTAGAGAGGTGAGCGCAGTTTGGAAAAGTTAGTTAAAACTAGTGTAATCAAGTATGTGTTGTAGGTTCAAACATAGTCTTTGTTTCATGAATGCAAATAGCACCTGAAGAAGACATATTTGTTCATTTTAGCCTTTCCATATTAGACTGTGACATACGATAGCTATAATTTATGATTATTAATAATATCTATTATTTCTATTTAATGGGCACAATTTTAAATGTTTTACATAACTTATATCATTTCATTATTTTTTCTTTTGAATTTTATTTTAAAGACAATAAAACAAAAGAGGACAGAAAAAAGGAGATAAGAATAGAGCAATATAAACAACACAGCACTTCACAACAAGACAACTGGATATTAACAGTAGCTAACATAATGTCACTTTCTTTGAAATAGTTGAGCATAGCTTCACACACATAATATTAAACATAACAAAACAGTATAAAACCATTCAAGACAATGAAAGTATTACAGGGCATTCTGAACCAAATAATGTAAAATGAACAATGGCTACTATATCTCATTTTCCATAAAGAACTTGTGTATACTATCACACATATTAAAATCCAATAAGACACAACATGATAGAACCAATGGTAATAGAAGAACAAAAGCATGGTAGGACTTCAAAGCAAGATGATATTAAATCAGCAATGGCTACCATAATGTCTTGTTTTCTTCAAAATAGCTGTTCTTGCCATCACACATGATAAAATCAAACAAAACAGGATAAAACCATTCCAAATAATGAATGAAAACATTATAAGGCTTTAAAGCAATGTACTGAGGGATCATGATTACCATAAAATGTTATGTAATCTTACCATTTCTTACACTAGAGAGACTATACAGTATTTACGCATGTGAGTTTGATTTATTTCACTTATGAGTATGGCCTCAATTTGAATCCATTTATGTATAAATATCTCAATGTGATCATTCTTTATAGCTCTTGAACTGCATTATATAAAAATACCACAATTGTTTTATTCATTCCTCAGTTGATGGGCACTCAGTCCATTTCCAATATGTGGCTATTACAAATTGTGCTGCTATAAACATGGATGCACATACATCACTGTGGTTTGATGTTTTCAGTTCTTCTGAGAATATTCCTAGAAGTGGAATAGCTGGATCAAATGGGACTTCCAATCCCAGCTTTGTGAGGAATCTCCAGACTGATCTCCACAGTGGTTGCACCAGTCTACACTTCCACCAACAGTGCAGAAGAATTCCTTTTCCCCACAGCCTCTCCAGCATTTGTTGTTGGTGATTTTCTTTATCCTGGCCATTCTTTCTGGAGGGAGATGGAATCTCAGTGTGGTTTTAATTTGCATTTCTCTAATGACTAATGATGATGAACATTTTTTCATGTATTGATTTGCCATTTGTATTTCTTCATCTGAGAACTGTGTATTCATCTCGGATGCCCATTTTTGGATTGGGTCTTTGAATTTTGGGGGTCTGATTTTTTTAAAAATTCTTTATAAGTTCTAGACAGAAGTCCTTTGTCTGAGGGGCAATTGACTAGGATTTTTTTTTCCCAATTTGTGGGGTTTTTTTCACTCTTCTGTAGATTTCTTTCGACATGCAGAAACTTTTTAATAAGACATGATTCTAGTTATCAGTTCTGGGAAGTATTTCCCATGTGGTTAGATTCTTGTTCATGAATTCTCTACCTGTCCCTATGTCTTCAAGATTTTTACCTAATTGTCTTCCAACAGATTTCGTGTTTGTGTTTTAATATTTACATCTTTGATACATTTAGATTTTAGTTTAGTACATAGTGATAGGCATGGGTCTAGTTTTAGTTTTTGGCATATGGATAGCTAGTTTTTCCAGCACCATTTATTAAAGAGACTATCATTATTCCAGTGAACATGTTTGGCCCCTTTATCAAAGATAAGGTGATTGAATGCATTTGTAGTTGTGGTTGTGTTTTGTAGTTGATCTTCAGATCTGTTTTTATTCCAGTATCATGCTGATTTTATTACAGTAGCTTTGTAGTATATCTTCAAGTCAGGGATTGTGATGCCTCCTGCCTTGCCTCTGCTGCTTAGAATTGCCTTTGCTATTCTAGATATCTTCTGGTTCCAGATGAATTTTAGGAGTGATTTCTCTAGCTCTATGAGGTATGTTAGTGGTAGTTTGATTGGGATTGCATTGTATCTGTATAACAATTTTGGGAGAATGGTGATTTTCACAATATTTATTCCTATCCATGAACAAGGTATGTCTTTCCATTTTCTGGGTTTCTTTTCAATTTCTCTTTTCAGGGTATTATAATTTTTCCTGTGTAGCTCTTTAACTTCTTTCATTAGATTAATTCCTATGGGATGATACTGTGAAGGGTATGGCTTCTCTTATTTCTCTCAGTGATTTTGTTGTTAGTTTATAGGAATGCTATTGATTTTTGAGTATTGACTTTGTATCCAGCTACAATGCTGAATTTATTTATTATATCTTAGGAGTCTTTCAAGGGAGTTTTGGGGGTCTTCTATGTAGAGTATCATGTCATCTGCAAATAATGATAATTTAACTTCCTCTTTTCCTATCTTTACTCCTTTTACTTCTCTCTCTTTCTAATTGCTTTGGCTAGTATTTCCAGTACTATGTTTAATAGGACTGATGGTATGCGACATCCTTCTCTTGTGCCTGATTTCAAGGTATAGGCTTTCAGTTTTTGGCTATTTAATATGACACTGGCTGTTGGTTTGTCATAGATGGCCTTTATCATATTAAGGTAAAGACCATATATTCCAATTCTCTGTAAGCTTCTTATCATGAATGAGTGCTGGATCTTATCAAAAGCTTTTTCTGCACCTATAGAAGTGATCATGTGATTCTTAATTTTGGCTCTATTGATACAATGGATTACATTCATTGATATATGCATTTTGAACCATCCCTGAATGCCTGGGATGAATCCCACTTGGTCATGTTGTATAATCCTCTTGATGATTTGCTGCATCCTGTTTACCAATATTTTATTGAGAATTTTTGCATCTATGTTCATTAGGGAGATTGGCCTGTAGTTCTCTTTTTTAGTTGGGTCTTTCTCAGGTTGTGGGACTAGAGTAATATTTGATTCCAGGAATGACTTAGGAAGAATTATTTCCCTTTCGATTTCATTGAAGAGTTTGAGGAGTCAGCATTAAATCTTCTTTGAATTTCTTGTAGAATTCCACAGTAAATCCAGCTGGACCTGGGATTTTCTTTTTTGGTAAGGCTTTAATTACATTTGCAATTTTATTAACTGAAATAGCATTTAATTCTTACAGCAACTCCATGAAGTACAAATTATTACCTGTATTGTAGAGAATGGAATAAGTCCAAAGTATGTTAGTTGTCCAATATTCCTCAGCTAGTCAGCAGAGAAGTTGGGATTTTATAGAAACAGGTAAACCATTATTACTGAGGTTCTTAAGTACTGTACTAGATTATCTCATATATATGATGATACTGGTCCTTTCTTTTTTAGTACAAATTAGTAATACAGAATTAAAATGTCTGTTTGGAGGAGTTGCTACATGCATGTAAATTTTCTCAATTATTTTCAGTTCTTTAAAACTCTCCCAAATTACTACTCACTCTCCCTGACTCCCTTCCCCATTTCCTAGAGTCCACCTTCTAATTTCCTATCATCTCTTCTTTATTTTATTCACTTATTTGTTTGTGGTTTAGACTTCTCATCAAAGAAAATGATATTTAACTTTCAGAGTGTACTTCAATTTCATTTCTTTGAACATAATGGTCTCCAGTTCTACCCAGTTTCCTGAAAATGATAAATTCATTCTTCTTTATGACTTAATAATATTCCATTCTGTACATAAACATTTTTATCCATTAAGCTGTTGATGGACAGAAAGTCTATTTCCCCATTTTAACTATTATGAGTTGTGCCACTAGAAACATGAATATTAATATGTCATCATAATATGTCATAATTATTTTTTGGGAATATATCCAGGAATTGTATAGTTTTATTAAATAGTATGTCTTTTTTAAAAGTTTTAAGAAATCAACATACTAACCTCCATAACAGTTGCACTAGTTTGTATTATGACTCACAATTTAAGAGAGTTACTTTTACCCTGCATCCTCAGCAGAATTCTTCATCTTTGTACTTTTGTTGATAGCCCTGAATAGGGTAGGACAGAGGCTGGCTTTGGTGGCTAAAGATGTTGGAAATTTTTGATATATTTACTTGCCATTTGTACAACTTTTGAGAAGTCATTTCTCTATTTTTGATTGAGTTATTTTTGGGGGACCTGTTATAACTTGTGTCTAGATGTCTTCCAAAAGCCTTGTGCAGTCATATAGGTGGGGCTTTTTCAGAGGTGGCTGGATCTAGAGTTTGTGATACTACAGTTGATTCATGGTGCAGTACTAGGCACAAGGACACTAGGATTCAGGTTGTGAGTGCTACCTGCCCTTATTAGCTTGCATAAAATATAAAGGATAGAAAGACCTGTAGTTATCCCTTTTTGATTTTCTATTGTCTGTCTGTCATGAACTCTTACTCCTCTGCTATGCCTGTCTGCCATGTCACTCTGCCTTGGAGCCAGCCAGTTATGATCTGAAACCTCCAAAAACTGTGAGCTAAATAAACCTTTCCCCCTTTAACTCTGAATGTCATGTATTTTGTTTCAGGAAAAAGAGAAAAGTAATTAAGACAAAAAAGTTAATTTCTTTAAACTCTTTATGGGTGTAGGTATTAATACTATCAGAAGAGTAGTTAGTAAATATTTTTTCTTGCTTATTTGATTGTCTCTTTACTCTGTTGTTTCCTTTGCTGTGTATAATCTTTTTAATTTGATGTAATCAAATTTAAATTCTTGATATAATTGTACCTGTGTTTTAAATGTTTTCTTTATATTTCAGCAATTTCAAAATTTCTATTTTTATATCCAGGTCTTTGTACATTTTGATTAGATTTTAGTATAACGTGAGATATAGGGATTTAGTTTCAATCTTTGGGATATGGATTTCCATTTTTCCCAGAATCATTTACTAAAAAGACTGATTTTTCTCCAGTGTATGTTTTTGCCCACTTTGTCAAAATTCAGACAGCTATATATGCATGGGTTTGTTTGTGTTCTACTACCATGCTTTTCTTTTTTGTATCAATACCATGTTTGTTTTTTTCAATGACTTCATAATATATCTTGAAAATCAATATAGTGATGCTTACAGAATTGCTCTTTTAGCTCGGGAATTTTTTGGTCATTCTGGGAATTTTTAAATTCCATATGAATTTCAACATTTTGTTCAGTGAATGTTCATATTTTAATAGAAATTATACTGAGCCTACAGATTATATAGTGGTACCTTTTTCATGAGTGCTTCTGTTTGTGGAAACCCATTTCACAAACAGAAGTGTTTGACAAAATTTTGCTTCTGTTTTTGAACTGCACATCAGGTGATAAACACAAATGACACCATCTTCCCCAATCATGGAATGAATTAAGTTCCTGAACCAAATTACCACTGTATTTGATAACAATATTTTTTACAGTATTATTTCTTCCAATGCATAAACAAGGCATGCCTTTTCATTTTCCAATGTCTTTTCCAATATCTTTCTTCAGTATTCTATAATTTTCTTTTTAAAGTTCCTTTACCTCTCTGGTTAGGTGGTCTTCTACTTCTCTGGTTAGGTGGATTCTTAGTTACTTAATTTCTACTGGTAATAGAATTTCCTGATGTCTTTATGTGTTCATTATTTGTGTACTGGAACATTTTATTTTTTGCAGGAATTTGTGTTCTGCCATTTATATATTTATTTATCACATACAAAAGTTTTTTGGTATAGAGAATCATATAATGTGCAAATTGAGATAATATTCTTCATATTCCTATTAATTTTTAGTCATCTTATTGCTCTAGTGAAAATTTCAGATTCTATATTGAATAAGAGTGGTGAAAGAGGACATACTTATCTCCTTCCTGATTTGGGGTCAAATACTGTTTTTCATTCTGACATTGGCTGTATATTTGTTATGTACGGTTTCTATGAGTTTAGAATTAGATTATTTTTCATCTTTTCCCATGAGGGTTTTAACATGAAGAGATGTTGAAGGCTTTTTCTGCATCTATTAAGATGATCATGCAATTTTTATTCTTAATTCTATTCAGTGACATATTACATGTATTGATTTAACTATTGTGAGCCATCCTTGTGTCCCTGGAATGAAACAAATTTCAACATGATGAATTTAGTAATAAATCCACTGGGTTCTGGGCTTTTATAGTTGGCCAATTTAGTTTTCTTCCTCACTTTCCCTGCCTATTATTGGTCTGTCCAATGTTTTTAAATCTTCTTGGTTCAATTTTGGCAAGTCAGTTGTGTCTAGGAATTCTATCATTTCTTCAATCTTCCCCAACCTATTTGATGTGTTTTTTGCGGGACTGAGCTATGGGATAGATTATGGGGAGCTTACCTATGTGACTGAAGACCCTGCAGTCCCAAGGTTTCTGTGACCTTGCTTCAGGAACAGGGAGGCATATGGAAAGCCATATGCTCCCTGGCTATTGGAGAATGCTATTAATACTGCACACCTGAGACAAGATAGCATCTGCTAAGAACTGTTTAGAGAAAATTTGGGCATTTGGGTTTAGAGAAAATCTGCTTCCTCATTTGTTTAATCCTTATCCACTGATTTTCCATAGTTACTTTTCCATGACACATGTGATACACCTTCTCCCGCATTTCTTGCTAGCTAAATAAAGTTTGTCAACCAAGCCAATTCAGTAGAGACAAATGATTTCTGGTCCCCCTTTTACCATGAAATGTGTCTCTTTGTTTTTCTCAATTCCCCATCACCCCTTCCCCACAGGTATCTGAGGATCTGAAGAGACCTCAATAACTGGCATCTCAATAAGGACTCTGAGACCCAGAGGGGAAGATTCATCAGAGTGGGAAAGGAGTAGAAATACATTGTGGGGGATTCTGCAGGACAAATCTGGAAGCTGGCTATTCAAAAAGGTGAACACAGGTAGGAATGCCATTGGAAAGGTTTTTCTTAACCAGGATAATGGAGCAGAATTTGTTAATAGATGGGCAAGGATATGTGCAGTCGCTGTGTATGTTGTTGAAAAAGGCAAGATTCCAGGTCATTACCTATTATCTTTCAAAAATGCTGCAAGATATTACCAAGCATAACCCATGATTCCCACAGGCAGGAACCCCGAACACAGAGAATTGGGATACAATGGGCAAAAAATTGATAATGTTCCATACTATGGGAGAAAAGATTACCCTGGACTCCATTCCAACATGGAGTTTGATGACATCTGTATTGGAACCCTTGTATGTTGGAACAATTGCCACAACTGCTACTTCTCCCCCTCAACATGGAAAAGGGACAGATCATGAAGAAAGTAATGAAATTCTTTCTTGGCCCACAACTCCAGAATTTTTAGAGGTTGACACAGGGTGCCCAAGTTGCAGAGACTATCATCACTGGGGGTGGCAGTGACAGAAGGGGTGGTGACAGCAGCAGTATTACAGGACCTAGACCAGGGGAAATTAGGTGTCTGTGCTGGGCTAGTAGCACAGCTGTGTAGTGGAGAAGTGGCTTCCCCTTCTCTGCTTCCCTTGGCCATGCTGGGCATGGTGATGTGTGCCTGTAGTCCCAGGTACCTGGGAGGCTAAGAGAGGAGGACCACTTGAGGACAATGACCCTATTTACACTGGGATTCTGAGTTCATTTTGGGGAACTCTACATATGGCCCCACAAGATAGTAAATATCTTATCCATACTTATCTTTTGGTATGTCAATATCTTCATTTTAATGTTCAGCTTTATGAGCTTGCCACAGAAAAGGCAGGCAAGAAGAGGGCAGCTGGAAGGTCAGCTATTACAAAAGATATGCTACTAGGAACAAGACCTTATACAGATTTTATGTGGCAATTGACTTATCCTAATAAAGCGTATGAACCAATACATTTGATGATGAAATAGGTATAGGCTACTTTTCCAGAAGAGGGCACTCTAGTTCAGACTTTTTTACATATTTTACA
Organism: Hydrochoerus hydrochaeris; assembly: GCA_004027455.1. Lineage (NCBI taxonomy): Eukaryota > Metazoa > Chordata > Mammalia > Rodentia > Hydrochaeridae > Hydrochoerus > Hydrochoerus hydrochaeris. The sequence goes on from PVLA01000237.1 coordinate 504,716, forward strand.
GCACTCCTAAGAGACTAAGGCTCAGTTCCTTGCTATGTTATAGGACACAGTCTGCAGACAGATTCCTCATTCAAAATTACTGGGATCATAGTGTTACAGTTGTGTTTTCTGAATGCAAATAAGGACTAAAAACAGTCCCTTGAGGCAAACAGAGCCACAAAAATCTTAGAAAGTATTTAAAAGCTTTTCAAACTATAGGGAATTTTATAAAAGTTCGATGCCGGACCACACTATGGTAAATTTTACAAAAGAGGATCTCACAAATGTTATTAGAAGAAAAAGAAGGTCTGAGTAGGTGACAGAAGGTATAGAGATACCTGAACCAGAGGCTAAATTAAAGAAGGTATGGAGTTGCCAAAACTCTTAAGATAAAATAAAATACAGAAGAAAATATTGATTATAAGTAAAAAGGTTTTTATTCCCTCTGGTTCTTATTACAAGAAATTACTATTAATTAATCTACAAAATGTTCTGTACATCCAATTGCACTCTCGTTTTATAAACAAATTGTTTTACATCTCTTTGTCCATCTGTCTTTACAATATATAACTGGTTAACATACTTAGAGCTGTTTTGTTTGAGCTCAACAAATATTTTCTTCTTTTGGCCTTTTTGGATTTTTAAACTATTTGTCTATAACTCAAGTTGGCTAATAGATAAATGTCATTAGAGTTAAGGATATGCTTCCACCCAGGTTGCAAGTTGATTGAAATGATGTCAAATCTGGTTTTACAAATGCAATGTTATTTTTGTCTGTGTACAATACCTCAGAAATCTTTCATTTGGCAAAATTAATGTGTTAATTGCTATGGTTTGATTAACATATTTCATAAAATATTGTTAAACTTAAGTAAATGGAGATCTCTTAGGCTGAGGGAAACAGTTGGACAGGACCCATCTTGTGGAATAACAAAACAAAGACTAGAAATATTTTCTTCCAGTCTTTGCTCACTAATGAGACCCTAGTAATTTCCATAACCTATGGAAGACACACTCCAATAAACATTACTAAATATTACTGTAATATGTTTACATTGATCATAATCAAATGACTACGTTTTCTGTGAGTAAAACAATAAGAGTGCATCAAAAGTTGCTCTTGGTACAAGACTAAATTAAGAAACAAAGATTTACATATATCTACGATATTTATTGTTGCTAGTTTCATAGTATACTAAAGGTAGTCAATCCTTCTGAGTGTACAGGTCTTCTAAAAGGTAAAACGCAAGTTGTTTATGACAATAATGTTTTTCTAAACACAGATACCTGCCTTTTTCTTCTGCTCCAGTTGCTTGAAATGAGAGATATATGTCAAACCAACATAATACTACCAGTATTTTTTAAAAAAGAGAGAGACTTAAGTGATATTATATGTGTCACTGTACTTGTAGATCTCAGGCACTTAGCAGTCCAGACAATGTCACAAACATCTTCAATGGCATCCCAACAAATTAGATGAGAGCTTCTTTATGTACTAGATAGGTATGATAAACTAAAAAAGATATTTTGTACCAAGATGGGCATTTAAATGTGTTACAAAAATAATGCTATCATTATTGTTATGTTAAAATACTGTGGTCTCAAAGTGAAATACTTGATTTCAAATTTCTCTGTAAACTATACAACTTTTGTTTGTTAACATTCTGCAGGAATACAATTATTAAAACAACCATAGTTGATAGAAAATAACAGTCTTCTGGCTGTACTTTATATTTGAAAGTGTTTGAAATCTAAATGAAATTATAATAAACTCACTGCTCCCATTGTGATATTTACTGTTTCTCAGCTTTTAAAGGGTGATGCAAAGTTGACCTGCTGCATTTTATATTGCACATATTAGGTCCTATTCAAATTACTGTGACTTTAACATTTGATAACCAACAGACTGATTCATTGGTGGTTTAAATTTGGCAAATAGATGTTGCTCACATCCCATCTTTTGGGAAGTTACAATATGTTCATGTCTCTATAGATACTTATTCTCCTATGATTCATGCCAGCTGCCATGGGAGCAAAAAGTTGGACACATTCCATAGCATTATTGATCTGCCTTTGCTGCTATGAAAGCCCTTCATTCAATACAAACTGATAATCGATCTTCATATATCAGCAAGGCCTTATCATTTTTGTTGTTACTTTGTCAAATTTCAGGAATTCCTTAATAGTCCTTAGGACTCAACCTTTTTGAAGTGTGCACACCTTTCTTCCAAAACAAAACTACAAAAAAAGGGAGAGTTAACTATCTCCACAAGCACAATTAGATGTTGCTATCTTTACATAAATTTTTTTAAGTCTGCTTGTAGAGAGAAAAAGTACCCCATCAAAGCTCCATTCACAGAAGGATGGCATTTTGGGTAAGTCTAAGGCATAATTTTTATGGAAAGATGTCCAAACAGGAAAGTGCAATGGCCCAGGACAACTAATATCATGAGGTAGAGGATATGGCTGTATATTAAGAGACAATAGAACACTATGGTGATTGCCATTCTGGAGCAGGTGACCATAGAGATAGATCTCCAAGCCCGTGTTGGTGTCAGCTGTCACCAGACTAATCAGTTGGACACTTATTTTTTTTTTAACCTCAGATGTGGCTGATCACACAAGTGACAGGAATGGTGAGACGAAGGCAAGTGAATAATAAATGACCCAGGAGGCTGAAAGGCTTGTAATGAAACAGGGCCTCCTGTGAATTTCATAAAATATGTTCATTACTGTAATGGCCAACATTGCCTGTACCATATGTATAAGATCTGTATCACAGAAAGAATATTTTACATGATTATTAAATCTAGAAGTCTCTTGGTGGAGTTTTTGAGGCCTTCTCTGTAGAGTATCATGTTATCTGCAAATAATGATAATTAAATTTCTTCCTTTCCCATCCTTATTCCATTTCTTTCTTTCTTTTTTCTATTCGCTCTGGTTTATGTTTCCAGAACTATACCAAATAGAGTAGTGACAGTGGACATTCTTGTTTTGCTCCTGATTTTAGAGTGAAAGCTTTCAGTTTATAACCTTTTAATACGATGTTGGTTATTGGTTTTTCAGAGTCAGTTTTTATAAGACTGAGATAAAGACCATCAATTTCAATTTTCTGTAGGATTTTATTATGAATGTGTGTTAGACTTTTTCAAATATTTATTCTGCATCTCTTGGGATGATCATGTGGTTTTTGTCTCTAGTTCTCTTACTATAGTGTGCTATACTTATTGTTTTGTGAATGCTGACTCATCCCTGGGATGAATTGTATTGTTCATGATGTATAGTCATCTTGCTGATTTGCTACATTTTGTTTGCCACTATCTTATTGAAGATTTTTATATCTATGTTGATAAGCAAGATTGGCATGTAGTTCTTTGTGGGTTTTTCTCTGGTTTTGTATTGAGGTAATGATTGTTTCCAGGAATGAGTTTGAGAGCATTGCTTTCAGTTCAATTTCATTGAAGTGTTTGCAGAATAGTAGCATTGATTTTTTTTCTAAATTTCTTGCAGAATTCAGTTGTGAAACAATAAGGACCTGTTCTTTTTGTTGGTAGGTTTTAACTGCATCTTCAGTTTCATTGATAGACATTGGGTTATTTGGAGTTTTTATATCTTCTTGATTCAGCTTTGACAATTCATAGTTACCTGTCCATTTTTCTGTTTTACATCTTATTATAATCTGAGTTCTCAAAGGTATTGCTGATTTTTTTTTGATTTCTGCTGGATCTGTTGTGATTACATCCTTTTCTTTTCAAATTTCATGGATTTGAGTCTTTTCTTTCCTTTATTTGGTAAGGCTAGCTAAGGGTTTATCAATTTTATTAATCTTTCAAAGACTCAATTCTTCATTTCATTGATTCTTTGTATTGTTTGCTTAGTTTCAATTGCAGGAATTTGTAGTCTGTTCTTTAGAGTTTCCTCCTTTGTGTGATATTTGGGTTTGATATGGTCATTTTTTCTAGAAACTTGAGTTTCAATATTGGGTCATTTACTTGAGCTCACTCTGTATTTCTGATGCGGAAATTCACTGCTATAAATTTCCTGCATAAAACTGCTTTCATTGCATCCCCAAAGTTCTGGTATAATGTATTGGCATTATCATTTAATTGTAGAAATTTCTCCTGAATTTCTTCTTTAATTTCATCTGTGAACCATCTGGCTGTTCAGGGGGATTTATATAATTTCCATATGTTTATGCAGTAGTTTTGTGGTTTCTTTTGCCATTGATTTCCAATTTCATTGTACTACAAATTCATAATATCCATGGAGTAATTTCAATCACTTTGAATTTAACTAAGCATGTTCTATGACCTAGTATGTTTGCTGTTATGGCAAATTTCCTGTGTGCTTCTGAGAAGAATGTGCATATTGAGACTGTGTGCTGGTACACTATGTAGACAAACATTAAGTCCATTTGTTCAGAGATTTGGTGCCGCTCTGATATTTATTTGCTAATTTTTTCTAGTTGATCAATTTACAAGAGTGGGGTAGGAGGTCCCCTATTACAGTTGTATTAGTGCTTATTTGATTTTTCATGTTCATAAATATTTGTTTTGGAGTTGGATACATTGGTATAATGTGTGTGTGTGTGTGTGTGTGTGTTATCACTTCCTGCTGGAATGTTCACTTCACAAGTAATGTTGGTTCCCTTTTTTCTCCTCTGTTTAATCGCATGCCCTGAATGGTGAATTTATTCTTTTGGGATTTATGGAATTTTAGTGATCATTATCTCTTTCTAGAATGTCCTTCAGAGCACTTTGAAATGTGGGTTTGTTGTCCATTAATTTCTTCATGTATTCTTTGCATGGCAATATCTTATTTCTCTATCAATTTTGAAAGATAGTTTTCTGGATACATTAATCATGCTTGGAGGTTGGTTCTTTAGGGTTTGAAGTACTTCATTTCAAGCCCTCCTTGATTTAGGGTTTTGTTTTGAGAAAGTCTGATGGGCTTTCCTTTATGAGTGATTTGTTTCTTTTCTCTAATAGCTTTTAATATTTGGTTCTTGTGCTGAATTCTGGAATGTTGATTACTGTATGCCTTGGTGTAGATTTGTTTTGGTCATGGTTAATTAAAATTATATATGCCTCACTTATCTGAATGTCAAATTCTTTTTCCAAGTTTCAAGGCTTTTGGCATTACTTCCATGAACAGGTTTTTAATATTATGTGCATTATCTCCTGCTTTTTCGATGATTCCCATCACCACTATGTTATTCTTATATGCATAATGTAGCAAACATTTTTGTGTAGTCCCTTGCTATTTTTAAGAAGCCATTCCTTTCATGATGACTAACTACAAACCTCATTCTGCTGCATATATTTAATAGAATTTTCAATTCTTTGGTATCTGTTTGAATGTTTCATGAAAATGTTTCAACATTTATTTCCTATGGTAAGAATTTATGGTTTCCATCATTTTTCTAAGCTATCATATTTTTTTAAAAAAATGTGTGTCTACTCTAGATTTACTAACCATGCTCTTCATTATGGTCACCATCTGTTTAATTATCTGAGAAATTATTTTCATTTTTTTCTAGAGCCTTGTTTTTTCCTGTGTTACTTCCACTGTTACTATTTCAGCGATTTCCAGTGGCTGACTTTCAAATTCTTTCGTGTCTCTGTCTCCTGGATTTTGTGTTGGCAAGCTGAAATTCTGGGGTAACATCTTTTTTCTGTATCTTCTAATTTTCTTTCTTTTTAAAATTTTTCTATGTTGATGCTTGTAAATTCCTTATGGTAGGTAACTTTATTATTAGTGTCAAGAACTTCTTAGGGAATGGTTACTTTCTAGAGATGTTTTCTAAGTGTAGTTGGCTTTTACCTTTTGAGTCTGTTGCAAGATGCTGTCTCTTCTATTTATTTGGGGTGAGAAGCTGCTGCCTACCTTTCCTAGCTCTGATTTTTTTGTACTGGTATGTAGTATTGTTTATGATACTCAAGCAATCTCAGTCTTGGTGTACGTCATGGTTTATATCAGTGGCCCCCAAACCTCATGCTTTTGCATTATGCATTTATGATTGTTTCATTGTCTAGTGCTTGGATTGTGGGTGTGAGTGCCACACCAGCCTAGGGGTGGAGCCAGGGTGGGATGTAATGACAGGAAGAAGGTATGTCTCTCTCTCTGTCTCTTACCAGTTTCCACCTTACTATTTGCAGCCACAATGGACGGTGGCCCCGCCCTGCCACCCTGCCTTGGAGGCAACTTAGTATGGACTGAAACCTCCCAAAACTGTAAGAAATAAACCATACCTTTCCCAACTTTGGGCATCAGGTATTTTGTCTCAGCGACCAGTAAAAAGTGACTAAGACAGTGTACAAGGAAGAACAACTGATCAGAACAACTACATCTATTTGGCTAAAATAGAGTAATAAAGTAACATTAAGCACAGCCTAGAAAAATTACAATCTGTAGTAACTATTAATTTGCAAATTTAACCATATGAACATGATTTGTGGTTATATAACAAAATGTCAAACAAAATAGAAAATTGTATACAGTAAGCATCCTTTTGGTAGAGTGACTTTACCCTTACAGGAGAAAATTTTAAATGGGAAAAAGGAAAAAAACTCCAGAGAAATAGAAGAGAAAAATATTAGGAACAAATGTGAAGGAGAAAGGAAGATTACACAAACTTTGGGAAACTAGTGAAAAATATAGGAAAGAAAGAAGGAAGAAAGAAACAAAAGCAAGCACAGAAAAAAATAAAAAAATAGAAACAATGTTCATATTCATTCCCCATTACATTGCTTTGAAGCCTTATAATGTTTTCATTCATTAGTTGGAATGGTTTTATTCTGTTTTGCTTGATTTTATTATGTGTGATTGTAGGAACAGTTACTTTGAAGAAAACAAGACATTATGGCAACCATTGCTGACTTAATATCATCTTGTGTTGAAGTCCTACCATGCTTTTATTCTTCTATTACCATTGGTTCTATCATGTTGTGTCTTATCAGATTTTATGTGTGATAGTCTACATAAATTCTTTATGGAAAATGAGACATTATAGTAGCCATTGTTCATTTTCTGTTATTTGCTTCAGAATGCCCTGTAATACTTTCATTCTCTTGTATGGTTTTATACTATTTTGTTATGTTTGATATTATTGTGTGTGAAGCTATGCTCAACTATTTCGAAAAAAGAGACAGTACGTTAGCTACTGTTAATATCCAGTTGTCTTGTTGTGAAGTGCTGTGTTGTTTGCATTGTTCTATTCTTATCTCCTTTGTTCTGTCTTCTTTTGTTTTATTCTTTTTAAAATAAAATTTAAAAAATAAAGCAGGAACAAACAATGAAGGAAAATAAATAAAATTAGCAAAGAAAGATTGAAAAAAAAGTCAACTTCAGGGAAGGTCTCTGCTTCCCCTACTAGACAAATAGGTCATGTAGAGGCTATTGGTGTTTTGCTGGATCTCACTAAGGCTGCAATAGAATTATGTTGGTGTGGTGAGTAATCAAAAGCAGCCTATTCTTTGAACTACACTGAAGATCAGGATGATCCTGGCTTTTGGTTGTGAAGCTGAGACCTGAGTTTTCAGGCCATGACACTCGGGCTAACTCTTACCATCTGGAACTCAGCCCCCTGATCCCAAGTGTCTCTCATGACTGCTTCATCCTGATACTGGGAACCCTGACATAGAGCAAGCCCACTGCTTTTCTGAGTCCTAAATTCAGTTGTTCCCTTTCCAAAATTGCAACCAATCAGTTGACCTCTCTTAGAGATGTTTGAATTGTAAACACTCACCAAGAATTGAAGCATGCTGCATTCACTGGTCCATTCCACTTACAAGTTTCTCCATGGAGTGCTCTGGTGTCACCTGTAGTCAATGTGCCTTTGTAGGTTTGAGCCAGCTCTCATATTGCGAGCTGGGATTCAGGGAGCAAGTGCTACTTGTCACTTCCCTCTTCTGCATTCAGCTGCCTCTCTTTGCTCTCACCATGGGCTCCAATTCTCACTTCAGATTCTATTTGCTTTTTTATATCAAATAGTGTTTTGTAAAATTGAGTACACCAGTGTTTGGTGCACATGTCTTTATAATCATTATCACTTCTTAATGAAGTGTTCCCTTTACCAATATATAGTGATCTTTGTAGCATCTTCTGACTGTTTTGGTTTGACACCTTTGCAGTTAAATTCTGTTTCTTGCAGGAAACATATGGCCAGGTCTTGAATTTGATCCAATATGCCATTCTACCTTCTAATTGGAGAGTTAAGACTATTTGAAGGGAGAGTCATTATTGAAAGGTACTTGGTAACTCTTGTTATATTTCTCAGTGTTTCATTCATTTCTTTTTCTCATTCATGTAACTATCTTCCACTGGTATTTTTCTTCCTCTTGGCCTTATTCTATTGTTATCCTTATCACATTTGTTTAATATTCCTTAAATATTTTCTGCAATACTGGTTTATCAAGAAAATTCTCTATATCTTTTTCTATGTGAAAGTAATAGCGTTGAAGAAGCAGTAATGTTGGTTGGCAATTATTTTCTTGCAAGGCTTTAAAAATGCATTCCAAGCCCTCTTGACCTTTGAATTTTTTGACAAAGCTGTTTATATTATGATAGTGTTTCTCTTATAACTGACTTGGTGATTCTCTATAACAGCATTTAATATTCTTTGTTCTAGGAGCTAAAGATGGCCAACCAGTGAGCAACAAAATACAAAGCCTCCCAGGAGAAACAGCTCATATGCCAGAGTAAAACATCTTGGAGAGATCCAGACAGAGGGAGATAGATCCTCTTGACACAGGAAGAGGTTAGAGGGAAGAAAGCTCATCAAACATGCAGTCTCAGGGCTACAATTGGAACAGCTAAAATTACTGGACATGGTGCTTTCCTGTGACCTGCCAAGTTTGCTCCAGCCTGAATTGGCACTGGCCTGAATTCACACCTGCTGGCAAAGCCACCCAAAATTGTTCCTGCCACCATTCACAGGAGACACAGCCTCGCTCAAGTCAGGGGCTGGAGAGCCCAATGGAGAACAGAGCTGGCAAGGGGACCTTCATTAATCCACTGTCAGTTCTGGGAATAAGACCCTCCCCATGGGAAGGGCGTGACCAATTGGGTGGCATGTTGGAGTCGGGCAGGAGGAGCCTGAACTAGGAGCAACAGTAACTTCTGTTGGTTGCTCCCTCCCCAGAGCAGATTCATGGGATTTGCTTGGACTGGGTCACACCCCTGTCTGGGACCCAATAAGCCATCCCAAATTGATTCCCTACACCTAGCACACACTAAACTAGTGAAGGCCCCTGAAGTTTGACTGGCCCAGTGGGGATGCGACAGAATATGCAGCCCCTGCTTAAACCTCAGTGACAAGAGCAAACAGGAGAGGTCAGAAATCCCTTGCCAGCATGCTTCAGAAGAACCATAACCAAAAAGGAAAGGGGCTGAGACCTCCACTATACACATGTATGGAAGAAACCAAAACCATGAAAAGAGAGAGAAACAAGAAAAAGCCCCCAACCAAAAATCCTGAGAACACTAATCCAGGAGAGGAAAAAACAAAAGAGACTGAGGGCAGAAAACATGCAACATCAGACATGGCTTCAATGGACAATGAGAGATATCTTCAGGACCTTGTAGACGAGCTCAAATCTGAAATATTAAATCAAGTAAAGCAAGATATAAGTAGATTAATAAAAGAAATGCTAAGCACCTCTCAGGAAGACACAGATGAAAGAAGGGAGGAACACCAAAAAAGGAGAGAAACATTCGATAAAGAATATAAAGAAAATATAGAATATATGAAGCAGATTCAAGGAGATTACCAGAAAATTGAAAACTCCATTGAAAGCTAGCAAAACACCTTAAAAGAAAATAAGGATAAACTATCAAAACTTGAAGACAAGTTTGCAATGTGTGATCATGAAAGGAAAGATCTCTTAAAAACAACAAGGAAACAGGCAGTAATAACACAAAGGCTAGAAGACGACAAGAGAATCAATAATTTAAGAATAGGAAATGTGAACAAAGAAGCAGGAATACAAACAGGCTAATTACAAAGGTTATTCACAGAAATAGTTAAGGAAAACTTCCCAAGCATGGGAAAAGAAAATGGCATTTGGCTATGTGAAGCATACAGAACTCCAGCCACCTACAACCAAAACAGAGCTACACCAAGATATATAATAATCAAGATACCAGAAATTCTATCTAAAAACAGAATATCAACAGCTGTCAGAGAAAAGAAACAGATTACCTATAAAGGAAACCCATCAAGATTATGGCAGACTTCTCAACACAGATCAAGAGCTTGGAGCAAAGTATTCCAAGCCCTGAAAGAAAATAACCTCCAGCCCAGATTGATGTACCCTGAAAAACTGTCACTAAAAATTAATGGAAAGACAAGATGCTTACATGACAAAGAGGAATTGGAAGAATTTGTGACCACCAATTCAACCCTACAGAGAATACGGAAGGACATTCTAGAAAGAGAGAAAAAAATACCAGGATTTTAGGAACAGTGGCAGAAAGGCCTCAATGAGTGGGGCAGGCAGTACAATGAAGGAGAAAAGTAGACAAACAAAGGCAGGAAAATAGCATAGCAGAAATGAGGCAGAGAATGATGGCTAGAATCTCTAACACAGATGGCCTTGATACACTATATTGTTAATAGTGTACCAGGATTTAAAACCCACATTACTCACACCACTCTGCTTAGATGTATTATATTCTGTTCCAGTCATTCTACTTGTACTAGATTTGAGGGCACTGAAAGTTATCCAAAAAATAGCAGTATATAGTACAGTAATCATCATTAATTTCCTATTAACTTAATCTAAAGCTCTGTATAACCTACACTGTTTTTCCATGACTGATCATAATAGAATCTGGTTTGTTAGATCACTGTTGTTTATTGATAGATTTTATTTAAAACTGTTATAATTGATAGTATCAAGTCTGAGAATATAGGCAATTACACTGAAGATGACAAGATTCACTAGAATATCCACTCTGGTGTGATTATTACCTGCCTTTGAAGTTTTATACTGTATACAATGTTTTATTTTTACTAATACTGTCATGTACTACTATATTCAATTATGCTGCTATATTCAATTACACCTAATGATATAGACAATTCTATTGAACATAATAAGAGACAACCCAGTAATCATTGTACATCACCTTGTACTGTGGTTCTATAAGACTTTTTGGTTTCATGTTTTTATAGGAATTTGTTTTGTTTTGTCTTGCTATGTTTTGATTTTCCCTCTAATACAGAAAGGATAGAAATACATGTAGAGACTCATGCCTGTGTAGCTGTTTACAGTCTCACTGTTTGAATATCTACTTTGTATGCTTTGCTTTTGTAACATGAACAACTATTTCTAAGAGGACAATATGCAATTCATCAACTAGTGATTTCTTACTGTTTATTTTTTTAAATTCTGTATTATATTTACCCTTTACATGTTTTTTTTTCTCTTTAAATAAAAAAATCTTTGTTCTAAATTTCTGGCATTTTTAGTATGATATGTCATAGAGTAGTTCTTTTCTAGTCATTCTTATTTGCCTGGGTATCCATCTCATTCCCAAAGTGTAGGAAATTTTCTGCTATAATTTCACAGAGTAAATTTTTATGTCATAACCTGTACTATACAACCTTGAAAAGGTTACTATTACTCTTATATATATTTTAGCATTGTAGGAGCTCTTGGATAACCTTTTTATTGTTTCTTGTTCTTTTTTCCTTTTTACTGACTGAATGTTCTACTATGACTGCCTTGTCTTCAATACTTGATATTCTTCCTTGTGATTCATCTTGTCTATTGCAGAAAATTTCAATTGAATATACATTTACCTTATTAAATTTTTCATATTCAGAATTTCTGTTTGATTCTTGCTCATATCTCTCTTTATTGAAGTCTTTCATATCCTGCATTATGTTTCTTAATTTATTTAGCTGCTTATTTTCATCTTATTTCAGGGCTTTTAAATTCTTTGTCTAGAATTTCATTATTTCACTTACCTTGAGATGAGCTTTTGAGGAGTTACAAAATTTATTAGGCAAATCATTGCCTTGTTTTCTCATGATACTTATGTTTTTGTGTTGCAGGTATACATCAATTGAAGTGGAAAGCTCTACAATTATTGTGTGGAAATCTCTTTAGTAGATGTGCCTTTGGCTTTGGGTATGACTCAGCATGAACGCACTCACTCAGTTTATTCAAAATGCTAAGTTGAATATCTAGCACTGCATTTTGAGGAGAAAATGACTCCTGGTAATATCAACATCCAAAAAACAACCATGTATCAGTTTATAATTTAAAACTTGTTTAAAAGTTATTTTGTTTCACTAACACACATAAAGGAATAATAACAAGGTAAACTAGGAAAAAAGACAAAGAAATTAAGAAAGAAGAACAGACATAAAAGATAAAAACTGAGAAAGAATAAGGCTAAATAACAGTGATAATATGTATATAACAGCTAAGAGGGGGAATGGAGAGGGTATGAGAGGTTACGTGACAGAAAAGAAAGAAAAAAAGAGTAGAGACGGAAAAGTAAATGGAAAGTGAGAGAAGATATTAATTTGAATCCAAATTAATAAACTAGCAAAAGTTGACAAAGTGAAGTAACACACTATAGGAGCAAAATGAATAACTAACATTCAAACACCATTGGATACATGTATATATATACGCCCACATACAAAAAAAGAAAGAGAAGTAGAAAATAAAAAGAAAAAAGTAATAATAATGTCTATATATAAGAAAAAAAGTGAGATTTTGATTGGGTATGAGAGAAATAGTAAAGAAAGAAGAGATGGGGAATATAAGTGGAAAGAAAGAGAAGACAGCTATATTGAATCTAATTAATGAACTAACAGACACACTAACAAACCCTATGAAATTATCATCATTGTGGTAGAACATGATATAAGACACTATGGAAGCAAACATAGCACTCACGCATAAACACATACATTCTCACACACTCGCCGCTCAACACTGTCCTGACCCATGGGTAAGTCAACGAAGGCCTTAGAGGGGGAGCAGGGATGCTAAGGAGACAAGAGACATGAGAAATGGAGACAAGACAAAGCTCTGATCAAGTCTCATTTATTAAACGGAGGCGTAGCGAACATATAGGATTCAGGAAGCATGGGAATACTTTGTTTGGGAGCACAGGAAGCCAGAGCCCTTGACATCAGCAGCTTACCAAGCAACGGTGGGAGGTCCCATACCGTATGATTTCGGAGTGGGGGGGATGGCCAGGGAAGGCCGAGAAATAGGAATTTATCTCTAAACAGAAGCTTAACCCTAGTGCCTAACTCAGAAATGTGAGGATGGCTTATTATCTCAAAATGGAGGCCAGTTTAGGTCTCCCACACAACACATACAAAGAAAAACATTTTTTTAGAGAGCTAGGTCTGATGGTCCTGTTTGTGGTAGTAGTCATACTGAAGTCACTTCTTGGCTCTTATCTGATAAAAGAGGTTGTGAAAATCATTTTAAAATTTTAGTCCAAAGATCTTCACCACTGTCCCTGTAAGAGATGCCATTTTGAGCAGGGAAGATGCCTAACTCCACCTTTCTGTGACTGTTGATGAGTAATGGAATAGGTCCACCAATGGTCAGATCAGCTCCCACCTACTGACTTGGTAACTTCAGTATTTGGGAATGAGGTGCCAGAAAATTCTCTCAGCATAAAAGCACTCACTCAGTCTATTCAAAATGCTAAGTTCAATATCTAGCACTGCATTGTGAGGAGAGAATGACTCCTCATAATATCAACTTCCAAAAAACCAACCATATATCATTTTCCATGGGCACGATCTGCGTATGTGCTGAAGCTCCATCCATTTCAAGACTACACATTTGCAGGTGTAGATGGCCTGTGTCTATTGCTATGTTTATTCTGAATGCCTCTGAGTAGATTGTAGGGAGGATAGGCACACAGAATCTGTGTTTGAATAAGGGGTATGATTTATTCAGGCATAAAATGTACAAAAACCTCTTGTTCAAAGGTCGTGCTTCTGGAAGGTTATTGGAACATGGTGGCACTATACTTATCAGTGGATTAGTCCAACAATGGGTTCATAGTTAACTGTACTGTTCCAAGATAGGACCTGGTCACCAGGCACATGACCCAGAAGTGTGTATTCTTATCCCCAGGTTCTCCTTTCTCTGCCTCTCAGTCACCACATGAGCAGTTTTTCTCCAGGAATCCCTTCCATCATATTATTTCTGGTTTGGAATCAGTCAACTATGGACTGAACTCCTTGTGACTGAGTCAACATAAATTTCTCCTGTAAGGAGTGGGTATTGGACATTTTGTCACTAATACAGGGTGACAAGTGCCCTGGCTTCCATTGTTTCCTGCAAGGGCAACCCAACTTCAGAACTTCTCTCTAAAGCAGTTGAACATATTATCTGCCATCATATTCAAATTTCTTGCAGGTTTATTCCATCCTTCTGCCCACTGAGATTCTCCCAGCCCATAATTTTGTCTTCCAGGAACCAGGTGCTGGAGCCCTCACTCAGTCTCGGGATTTCAATTTTACTATGTTATATTCACTTTTTTCCTGAACCCAAACTAATAGTGCAAGGTATCCATTCCCTCTATATATCATGGTGGCAGATGTTTTTTAGTTATAGAAAATGTTGGAAATTTCTGAGTCTAGGCAGAGAGTTACAATAGTTTTTCATCCTTATTCCACCCAATTTCCTCTTTTCTGAGTGTTTCCCTACTCTGATACCAGCATTTATAGCAAAAAGCCTCTGACAACTTGAGAGTTATTCAGTATGTACCGACACATCTCTAACCACACAGACTTTGTTCTTAGGATAGTCTCAGCATCAAGAGAACAATGCACTGAACCCCCAATATGCATTCTTCTCTCAATGTAGAAGAGCTGGCTCAAGCCTGCTACAGTAATGCATTAAACACATACAGAAACATTACCACCCAAGGTCTGGACCTATATGACTGTCAGTATGAGTAGAGATAACTATCAGCTACCTGAAATCTGTTTATTTTATAAACTATTGGGCTTTTATACAATTCTCCAATTACCCAAGAACTCTTTCAGAGAGCTGGGCATGGTGGCACATATCTGTAATCATTTCCCTCAAGAAGATATGCAGGAGGATTGCCAGGAATTTGATACCAGCCTGGCCTACAGAATGAGTTCAAGGCCAGCCTATATAGTGAGATCCTGCATAAAAAAAATTCAGAGATGTCCTGATTTCGAAGCTTTTCTTGTGGTCACCACATCTTTGACAGGCTTTTCCTGGGATTGCCACATCTTCAACAGCAGGAGTGTATGAATGTCAGAGACTCGTTTCTGAACATGTTATCCAGGTGGAGAGTACTTACTATATGTATTAAAGCCATGAAAATGAAAATTTAAGTGCAGTATGCTACAGTACAATATAGAGAGTAGTATGTAAATAAACTAGAAACTATGTACTATAAATATTTAATGTACTTGAGAGTCAGGCTGGTTCTGTTAGTATTGTGCCTCTAACACTAACTGTGTGACCTTGAGCAACTTTTAAACTTACTCAAACCTCAGTATATCCACTGGTAATTGAGTAAAATAATACTGCCCACCTCATAAGGATTTTGTGAGGATTAATAAGATAATTCATATAAAGCACTTTGTACTGACATCATAGGAAATATTCTACTAATATTACATAGTAGCACACATACACACAACAGATATAGATAGAAAATAGATGGAAAGAGGAACTGGCCCCATATTTTAGGGTCTGAGGCTATTTTATCTATGGCAATAGTTTGAAGGTTTATTCTAGGGTAACTGGGAGAAATAAAAAGACTACTAGGAGAGTTATGACAAAATTAGTTTTCATATTTAAATATTATTCTGGTTTTAATATGGTAATAAGATTGGATGGAGGCAAATATAGTTATGAGGATAATCAACTAAAATTCCAGTAAAATTGTCCCAGGAAAAGATAGTGGTGTCTCAGAAGATGGAAGTGGTAGAGACAGAGATATAAATGTAATATTTTAAATATATTTAGGAAGTAGAATAGACAAGCATGGGTGATCCATAATGTTGCAAATGAACTGAGACTTGGTAGCTAGTTTTTCTCTTCTAGTTCCTCCTAACCTATATCCTGGGACAGTAAGGACAGATGTCTAAAGAGCAGGATCAACAATTGACAAATTAGTGTAAGAAACTGAGATGTATCCTGGATTCAGGAGAAAGCTCTGGGTTTTTGACCATTATAAAGCTAGTATGTTAGTTGTGGTGAAGAAATGTATTTGATTTAAAGTGCTTTAAAGAACTAGCTTCATTTCAGTATAGATTAGAAAACTACATGTTCCCCCCTCTCTCCTTCACCTATAAAACCTAAATAGATGCTGCAATTAACACTGGAAGTCATGTAACTTACAAAACCCCAGTGAAGCATTGGGATGTTATCCTTACTATAGGGCTGTATATAATAGAGACTGAGTCAGCAAGTTGGCCAGGGAAGGAAGAAGCACAAAGGAAAAGCAGTACTAGAAGACTAGATAGAAAATGAGAGATACAAAATGACAGAGAAAGAGAGATACAGAGTGTTTAAAGGTTAAAGGAGGTTCATTTGTTTCTATTTTCAAAGGCTTAGGAAGTACCTAAACTTTTCCTAAGTCTTCACATCTCCTCCACAAAGGAGACTTAACCATATCTTGTACACAATACCAGGGAGCAAAAGGGCTGTCACAAACATGCCTCTGTGAAAAATAAAACAAAATTGCATAACAAAATAGAGAATAACAATATTTAATATACTGCATATTTCATAAAATAATAAGAGTGCTTTATATTTTCTTTATTACTATGTACTTGTATTGCATTAAAAAACCCTGGTTTTTAAGAAATGTTTAAAATATAGGTAAATGGAGACTACAACATGGAAAATAAAAAAATTCTTGTGCCTGGGATTTAGCTCAGTGGCATAAATGCCTGTCTGGGAAGCATGAGGTCGTGAGTACAATCCCCGGTGCCAAAAAAAAAAAAAAAAATCTTGCAAAGAACAAGAAACATTGTGGTACATTCTTTCTCACCCAATTTTGGAACAATTGTATGAGCTCCTTTAATAAATTACTTCTAAAACTTTCATTCTGATTCAGTGTATATTCTCCTATTGAGAAGATGGAATTCACAGTACTGTAAAAAAAAGAGAAGAGGTAATTCCTTTCTTGCTAACTGATGACAAGAGTGGTAACATCTTCACTCTGGAGTACTAAAAGACAGTGGGCAATTCCTTACAGATAATAGCCTACATGGAGAAATAGTTAAGTCAATTCCCATCTACCTATCCCAATCTACCTTTCTGTAAGAGAAAGAAAAAAAGACAAATAAATAACACATAGGTATTTATACCTCAAATTGAATTTGAGGCTTATTTACAGACACATTTAGATACTTTTACAATATTAATTCCCCAATTTCCTTGTAGAATACCCTGATTGTATAACAGGAACTTACACATTTGAGGAACTTGGAAATCAAGTGTGGCTATATGATCAGTTCTGAGCTGTGAGATTTAAGGAACATTTGCAGAGAGTTAATCACATACATCCAGGAAAGTTTCTTAAAACAGACAGACTTAACAAATATTCTGCCCCTCAGCACATTATTTCTTCACCATTACCTTACTCCTAATATAGGTATAAAACCAGCTACAGTAGCCATCTTGTAATCATGGATGGTTGTCACATACTGACAGTGAATATCACATGCTGATAAGTATTGACTAGAAAGATGTTATTCTTTTACTACTGCATATTTGCAGTACATGAAGTTTACATTCATCTTGAGGAGTAGTTACATGTATATAACACAGCTTGTTTCTTTTTAGTATCCTTCCATTTCCCACCTGCTTTCCTTCCTTCATCTCTAAATCCCTTTTCCTTATTTTCATTCTCATTGTTATTATTCTTCTTAGCTTATGTTTATTAAATATAATTTTTACATTTGTTGTGGGCATTTGATACCTGTAATGACATGGCTTAAATATATTTACTTCCCCTTAACCTCCCTGTCTCACCTCAACCATTGGTCTTTTAGATACACTCCCATTTGTAAAACATCTGTGTCCTTGTTTCCTTTTAACCATCCCTTACTTTGCTTTTGTTTGTGCTCAGAAAATGTGGTAACTATTACATAATGGAATATTGCTCAGTTGTAAAGAAAGATAAATTGGAGACTTTTGTGGGAAAATGGTATTGGAGATTAAACTCACAACCTCACACTTGCACAGGCAGGTGCTTGTGCCACTGAGCTATATACTCAGGCCCCAGACATGCAAGCTTAAATACCATATGATGTCACTCATTTGACAAAGATGTTATTCTTGAGAACTTGGACAAGCAGCAGACTTCTTAGTAAAGAAGTAACAGTTAAATAAACCTATCTATTAAAGATGATGGTATCATTTTTTCTTCCTTCCACACAGCTGTACTACTGACAGGGTACTTAAGGTATTAAAAAATAACTGATGGCTTTCAAATTGCAAGCTTTAATGATGTTTTAATTGAAATGATTCACCTTCCTCAAAGAGTCTCAGTGTAATCACTGAAACCTGTGTTACTTTACATATAAAAGAGAATTAAAGTTCCAGATGAAACTAATGTTAATGAGCTGACCTCAAAATACTGAGATCTTCCTGGAGTATGTGGTTGTGCACTGTAAAATTCTTAAAAGTATAAGATAGACACAAAAGAGGAATGTGCAGTGATGAAATGTAAGAAAAACTTAAGCTACTGTTGCTAGATTTGAAGATAGATGAAGAGATAATGAGGTAAAGAATGTGGACAGCCTGTAAACAGCCTCACCCTATGGAAGAAGGAATATAGCTATACTCAGTTGATTTTATTTCAGTGAGACACATACCAGACTTCTGACCTACAGAACAGTAAAATAATAAATTTGATTTGTAAACCAAGCTTGTGGTAACTTGTTGCAATAGTTATAGGATACTGACACAAATAACTAGATGACTCAACTTTTACAAAATCTGAGTTTTCAATGTTTTGGAGATATCTAAGTAGAGATGTAACCATATGGGAATGTCAGAAAGATGGAAAAACTGCAGATATACAATGGGGAGATATGTAGATCCAGGTGTGGTAGTGCACACCTGTAATTCCAGCACTCAGTAGGCTGAAGCAAGAGGATGATTGCAAGCTCAAGACAAGCCTGGGATACAAAGCGAGCTTAAAGCTAGCCTAAACTGATAGGGATACTGTCTCAAAGACAAAAAATGAAACAACAAAACAAAACAAAACAATTGGGGAATTACCAGAGATGGTAATTAAAACAATGGGTTCAAATGAAATTGCTCAAGGAGAGTATGAATAAAGGAAAAATGGCTTACCTCCAAATAGTAGATTAAACAGGGTAGGGAAAGCCAGAAAAAAAAGAAGCTGAAAAAGAGAAGTCAGAGAGTTACAGACAAAAATAAAGACAGAGCTAATACCTCATGATAAAATCAAAAGTGGGTGTTTTCAGTTGGGTGTCATTGGTGATGAATGCTAATGAGAGTTAAAATAGATTCACTGACACATTAGATTTTGTGACACAGAGGTAAGGGCAATTTGGATAAGGTGCCTTTCTACTCTTTATTCTCAGTGTTTCAGCTATAGAACTCATTGTGTAATAGGTAGTGAAGCTAAATTTGTATGAGTTGAAGGATTAGTCAAATAAAAATAAATGAAAATGCAACTCATTTTGGAATTTTGATTACAAAGGAAAAGATAATGGTGAACTAAGAGTTTCAAGGAAATATAAAGTTAATTGTGTGTTAAGGTTGTCTCAGAAACAAATATCATGATGGGATTAGGCTATGAAAAGATATTTTTATTATCAGAAACACCTGTGTGAGAAAATGGGGAGGGATATGGAAAAAGCAAGGAGATTCCACAGTAGGAGCAAAGGAAGAAAAGTTTAAAAAATCATCAGGAATTCCTCAAGCCAAAGTCACTTTTCAGAGGAGTTCACTGACTCTATCAATGGACCTAAGGTAAAGCACAGGGGAGAGAAGCAAACACAGGAAAGGCTTTCAGAATACAGAAAATGGGACCACTGGTTAGAGGACTGGATGGCACATTTTCAGTTTCCATAGAAAGGTTCTTTTCTTTAGGAAAAGATTGAAGATGATGAAATCAGAGGATAATTGATGCAAAAAGGTCCAAGCAAAGGGTGAAGTGTGTGAAATTTAGAAAACAAGCAAAAGCACTGCAATAATATATGAGATACAATGAAACAAGAGGGTGAGTGCAAAACTATTTAAAGATTTAGGATTTTTCATTCAATGGCATCCATTTATTCTTTTTTTTAAAATTTTATTTAAAGAGGAGGGGAAGCAAAACAGAAAAAAGGGTAGAAACAATACAGAATTTCAAAAAAAAAGCAGTAAGAAATCACTATTTGATACATTACATATTGTCTTCTTGGATATAGTTGTTCAAGTTACAAAATTAAAGCATACAATGTGGACATTCAAACAGTGAGGCTGCAAACAGTTCTGTTCACCGATCCAACAAAAACTTAGTAAAATGGTTATCAATCCTACACACTTAAGTATACATATAGTTATATATTTTAGAGTACTTTCTTTTCCTCCTCTTGCTTTTTTAAAAAAAATATTTAAAGAAAAAATTTGAAACAGAAAGAGGGTAGAAACAATACAAATCTCAAAAACAAAACAAAACAAAACAAAACAGAAAAAAATAGTAACCAGTAAAAAATCATTAGTTGATAATTACATAATTTCCTGTTAGATGCAGTTGTTCAAGTTACAAAAGTAAAGTCCACAAAGTGGACATTCAAACAGTGAGACGAAAGTCAGTTTTGAACATCCATCCAACTAAAACTTTAGCAACATGGTTATTATTTCCACACACTCAAACATACTGCAGTTATATCCTTTAGAATACTCTCTTATCCTTTTTTATCTTTACAATAACTATAATCCATTCTCATAAACTACTTAGAAGTTCTACACATGTATAAGTCTCTACACATATACCTAGCCTTTCTGAATTAGAGGGAGAAACAAATCAAAACAGGTCAGCAATACAAATTCCCAGAGAAACACAAAATGAAAAGAACATACAAAAACACAACACTAGGTGATCTACGGTAGTCACTATGATGTCTCTTGTTATTTTCAATAAAATTGTCTGTATCATCAAATATAACATGAACTTAGCATTGCTTTACACTATTAATAAAATCTAAACATTGGAGACATTATAGGACTTCAAAGGCAGTTAACAATCAAACCAGAATGGGTATCCTATTGAATCCTGTCATCTTCAGAGTAGTTGCCCCTACTCTCAGGCTCAACACTCTCAAGTATACCAGATTCAAATAAAATCAGTCAAGATAAAACAGTGATATAACCAATTTTCTCTGTCTTATCTCTGCCATGCTATTTTTCTGTTGTTATTTGCTTACTTTTCTCCTTCATTCCACTGTTTGCCCCTTTCTTTGAGGCCTTTCTGCCATTATTCCTGAAACCCTGGTGATTTTCTCTCTCTCTAGAATGTCCTTCAGTATTCTTTGCAGGGTTGGATTGGTGGTCACAAAATCCCCCAGTTCCTCTTTGTCGTGGAAATATCTTGTCTCTCCATTAATTTTGAGAGACAGTTTTGCAGGGTACATCATTCTGGGTTGGAGGTTATTTTTTTTCAGGGCTTGGAATATTTCACTCCAAGCTCTTCTTGATTTGATGGTTTGCATTGAGAAGTCCACTTTTATTTTGATGAGTTTTCCGTTATAGGTAAACTGTTTCTTTTCTCTGACCAATTTTAATATTCTGTTCTTGTGATGGATTTCTGGGATCCTGATTATTATATGTCTGGGTGTAGATCTGTTTTGGTTGTAGCTGGCTGGAGTTCTATATGCCTCATTTATCTGAACTTCACTTCTGTTACCTATGTTTGGGAAGTTTTCCTTAATTATTTCTGTGAATAGACTTTCTATTTCATTTGTATTTGTTGCTGCATCTTCATTCACATATTTTATTCTTAGGTTATAAATCCTCTTGTCATTGTCTAGCCTTTGTATCACTGCTTTCTGGTTCCTTGTTATTTTTAAGAGAGCCTTCCTTTCACGATCATGCTTTGCAAATCTATCTTCAAGTTTTGAAAGTTTGTCTTTAGTTTCTGTTAAAAGGTTTTGCCAGGTTTCAATGGAGTTTTTAATTTCCTGATATTCTCTTTGGATCTGTTTCATATATTCTAGATTTTGTTTATATTCTTCATCAAAGGCATCTCTCCTTTCTCTGGGGTTCTCTATTCTTTCATTTGTGCCTACTCGAGGATTACCCAGGACTTCTTTTATTAATCTTATATCTTGCTCCACCTGAGTTAGAATTTCAGATTTAAATTCGACGATGAGGTCACGGATGTATTTCTTTATTTCCGATGAGGTTGTCTCTTACATTACAGGTTTGCTGCTCTCAATGTCCTCTTCATTTACCTCTGTTGGACTCACTTTCCCTGGTTCTGCAGTTGGGGACCTTTTGCTCTTTCTCTGTCTTGTCATGTTTCTGGCCCCCTTCAGACAGGTCGGTGGTGGAGGTCTGTCCCATTTATTCTTTAAATTACAAAATGAAATCATCCCCTGAGAAGGTGCAAATAAGAATGTGTCAAAACTCAAAGCAAGGTATAAAATAATCACTGTTTGGAATTGCAGACTGACTTATCCCATGCTTAGATTTCTGCGCAGTGTTAATGGTCCAATTAATCTGAAGGTCATGGATCTATAGTAGTATTAATCTCCCTTCCATCTAACTTGGTCATTGCTTTATTCCTGCCCAGACTTCTTATTGGCCTGTTGACTTGTGAGGGACCTATATCAATGAGTAGTGCTAATACCCTTTCAATCATAATAACCTTTTTTTTCTCATTTGTGACATCTCAGAGCCCCCTTGTTCTGTAAACTTACTTCCTAGAAATTTTTTCAACCTGCCTTTCCGCTATTTATTTTCAGTGTTTCAGCTATAGGACTCATCACCTCTGCCTTCTCATTGGTTGCTCTGCCTTATATTGTCTCTTCCAAATCTGTGTACCACACAGCCACCACAGTAATCAGTCTAAAATATAAAATCCAACCATGATTATGTTAACTCTTTCAACTGAGGCTTCTAGAGCTTAGATACTGTCTGCATGGTTCCCTATAGGTTAATGCGCCCCACAGATTCATGTGCTGGAAGTTTGGCTTCCAGTGTGGTAGTACTGAAGTGGCAGGACTTATAAGAGCTAGGGCCTACTGGAAGGTGGTTAGGTCATGGGGACACTGCCACCAGAAGTTCTAGTTTCATGGATTATATTAGGTCACAAGAATGAGTTACTATAAGAAAAAACAAGCCCAATCCTTTGCCACCCTCTTGATTCTTATATTACCATGCAATGTTTCTCTCTTACATATGCACTCAATATACTGGTATCTGTCACACTGTGATGCCTGAAGGCTCTCATAAGAACTTAGCAGATGTCGTAGCCATGCCTATGACCTTCAGAACTATACACTAAACAAACCCCTTTTATTAAGGACTAAATATCAGGTATTATGTTGTAGCAACAAAAAATAGTCAACTCAGAGTCTTATAACCAATAAGATTTAGTCTAAGTTCCTTAACATTGCATATAAACCACAAATGATTGAACGTTTGGCTATCTCTTCAACCTTATAGCTCACTGACTTCAGTTTTATCCTTCAGCAATATCTGAACTTCTCTTAATGCTCCATATTGTTTTTTATTCTATGCTTTTTGTTCATTCACTTTGTCTCAAAACTCTCTCATCCTCCCCTTTAGTAAATTTTCTCTTTATTATTTTACAACAGCTTAGGCATCACCTTTTTATTTTACAACAGCTTAGGCATCTTCTATCTGCCCTAAGATATGAGATATATCAACACACTTTTTGCTAGGCTAGATAGTTATCCTTTGATTTCCCATTTTCTTATACTGTACACATCTTTATCAATGTATTGTCACATTGAAAAATAAAAATGGATTTTTTTCTCTCTTGTATTAGTCTAGCCTCCATGGATTATCTCAGATTTATCTTGGTACCATAGCAACTAACCAATGCATGGTTCATAGTTGGTGTAGCATGGCTTTTAAATAAGGAAACATACAGGGAGAAAAGAAAGAATGAGGAAAGAAAGGAAAAATGGTAAGGAAGAACTCAGATCGTGGGATTATTCTATCATACCATTAAACTTGTAGAAATCATTTATGAACTCTTTGTTTTGGGGAATATAATCATAATCAAATTGTACATTTCAAATAAAATTTATTAATTATATACTGATAATTTGGTGCAAGTAATTAAATTAGTCAATAACTATATTCTCTGCAAGTTATTTGTAACCAATTTTAAATTTTGTTAAAATTTTAACCAATTTGTAAACAATTTGTAACTCAATATTCTCTGTAAGTTATTTGTAACCAATTTTATACACATTTTGCTGAGCACTTTGCAAAGATATATGTCATAAATAAGCAAATATTATGCTGATTTTGGAAGGTAACATGTATCTGCCATTTTTACTAATTTAAGAAACTGGATATCAGAAATGAAAGCTTAGTTTTGTGATCATGAGCATGTAGGCAGAAAACATTAAAGGCATAAAGAGAAAAATTGATGGCATTAATGCAGAAAGAAAAGTAGAGCACAGATAAATCATATTCATAGTTTTTAAAAAATTATTTAAATTTAAAAAAAGAGGGAAAAAAACAGGAAAAGGGTGGAAATATTACAGAATTTCAAGAAGATAAATAGTAAGAAATATAGTATTACATGAATATTTTAAAATAACCAGATGATCTTACGTATTTTTTATCTGCTAAGATCTTAATAGTTGGGTTTCATCTGGGCACATCCTATTCTGTGAGGGACTTCTGGCTCTTCAGAATTTAAGTATTCAGCAAGTTGTCTTTCTCTCTGAATATAGCTTGATTTTGAAACTCCTAGTGTGGAAAAATCCTACAAAGAAGATAAAAATATCAAATATAAATAAATGACATTTAATAAAATATTTACTATCATTTAGATATGTTTATATATTGGAAAACTAGGAAAATGCTAACTGAGCAATTTTAAAAATTTGTCTTATCACTATTATGAATTTATAATGATTTAAAATAACATTTCCTTTCAATAAGTGAATTTTTGGCTCTTTTAAAATAATCATTAAATACTCATTTCTGATGTAATACCTCTAGACTGCTTTAGATATTGTGCAATTCAAACTCTATATGAAACAAAGATGCAAATATTACAAGAGGAAATTTACTTAAGAAGAGTCAAACATTTTTTTCTGACTTTACAATACCAACATTCATACTCTAATACTGCCACAATGATGAATGTTACTACAGTGTTATGGTAAATTAAACTTATGACTTTTATGAAATATCTCCTTTTTATATGATTTTATTACAAATTTTAAATTACGTCAATAATTCTTTTCACGTTATATCAGATTATTTATATCTTATATTCTGAGCTTAATCACTGCTACAGAATATTTTTGTGATAGAGGTTCATGCTCAAATTGCATTTCTCTAGCATAATTATACTGCTTGACAATTAAAAATCTCCATATACAAATGCAATTTTCTATTACAGAGATCTTAAAAAATACATCCATGAGCATTTGAAAACAGACTTGACAAAATATCAATACTGTAGACCTTTGAGACTCCTCTGTTTTTGTTTAGAAACATTACACTGGTGACCTTCTTAATTTGTACAGGAATCATTCAAACATTTTAAATATGTACTTTTTGACCACTATTCTGTGGTAGGCATTATAAATGATACTCAAGATACAAGAATATTATAAGATTATCTTTGGTGTGGGTGACTTCAAGGTCAAGTGAGATACAAACCAATGGACAATAGAAAAAATAATTATATCATGAATGCTACCTTAGTAAAATAATTAAACAATAACCCAGTGTTAATGGGAGAGTACAAACAAATGGAATATGCCAATAATGTAAACTTGAAGAAGTTCCAAACTCTTGATGACAAGGCCAACTGCCTGAAATCTTGACTACAACCATGTAAGATCCTGAGATGTGGACCTAAATAAGCCATATACAGATTCCTGACTAATGGAAATTTTGAAACAATAAATATGTGATGTTTTAAGTTGTTAAGTGTATGGAAATGTTATTTAGCAATAGGAAACTAATACACAGATCAAAATTGATCCTGAAGCAGCCTGAATTCAAATTCAGCCAGTTTCTGCTCCACATTTTCAATATAATCCTTTCAACTTTTATTTTCCAAATTTTATTTTATTAGTGACTTTTAGTAATATGGGAAATGATCTCATTTTGGTATATTGTGCATAAAAAAAACCTCAATTTTTCTCACCTACATCATGTTTCTTCCCTTTCTCCCCTCTCTCCTAATCCATTTTTCATCTCTAAAAATCTATCTTTTACTTTACAATCATCTCATTTTTTCACTTTTATTATTTAGGCTTTCATTTCTTGGATTTCCACATCTATTGACCTACAAAGATTTCTGTACCATTTTTTTGTTTCCCTTTCAGAATTTCACATACACCTCAAAGGTTCACAGGTTTTTCCCAGTTCTATTTTCTATCACTGATCTACATAGATAGGACATCAAGTATGTGCAAAAGACATTGGAAGAATTAATTTTTATTTAATCACATGTCTTGTAATTTTCATTTTTGAATAATTAAAATTCTTAAAAATCCACATTGCATTTTCATAATTTATCTCTCTGAGGTCACTTCAAAACAAAATGAAATAGGAATGATAGTGACTCATATAACACAAAATTCTCAAACCTTTATTTGGATTGACAGTCACACAATTTTGTTATAATGAAGTATTGATTTCTGGTAATAAAACAATAGATAAACTTTGAAATACATGATACATACCAATAGTGGCTTCATATGCACAGTTGAAGAATACTTGTTTCCATAATTTACTTCAGGTTTAGTTGATCCCCAAGAGCTGTTCCAATTATGAGGTGTATAGTTATAAAGATTTTTCTTTTGTTCTCATGAATCATACAGCTACTTTAAATGAAAAATAAACAGTAAATGTGTTAGGATATTTTAAAAAGTCAAACACTCATATAATATAAATATTTTGATCAAATATACTGTTGTGATTATATGACTATATGCTGTATGAAGCAAATGAAATCATTCAAAAGACACATTAGTTTTATATAGTACACAAAATAAAGCAATGCCATCCTCATAAAATTGGAAAGAAGTAGACTATTATCCTTTTATTCTGTTTCTCACTAAAACTAGGCTTTTGATATGGAATAATTCCTATGTTCTTTCTCTGAATGGCTATGAAATTTATGATCCTTAAATTAAGAAAAAGTGTAATTTAGAAAGTATTATAGATTAATTTTGATCATTGTTTATTTTCTCATAGGAAATATATTATAGAGCTATCTTTTGCCCTGGCAGAAACACAGTTATATAGATATTAACAGTGGGCAATATTATCACTAACTATGTCCTTTTCTTTATACAAAACTACCTCTTATTAAAAATTACATAAATTAAAATTGTCCAATAAAATTATTTCCAAGTGAGATGTTGCTTCTTTTTTATAGTATTTACAAGTTTTAATTTCCTTTTAAGAGATAGCTTACTTGTAATTTCTTCCAGAGAATTGTGATGATGGATATACAGAACTTCCAGGAAGGATTCCCTGCCTATACAAGCTCAAAGGATACTTAATATAGATTTTTTAAGGGAAAATTAAGAAGGTTAGTCATGATTTTGAGGAGATTTGAAATACAATATATTTAACATCTTTTAAAAATTGCCATATTGATTATACATATGAATAACTTAATACTGAGACACTTAGGCCTATTCCTGCAAAATGACAAAGGCAATTACTAAAAGAAAAAAAACTATGCATTATATCGATAACTTTGCAAGTTTCTCTACCTATCTATCTATCCATCCATCCATCTATTTATCCATGTATCTATCCATCATCTATATAGAGATAGAGATGGAAAAAGGGGAAGCATAATGGAAGATCCATTTCAATCACACTCTAAGCAATAAGTAACCCTTTCAAACAAAATAATCAAATTTACATCACCATTTACACTGTCATATTTGAAAAATTTCCCAGAGAAAAATGAAGTTGAAAAAATAATTCAGGCAGAGCAAATTTAGGTTGAATAAAGCTTCAGCATCAAACAGTCATAACATACTGTAGAGAGATTTGGAGAAAAAATAATCCATGAAAATCAATTGACAAAGAGTTATTATTTAAAGACTATCCTTCAAGTATAAGAGCAAAGAAAGAATTTTAGCAATACAGTAATTAAAACAAGAAATTGATATTTTAACACAGACATGAGACATACAAGAATGAATCCTAGTCTACACAGAACCTATTCTTATAGCCATACCAGTTATGGACAGATATATACCATTGTGATATGACTTTGTTGGATCCACTTGAAAATTGTGGATATTTTTACATAGTTCCTTTGGTATTTTAACATGGGAAATTTGAGGCTGCCCATAAAACTATCCATTGGTCTTTGATTTTTAAACAATTAAATAATATGTGAAACAAATATCATGGCCCATTCCTAAGTTTCAGATCATAACTATAAGCTGCCCTTAAGGGGTAAGGAATCTTGGACTGATGATAATGTTAAGCTGAAATTAGAGCATAGTTTGCATCTGGAAAAGAATGACTGATGCAAACAGAAACAATAAGACAGACAAAATATTTTTCATCCATGGTTTAGATATCTTTTTTTTACTCTTTGAGCTTTCTTTTTCCACCTTGATTTTGAAATCTTCTTTAAAATAAAATGCAAAACCACAATAAAACAAAAGAAAAAAATCATGGAAAATGATTTCTTCACTTTTATCTATAGTCAATCTTTCTGATGCTTGCTTTCTGATGTCATAGTGGGTAGAATCAAGAATCCCTGACCATTCTGTGTCTGAGGTCTTAAAGGTGTTAACTATCTTTTCATGATGTAACCTCTTTCTTTAATGCCTGCTATTTTCTCTGCTAGGCAAAAAAGAATAGTATATATTTTGTGATGAAAAAGACCTATCTAAATTTGAGTTTTGGAGCTATAAATACAGATTTGTTAGCTGAAACCTTGTGACTGTTTTGAGAAGGATTCCATAGGAAGTAGCAGAGGTAGCTCAGCATAAAGAAGGCATACTACACTCCTCTCATTTCCCCATTTTTGGCCTATGCTAAATTCAGTATGGTAGACTAACTTGATCTAACTAGGTAGTTATATAAACGTGTTTTAGTCAATGTTAACAGTGAAAAATTATACACTAGAAGGCAGGGCCAGAAGAAAACTAAAATGGTGAGAATTTCTAAAGATAAGGCCTTGAGAATGGTGGTGATAGTGATGGTTACAGAAATGTAACATTAAGAACAGGTGATAGTTAAAAAAGAATTGCACCTAGTCAGTGAAAACAGTTTTCTCCAGAATTCATATTTTAAATAAACCCTTTAAGTCATGTGACTGAGGGAGCTATAAATATAGATTGATTAGCTTAGATCCATATATTTTATTGTCACACTGGAACACTTGTGAGAATGAGAAAGTGATCTACATGGGAACAGTAAACAAATACTAGGATTGTCCTGATCAACTTACTTTTAAGTCACTGTTGTTGGACCTAAAACTGAGCCCCTA
Source organism: Hydrochoerus hydrochaeris (assembly GCA_004027455.1). NCBI lineage: Eukaryota > Metazoa > Chordata > Mammalia > Rodentia > Hydrochaeridae > Hydrochoerus > Hydrochoerus hydrochaeris. The sequence continues at coordinate 534,395 of PVLA01000237.1, forward strand.
CATATTCTCCAGAAACATGGCCAATGTGGCTGTTCACATTGAAATTGTTTTTCTACATTATATTCCACAAAACTTTAAAATATCTTACTCAATATTAATAAACATCATCAGGGATTCCACTGTTTCATACTGACAGTGTGGTTGATGATATGAGAGCATGGAATACATGTTCATTAGAAAGTTAACCAATCCATGGTCCAGATTGACAGATTCAAAGAACAAAAATATAGATATGTGGTGGGCACAAGCATAGGAAAATCAGAAGGTACTTATTTACATTCATGATCAAAGAGTAAAAAAGATCATCCATAGATTGAGGAAACTAAACCAACACATGTTTTTGGAACTCACTGGTAATATTTCAAAGAACCAAAATATTATAGGCAGGAAGATACACAGATATGTCTAACCTTTCTATAACAGCCTAACCCAGGTACTCCATGTATTAGAAATCACAGGCAAAGTAGTTGCTATATTCTGTTCCTGAATCCTAATGAAATTTTCTCAATTATCACAGAATAAAGGCCACATTTAAGACAGCAAAATCTGTAACCAGTGGTATACTGCTTTATGGAGGGCCAGACCAGAGTTTGTCAGATGAAGTTAAAGTTTTAAAATTTTTGATTCAAAGACAAAAGCACTGGCCAATTTATCCTACAATTTCCTAATTAATTTTCCATTTCTCATGGAGAACTATTTTACCACTCCATCTCTCCTCAAACATATTTTTTATTCCCAGTTGATAATCTCATTTTATTCAATAAGCAATAATTGAAAGGGAACTATTTCATCTCAACACAAAAATTTGCTAAACTTCTTGCATATATATATACACACACACACACACACACACACACACACACACACAGTCTTCTATGGATAGTGTTTCCACTCATATCAAAAGCAAACTCCACTGATCTCCAGATGTCCTCATCTTGCTTCCCCAAGGACATTACTCATGGAATTATTCTACTTCTAGCTTACACAAACACTTTTGTCCTATTATATGTCTTATTAATATAGAAACACTTTTGTCCTATTATCTGTCTTATTAATATAGAGATGTGGATCATATAAAGCCTCTCTTAAATTCACACTTTTCTCCCAGCCACTGTCTTGTTTATTTCTGCTCCCTTGTACTGTAATATCTCAGATAACTTGGCTACCATCAATTTTATGACTTCTTCACCCCTATTTAACTTTTCAATCTAAGTCAAGCTTGCTTCTAAGTATACCACTTTGCTAAAACTATGCTTGTCAAAACTATTGACCATCTCCACATTGCCAAATTCTATATTTTCTTTGTCATCTGATTTACTCTGTTTCTATACTCTGTATGTAAGTCAAGTAACATGACATTAAATAATATTCATATCCTGGTACTACAAAATTGATACTTTCAGTCCATACCAAGATCCAAACTCACTTATCTAACCACATATTCATTATCTTCACTTGAATATCTAATAGGTACCTTCCATTAACCTGGTCAAAGCCAAATTTTTTGACCTGTATTTTACACCACTCCCAAGTTTGCTCCTCCTCCACTGTTTTACCCAGTTTCTCATGCCAAAATCCTTGGACTCTTCTTTCCATACAGAGAAAATTTCACATTAATGATTGAAAAATTTCTCTTTCTTTTATGATTCCTGTTTAGTTTATCAGCAAGTTTTATTTATTTGTTAAGATTTCCAAGTGCACTTCATTCTATGTCCACTGATACCACCCTAGTCCTACACGGTTCTCTACAAACATATCTCTGCACAACATTTCATCCATCCAGATGTTGAATATCTTTATTTGAATTTATCACTCTTCTTTTCCTCCTAGGGTTGCTACCTTGCTCTTTCTCAGACTTTTTCCATACAGAGAAAGGGTTTTTGCAGTTTTTAGTCTAAATTTATTAGTCAACAAGTTTTTTTCTAATTTTCACATTTAATACATATTATTCCTAAGTTCTCATTACATTATCTTCTTCTGTTTTATTTGTATCATTTATCATAATCTGAAATAATCTTATTTACTTATTTTCTGCTTCCTCCTGCTTCTTGAATGTAAGCTTCATAAGGATAAGACATAATCTTGGATACCACTGTATCCCTACTATATAGAAAAGTTCTAAACGAATAACCAACATTTTATACATTTTTTAATGAATTGATGAATAAATACTATTGAGTGCATATTTATTCTAAGGAACAAATTGAATAATATTGGTTTCTTTTCTAATAGAGACTGTAATTCCTATGCTGTGAACCGCTATTTTAATGACCTCCTGAAGAATCTATCTGAGGGAAAAGAAATGAAAAGTAATGAGTAATAAATAATGCATTATGGAATCTCAATCAGAACTAGTCTAGTTATAACACAAAATCCTTTACTTCCACATCCTTCTGACTGACTGTTTATTGGTACATTTGTGCCCTTATAAGGAGAATAAGAATAAGCAATAAAATTTGTTGTATAAACCACTCAATTTGATTTTCATGATCACATTTAACCAAAAGAAAAATTATTAAGGATAAAATATTATGAAAAGAAATTTGATTAACTTTTTTGAGCAGAGACAATATATCCACATTTCCTTCAGTCTCACTTCTTAATCTGGAGAAAAGATAACTAGAATTGAGTATATCAGATCTGGTGTATAGTGATCACCTAGACAGTCAATAAGTGAGACAAGGAAATGGAAGAAAAGGAAAGATGTAATTTGTTTTTAATCCCCTAGTCTAAGATTACTCCAAATATCAAAAATGCCTCATTTCTTTTTCTGTCACTGCTCCAAATAATAACTTTATCTGCAAAAAATATTGAATCTATGTTCCTGTAGAGCTCTTTTGAATCAACTGTGAAATTTTATCTTCTTTGATATAATTTAACACATGCCAAATTGGCTTATGAAACTTAGAGCAAGCTTCACATTAATGATTGAAAAATTCATATGCAAAAATAGAAACTGTAACTAAATGCTGTTAACATAACTCACTGAAAGCGCAATTTAAAACAGCTCAAGCATATATTGATACATAATACACTCCAAAAGAAGGAAATTTAATACTCCCAATGTAGAGCTGGAATCTCTTGACAAAATTCATGGTAATATTAGAATTATCACTAGTCAGAAGTACAGAATCAAATGAAATTATGCATTTTTAAGTTCTGGGTAAAATTTTTACTATCTATGACCTAAGTGGCAAATATACATGCACACACAAATACATATTTATGTGAATGTGCTGGAAGTTGCATTAAAATGCAGTCACTTTCCTTGAGTTCTATTTAGTATCATTAAACAGTACCCTGAAACACTGTAGACTATGAAGCATGAATTCATTTGCCAAAGGTATACATGCTTTAACTGTTGTATAAATCCTGAATTAGTATGACTCTTGTAGCTCACATTTTCCTTCTTTGGCAGTACACCTAATAGAGAGACCATACGATCTCAATTCTTAAAGAGACAGTACTTTAAAGTTGATTACATATAACTTTACTTTTTACATTTGTATTAGTACAGGCTAGCAGCACATATCCACTATATTCATTCTGAGGAATTAGTACATGTACACAGCACACCACAATTCTTTTTTCCACTTTCTCTCCACTCCCAGTAAAAAAAAAAAATTTTACCAAGGGGGAGAGGTGGGTCCAAGTTGGACAACGGGACACAAAGAAACCTCAGCCCAGAGGGTTTTCATTCTACTAGTGGCTCCCAAATGCCAGCTGAGAGAGCTCTGATGGTTTGTGTTAACATTTTCACCAGTCAGCAACGAAAGGACAAAAGCAAGATTTAAAAAATAATGCTTTAAATTTTTCATGAAGCCAAATGTTTTCCATTTAGAGGACAGTCTGTTTATCCAGTTATCTGCCTTAGCAAGATTCCAGGATTCTATTTTTTTGGAAACACACACACACAAACACACACACACACACAAACATACACACAAACACACCCACACTCACACACACACATCCCTAAAGGTCTGCTTTTCATCTTGTAAAGAATTTACTATTTTTTCATTCTATGCCACACTGATGGAATAAAAATGTATTGGAAAGGGAAAAAATTATTCCTTTTTTGCCAGCATCATATTTATTGATTTTCAGCTCATTTATTAAGTTGTCATAAACTCATATTAACAGCCAGACTAAGGGACCAAAACCACATAAAACAATTATACTAAATCAAGGTACACTTTTATATATTGTGTAACTTTTTTAGTAATAGAAATTTGTTAACTCTACTACTTTAAAATGTTCTCATACCAATGTTTCTTTCTGTACTACCGATTTTATTCAGTTAATCTCTATGTCTATCCTTATGCAAGTACCTATCCATTTTAATTATAGCAACTTTGAAAGTCTTAGTTCACCAATATTTTAGTCAGTTTTATGTTAATTGTAATTGTTTATGAAGTATTGTGATATTTCAATAATGTATAAGATATGTACTGATTAAAACAGGGTAATTTATATTTCCACCTTATTATTACTTTCTATCGGGAGCCTTTGAGCTGCTCTCTCCTAGTTATTAAAAAAATCCATAATAAATTATTATAAACTCTAGCCATCCTACCTTGGAATAGAACACTAGAGTTTATTCCTGCTAACTAACTCTTTCTTTCTACCTGTTTTACAGCTTGTCCCTCTTATCCTTTCTATGCTCTTAGTAATCACTATTCTACAGTCATATTGATTTATTAGCACCCACATACAAGAGAGAATATGTTGTCATTATCTCTTTGTCTTACTTATTTAATTTATTAAATGTCTTCCTGTTTCATTCATTTGCTGAAATACAGGATACAGTATCATCCTTTCTATACTTGCACAATATTTTATTGCATGTAGATATACCACATCTTTATCCATTCATCTATTGGTAGAAATCTGGGGTAAGTATTATGGGTAGTATTTAAGATGGTGTGTAAATAATCATGAGTGTATAGTTATCTTTTTGATATGATACCATTTCTTTTGGATATATAGGCATAAGTGGCATAGTGGAATCAAACAGTAGATCTATTTTGAAGTTTTAATGGAACTTCCATAATATTTTCTATAGTGTCTGTACTAATTCATAAAGTTTAAAGACACAATATTTACTGTAGTGTCTGTACTAACTCATAAAGTTTAAAGACACAAAATCAATATACAAAAATCAGTAGCATTTTATACACTAAAACCATTATTGCTGAAATTATGAAAGTAACACCAGTTACAAATCTACAAAAACTATGGATGAATGCATTTAACCAAGGTAGTGAAAGAGCTCTACAATGAAACTCACAAAAATTTGATGAAGGAAATTAGGACAGAAGGAGTGAAAGACTTCTCATTCTTATGGATTGAAAGATTTAATATGTTAAGATGTCCATATTACCAAAAGCCATCTACAGAGTCAGTGTAATCCCTTTTAAAACAGTAAGGACTTTGTTCACAAAAATGGAATAAATACTAAAATTCATACAGAACCAAAAATTATCCTTGTTATGATTTAGATCTAGGGTGTCTCCTCCAAATCTCTTGTTTGGAAGGTGAATGGATCATGGGAACACACTTATCAGTGGACTCATCTGCTAGTGAGTTCAATAGCTAAATGTGCTTTCAAGGGGTACAGCTTGGTTTCAGGAGGCAAGTCACTGGGGGTATGATGTGGAAGGGTGTATCTCCATTTCTGCATGCTCCTTTCTATCTGTTTCCTGATTACCATGATGTGAGCAGCTTTCCTGCATGACAGGCCCTCCACCTTGCCATTTCTGCTTTGCATCCTATAAAACATGAACTGAAACTTCTGAAACTCTGAACCAAAATAAACCTTCCCTAAAAATTGCGAGTGACATGTACTTTGTTTCAGTGATGAGAAAAGTAGTGAAGACAATACCAAATAGCCAAAACAATGAAGCAAAAGGAACAAAGCTGGATCACACTACCTGATTTCAGAATATACTACATAGCTATAGTAATCAAATAGCACTGATACCTACATAAAAAATGCACAGAGACCAATGAAACAAAACAGAGTATCCTGAAATAACCCATGCATTTCTAGTCAACTGATTCTTGATTAAAAAAATACTAAAAACATACTGGAGGAAGAACAGGCTCTTCAATAAATGGTGCTGGAAAAAAAGAATACCAGTATAGAAAAGAATGAAAATAGACCACTATGTCTCACACTATGTAAACATTAACTCAAAGTGAATTAAAGACCTAAATGTATAACCTTGAACTATAAAACTACTATAAAAACATGAGGAAAACACTTCATGATATTGATATAGACAATGATATTTTTAAAAAATATTTCCAAAACACAACAAAAGACAACTGCAAAAAAAGACATATGAAATATTTTAAATTAAGATATTTCTGCTTAATCAGGGAAAAAATCAACAGAGTGAAGAGACAAATTGCAGAATAGGTAAATAATGGGTAAACACTACAGGTTATTTATTTTTGTGTTCTTTTGTTTTTTGTCAGTTTTTTTTGTTTTGTTTTGAGCCAGGGTCCCTGTGTATATTGCACACTAGCCTTGAACTAACTCATATAGCCCAGGCTGGGCTTGAACTCATAGTGATCCTCCTGTCTCAGCCTCTCTAGTGCAGGTATTACAGGCATACACTGCCATGCCTGGCTACAAGTTATTCATTTGACAAAAGATTAATACCTAGAATATATAAGAAATTAAGCAAACTCAGTAACAACAATAAAAATAAAGGAAACTAATTTCAAAGTGGACAAAAGATACAACCATATATTTTTCAAAAAAAGAAATCCAAGTGATCAACAAGCTAATGAAAAACTCTTTAATATTATTAGCAATCAGGAAAAAGCAAATCAAAATCATGATTAGTTATGATCTCAACCTTGTTACAATGGTAGACATAATGTAGACATAATGGTTTGTATCAAAAAGACAAAAACATCAAATGCTGGCAAAGATATAAAGAAAAGGGAACTTACACAATGTTGGTGAGTTCTCCAACTTAGTTCCTCCTTTTCAAAATTATTTTGGCTATTGTGAACCCCTTGCATTGTCATATGAATTAAAGTTAGAGTCACAATATCCCTGTCTGCAAAAATTAAAAAAAATAGGCAAAGGCAGTTGGAGTGTTCATGGGGCTTGCACTGAATACATCAATTTGGGAATTATTGCCATTTTATCAATACTGTTTTCTAACTCATGGACACAGTCCTTCCAAGTTATTCAAGTCTTCTTTGCTTTCTTTCAATGACTTCTTTTGTGCTTCTTTTGCTAAATTAACTCCTAAGTATTTTATTAGTTCTAATACTATTATAAATAGAATTATTTACTTGATTTTTATTTATGGGTTTTCCATAACTCCTGTACATAAATAAGATTTGTTTTGTATATTGATCTTGTATTCTGCTCAATTACAACAGCAGGCACATTAATAAGTAAAATTATATTCAACCTTGTAGCTAAAATGGACTTATATTAGTGAATTACATGTTGCTTGTATCTTTTTTTTTAAACTAAAACTCTGGATACACACACACACAAAGAATCTTGTGGAACACATGTATTTATTAAAACATTAATTTACCTCCAATTTAATCATGGTACATTTTCATAATGACTTTTGTAAAATGCAGTCCTGAATGCCTTCAACTTTGTGAGCCCTCACAGACAAAATTGTTTTTATTCAGAGTCATCCATGTGTTTACCATCCACTCTCTTTTCAGTCTACTCCTATTTATCTCCTTTCATCCATATATCCACTTTAACTATGTGCTCCCTCTGAGACTAGAGACAGAAGAAAAGACTTTATGAAAAGTAAAAGATTTGGTGGCCACCATGGGAAGTGGGAGGAGAATCAAGAGGCCAAACCACACCTCTCTGTAAGCCAGGGGCAGCCACTATGGGGAACGGGAAGAGAATCAAGAAGCCAAATCATGCCTTCCCATGAACCAGGGACAGCTGCCATGAGAAAGAGGAAGAGAATCAAGAAGCCAAACACACCTTCCTGTGAGCCAGGGTCAGTCATTATGGGGAACGGGAAAAGAATCAAGAAGCCAAACCACACCTTCCCATGAGCCAACCAGTGTTTGGGGCTGGGAGATTAAAAAGAGCAATGCTTCCCCATCCCTCCCCATCAGCAATGGGCTGATTTAGAGGAAGTCAGGCTGAGGTGGTAACAACTGAAGTAAAAAAAAAAAGAATTTAATGCTTGCATTATTTGATTGACTTTGCAGGCATCTAGTTGGAGGACAACCATATTCATCAAGTCAAGGAGAGTTTGGAGTGAAGTGTTTCATACTCTAAAAGAAAACAACTTCCAACCCAGATTGATCTACCCAGCAAAGCTATCTTTCAAGATTGATGCAAAAATAAGATACCTCCATGATAAAGAACAACTGAAGGAATTCATGACTACCAAACCAACCCTATAGAGAGTGTTAAAGAATATTCTAGAGAAAGATAAATCTGACCATGGTTCCAGGAATAGCAGCAAAGGAGGATCACCAAAGAAGACAGGCAATTGAATGAAGGGGAAAACTGGAGAGCCTGCAACAGGAGGATAGCAAGGCAGAGACAAACCAATGTATGCTGGTTGTAACTATTAATGTGGATGGCATCAAGTCAACAATAAAAAGAAACACAGGGAGAGTGGATCAAGAAACAAGATTCATCGATATACCATACACAAAAAATACATTTAAGTGGAAAGTAAATTCAAAGACTGAAAATCAAAGGAGAGAAAACAATTGTTTCATGTGACAGGAGACCAAAAAAAAAAAAAAAAAAAAACAAGTGTAACTGGCTCTTCAACTGCAGAATGGATAAGAAAGATATGGCATTTTCATGCAGTGGAATAGCTATTCTACTTTATAGCTACCCAGCTATAAAGTAGAATAATCTCAAGGCTCCTGTAGGTAAATGGATGCAACTGGAGATCATGTCCATGACCAAAATAGTTCAAACTCATGTTCATGAACCCTAGCATAAGACACTGAAGGAGTTAATGGGATCCAAAAGTAAAATAGTTAATGTAAGAGCAATGGGAGGAAATACCTGGGAGGGAAAGGTGGAAACTACTGTCAATTTCTTATTGTCTTATCTTGAAATCTTGCATTGTTTACACAATTTTGTTAGGTTTGGCTTTGTTTTGTCTTGTTTTGTTAGATTTATGCTGTCACATAGTAGGGGCAGCTATTTTGAATATAATGGGATATATTATTACAAGCATGTTTTCCTATGATATTGCTTTGAAGTCTTATACTGCTGTCATTCATTGGTTTGATTGGTTTTACTCTATTTTGTTTGATTTTATTATGTGTGATGGTATGAAAAGCTATTTTGAAGAAAACAAGACATTATGGTAGCCATTGCTGATTTACTATCATCTTGTTTTGAAGTCCTATCATACTTTTGTTCTTCTGTTTTGATTGGTTCCATACTGTGGTGTTGTATTTGATTTTATTGTGTGATGGTATAGACAAATTTTTTAGGAAAATGAGATATTATAGTAGCCATTGCTCATATTCTGTTATTTGGTTTTTAAGTCCTGTAATGCTTTCATTCTTTTCAATGGTTTTATACTATTTTGTTATGCTTGATATTATTGTGTGTAAAGGTATGGTCAACTATTTTGAAGAAAAGAGACATTATGGTAGCAACTGTTGATGTTTAGTTGTTTTGTTGTGAAGTGCTGTGTTGCTTACATTGTCCTGTTCTGATTTGCTTTATTCTGTTCTCTTTTGTTTTATTTTCTTTAAAATAAAAAAAGTAGAAAGGAGAAGGAAAGCAGACAACACATTTTGAACACTGAAATAGCTCTAAAACTAAGGAGGATAAATACAGGTGCACATCCTTATAATTCAATGTAGTGTACAGCAGGGGCAATATATAGGAGATGCTGTGGGAGCAAGTAGACAAATTTAGTGACAGCATTACTTTATTCTTCTTTTACAAAGAATATTTTTTTCTATGATCTGGGCAATGTATGTGAGGGTGATCTAGCTGCTACATCTGTCACACCATTGATTTTCAGGGCTGATTTTGTTGTTCTTGCTGGCTAGGCTGGTGTACTCTTCCTCCCTCTCCATTTCATGTGCTTCCCTTCCAAAGCTGTGTGCTTAGTAGAGAGGAAGATCACCCCTGATGGAGGAGGACAGTTTCCTAGGATAAGGTTATAGGAGCATCCGAACTGCTCTACTAGGATCTCTATGATCTGGTATGGTGGCACTTGCCTATAATCCCAGCACTCAGGAGATTGAGGCAGGAGTATTGCCCTGAGTTTGAGGCCAGCCTAGACTATATATTGAGTTCAAGGCCAGGGTGAACTACATGCCAAACAGTATCTCAAATGGACAAACAAACAAAAATGAATATACTTTTCTCAAATTTAAAGGATGAGTAGGAGTTTTTCAGGTATGTGAGAACAGGGAATCAAAGGAATTAGAGCCTAAAGAAAGAGTACCTATAAATTGTGGACAGTATGGAAATCCAGGCAGTGCTTGCAAATCCCCAAGCACCTGGAAGTGGTTAAAAGGCAATATGATGAATGAGAAAATGGAAAGACTATGCAGAGATGGGAAGGGGATCTGGGTATGGGGATATGGCAGGGACCACAACAGAAGAGGAAGTAAAATGATCAAGAAGCAATAGTATATGTAACAATTCCTCACAATGAATGTATTTATTATATATTGCTTTCAAATATATACTAATAAAATAGTGGGAAAAAGATGATGAGTGGAAGGAAAGTAATAGAAATTGAAGTTGACAAAACAAAACAGCAATGAAGAAAGGCTTAAGTGAATAAAGGTTTTATCTTATAGTTTACTGGATACTTAAAATATTTTTAGTCAGCTGGGCATCATGGTGCTCACCTGTAATCCTAGCAGTTTTGGAGGCTGAGACAGGAGGATTTCAAGTTTAAACCCAGCCTGTGTAACTTAGTGGCTTAGTGAGACCCCATTCTAAAGTGTAAAAAAGGACAGAGGATGTAGCTTAGTGGAAAGACCCTGAGTTCAATCCCTAGTACCATAGTACTGCAAGAAAAGTTTTGAGTCATTGAAATAACAGGAGTTGATTTGTGTTTTGAAAATATTATGCTGTGTTCTCACATAACTTTAGATAAATGTTAGAGACTTGACCTCTTGGGCCACAGCACTCACACTGACTATTCTGTTGCATCTCTTTCTCAGAAACCAGGTTCTATATTCCATCGCAGTATTTTCAAAAAGTTGTAAACCTCAGTCATATTTCATACTTGACCACTGAGTAATTCTGTAAAATACATCCAGATTATTAACTTCAATTCTGAAAAACACCACGTTACTATTACTTTAACAAAAATGCTACATTCACATTTTTAAAAAGAAACAATTGAATTGAGTTGAGTCTAAAAAATAATTTCCAGGTAAATATCGATAGCATCACCAACCTATGGTTTTAAGACTGACCTTGATTCTCACTCAATTAAAAACTTTAACATATCTCAATACTTGTTGCATGCTGTACATTTGATTTTAATTTTTATGTAATAATGCATGCCTTCTCTTCTTTATGTAAGTGAATATAAATTTAAGTTTTATACTGTTAAGCTGGGAGTAATTTCTTCTTAATCTACCACAGTGCAAGCTCAAATGAAGAATCCTATTCAGGGTGAAACTGTAAGTTTTCTGTATTTGAAAAAAGAGGCATTAAATGCATACATTTGACATTTTAATAAACTGACATTTTTCCAAGTAATGATTGATTGATTATTGACATGCCTGTTTTAGTATCAACCTGAGTCTTAACTCTACCATAATTAAACTATCTATTCTAGCTCACCCTTGTTTCTCTGAACTCCTACTGATGCTTTTGTCTGGTTAGTTCTCAACTATACTTAAATTTAAAATAACTATTGTTTTAAACTTTCCAAGTTTATTATAAGCTCATAGATATGAGGAAATATATTTTCTGAATATCATTTATTTCATACAATGTGTAGCAAACATGTATTAGATTGGTTAACTGACACTCCATGTGTATAAAAGCACTACCTTCAAGGGTACATGAATCTACTCAATTGCCTACATAATGACTGTTCTAACAATATTTGCATCAGTTCTTCTGTCATAGTTACAATAAGACTGTGATAATAATATAATGAAGCTAAAATTTTTAGCTTATGAAAATTGACCTCAGTATGTCATAGTAGAACTGTGAACTTGCTTGTCTTTCAAATGACTAATAGGATATGGTGATAATACAATTAAGTAAAAATGTTAACTGAATATGCTCTGTTTCTTTATTAATTTTATTAAAAAGCAGAACACTTTTTCTAAAATCTAGTAGGTCTTATCACGCTTATTGATAGTTCTTTTAAGCTGCATTACTTTTAATACAGTCATTATATCAATAAAAGGTACAATGAAAGCTGAGTTGAGTTTCTTTAAAAGTAGGGGCATAACCCTTATCTAGCTGACTTATACAAAAGTGTGTGTATTAACCATCTGTATATAATCATGAATTTTACTGTATTACTATTTAATTTTAATATCAGATGATTATGACTATAACATTTAAACAGGACATATCTTATTGGATAAGATCATTGTTTACTGGAATAGAAATACCTGATTATATAAAAAGTTTTTAAAATTCTAAATTTTGTTTCTGTTATTTCTAATTCTATGTATTTTAGAGTCTAGATTATTTAATTCTTAGATTGTTATAACAAATACAAGCATCACAAATTAAATATTGGCACCATAATCATTATATTTATTTGTATTTTAGTAAAATCATTTGAACATGAATAAATTTTCACATTTTTAAACTTTTAAATTTTTAATTTTATTTTGTGGAAAAAATAAAACAAAATTTTATAATAAAATCATAGGACAATAAAAATAGTTAATATAATGTGTATAATAATCTTTAAAGCAGTTAGAGTACATGGCCATAAAAAGTTCCCCAAACAATATGAGGACAAACTTTTCTTTTCAACGAACTAAGAGAAACGAGTAGTATAACCATATTGTATTTTTTCTTTTCCCTTCCTTTTTCACCCATGCTAGTTCCTCTTTCTTTTTGAACAATTTCTTCCCATTTCACAATATCTATTGTAAATTTTGGTTCTTATTTACTCTTTTAGTTTCTCAAACGAGAGAGACAATATGATGTATACACATGTAAGTCAAATTTATTTCCCTTATGAGTAATGATCTCAAGTTGTATACATTTACCTATAAATGGCTCACATTTATCCTATCTTTGTGGCTGAGTAGTACTCCATTATATAAAAAGACTACATCTTTTTTTTCCATTCTTTGGTTGGTGGGCATTTGGGTTGTTTCCAATATTTATCTACTACAAATTTGTGCTACTATAAACATGGATGCACACATATTGCTTTAAGGATCTTTACAATAATAATTTTCATTGATTAATCAATATACTGGATATATCAATCCAGTAGCATTGATATAATAAATTAGAACTCAGCAAGAAAATGATTAAAGAAGAGACATGAGGTTTTTTCTTTGTATGTTTACTGATCAAATGCTGCCATTAATGGTTCTGTACATACTTTATAGCTATCAGTATTCAACTGTGCAGTATCCACACTACAGTTATACAAATTGAACATGAAATCCTGCCAAGCAACATTTTTAGTCATGTATTATGGGGGTGTTGTTTTGCTGACTTATGAAAGCTCCATGTACATTCAAGTGGATATTGAAGTCAATTTCATAGAGAACTCTGATCCCACAGAGGAATTTTTGAAGCAATGTTGCACAAAGTGGGAGCATGTAATTGTCAAAAAAAAACTTGTATGATTGTCTGTTAGCTGAAACTGTATAGAAAGGTACAATTGCTTCAAACACATTCAGAATTTACCATACTTCAGTGTTAGAACCTAGATGCAATGCAAAAAAATTCACTTCAAAATCTTTCCTGCTTCTAAAAGGAAACTCTTTTGCAATAAGTTTTCTCAAAGTTATGCTCATAGAACTAGCAATAAAAAATAAAATATCAACAAAGCTAACATAAATGAATCTCTAAAGTTTCCTTGTTTAAAATATATGACAAAAAGACTAAAATATCAATGAATTTGGTATATTTTGATCATCTTAGTAGCTAAATTATATTGTCAGATGAGTGATTCAATTGTTTGATCAAACGTTCATTCTATAGACTGGTGTATCACTTTTCTATTACTATACTGAAATATCTGAGATAAGAACCATTAAATGAGGAAAGGTTTTTATTTCCACTTGTGGTTTTGGACCTTTAAGTCCATTGTCAGACTGTCGATTTGCTTTTGAGCCTGTGGCGAGGTAGCACATCACAGTGGGAGTGCATGGTGGAGTAAAACCACTTATGCCATTAAGATTCAGGAAGCACAACAAGAGCGGGGCTGAGGTCCAAATAATCCATCCAGAAGAATGCCTCCAGTGACCTAAAATCCTCTCATCAGTCCCATTTCTTAAATAGTCTAGTAATTTCCAACAGCACAACAGGCTAAGGACCAAGCCTGTAGCATATGACACTTTGTAGGACACTTCTTCAAAATACAGCAAATAAAAAATTCAAGAATATTTGGGCCAGTTTGGTGACCACAAACTGCACTGTCTTTAATACAGTGTAAGAACAAGAAGTAATTAAATATATCATTTAGTAGATGCTATAATTTACCAATTATTGTCATTAAATAATAGTAATCAGGGACCCATGAAGTACTCATAAGAATGAAGGAATATCAAGTTAAGTGTCATATCCTAGTTGTTAAGAAATTTTCAATCCAAATATAAAATAATGATATTTTCTCCAAATATTTTCTAATACCTCTTTTTGGAAGTTTACTATTTTGCATGTGTGAACATGTATGAGAAATCATTCTCTGCATAGAATCATTACAGTTAGCATATACTAACAATTATTTTCATCTGGAGAATTATTTTCATTTTATCTCATAGTTTCAACTAATTTTACTTTTTACCTTAAAATATACACTTGTACACATCACACACACACACACACACACACACACACACCTCCTTTCAACTATTGTTTGTTTTTTAAGACAGGGTCTTAATTTGTAGTTCAGACTGGCCTTGAACTCAGCTTGTAGACCAGGCTGGCCTCAAACTCATGCAAATATTTCCTCCTTATTCTGCCACGTGCTGATATTATAGGCTTGTGCCTATACCCCACTATTTGTAAGTCTTTCAACTTCACAAAGCCTCACCTCAATCATAGGCATTTACAAAGACCTCTAACTCATCTTAGCTTGAATATTTAGCAGTTAGTTACCTTTAATGAAGGTAAAAGTAAGATACTATATTTGAAACTGAATTTAAAAATACCTTTTATATTTTATCTATATGTATGACCAAGTGTCTTTTTACACAATTTTACATGTAAGAAAGAGAAAATAAATGAAATGTGGTAGTGAACTCCTTAATCCCAGCACTTGGGAGGCTGAGATAGGAAGATCATTGCAAGTTTGAGACCAGCCTGGCCTACAATATGAGCCCAAAGCCAGCCTGAACTGCATAGCAAGACCTTGTCTCAAAAAGACAATAAATAAATAAATAAAACTTCAGGACACCAAAGTTTCTTGATCCTTTAAAAAAAGGATATTGTTTGAAAAGAGACAATAAATAGCAGAAGATGTTAAAAATGTGTCAGTAAATGTTTACAGTCGTATTTTAAGATGAACAAATTAGAAGCGATTTGAATTTTCTCTTATTTTCTTTTTTAGAAGAATAGAATTAGAGACTTCCAGAAGAATTTAAAGGTTTAGAGTTTTTTAAAAATATTGCTTTATTTTAATATCCATATTTTAAAATGTACAAAAATTGAAAAAATACACATTGTTTTACAGCTTAATGCTAAATAAACTTTACTTCTTTCCCTACTATATTAGATTGTATAATTTTTGCTATTTGAAGTATTTTATTATTGCATTAATATTCAAATCAGTGTTGTGAGAGAGACAGCACATATTCTCATCTTTTTTTATAAGAGATAAAACTAATATAAATGTGTAATTTGTCTGTGGTCACATAGCCAAACCAATAGCTCAATGATCTTTCTGAGAGATCAGATCTTTGAAATGATTTAAGGATTTGATTTTGTGGAATGAATTCAATTGCTTTCAAGTTAAAGAAAAAGGACTGATGACTAAAGCTACTAAGTGAAAAATCATTGCATACAAGTTGCTGCATATACATTGGATTACATTATATTTCTGTTGACCTTCCTCCTATTGTTACAGATATCAGGCTATAGTTGCCACAGTTTGTCAGTGGTCAGGCTACAGTTGAGTCTACTGTTATTGCAAGCTGAACTATTTTATCCATGATGTCATGCAAGGTATAACCAATTTTTCCCACTGTATGACAACACTGTGATTGTAAAGGGTCATAACCCTCACCATATTCCAGTAACAAAGGAATGGGACCTATGGCAAATATATAGCAAATCCTCAGTCTTAATATATTTGGAAGATAGATTTTTGGGATAGACACAAAGAACAAGAACAATCTATATCTAGAAGACATCTACAGGAACAGACACATCCTATGAAAGAATCAATGCCAGTGATAAGGCTATCTAATATATGAAACCCACAAACATAGAAAATAAAATAAAATAGAAAATGACAAAACAAGGAAGCAAAATGTAATTGCAAATGTGCAGCCCTCTCAGGACAAGTCCAGAGACAAAGAGATAGTGGAAATCTGAAGTCAACAAATGGGACTCTGAAATGATAGCAGCAGAAGTGCAAAATCAAATGGAAGAGGGCATAGGAAAAATGATCTCTAAGGTGCAAAAAGAAATGACAATCAAAATAAATGACATTAAAGAAGACACAGATAAAAAATAGAGGGCCTCAGGAAAACAACAGAAATGATGAATGCCAAACATAAACAAGAAATGCAATCAACAAAACAGATTCAAACAGAAATGCAAGAGATTACAAACTCTATTGAAAATATATGCAGCAGACTGAGCAAAGGTGAAGATGGAATATCAGATCTAGAAGACAGGGATGGAAGTGACCAGGATATGAAAGATATCATAAAAATTGCAAGAGACCACAAAATTCAATCATTCAGAAGCAGAACTAAGCAAAGAAGGACAACATAAGATTGGAATCAGTGAGAAATCTGGAGACAATGTAAGAGCCATTAAAAAACTCTTCACATAAATAATGGCATAAAATTTCCATAAAGTGAATAAAGAATTTGTTATATAAATAAATGAATCATATAGAACTCTAAATAGCCATGACCAAAGTAAATCTACATCAAGGAATATAATTATCAAGATTCCACAAATTCAGAATAAGAATAAAATATTAAAAGCAAATACAGAAAAGAAAAATACCACACATAAAGGAAAGCCTATGAGTCACAGCAGACTTTTCAATACAAACCCTCAAATCAAGGAGAGCTTGTACTGAGGTATTTCAAAAAAACAGTCTTCAACACAGATTTATGTACCCCACAAAACTATCATTCAAAATTGATGGAGAAATAAGATACTTCTATGAGAAGAACTTAAGAAATTTATGACCACCAAACCACCTCTATGGAATTATCTGAAGGATATATTAGGAAGATATAGTAAAGACCACAAACACATGCTCACCAATAGAAATAAGCCACAGGTAGGGCAAGCAATTAAATGGAGAAGAAAGATATGGAGCAAACAACACGAAAACAACATAAAAAAGAAAAATCAATACATATCAGTTATAACCACTAACAAAAATGGTCTCAACTCACCAATCAAAAGAAACAGACTGGTAGAAAGGATCAAGAAGCAATATCTAACAATATGTTGCATAAAAGAAACACATTTAGCCCAAAATGAAGTTCACAGACTAAAATTCAAAGGATGGAAAACAATTCTCCATGTCACAGGAACCCAGAAAGAAACAGGGGTATCTATTCTATTTGCAGAAAATGCAAACTTTAAGCCAAAATTGATCAAAAGAGACAAATAAATTCACCACATACTTATTAAGGGAAAAGTCCAAAAATAGATAACAATCCTAAATACTTATGCACCAAACAGATTCACCCAACTACATAAAACAAATATTAAAATACATGAGAAAACAAATATGCACTAACACAATTGTACTGGGGAACCTTAATACTCCACTCTCACAGAGAGATCAACTAGAGAAAAAAATTAACAAAGAAATATTAGAATTAAACCAAATCTGTGAACAAACGGACTTGGTAGATATCTACAGAGCACTCCACCCAAAACATCAGAATAAACATTCTTCTCAGCTGCACATGAGACGTTCTCCAATATAGACCACATATAAGCTGACAAAATTTTTAAGTATATTAAGAATTAAAATCATCCGATGCATACTACTTGATTATACTGCAACGAAACTGGAAATCAACAAAGGAAACCACGAAAACTACATTAACACATGGAAATTAAACAACACCCTTCTGAACAACCAGTGGGTCATAGAGGAAATTAAATGCAAAATTAAACAGTATATACAGTTGAACAATAATGCTGACGCAACATACCAAAACTTATGGGACATAATGAACACAAGCCTCTGAGGAAAATTTATAGCAATGAACTGACACATCAGGAAAACAACAAGCTCAAATAAACAACCTAATGCTGAACCTCTAACTTCTAGAAAAAGAACAAATCAAACTGAAGGCTTATATAAGCAAGGAAATTATAAAGATAAGAGCAAAAATTAATTCAACAAATTCATCCAAAATTTATTTGAGTCTAGATAGGTAACATGTGTGTCTCACTGTACAAAAGTAATTCCTAGATAAGTAGACATGAAGATGGCATGCCAGTACATGAGTTCCTCTGTGATTCAATAGTATTCCTGCCCCTAACTCTTAGAAGCATTTACTCCAGAGCCAACTATCTCCTGTCTGGAACTATTGGAATTCTTTAACTGAATAGGATATGATACTAGGATTCCACTTTCAGGCACTCTAGTGTATTTCTTTTCATTTGGCCAAAGTTGCAGCTTTTAAGACCACCTAGTTCAAAGGCTGTAGAGGCCAAGTTATAGTGATTATATCAGCATATCATTAGCTGGATGAAAGACCCACTGATCCAGAAGGTCAGTTAATGCTATTCAAAAATTACTGAGAAACAGTAGGTTTATGTCACAGGTTATAAGAAAAGTCATAGTATACTCAAATTAGGATATGTTTGGAAGGTTCTTTTATACATATTGCTTTTCATGTCACTGTATAAATACTGAAGTTCCAGCTGTGTTAATATATTCTATTAAAATGTGGTAACAATTAGGTAACAATGAGAATATAAATTCACAATCACAAGAGGTTGAAGACCAAAATGAAGGCTACTACTATACTATCTATGTGGTGCTCTACATGTAGCTCAATCACTATTTTCCTAGAGGGAGTCACCCATCATCAACTATTTTCAGTGAAGTCTGTGTGGGATAAACTGTAGGACTTGCTAAACAAATTAATGGTCGACAAGGATGCCTTCTGTTTCAAGGACTGTTATGGCTTGAATCTGAGGCTGATATCTGCCACTTTTTTTCCATGGAGATACAATATAGTATGTCAATTACCTGTCCTTGCATCTGGGAGAGACTATATTGGATGAATTATAGTTGGTTCTCATCTCTGCTCCATCATCAGAAAGGTAATTGTTAACTTGCAGTCCATTTCTGTTATTAACTTTTCATATTTTGCAAAACAATTTGTAAGGCAAAATATGATAAATTAGGTTTTATTATTTTTCCACAGGATTCAATCAGGACCTTGTGCTTGCCAGGCAGGCGCTGTGGTATGGTAAATAAGAGCAGGCATGGTGGTTAAACTATGGCTTTCCCAGTTAAGGAAAAGAGGTCACAGCACAAATGAAAAAGTGTCCATATTAGTAGTATTCAAGTAGATGTAACAACAAATACAGGAAACAGTTAGTCAGAGGAAGATTAAAATAAGGGAAGGCAAATTAAAATTTATTAGCAAACAGGCCAGGCCTGGTACAGTTGCACACACCATTGGACAGGACTAGTGAGTCCAGGCCTGGCACAGGCACAGGCACACATGCCTGCAGGTGAGTCAGTGAGACTAGGCTCTGGTGTGAGTGCACATGCAGGTCCAAGCAGGACCAACAGTATGGACAAGACTGAAGCAGCAGTGAGGAGCCACCAGTTAGTAAATTAGGTGAACTAACTTCATGCTCCAGCACACAAACATGTGGAACAGAAGTGGGCAGGGTTACCATTTTATATTAAAGGGCTCTGGAGAAATGCAGCAACATAAGACTAGTCCCAGCCCCCACATCTGCAGGTCAAGGACAGCCCCATACACAATACAAATTCCATGACAAATTTGGCTGTAGTATATAGCACATTTCTGGGATCTGACTTGGACACTACCACAGAACTGTAAACACCAAAGGAATTTTACTACTTTTATTTTTCCTTGTTTGTCAATTGATTATCCTTTGTTTATTTATTTTTTTTTGATTGGTTATCCTTTGTATGCCTGGTTGGGTTTTTGTTTTGTTTTTTCTGGTTATTTTTCTTCTGCTTTCATTATTATTTTCTGTCTTTTCTTTCATCACTACTTAGGTTTCTTAACTTTTTTTCCTACTCACCTTTCTTATACAACTACCTCTTAATTTTATGATATTTTCATGTGATTAGACATTATCTGTTCTCTTTATAATTCACTTAAATACTCTTAAATTCCTCTTTCATTCTTTTTCTCCTGTGTCCTCTAGTTTCCCAAAACTTGCACGATTATCCTTTGCCATTAAGCCTTGCTTCAACTATGTTTTACCACTTAATACCCATCCAACAAGAGGATAAAATTACTCCATTAGGGGGAAAATTTTTACACATCAGTTTCTGGCATATGTTGGATTTAATTATATAACTAGAACACTCTCCTATGGTTAAAGTGATCAAGTTAACAATTAACACAAGTTATCAGAATCTAGGCTACATTTGAAGTTATTGTTATTGCTAACTTTATACTTTAGGCAGGATTTCATTCATGTTATAATCAGTTATTCTCCCTTGTATGATAACACTATAATTGTATGGGGTCATAAAATCATAGTCCATTCCCAAAAGACTGAGTACAGTGCTAACCAGCAACATTTCATCCTTAACAAACTGGGAAGGTAGGTTCTTGGGACAGACATAAAGAACTACCTATATCTAGATGACATCCCTGAAGACATTTCCTAGGGAAGCAAAGATACTAGAGACTAATCTATGTACCATAAGAAATTGGCAAGTATCAACACAGAAAAAAAATAAAAATAGAAAATAAAAAGACACAAGTAAAATGCAACCCCAGATGCCCAAATGAGCCAATACAAGACTAGAGCACAATGAGATAGAGGAAATTGGAAGTTAAGCACTGGAACTTTCTGAAATGATAGTAACAGAAGTGGAAAAATAAATGGAAAAAGAGATGAAAATAATAATTCAGGAACAAAAGAAAGGATGGATCACCTGGCACACCTACACCTTCAAGATACTGCAAGCCCAGCCACCTTGCAGACCACCACCAGCCCACTGCCATCAGGGATCCTCCCCCCCTGGCCTGGGACTAGTACTGCTGTTGATATTCAACTCCCACCCCTGCCCTCAGAACCTTGGACGTCAGTGGATTAACTGTGCTGGGTTGATGGGAAACTCAGTAACCCCTTATGCAAACAGAAGATTTCAGCAGGCTCAAATCAGACTGATGAGTTTCCTCCTAAAATAGAGAGCTTCAGTGGGTAAATAGAAGTAGTAGTGAAGCTCCCTCCATCTGTAAGACCTTGGTGAGCTTGGCAAGACTGTGGGTGATTCTCTCCTCCACACAGAGAACATCAGGTAGGTTGAGGGGTGTGTCAATAAGGCCTCCCCCAACTTGGAGAAAATTAAAAGGGCTTATGAGATACCCAGTGACAGAGAAGGGCCTCAGAAGACACAAACAATATAGCAAGGGAGATATGGTGACCTGGAATAACCTGAAGACATAGTAACAGCAGGAACTAAGGGTTGACCTACATCAATACTCCTAGGCTAGTCAGCACAAGAAAAATATAGGATTCACCCAGTAAGCCCTGCAGGAGAAATTCATGTGACTGGCCCTCCTCTACATTGTGGTACTCAACAACTGGACAAACATCAAGCAGACAGTAGGACTTTAAGATACACACTACTGACAGTTGAGACTACTGGGACTGAAAGACCAAATATTAGCCCAAAAATGAAAATGATAAAACAAAAAAAATCAAAATGCAATCTCAAATGTCCAGTCCATCAGGAGCAAGTACAGGTGTCAATGAAATACAGGACTTTAAAAGTCATACACCAGAAAACTCTGAAAAGATAGCAAATGAAATAATGAAACAAATCCATGAGGCTATAGAGGAAATTGAATTAGAAATAATTTCCCATGTAAAGACAGAAATAACAACCTTACTAAAGAAGTTGCTCAGCATAGCCAGAAAAGAAATAGATAAAATAAACACAGGAATATGAGAAACTGATTGAAACCTTGAATGAAGAATATAGAAAACAAGCAGAATCCATGAAACAAAATCCAAGAGATATCAGAGAAACAAAAAATTGTATTGGAAGCTGACAAAACTGTTTAAATGAAGCTGAAGATAGAATTTCAGGCCTTGAGAGGATCACAGCAATCATGAAAGGGTAGAACTTATAAAAACAATAAGGCAGCATGAAATGACAATCCAGCAGGTTCAAGATGATGTCAAGAGAAACAATATAAGACTAATAGACATCAGTGAAGATGCAAGAGTCAACCCAAATGACATAGGTAAACTATTCACAGAAGTAATAGCAGAAATGGAGAAAAAAATCTGGTATACAGATAAGCGAGGCACATAGGATGCCAAACTGTCACAACCAACATAAATCTACACCCAGACATATAATACTTAGGTTCCCATACGTACAACATAAAAACAGAACATAAAACCTGTTAGAGAAAATACACAACCCACCTATCAAGGAAAGACCATCAGAATCACAGTAGACTTTTCAGTGCAAACCCTCAAGTTAAGACAAGCTTGCAATGAAGTAGTCCAAGCCCTGAAAGAAAACAACTTTCAACTCAGACAGATGTGTCCAGCAAAACTGTTTTTCAAATTTAATGGAGAAACAAGATACTTGCATGAAAAAAACAACTGAAGAAATTCATGTCCACCAAACCAACCTGAGAAAGAGTATTGACAGACATACTAGATAGAGATAAAAATACTGCAATCTTCAAAACAACAACAGAAAAAAAAAACAAGCAGGCAGGGCAAGCAATTAAACAAGCAGGAGAAGCAGAAAACAAACAACAGGAACATAACATGACAAAGTTGAGCCAGTACATATCAGTTACATCCAGAAATGTAAATGATCTCAATTCACCTATCAAAAGAAATAGGTTGACTGAACGGATCAAGAAACATGATCCCACAATACTCTGTATACAAGAAACATACCTGACTCTAAAAGAAACTCATAGATTAAAAGTCAAAGGATGGAAAACTATTCCATGGAACAGGAACCCAGAAAAAAGCAGGAGTAGCTATTCTGTTTGCAGACAATGTGAACTTCAAACGTAAAATGATAAAAAGAGATATAGAAGGTCACGACATACTTGTTAGTGGAAAACTTCAAGAAGAAGAACTAACAATTATAAATATATACACACCAAATACAGGAGTACACAACTATATAAGACAAATACTGGTCGGAGAAGACAAGATGGCCAATCAGTGAGCAACAAAATACAAAGCCTCCCGGGAGATTCATTTGCCAGAATAAAACACACTGGAGAGACCCAGAGAAAGGGAGATGGATCCTCTTGACACAGGAAGAAATTAAAACATAAAAAAGCTCATCAAATACTTCAGAACTACAACTGAAATAGCTAAAAATTATGGGAGACAGCGTTTTTATTCGTGGTGACCTGCCAAGTTTGCAACAGCCTGAATCTGTGCCGGCCGGCAGAGCCACTCAAACTGGTTCCCGTAGCCACTCACAGGAAGCACAGCAGTACTGAAGTCAGGGGTTGGTGAGCACAACAGAGAGTGGAGCCAGTGAAGGGACCTTCATTAATCCACAGTCAGTGCTGGGAATGAGACCCACTGCATATGGGAAGGGTGGGACCAAATGGGCAACATGTTGGAATAAGGCAAGAGGAGCCTGAACAGGGAGTGACAGTGACTTCAGTTGGTTCCTCCTTCCCAAGAGCAGATTTGTGGGATTTGCTTGGACTGGGCCATACACCTGGCCAGGACCCAGTGAGCCATCCCAAATTGATTCGCTGTGCCCAGCAAGCACTAACCAAGTGAAGGCACCTCAAGTTTTGCTGGACCAGTGGGGAGGGGCAGACAAACACAGCCGCTGCTTACAACTCAGTGATAAGCGCAGGCAGGAGAGGGTGGAGTTCCCTCACCAGCATGCTTCAAGGAAACGTGGCCAACAGGGTAGGGGGCTGGGACCTGCACTGTACACCTGTGTGGAGGAAGCCAGGGCCATGACAGGAAAGAGAGGCAGGGGGAAGCCCCCGGCCCAGAACCCTGAGAGCACTGATCCAGGAGAAGGAAAAACAAGGGAGACTGAGGGCAGCAAACACACAACATCAGACATGGCTTCAATGGGCATTAAGAGATATCTTTGGGACTTTGTAGATGAGCTCAAAACTGAAATATTAAATCAGGTAAAGAAAGATATGAGTAGAGTAATAAAAGAAATGCTCTCAGGAAGCATCTCTCAGAATGACATAGATGGAAGAAGGGAGGAACACAAAAAAGGAGAGAAACATTTGATAAAGAATATAAAGAAAATATAGAATACATTAAGAAGGTTCAAAGAGACTACCAGGAAATTTAAAACTTCATTGAAAGCTGGCAAAACTCCTTAAAAGAAACTAAGGATAGACTATCAAAACTTGAAGACAAGTTTGTAATGTGTGATCATGAAAGGGAAGATCTCTTAAAAACAACAAGGAAACAGGCAGTAACAATACAAAGGCTAGAAGACAAGAGAATGTATAATTTAAGAATAAGAAATATGAACGAAGAAGCAGGAATACATACAGGTGAACTACAAAGGCTATTCACAGAAATAATTAAGGAAAACTTCACAAGCATGGGAAAAGGAAATGACATTTGGTTATGTGAGGCATACAGAACTCCGGCCACCTACAACCAAAACAGATCTACATCCAGACATATAATAATCAAGATACCAGAAATTCAATATAAAAAGAGAATATTAAAAGGCATCAGAGAAAAGAAACCGATTACCTATAAAGGTAAGCCCATCAGAATCATGGCTGACTTCTCAACACAGACCATCAGATCAAGAAGAGCTTGGAGCAAAGTCTTCCAAGTCCTAAAAGAAAATAACCTCCAGCCCAGATTGATGTACCCTGCAAAACTGTCACTAGAAATTAATGGAGAAACAAGATGCTTCCAAGACAAAGAAGAACTGGGGGAGGTTGTGACCTCCAATCCAACCCTGCAGAAAATGCTGAAGGGCATTCTAGAGGGAGAGAGAGAAAAAAATACCAGGATTTTAGGAACAGTGGCAGAAAGGCCTCAATGAGTGGGGCAGACAGTAGAATGAAAGAGAAAACTAGACAAAGGCAGAAAATTAGCATGGTAGAAATGAGGAAGAGAAGGATAACTAGAATCGCTAAAATAGATGGCCTTGATAAACTATATTGTTAATAGTGAGCCAGGATTTAAAACCCACATTACCCACACTACTCTGCTTAGATGTATTATATTCTGTTCCAGTCATTCTGTGTGTACTAGATTTGAGGACATAGACAGCAATCCCAAAAATAACAGGATATAGTATGGTAATCATTCTTAATTTCCTATTAACTTAATCTAAAACTCTGTAAAACCTACACTTTTTTTACCATGACTGATCGTAATCAAGTCTGGTTTGTTGGATCACTATTTTGTATTGATAGATTTTATTCAAAGTTGTTATGATTGATAGTATCAAGTCTGAGAGTATGGGTAACTGCACTTAAGATGACAAGATCCACTAGAATATCCACTATGGTTACATTATTACCTGCCTTTGAAGTTTTATACTGTCTACAATGTTTTATTTTTACTAATATTGTTATTTACTGCTTTACTCAATTATACTGCTATGTTCAATTATGCCTGATGATATAGACATTCTATTGATGATAATAAGGAACAACACAGTAATCATTGTAGATCACCTTGTACTGTGGTTTTATATGACTTTTTGTTTTCATGTTTTTATAGGAATTTGTTTTGTTTTGTCTTGCTAAACTTTGTGTTTCCCTTAATACAGAAAGTATAGAAATAGATGTATAGATTTATGCATGCATAGCTGTTTACACTCCCATTATTTGACTATCTACTTTGTATGCTTTAAATTTGTAACTTGAACAACTGTTTCTAAGAGGGCAATATATAATTTATTAACTAGTGAATTCTTATTGTTTATCTTTATTTTTGGAATTCTGTATTATCTCTAACCTTTACATGCTTTTGTTACTGTTTAGATAAAAAATTAAAAAAGACAAATACTAATGGACATGAAAAATCAAATACACAAGAACACAATTGTAATAGCAGACCTTAATACCACACTGTCACAAAGAGATCAACTACCCAGAAAGTCAACAAAGAAATAACAGAACTGAATCATAGCTGTGAGCGAATGGACTTAGTGGATGTTTACAGAGTGTCCCACCAAATCACGTCAGAGTATACATTTTTCTCAGCTGCACATGGGAAATTCTACAAAACAGACCATATCTGAACCTATAAAACATTCTTAATAAATGCAAAGGATTGAAATTATCCCACACATATCTGACCATAATGCACTAAATTAAATTAAATTTCTTTTGGAAATTAATCCAAAAGAAATTGCAAAAGCTGAATGAATACATGGAAATTAAACAACAACCTTCTGAACAACCAGAGCACTAGAGGTGAAATTAAAGAAGAATTAAAGCAATAACTACAATTCAATGTAAATGCAGATAAAACATACCTGTGGAATGCAATAAAAGCGGTCCTAAGAGAGAAAAATATAGCAATAAACTGTCACATCAAGAAAACGGAACAGGAACAAATAAAAAACCTAATGCTATATCTCAAGCTTCTAGAAAAATAAGGTCAAGACAAAACACAAAGATCTTAGAAGAGAGGATCAGAGTAAAGATCAGAGCAGAAATTAATGTGATTGAGACCAAAAAAATACAAAGAATTAATGAATCGAAGGCTGTTCTTTTTTTGGAGAAAATAAACAAAATTGATAAACTTCTAGCAAAGCTTATCAAGAAAAAGAAAGATAAAACCCAAATTCATGCAACAAGGACTAAAAAGAGGGAAATTACTACAGATCCCATGGAAATTCAAAAGACCATCAATACCTACTTTGAAAATCTCTACACACATATCGTGTAAAACACACAGGAAACAGATCAATCTCTAGAAACATATGAGCTAC
Source organism: Hydrochoerus hydrochaeris (assembly GCA_004027455.1). Taxonomy (NCBI): domain Eukaryota; kingdom Metazoa; phylum Chordata; class Mammalia; order Rodentia; family Hydrochaeridae; genus Hydrochoerus; species Hydrochoerus hydrochaeris. The sequence goes on from PVLA01000237.1 coordinate 561,898, forward strand.
CAAAGGTCAGTCAAGAAAATACAACAATTTTAAATAACCCCATATCAGCTAATGAAATGGAAAATAATTAAAAACTTATGAACAAAGAAAAGCCCATGGCCTGATGGATTCATAGCTTAATTATACAAGAAATTTAGAGAAAATTTGATTACAATACTCTTTAAAGTCTTCAATGAAATTGAAAAAGAAGAAATCCTCCCTAACTCAGTTTGGAGGCAAATATCACTCTGATAGAAAAACTGGAGAAAGACTCAAACAAAAAGGAGAACTATAGGCCAATCTCACTAAGGAACATTATTGCAAAGATTCTCAATAATATAATGGCAAATAGAATGCAGCAAATCATCAAGAAGATTATATATAATGACCAAGTGGGATTTATTCCAGGAATGCAGGGATGGCTTCACATACATAAATCCAAAAATATAATAAACCACATCAAAAGAGCCAAAAACAAAAATGACATGATCATTTCAATAGATGCAGAAAAAGCTTTTGATAAAGTACAACACTTGTTCATAATAAAAACCCTACAGAAACACAGAATAGATGGTATCTACCTCAATCGCATAAAAGCCATCTATGACAAATCAACAGCCAACAGTACACAAAATGGACAAAAACAGAAAGCTTTTACTCTAAAATCAGGAATGAGAATAGGATTTCCACTATCACCATTCCTATTCAATACAGTTCTGGAAATATTAGCCATAGCAATTGGACAAAAGACAGAAATAAAGGAAATAAAGATAGTAAAGGAAGAAGTTATATTATCATTATTTGTAGATGACATGATACTTTATAGAAGATCAAAAAACTCCTTTAAAAGACATCTAGACATAATAAACAAATTCAACAGCATAGCTAGATACAAAGCCAACACTCAAAAATCAAAAATATTCCTGCACAAACAAAATACAGACCAAAAGAGAAATTATAGAAATATCACCTTTCACATAGTATCTAAACAAAATGAAATACCTAGACATCCACCTAACCAAGAATGTAAAAGATCTATATGCTGAAAATTATACTACTCTAAAAAAGGAAATTGAAGAGGATATTAGAAAAATGGAAGGATATTCCTTGCTCTTGGCTAGGAAGAGCCAAATTTGTGACAATAGCCATACTCTCAAAGAGGTTATACAGATTTAATGCAATCCCAATAAAAATAACATTAACATACATTACAGATCTACTGAAAAAAATTTCTAAAATTCATTTGGATACATAAGAAACATAGAACAGCAAAAGTGATTCAGGGCAACAAAAGTAAGGCAGGTGGCATCACAATTCCTAACTTGAAATTATACTACAAAGCTATAGTGATAAAATCAGCATGGTACTGGCAAAGAAATAGGCCTTAGGATCAATGGAACATATTAGAAAATGCAAACACAACTACAAAGACACTCAGGCAACTGATATTTGACAAAGGGGCTAAACATGTTCACTGGAAAAAGGATATCTTCTTTAATAAATGGTGTTGTAAAAATTGGCTTTCCACCTGCTGAAGACTGAAAATAGACCCATGCCTATCACCATACATTAAACTAAAGTCAAATTGGATCAAAGATCTAACTATTAAAACAGAAACACTAAATATACTGGTGGACAATATAGGTAGAAATCTTGGAGATATAGGGGGAGCAGAGAATTCATGAATAAAATGCAAACCACACAGGAAATACCACAAAGAATTAATAATTAGGATCTCATATTATTAAAATTTTTTGCACTTCAAAAGAAATCACCAACAAAGTGAAAATAAAACCCATGGGGGCTGGGGATTTACCTCAGGGCTTAAGTGCTTGCCTTGCAAGCACATGATCATGAGTTCAACCCCTGGTACCAATAAAAAAAGAAAAAAAGAAAACCCACAGAATGGGAAAGAATTTTGGCTGACTGTCCCTCAGACAAAGGACTGATAAATTGAATGTACATAAGATTGAAAAACATCAATACCCCCAAATTCAAATACCCTATCCAAAAATGGGCATCTGCAATGAACACACAGTTCTCAGATGAAGATACACAAATGGCAAATAAATACACGAAGAAATGTTCACCATCACTAGTCATTTGAGAAATGCAAATTAAAACATCATTGAGATTTCATCTCACTCTGGAAAAAATGGCTGCCATCAGGAAATCAACTGCTAACAAATGTTGGTGAGGCTGCAGGGAAAAAGGAACACTGCTTCGTTTTGGTGGGAGTGTAGACTGGTGCTGCCACTATAGAAATCAATATGGAGATTCCTCAACAAGCTAGGATTAGAAGTTCCATTCAACCGTGCTCTTCCCCTCCTGGTTATTTTTCCTCAAATACTGAAAAGATCATGTCACATTGACATATGTGCACCTATGTTTATAGCAGCAAAATTTTTAATAGCTAAACCACTGAAACAACAATAAAGGCCAACAACTGCAGAGTGGATGAAAAAGATGTAGTATTTCTATGCAATGGAATATTACTTAGCTATGAAAATGATGATCTTGAAGCCGTTATAGGAAAATGTAAGCAACTCGAGACTATCTTCTTTTTCTAAATACTTTTTATTTAAAGAAAAAATTTTGAAACAGAAAGAGGGTAGAAACAATAAAAAATCTCAAAAACAAAACGAAAAAACAAAAATACTAACCAGTAAGAAATCACTGGTTGATAATTACATACTTTCCTCTTAGATGCAGTTGTTCAAGTTATAAAAGTAAAGCCCACAAAGTGGACATCCAAAAAGTGAGACTGCAGTCAGTTTTGTTCATCCATCCAACTAAAACTTTAGCAACATGGTTAATTCCACACACTCAAACATACATGCAGTTATATCCTTTAGAATACTCTTTTCCTTTTTTTCTTTACAATAACTAACCCATTCTCATAAACTATTTAGAAGTTCTACACATGTGTAAGTCTCTACACAAATACCTGGCCTTTCTGTATTAGAGGGAGAAACAAATCAAAACAACTCAACAATGAAAATTCCTAGAGAAACACGAAATGAAAAGATCATATAAAAACACAACACTAGGTGATCTATCTTAGTCACTAGGATGTCTCTTGTTATTTTCAATAAAATTGTCTATATCATCAAATATAGTATAAACTTATCATTGCATTACACTATTAATAAAATCTAAACATTGGAGACATTATAGGACTTCAAAGGCAGTTAACAATCAAACCAGAATGGGTATCCTATTAAATCCTGTCATCTTCAGAGTGGATGCCCCTACTCTCACACTCGATGCTTGCAAGCCTATCAGATTCAAATAAAATCAGTCAAGATGAAACAGTGATATAACCAATTTTCTCTGTCTTATCTCTGCCATGCTATTTTTCTGTTGTTATTTGTTTACTTTTCTCCTTCATTCCACTGTCTGCCCCTTTCTTTGAGGCCTTTCTGCCATTATTCCTGGAACCCTGGTGATTTTCTTCTCTCTCTCTAGAATGTCCTTCAGTATTCTTTGCAGGGTTGGTGTCACATACTCCCCCAGTTGCTCTTTGTCATGGAAGTATCTTGTCTCTCCATTAATTTTGAGAGACAGTTTTTCAGGGTACATCATTCTGGGTTGGAGGTTATTTTCTTTCAAGGCTTGGAATATTTCACTCCAAACTCTTCTTGATTTGATGATTTGCATTGAGAAGTCTGCTGTGATTTTGATGAGTTTTCCTTTATAGGTAATCTGTTTCTTTTCCCTGACCAATTTTAATATTCTGTTCTTGTGATGGATTTCTGGGATCCTGATTATTATATGTATGGGTGTAGATCTGTTTGGGTTGTAGCTGGCTGGAGTTCTATATGCCTCATTTATCTGAACTTCACTTCTGTTACCTATGTTTGGGAAGTTTTCCTTAATTATTTCTGTGAATAGACTTTTATTTCATTTGTATTTGTTGCTGCATCTTCATTCACATATTTTATTCTTAGGTTATAAATCCTCTTGTCATCTTCTAGCCTTTGTATCATTGCTTCCTGGTTCCTTGTTATTTTTAAGAGATCCTTCCTTTCAAAATCATACTTTGCAAATCTATCTTCAAGTTTTGAAAGTTTGTCTTTAGTTTCTGTTAAAAGTTTTTGCCAGGTTTCAATGGAGTTTTTAATTTCCTGATATTCTCTTTGGTTCTGTTTCATATATTCTAGGTTTTGTTTATATTCTTCATCAAAGGCTTCTCTCCTTTCTCTGGGTTCCTCTATTATTTCATTTGTATCTACTTGAGGATTACCCAGGACTTCTTTTATTAATCTTCTTATATATTGTTTCACCTGAGTTAGAATTTCAGATTTAAATTTGATGATGAGGTCACGAAGGTATTTCTTTATTTCTGATGAGGCTGTCTCTGACATTACAGGTTTGCTGTTCTCAACCTCCTCTCCATTTACCTCTGCTGGACTCACTTTCCCTGGTTCTGCAGTTGGGAACGTTTTGCTCTTTCTCTGTCTTGTCATGTTTCTGGCCCCCTTCAGACAGGAGGGTGGTAGAGGTCTCTGGGTCTTTCATTGCTTACAGTTTTTCTGCAGCGCACTTGCTAGGGAAGTACTCCCCCCCAGTCCACTGTGGATCTGTGATTTGCACGCTGAGGGCTGGCTCTTCGCCTATGCCAGTCAACCAGGTTATGCTTCAACAAGTTTGTGTGTTCCCTGAGGATGCCACTGGCCCAGAAAAGCCTCATCCCTGGCTATTGGGTTTCAACCAGGGGTGTGGCCCAGCCTGAGCAGATCCCACCAATCTGCTTTGGACTAGGAGTCTTCATCACTCACCAAAGTTCACACAGCTCAACTAGCTGTTTCCACTCCCTGCCGCTGCGCCTTCTCCAGCTGAGGGTCTGGAGCTCACCAACACCTGTTCTCTGCAGGGCCACAATCTCAGCTCAGTTGTGACTCACCTGACTCTAAGATGTGCCAGTACAGCAATCAGGGCTTGCCCATCTCCCGCCCTCTGTCCACACTTCTTCTTCTTCTTTCTTTCGTTTTTTTTTTCTTTTTCGTATTCCTCAGTCTCTTCCTGGGTCATGAGAATTCCTCTCCTTTTGTCTGGCTTTCTCCATGTTGCCAGATCCCAGCATCTGAGTTGTTTTGATTTATTTTTTCTCAGAGAGGCCCTCTTATCATTCCATCACTCGTGGGCCATCTGAGAATGATGCAATGAGACTATCCTCTTTTTTTTTAAATTGTTTTTATTTAAAGAGGAAAAAAAAAGAAAAAAGGTAGAAATACTACAGAATTTGAAAAAAAAGATAAATAGTAAGAGATCACTAGTTGATAAATTTCATATGGTTCTTTTAGAAATTGTTGTTCAAGTTTACAAAATTAGAGGATACAAAGTAGACATTCAAGCAGTGAGACTGTAAACAGATCTGTTCAACAATCCAACAAGAAATTAGAAGCATGGTTATCAAACCTACACACTTCAATATTCATGCATTTATATCTGTTATAGCACTTCGTATTTCCTCTCTTTTTTATAATAGCAAATATGTGTTTTTAATAGCTTTATTTAAAGAGAAAAGGCAAAAGACAAAAGGGTAGCAACAATACAGAATTCTAAAAGAAAAAAACACTAAGAAATCACTAGTTGATAAAATACACATTGTCATCTTAGATGTAGTCATTCAAGTTACAAATTTAAAGCATATATAGTAGATATTCAAACAGTGATACTGCAAACAGTTCTGCTCAAAGATCCAACAAAGGTTCAGCAATATGGCCATCTATTTTATGAACTCAAACATACATGCAGTTATATCCCCTAGAGCCCTTTCTTTTCCTCTTTTTTACAATAGCAATTACACATTTTGGGTTTTATTACTTTTGCAATTCTTATCACATATTACACTAGAGACACAATGTGACATCTACAAATACGATTCTTATTTATTTCACTAATGAGGACAGTCTCAAGTTGTCTCCATTTACTTATGAATGCCTCAAGATCACCCTTTTTAATAACTAAGTAATAACCCATTGTGTAAAAATACCACATCTTTTTCATCCACTCTGCAGTTGACGGGCATCTTGGTTATTTCAAAAATATAGCTATTACAAATTGTGCTGCTAGGAACATGGGTGGACATATCACTGTGATATGAAACTGTCAGTTTTGGGAAAATACACAGGAATGGAAGAGCTGGATTGAACAGAACTTCCAATCCTAGTCTTCTGAGAATTCTTCATATGGATTTCCAAGGTGGTTGCACCAGTCTACATTCCCACCTACAGTGGATCTGTGTTCCTTTTTCCCCCACAGCCTCGCCAGTGTTTGTTATCAGTTGATTTCTTGACGGCCTCCATTCTTTCAGGAGTGAGGTGAAATCTCAATGTTGTTTTAATTTGAATTTCTTAAATGATCAGTGATGGTGAACATTTCTTTATGTATTTATTTGCCATTTGTGTATCTTTCTCTGAGAACTGTGTATTCATCTCAGATGCCCAATTTTGGAGAGGTTCTTTGAAATTGGGGAGCTTGATGTTTTTCAATTCTTTATACGTTCTTGACATAAATCCTTTGTCTGAGGGACTGCTGGCTAAAATTCTTCCCCACTCTGTGGGTTTTCTTTTCACTCTGTTGGTGATTTCCTTTGAAGTGCAGAAAATTTTCAATAATATGAGATCCCAGTTGTTGAATCTTTCAAGTGTTTCCTGAGCAGTTAGCATTTTGTTCATAAATTCTTTGCCTACTCCTATGTCTCAAAGACTTCTACCTACCTTGTCTTCCAGTAGATTTAGGGTTTCTGTTTTAACATTTAGGACTTTGATCCATTTAGACTTTAGTTTTGTGTATGCTTATAGGCAAGGATCTAGTTTTTGTCTTTGGCATGTGGAGAGTCACTTTTTACAACACCATTTATTAAAGATGCTATCCTTCTTCCCATGGACATATTTATGCCTTTGTCAAATATCAGGTGGCTGAGTGTCTTTGTAGTTGTGTTTGTATCTTCTAATCTATTCCATCAATCCTCAGGTCTATTTTTGGACAGTACCAAGCTGATTTTTTCAGTATGGCTTTATAGTACTGTTTCAAGTAAGGAATTGAGATGCCTTCTGCCTTGCTTTTGTTGCCCAGAACTGCCTTTGCTATTCTAGGTTTCTTCTGTTTCCAAATGAATTTTAGGAGTGTTTCCTCTAGATCTGTGAGGTATGTCAATGGTATTTTGATTGGGATTACTTTAAATCTGTATAACAGTTTGGGGAGTATGGATATTTTAACAATGTTGGTTCTTCCTAGCCAACTGCAAGGAATATCCTTCCTTTTTCTAATATCCTTTTCAATCTCCATTTTTAATGTAGTATAATTTTCAGCATATGGATCTTTTACATTTTTAGTTAGGTTGATTCCTAAGTTTTTCATTTTTTTAGATGTTATTGTAAAGGGCGGTATTTCCATAATTACTCTCTTGATCAGTTTTTTTGTTTGTGTACGGGAATGCTGTTGATTTTTGAGCATTGACTTTGTATCCAGCTACAATGCTGAACTTGTTTATTACCTCTAGTAGTTTTTAGTGGAATTTTTTGGGTCTTCTCTATAGAGTATCATGTCATCTGCAAATAGTGATAATGTAACTTCTTCCTTTGCTATCTTTTTGCCTTTTATTTCTCTCTCTTGTCTGTTTGCCCTGGCTAGTGTTTCCAGAACTATGTTGAAAAGAGTGGTGACAGTGGACATCCTTATCTTGTTCCTTATTTTTAAAGTGAAAGCTTTCAGTTTTTGTCCATTTAGTATAAAGTTGGCTGTTAGTTTGTCAACGATGGCTTTTATAAGGTTGAGGTAAACACCATGTATTCTGAGGTTCTGAAGGGTTTTTATCATGAACATGTGTTGAACTTTGTCCAAGCTTTTTCTGCATCTATTGAGATGGCTATGTGGATTTTGTTTTTGGCTCTGTTGATGTGGTATATTACATTTATTGATTTGCATATGTTAAACCATCCTTGCATTCCTGGAATGAACCCCACTTGGTCATGATGTGTAATCTTCTTGATGATTTGCTGCATTCTATTTGCCAGTATTTTATTGAGAATCTTTGCATCAATGTTCATTAGTGAGTTTGGTCTATAGTTCTCCTTTTTGGTTGGATCATTCTCTGATTTTGTTATCAGAGTAAAACTTGCCTCCAGGAAAGATTTAGGGAGGATTGCTTTCTTCTCAATTTCATTGAAGAGTTTAAGGAGTATTGGCATTGAATTTTCTGTAAATTTCTTGTAGAATTCAGCTGTGAATCCATCAGGACCTGGGCTTTTCATTGTTGGTAAGTTTTTAATTATGTTTTTAATGTCAATATCTGATACTGGGTTGTTCAAAATTGGTGTAACTTGTTAGCTGAGCTTTGGTAGTTCATATGTTTCTAGAACTCTGTCCGTTTCCTCTGTGTTTTCCAGTCTATGTGAGTAGAGATTTTCAAAGTAGGTATTTATGATCTTTTGAATTTCCATGGGATGTCTAGTAATTTCCCTCTTTTTAGTTCTTATTGCATGAATTTGGATTTTTTTTTCTTTCTTTTCCTTGATAATGTTAGCTAGGGGTTTGTCAATTTTTTTTATTCTCTCAAAGAAACAGCTTTTTGATTCATTAATTCTTTGTATTTTTTTGTTTCAATTTCCTTGATTTCGGCTCTAATCTTTACAATTTCCTCTCTTCTATGAGCTTTGGGTTTAGCTTGCTCTTCTTTTTCTAGAGGTTTGAGATGGAGCATTATGTTGTTTATTTGTGCTCATTCTGTTTTCTTGATATGACAATTTATTGCTATATATTTCCCTCTTAAGACAACTTTCATTGCATCCCACAGATTACAGTATATTGTTTCTGTGTTTTCATCGAATTGTAGGTATTGCTTTATTTCTTCTTTAATTTCATCTGTAGCCCACTGGTTGTTCAAAAGGCTGTTATTTAATTTCCATGTATTTATGCAGGTTTTTCAAACTCTTCTGCCATTAATTTCCAATTTCAGTGTGCTATGGTCAGATATTATGCATAGAATGATTTCAATATCTTTACATTTTCTTAAGAATATTTTATGGGATAATATATGGTCTATTTTGGAGAATGTCCCATGTGCTGCTGAGAAGAATGTGTATTCTGATGTGGTTTGGTGGAACACTGTAAAAATCTACTAAGTCCAAATGCTTATAGGTATGATTCAGTTCTGTTATTTCTTTGCTGACTTTTTGTCTAGTTGATCTACCTCTTTGGGACAATGGGCTGTTAAGATCCCCTGTTATATCTGTGTTCTTCTGTATTTGGTTTTTCATGCCCATCAGTATCTGTCTTACATAGTTGGATGCTCCTCTGTTTGGTGCATATATATTTATAATTGTTAGTTCTTCCTCTTGAATTTTTCCACTAACGAATATGTGGTGACCTTCTCTATCTGTTTTAATCATTTTATGTTTGAAGTTCATGTTGTCTGCAAATAGAATCATTACCCCTGCTTTTTTCTCAGTTCCTTTTGCATGGAATACTGTTTTCCACACTTTGAGTTTTAATCTATGAGTTTCCTTTTGGGTCAGATATGTTTCTTGTATACAGTATATTGTGGGATCCTGTTTCTTGAACCATTCTGTTAGTGTATTTCTTTTTATAGGTGAATTGAGACCATTGACATTTATGGATACCACTGATATGTTCTGGCTCGTCCTTACCATGTTATGTTCCAGTTGTTTGCTTTCTACTTTTCCTTGCTTATCCTACCTGGAGGTTTCTTTCTGTTGTAAAGGGGATTGTGGTAGCATTTATCTCTGTGTAGTATGTCTTTCAATACTCTTTCTAGGGTTGCTTAGGTGGAAGTGAAATTCTTCAGTTGTTCTTTGTCATGGAAGTATCTTGTTTCTCCATTAAATTTGAATGAAAATTTTGCTGGGTACATCAGTCTGGGTTGAAAATTGTTTTCTTTCAGGGCTTGAAATACCTTACTCCAAGCTCTTCTTGTTTTGAGGGTTTGTGCAGAAAAGTCTGCCATGATTCTAATGGGCTTTCCTTGGTAGGTGAATTGTGTCTTTTGTCTAACAGCTTTTAGTATTCTGTTTTCATGCTGCATGTCTCAGATCTTAATTATTATGTGTCTGGGTGTGGATTTATGTTGATTATGACTGTTTGGCATTCTATATGCCTCATTTACCTGCATATCAGATTCTTTCCCCATGTTTGGGAAATTTTCCTCTCTTACTTCTGTGAATATTTTTGCTATGTCTTTTGCATTGACACCTGCCTCTTCACTGATGCTTATTAATTTTTTTCTCTTGGCATCATCTTGAAGCTGTTGGATTTTCACTTCATGCTGCTTTGTTATTTTTAAAAGTGCTACCCTTTCATGATCACTAATTGCAATCCTGTCCTCCAGGTCTAAAATCCTATCCTCAGCTTCATTTAAGCAGTTTTGCAAGCTTTGAGTAGAATTTTTTGTTTTGTAGACAGCTCTTTGAGTTTGTTTCATGAGTTCTGCTTGTTTTCTATATTGTTCACTTAAAGTTTCAATCAGTTTCCCATGCTCCTGTACTTTTTTCTCTATTTCTTGTTTCAGCTGCACTAAGCAACTCCTTTACTAAGGTTGTTATTTCTGTCTTTACATGGGAGAGTACTTCTAATTTGATTTCCTCTATAACCTCATGGAGTTGTTTTTTTTTTTAATTTTCATCACTATCTTTTCAGAGATTCCTGGTGTGTTACTTTTGGGGTCCTCTATTTCAATATCTCCTACACTTGCTTCTGGTGGACTAGATGTTTGAGACTGTATTTTGCTTTTTTGTTTTGCCATTTTCACTCTGCCTGATGTTTTCTTTGTGTAGGAGGGAGTCAGCCATACTGTTTTCAGACTAAACAAGTTCTTACAGTTAGTTGGAGGGGGGATTACCACTGGCCCTATTTACCCACTTTACACTTCTATTTTAGGGGCATACTCACCACACTGGCACATTTAATCCAGTGTAATCCAAGGTTTGCCACCTGGGAGCTAAGTTTCAAGTTTTTGCATGCACTGGGATTCTGCCAGACTGCGCAGTCAGGGCCCGAGGCTGGAATCTGGGTCCTGCTCACTGCTTGGCATTCGCTGGGCATGGCCTGGATAGGCCTCCATCCTTGTGTGTGGACCAGAGTGATCTGGGATGCAGCATGTGGTTTTACCACCTGCGAGCAGGCTCAAAGTCCCCCTCCATGCACTGGGATTCAGCCAGAATGCAGGGTCAGGGTCCAAAGCTGGCTTCTGTGTCCTGCTGCCTGCTTAGCAGTTGCTCGTCATGGCCCAGTTGGGCCCCCATCCCTGTGTGCAGCCCAGGGTGGTCTGGGATGCAGTGTGTGGTCTTACTGCCTGGGAGCAGGCTCAAAGTCCCCCTCTGAGACTATCCTCTTTATTGAAATAAGGCTCACATTTATGAATCTCACATTGTCTCTCTAATATAAAAAACAATAAAAACTAAAAGAGTAACAAGATCTAATATATATAACACATATTGTAAAAATGAAAGGGAAGGAAAGTGCTCTGAAGGATATAATTGTATGTATGTTTTAATTGTGTAAGATTGATGACTGTATTATTATTCATGGGACCATTGAACAGAATGTTTTGCAGTGTCAATGCTTGAGTGTTTATCTACTTATATGCTTTGATTTTGTAACTTGAACAACTATTTCTAAGAATACAATATTTAATTTATCAACTAGTGATTTCTTAGTGTTAATTTTTAAAAATTTTTTATTACTTCTACCCTTGTTTTTTCTTTTTCTCTTTTTTCTTTAAATTAAAAAAATGATGCCCAAAATGAAAGATTTTAAAGCAGAAACATATAACAAACTTATAAAAGCTTAAGAATATGATGGAAGCTATAAATGCTCCACATAGAAAAGAAATGGAATCCATGAAGCAGATTCAAACTGAATTCCAGTAATTAAAGTCTACATTGAAATTGTATGAAACACACTGAACAAAAGCAAGAATTGAATATTAGATCTACAAGATAGAATTTTTGCTAGACACCATGAAAAGATTGATACACTAAAACTATCAGAGATGATGAAAAAGCAATCCAACATCTGCAAGATGAAGCAAAGAAGAACAAGGTAAGATTTACTGGGGTAAATAAGAAAGTTGGAGAGAGGCATAAATGCCATAAAATCCCTCTTCACAGATATAATGGAAGAAAACTTCGCAAACATAGGTAATGAATTTGACATACAAATATATAAACATATAGAACTTCAAACAGCCAGGAACAAAATAAATCTGCATGAAAGCATATAATAATAAAGATTCCAGAAATTCAGCACAAGAATGGAATGTTAAAATTAGTTATATAAAAGAAACAAATCAAATATAAAGGAAAACCCATCAGAATCACAGCAGACTTCTCAACAGGAACCCTCATATCAAGTAGAGTTTGGAGTGAGTTATTTCAAACCCTAAAAGAAAACAATTGTCAACCTAGATTGATGTACCTTGAAAAAGTATCTGTCAAAATAGATGGAGAATTGAGATATTTCCATGACAAAGAACAGCTTAGGAAATCCATGACCACCAAAGTAGTTCTTCAGAATGCTCTGAAGAAATATTAAAAAAACAAAATGAAGACCATAATCACAAGAATACTGATAGAAAAAAGCGACCAGGCAAGCCAAACTATTAAACATAGGCAAAACACAGAGAACCAACAATAAGCAAATAATATGAGAAAGATAAGACAATACATTTCTGTTATAACCATCAATGTAAATGGTCTCAATTGACCAAGAAATACAAACAGACTGGCAGAATCTATCAAGAAGCAAGATCCAATATGTTGCATTCAGGAAATACATTTAACTCAAAAACAAATTGATAGACTAAAAGTCAAAGGATGGAAAATAATACCCCATGTGGCAGCATGCCAGAGAAAAGCAAGGGTAGATATTCTATTTAAAGACAATGTTAATGTCAAGCCAAGACTGATAAAAACAGAAAAAAATCATTACATACATGATAAGGGAGCTAACAATCACACATATACATTCACCAAATACCAGTGCACCCAACTACATAAAACAAATATTAACAGACATAAAAAAATCAAATAAGCACTAACACAATCATGATAAGTGACCTTAACACCCTGCTTTCACAGATAGATCATCTAGACAAGAAATAAAAAAACAAATGCTGAAATCAAATTAAATCAGTGAACAAATGTACTTGGTAATTGTTTACACAGTGTTCCACTCCACAGCATCAGAATACACATTCTTCCCAGCCATGCATTGGATGTTCCCCTAAATAGACCATATATTAGCCTATAGAAATTGCTTAAGTAAATGCAGAGGTATTGAAATTATCCCATATGTGTTATATGATCAGAGTGAAATGAAATTAGAAATGAATGGCAAAAAAAACCACAAAAACTACATAAACATATGGAAATTAAGTAGTGCTCTCCAAAACAACCAATGGATCACAGAGGAAATAACAGAAGAAAGGAAATAGTATCTATAATTAAATGAAAATGCGAATATAACATAACAGAACTTATGTGACAAAATGAGAGCAATCAGATGAGGGAAATTTAGAGCAGTGAATTCTCACATGAGGAACACAGAATGAGCTCAATTAAAGCAAAGGTCCAGCCTCACACTGCTAGAAAAGGAAAACCAAATTAAACCCAAAGTAACACAACAAGGGAAATTATGTAGATTAAAGCTAAAATTAACAATTGAGAATAAGAAAAAAATAAACAATACAAAGAATTGATAAATTGAACAGTTGGTTCTTTGAACAATTAAATAAAATTGATAAACCTCTAGTCAACCTCATCAAAAAGAGGAAAAAATAGACTCCAATTTAAGCAATAAGGACTGAAACAAGTAAAATCAAAATGAATCTTGTGGAAATCCAGAAGATTATCAATACCTACTTCAAGAACCTATATTATGATGAAATGAAAAACAGAAGAACTGAACAGATTCCTAGGCACATACAACTTCCCAAAACAAAATCAAGAATATAAAAATTGTAATAATCTGATTTTAGTCAATGAAATTGGAAATGTAATTAAAAATGTACCACCATAGAAAAGCTTGGGACCTTGCCCTGCCACTGGGAACATGGTGGAAGCCCACCTCAGGTGTAAGCTGCCTGGGACCTACCCTGTGGGCCTGCCAAACCATCTGAAATATCGCGGAAGCCCGTGTCAGGTGTAAGCTGCCTGGGACCTATCCTGTGAACCTGCCCTGCCACCGGGAACATCACGGAAGCCCGTCCCAGGTGAAAAAATGCACAGGACTACTTCTGCTGGGTCCACCTTTCCAGTGGGAACATAAGAAGAACTCAGCAGGCTCCAGTCAGTGTGAAAAAACTTGGAACTTCGCTCCAAGCCAGTGAACCTTGGATGACAGCAGATTAACTGTGTCAGTGCAGTAAGTATACCCCTAAAATAAAGGTTACAGTGGATAAATAGGGCCAATAGTAAAGCCCCCTCCAACTAACTAAAAGAACTTGGTGAGTCTGAAAAGACTGTGTGTAATATCCTACTACACATAGAAAACATCAGGCAGTGAAAATGACAAAATGAAAAAGCAAAATACAGTCTCAAACATCTAGTTCACCAGAAACAAGACCAGGAGACATTGAAATAGAGGACGCCAAAAGTAACACACTGGGAATCTCTGAAAAGATAGCAAGTGAAATAAAAAAAAAACTCCACCAGGCTATAAAGGAAATCAAATTAGAAGTACTCTCCCATGTCAAGATAGAACTAACAATCTTAGTAAAGGAGTTGTTGAATGCAGCTAAAGAGGAAATAGAGAAAAAAGTACAGGAGCATGGGAAACTGATTGAAACCTTGAATGAACAATATAGAAAACAAGCAGAATTCATGAAACAAACTCAAAGAGACATACTAGAAATAAAAAATTCTATTGAAAGCATGCAAAACAGACTAAAGGAAGCTGAGGATAGGATTTCAGACATTGAGGACATGATCAAAATTAGTGATCAGGAAAGGATAGCACTTTTAAAAATAATAAAGCAGCATGAAATGACAATCCAGAAGCTTCATGATGATGCCAAAAGCAACAATATAAGATTAAGGGGCATTAGCGAAGATACAGGAGTCCAAGCAAATGACATACATAAATTATTTACAGAAACAATAACAGAAAATTTCCCAAACATGGGGAAAGAACCTGATATGCAGATAAGTGAAGTATGTAGAACACCAAACAGTCACAATAAAAAAAAATCCACACCAGACACATAATAATTAAGATCTCAGACATGCTGCATAAAAACAGAATACAAAAAGCTGTTAGAGAAGAGACACAACTCACCTAGCAAGGAAAGCCCAATAGAATCACAGCAGACTTTTCAGCACAAACTCTCAAATCAAGAAGAGCTTGGAGTGTGGTATTTCAAGCCCTGAAAGAAAACAATTTTCAGCTCAGACTGATATACTCATTCAAATTTAATGGAAAAACAAGGTATTTTCATGACAAAGAACAATTGAAGAAATTCAGGTCCACAAAACCAGCACTAGAAAGGATACTGAAAGACATACTAGACTAACAGACGAAAACAAACACAATTGCCAAAATGACCACAGAAAGAAATCACCAGGTAGGATAAGCAATTAAATGAGGGGAAAAGCAGAAAGAAACAACGGGAAAATAACATGGCAAAGTCAAGCCAGTACATACCAGTGATATCCATAAAAGTAAATGGCCTCAATTCACCTATAAAAAGAAATAGATTGACAGACCTGATGAAGAAACAGGATCCCACAATATGCTGTATACAAGAAACACATATGACCCAAAAGGAAACTCATAGGTTAAAAGTCAAAGGATGAAAAACAGTATTCCATATAACAGGAAACCAGAAAAAAGCAGGAGTAGCTATTCTATTTGAAGACAACATGAACTTCAAACCTAAAATGATTAAAAGAGATAGAGAAGATAACTACATACTTGTTAGTGGAAAAATTCAAGAGGAAGATCTAACAATTATAAATGTATATGCACCAAATAAAGGAGCACAAAACTATATAAGACAGATACTAATAGACATGAAAAACCAAATACACAAGAACACAGTTATAACAGGGGATCTTAACAGCCCACTGTCACAAAGAGATGGCTCAACTAGACAAAAAGTCAGGAAAGAAATAACAGAACTGAATCATACCTGTGAGCAATTGGACTTAATAGATTTTTATAGAGTGTTCCACCAAACCACATCAGAATACACATTATTCTCAGCAGGACATGGGACATTCTTCAAAATAGATCATATATTATCCCATAAAACATTCTTAAGTGATTGCAAAGGTACTGAAACCATCCCATGCACAATATCTGACCATAGCACACTGAAACTGGAAATTAATGGCAAAAGAATTTGCAAAACCTGCATAAATACATGGAAATTAAATAACAAACTTTTGAACAACCAGTGGGCTACAGATGAAATTAAGAAATAAAACAATACATACAATTCAATGAAAACACAGAAACAACATACTATATTCTGTGGGATGCAATGAATGTGGCCTTAAGAGGGAAATATATAGCAATACATTGTCATATTAAGAAAACAGATTGAGCACAAATAGACAACCTAATGCTTCATCTCAAGCTTCTAGAAAAAGAAGACCAAGCTAAACAAAAAGCTCATAGAAGAGAGGAAATTGTAAAGATTAGAGCAGAAATCAAGGCAATTAAACAAAAAAATACAAAGAATTAATGAATAAAAAATTGGCTTTTTTAGAGAATAAACAAAATTGACAAACTCCAAGCTAACCTTATCAAGAGAAAGAGAGAAAAAACTTAATTCATGCAATAAGAACTGAAAAGGGAAATTACTACAGATCCCATGGAAATTCAAAAGATCATGAATAGCTACTTTGAAAATCTCTACTCACATAGAGTGGAAAACACAGAGGAAATGGACAGATTTCTAGAAGCATATGAACTACCAAAGCTCAGCCAAGAAGATATAGCAATTTTGAACAGCCCATTATCAGCTATTAAAATTGAAAATGTAATTAAAAAATTACCAACAATGAAAAGCTGAGGTCCTCATGGATTCACAGCTGAATTCTACAAGAAATTTAGAGAATATTTAATGACAATACTCCTTAAACTTTTCAATGAAATTGAGAAGAAAGCAATCCTCCCTACATCATACCTGGAGGCAAGTATTACTGTGATACTAAAACCAGAGAATGATCCAACCAAAGAGGAAAACTATAGACCAGTCTCACTAATGAACACTGATGCAAAGATTCTCAATAAAATACTGGCAAGTAGAATGGTTTAACATACTCAAATCAATAAATGTAATATACCACATCAACAGAGCCAAAAACAAAACCACATGGTCATCTCAATAGATGCAGAAAAAGCTTGGACAAAGTTCAACACATGTTCATGATAAAAACCCTTCAGAACCTCAGAATACATGGTGTTTACCTCACCCTTATAAAAGCCATCGTTGACAAACTAACAGCCAACTTTATACTAAATGGACAAAACTGAAAGCTTTCACTTTAAAAATAAGGAACAAGACAAGGATGTCCACTGTCACCACTCCTTTTCAACATAGTTCTGGAAACACTAGCCAGGGCAAACAGACAAGAGAGAGAAATAAAACGAAAAAAGATAGCAAAGGAAGAAGTTACATTATCACTATTTGCAGATGACATGATACTCTACAGAGACGACCCAAAAAATTCCACTAAAAACTACTAGAGGTAATAAACAAGTTCAGCATTGTAGCTGGATACAAAGTCAATGCTCAAAAATCAACAGCATTCCTGTACACAAACAAAAAAATCATCAAGATAGAAATTATAGAAATACCGCCCTTCACAATAACATCTAAAAAAATGAAAAACTTAGGAATCAACCTAACTAAAAATGTAAAAGACCCATATGCTGAAAATTATACTACATTAAAAAAGGAGATTGAAAAGGATATTAGAAAAAGGAAGGATATTCCTTGCAGTTGGCTAGGAAGAACCAACATTGTTAAAACGTCCATACTCCCCAAACTGTTATACAGATTTAAAGTAATCCCAATCAAAATACCATTGACATACCTCACAGATCTAGAGAAAACACTACTAAAATTCATTTGGAAACAGAAGAAACCTAGAATAGCAAAGGCAATTCTAGGCAACAAAAGCAAGGCAGGAGGCATCTCAATTCCTTACTTGAAACAGTACTATAAAGCTACAACAATAAAATCAGCTTGGTACTGGCAAAGAAATAGACATGAGGATCAATGGAACAGATTAGAAGATGCAAGCACAACTACAAAGACACTCAGCCACCTGATATTTGACAAAGAGGCTAAATATGTCCACTGGAAGAAGGATACCCTCTTTAATAAATAGTGTTGGAAAAATTGACTCTCCACATGCTGAAGACTGAAACTAGATCCAAGCCTATCGCCATGCACAAAACTTAAGTATAAATGGATCAAAGACCTA
The DNA here is from genome assembly GCA_004027455.1 of Hydrochoerus hydrochaeris. Lineage (NCBI taxonomy): Eukaryota > Metazoa > Chordata > Mammalia > Rodentia > Hydrochaeridae > Hydrochoerus > Hydrochoerus hydrochaeris. Next base: position 580,338 of record PVLA01000237.1, read on the forward strand.
AATATTAAAACAGAAACCCTAAATCTACTGGAAGACAAGATAGGTAGAAGTCTTGGAGACATAGGGGTAGGCAGAGAATTCATGAAAAAAACACAGACTGCATGGGAAACATTTCAAAGAATCAATAATCTTGATATCATATTATTGAAAAGTTTCTGTACTTCAAAAGACATCACCAACAGAGTGAAAAGAAAACCGACAGAGTGGGAAAGAATTTTAGGCAGCAACCCCTCAGACAAAGGACTTGTGTCCAGAATATATAAAGAATTGAAAAACATCAAGCCACCCAAATTGAAAGACCCTCTCCAAAAATCGGCATCTGAGATGAACACACAGTTCTCAGACAAAGATATACAAATGGCAAATAAATACATGAAGAAACGTTCACTATCACTGGTCATTCGGGAAATGCAAGTTAAAACAACATTGAGATTTCACCTCATTCTGGAATTAATAATGGCCATGAAGAAATCAACTGATAAGAAATGTTGAACACTGCTCCACTGTTTATGGGAATGTCGACTGGTGCAACCATTATGGAAATCCATATGGAGAATTCTCAGAAGACTAGGATTGGAAGCCCCATTGAATCCAGCTATTCCCCTCCTGGGTATTTTCCCAGAAGAACTGAAAAGTTCATATCACAGTGATATATGTGCACCCATGTTCATAGATGCAGAATTTGTGATATCTAAATCTTGGAGACAACCAAGATGCCTATCTCCTGCAGAGTGGATGGAAAAGATGTGTCATTTTTATACAATGGAATATTACTCAGTTATAAAAAGGATGATCTTGAGGCCTTCATAGGTAAATGGAGACAACTTGAGACTATCCTCATTAGTGAAATAAAGAAGAACCATATTTATAAATATCACATTGTGTGTTTAGTATAAGTAAATAAGAACTATAAGTATAATAAAAACAAAATGTGTAATTGCTATTGTAAAAAAGAGAGGAAAAGAAAGTGCTCTAAGGGATATAACTGCATGTAAGTTTGAGTGTGTAAAATAGATGACCATATTGCTGAATCTTTGTTGGATCTTTGAGCAGAGCTGTTTGCAGTCCCACTGTTTGAATGTGTACTCTGTATTCTTTAACTTTGTGACTTGAACAACTACATTCAAGATGACAATATGTAATTTATCAACTAGTGATTTCTTAGTGGGTTTTTTTTCCTTTTTCCTTTTTTTCTCTTTCTCTTAGAATTCTGTATTGTTACTACCCTTTTTTCTATTTTGCTTTTTTTCTTCTCTTTGAATAAAATTTTTAAAATGTGTAATTGCTATTGTAAAAAAGAAGAAATAAGAAGTGCTATAAAAGATATAACTGCATGTATATTTGTGTGTAGGATTGATAACCATATTTCTAAGTTCCTGTTGGATTGTTGAACAGATCTGTTTGCAGTCTCACTGCTTGAGTGTCCACTTTGTGTGCTTTAATTGTGTAACTTGAACAACTATTTCTAAAAGAACAATACATAATTTATCAACTAGTGATTACTTACTGTTTATCTGTTTTTGAAATTCTGTAATGTTTCTACCCTTTTTCTGTTTTTTTTTCCACTATAAATAAAAAAAGGAAATGCTCAGGCCCTGATAAATTCATGATTGAATTCTATAAGAAATTTAGAGATGATCTAATGCCACTAATGTTGAAACTATATAATGAAATTGAAAATGAAGCAATATTTCCAAAATCATTCCTGGAATCAAGTATTATTCTGATACCTAAATGAGAGAAGTTCCTAACCAAAAAAGAGAACTACAGGTCAATAACCCTAATGAACATGGTTACAAAAATCCTTAATAAGTTATTGGCAAACAGAATGCAGCAAATCATAAAGAAGATTATATAACAAACCAAGTAGAATTCACCCCATGGATGCAAGGATGGGTCAACATACACAAATCAATAACTATAATACACCATATTAGTAGAGGCTAACACAAAAATCACATGATCAACCCAATAGACTCAGAAAAATTATTTGACAATTCCAACACTCATTCATGACAAAAACTCTAAAGAAAATTGGAATAGATGGTCTTAACCTCAATCTGATAAAAACCATACATGACAGTTCAACAGCCAGCATCAGAGTAAAACTTTCACTCTAAAAACAGGAACAAGGCAAGGATGTCCATCATCACCACCTTTTTCAATATAGTATAATACAGTTCTGGAGACATTAGCTAGACTGATTAGAAAAGAGAAAAAAAATAGAAGGAATAAGGATTAAAAGGAAGTTAAATTATCATTATTTGCAGATGACATGATACTCAACATAGAAAATCTCAAAAAGTCCACCAAAGTTTTATAGATTTAATAACCAAATTCAATAGTGTAGCTGGATACAAAATAACACTCAAAATATCAGTACCATTCCTGTACACAAACAACAAAGTCACTGAGAGAAAATTAGTGAAACCACATCCTTCACAATAGAATTGAAATAAAATTATATACTTAGGAATCAATCTAACAAAGGGAGTAAAAGATCCATAAACTAAAAATTAAGTACCCTGAAGAAGGAGAACAAAGAGGATATCAGAAAATGGAAAGATACTCCTTGCTCATCAACATAGTGAAAGAATCAACATAGTGAAAATGGTCATACACTCAAAATTTTTATACAGATTTGATGCCATCCCCAATCAAAATACTATTAGCATACCTCACTGAACTAGAGAAAATATTCCTAAAATTCATTTGCAACCAGAAGAGACCTAGAATAGTAAAACAATTCTCAGCAACAAAGGCAAAGCAAGGGGGATTAAAATAAATGACTTGAAAATATACTGTAAAGCTACTGTGATAAAATAGCCTGGTACTGGCAAAAACAAAACAAAACAAACAAAAATTAAAAAAAAAAACACCCGAGAGTCCATGTAATAGATTACAAGATACAACCACAACTTCAAATGCACTCACCCACCTTATATTTGACAAAGAGCCAAACATATTCACTGGAAGGAAGATAGCCTCTTTAATCAATTGTACTGGGATAACTAGCTTTCCACATGGCAAAGACTAAAACTAGACCCATATCTATCACCATGCACTAAGTTAAAATCAAAATGGATCAAGAACCTGAATACAAAAGCAGAAACACTAAATCTGCTGAAAGAGAGAATAGGTAGAACTCTTGAACATAAAGATGTAGGCAAAGATTTCATGAACAAAACTCTGATTGCACAGAAAAAACACAAAGAACCAATAACTAAGATCTCATCCTATTAAAAAGCTTTTGCACAGCAAAAGAAATCACCAACAGAGTGAAAAGACAACCCACAGGGTGGGGAGAAATTTTAACCAGTTTTCTTTCAGACAAAAGGCTCATCTAGAACATATAAACAACTGCAAACAAAATAAGATCTCCCAAATTTAAAGACCCAATCCAAAAATGAGCATCTAAGATGGTGGGAAATAAAAATATGAAAAAATGTTCAACATCACTGGTTATTAAGATATATATGCAAATTAAAACAATGCTGAGATTACATCTCACCCCAGAAAGAATGGCTACCATTACTGGAGGTTTAGCTCAACAGCACAAGCACTTTGCCTAGAAAGTACAAGGTTGTGAGTTTGATTCCCGGTACCAAAACAAATAAACAAACAAAAAATAGCTACCATCAAGTTATCAACCAACAACAAATGCGGGAGGGACTGTGCTGGAAAAGGAACTCTTCTCCACTATTAACGGGCATGTTGACTGGCTCAACTACTATGGAAATCAGTGTGAAGATTCCTCAAAATCTAGGATTAGAGGTACCATTTGACTGAGTTGTTCCTCTTGTGTGTATCTTTCCAGAATAATTAAAAACATCATACTACAGTATATATGCACTCCTGTTTGTAGTAGCATAATTTTTAATAGCTAAATCTTGAAAAAATCCAAATATCCATCAACCAAGGAATGGATAAAGAAGATGTGTTTACTTATGTAATGGAGTACTACTCTGCAACAAAAAATGATAAATTTGAGGCATTTATAGAGAAATTCATGAAACTTGAGACCATACTGTTAAGTGAAATAATTTATATTCACAAGTAATAAACATCACCTTGTCTCCCCAGTGTAAGAACTGAAAAAGTAAACAAGGACCAAAATGTATAATAGATATTGTGAGATGGGAAGAAATTGTTCTAAAGGAAAGAATATTTAAGATGAGGAAGGGGGAAAGGAAGGGAAAAGAAAAAAATGATAAAAAATATAAAATGGACAGAATTCTCTGCATATAGTGAGGGGAAGATGAGTTGAAGGGAGGAGAGGGTATAATAAAATATAAAGGATTCAAAATATATCATGTAAGGGTACCAATTCCTTATGATGAATCCAATCATTGTATATATTTAAAATATACCAATAAACTTAAAAAAAAAGAAAGTAAAATTTATTGAACATAGTCACTTTATGTATCCAACAACATATGAATGAGTAAAGAATATGTGGTAGTTGCACACAATGAAATATTGTCATAAAGAAAGATAAATTTGAGGCATTTGTAGGAAAATGAATGTACCTTGAGATCATAATATTAAGTAAAATAAATCAGACACACCACCTTAAATATGCATGATTTCTCTTATATGAGAAATCCATAATATAAATAAAGAGCAAAATAAAAGACATATAATAGGAAATAAAGAGATTGATAGTAGGAAATGAGGAAAAAGGAAGGATACCAAGAAATGGAAGGAGAAGGGAAGGAGGGAAAAAAGTGAGGAAAGAATTATGGTATATTATCTACATGTAACAACTCCTCACAAAGAATAAAATTATGATGTGCTGAAAAAATGCACTAATAAAAAATAAAAATGGAAAAACATTTGATTTACCTTAATATTATTAAGACAGTACCATATCAGAAACATGTATATTTCTTTTTTGTACCGGGGATCAAACTCATGACATTGCGCTTGCCAGGCAGGCATTTATGCCATTGAGCTAAATCCCCAGCCCAGAAACATGTAGATTTAGGCTAAGTTTGGAGTTCTTTCTCAGTGGCAGTCTTATTCCTTAAAAAGTATTGATTGTAATTGGGCATGTTCTAGAATTTAATAATAAATCATAACAAAAATGATTTTATAATATCTTTTGAGTTTGATTTAAAACAAAAGAAGCATTGTTGCTGCTTCTTATACTTGTAGTCTAATATGGCATTGACATACTTCCTATTATAGATTTAGATCTTTAATTAAAGTATGGTAAATTGAAGATATCCCCACAAATCTCTTTTAGAGGGTCTGTGCTTCTGCAGACATTACTATATGAGAAAAGTTTTTGATTTTCAAAGAGATTTCAATAATTATAATATATACAAGTATATGTATATGTGTATCTATATGTAAATATATACATAAATCCTTGTCCTCTTTTTATCTTTCTGCTTTTTGTTAGTGTATCCTTTTCTCCTTTGATATGTGTATTTACTTTCCCAAGGCTGTCTTTGATATATGGATTTTAATTTGATTGTACCTAGCAATACATTAAGGTAGGCATAGGTAGAGAGAATTACCAATGTGAAGGCCCCAGGCATGGCCTGTAATTTATTGATATGTAACATACATTAACCATCCCATATTTGTGCAACTTAATCTTCTGATAACACTTCATTATATTGTCTCTGAATATTTTCTTAATGTCTCAGGGTTATTTTTGCTTTGTTTGTTTCTTGAACATATTTCTTCTTTTGTATTTCACCTGTAAATGTGTTTATTTGACAAGCAAATTTCATTGTTTACCTGGCCTAGATTAGGTTGAGGCCTCATATCATCACCAAAAGCATGTGCAGAATTATGCTGAGGTTGACATTCTGAGGAAACCCTCTGTTCTCTGCTACACTAAAAAGCCACAGTGCAGTTAGGATAGGGCATTCATATAATTAGTTTTAATCACTTTTTAGAAACTATTTTTACAATATGAAGCTAGTGCTTCCACTTTAAACTATGCCCAATAAAAAGCAATATTTGCTATCGTTTATTAAATGTTTTCCATGTTAAAGACACTTTAACTAACACTATCTGATTTTCCCCAATATTTTAGTATAAATGTTCAATCAATGTTGAAAGAATTTTATACTGAATGCTCATATATCTCTTACAATGATTCCACCACTAACATTTTGCTATACATATTTTAGCATATATTTGCCCATATATCCATCCCATTAACCATTCCTTATTTTTGATTCAATCAGAAGTAAATTGAGGGGCCAGGGATATAGCTCCTGGTGTAGCACCTGCCTGGCAAGTGCAAGGTCCTGAGTTTAATTCCCAGTACATGCTCTGCCAAAAGAAAGTAAATTGAATCCATATTGATATGCACAAAATTATATTATCCTACGTGAATAGTTATAAAAAGCTTTCAAACTATTTATTTTTAATTCTACTTTTTAGCTGTGAAACTTGAGGCTGAGAAATTTTAAGGAAATTTCCATGGGCTAAACAGTAATATATGGAGCAGGAATTTGAGCTTTACACTGTCTAGTTTGGTGGCCCTTACTTTTTCCATTACACCAAAGAATTTCCCACAATATATTAAGACTGTGATAGATTTTTGTTGTTGTAACTACCTATTGGATTCCTCTTTCCATTTCTCTGACATCATTGCTGGGACTAGCGGGTAGACAGAAGGTACTGACATAGTAGCCTCTCTTCTCCAGGCTCTACACTATTAGGACAGTATATAGAGTGCCTTAGTGTAAAGAAAGCACTGAAACAAGACAATTATTTTGTTAAGCATATGTGATTTTTATCCAAGGGAGGGGCTTTCCAGTTTTTGCTCTCATCAAACCCTGAACAAAATATTTCTGCTTTGGCAGTATTATTCTGCCCTTTGTTAAAATTTAATTAAGATGTTGGCTACTATGAAAAATAACATATCAGTTTGGTCCATGACAAACACTATTTTTGGGGGGGCATACTGGTGATTGAATTCATGACCTCACACTTGCCAGGGACAAACACTATTTCTTGATTCATTGGCTGATCTAACAAGATTATTCATTAATTCTTGGTGGTATTTAGAAATTTCTTACAGGTGATCATCTATGTACTTCTTTGACTTCTTTTTACAGTAGCAGATCATCTGGATTGTTACACCAACTATTAAAACCAGTCCTACTCCAGGCAATGTTGCTACTAAAATTAAGCCCAGTGTACTCCAGATTTGGTCACATTTGGCCCCCATGTACCAGTAGTTTCCCCACTGGCCTCTAAAATATGGACATCTAGATAGAAATAATAGAAAAATAAAGAGCTCACAAATTAGAAAAAAACAGATGGTCTAATCTGGGTCCATCAAATATTTCACTGTTACTGAAAAAAAATGTTTCTATTTAGAAAGGACATACAAAATATTTCTACTAGGGCTTGGTGAGAACAAAAACTGGAAAGTCCCTCCCTTGGATAAAAAGCAAATATACTTCCCAAAGTAATTTTACTGAAGATATTTCTATTGTCCTCTTTCCACTTCAGCAAACATCCCAAACCTACAATCTTGAACATGTTCAATCAGCATGCAGAAAACTATCAGGGTTTTTCTACCATTATCAAACAAAGATATGTACATACAAAATAAAGGAAAATTCACATGAAATTGCTGTCTCAAGATTATTTGTAAAACTGTCCATTTAGCCCAATGATCACACTTGTAATCATATTGGATACTCTATGTAAATGCTATGAAAAGAGTTTGAAAGAGATCAGCTACCAGTTTTGTAATTTCAAGTTGCACACTTCTCCCTCTATCCCCTACAGAGACGAATATCTTAACAGACTCTGCTACTCTACATTAAATGCAAGAAAAAACTTGCGAAGGTGAGAATAGATTATCAGCAAAATATGCCTACTTACCTCCATCTTTCCCATGATTTTTGATTCTCTTTTATTTTATAAAAATAAATGACTCACATATAAACTTTTATTATGTTTATAAAGCTTTGGGACTCTAACAAATAATGTTAATAAGATTGTGTGGTGTGTCTATGGCTAATGCGTCCAATCTCATCTGACTTTGTGGTACATAGACTGAAACTATGATATACACCCACATAGAAATATTTATAAGTTTGGGAATAGGAGGAATGTGACTTCCCCTCATCCCCTTTGAGTGTGACTAGTGGAAGGATTTGTTTTAGACACTGTCATATTGTGCCTTGCAGAATTGATATAGGATTTTCCAGTTGAACAGTGAATATCAGAACCTAAGTGAAGTATGCCTGGTTTGTGTGGCTGCAATATTTAATTACTACTGCCATGGCTGACATGAAGGAAATGATTAGATGACTACTATGGTCTTTCATATTCCTGATAGTCTTGGATTCTCTAAGTAAAATGCATCTATCAGCTTATCAAAAGTAGTAGGCTACTTAGTACAATGCAGATTTCACTATGCAGTACCTCCTTATTCATTTAAGGAGGTCAAAATATTTTGAAATACATTGTATCAATCCTCATGGATTTCTTCTTGAAAAAAGACCTTGACAATATATTTCTTATTTAGCCTAGAAATTAATCACATATACCATAACATGTCATGCCTTCAATATTTGTTGACTACTATGTGCTAAATACTGTTCCAAGCATTTGAGATATAGTAGAGAATAAAGCAGAGATCCATGTCCTCAATTAACTTACAGTGCAGTCAAGCAGGGACGACAACAAAAATAAGCATAATTAGTAAATTATGTATAATTTTTAAATTTGAGAAGTGCTATTAAAGAAAAATAGTATGAGATAAAGAATTGGCAATATGGAAAACATAGATATGGTTCAGATTATAGTGTTATAACTGAGTAGTAAAGGGAAGATGTGATTGTAAAGGTAACATGAACAAAGAATGATGCAGGTGAGAATTAACTATGGGATATTTGGGAAAACAACAGTCTAAGCAGAGGGAACAGCAAGTACAAAGGATGTGAAGCAGAACGTGTTATGCCTATATGCCTTAGAAATTCAAGAAAATCAATATAGCTGGAGCATAGTAAGTTAGGAAAGTATAGGGAACATAAAGTGAAAGAGGTAGGACAACTCTTATAAGCCATTGTATATACTTCGGTTTTAACATTGAATGAAATGAGGAACAAATACATGGCTTTGAAGAGTGGTGACATGATTGATGTAGTTATAAAAGGATTAATTTGCATGTTTCCATCCATTTTGTATTATTTGCATATAATTTAAGCATTCAATTTCATTATGCATATAGATTTCCAGTTTTTTCAGCCCCCTTTCCTGAAGTCAATCTCCCATCATATGCTTCCTGGTCTCTTAAATGGAGTACATTGACAAAAAAATACAGATTTATTTATGAGTACTCCATTCTGTTCCACTTACATAGATTTTGTTCTGTCAGTACCAACCTGTTTTAATTGCTACATCTTTGTATTATATTTGAAATCAGGCAATATGATATCTTCAGCTTTGTTCTTTTTGTTCATTTTTTTTTGGTTATTTAAAGTCCTTTGGAGTTTCATATTAATTTTAGGACTTTTTACTATTTCAATGAAAAGTCTTGTGAAAATTTTGTATTAAAATAAAGTGTAGTGAAAAAAGAGAGAAGTAGAGAGATAGATCACAAAGCATTCAGTAATGTACACAAATGGTAATGGTAACTTGAATCAGAATGTAGCAGTGGCAGAGAGGATGAGGAATGGTTATGTTTGTCTGTCTTTTTAAGACAGAATCAACAGGAATTTTTGATGAAATGCAAGTGGATGTGCAAAAAAAGAGGACTGAAAGATGATCTTGTGCAAATCAAATAATGGAATTGTAGGACAGACTGTAAAAACAATTCCGGGTGGTGGTTATGGAAGCTGAAGAGTTTTTGTATTTGCTGTTACTGAAATAGGTATTATATATCCAAGTGGAGATGGTGATATAGCTCTGTGTTTGGAAACACGAATTTTCTCAGTTTGGATATTATATAACATTATAAGACTAGATAGGTCACCAGAAAAGGAGCATAGATAAACACCAAAGACCAAGCCCTGTGACAATCCATTAAGTAGTTGAGAAGAGAAGAAACTAACAAAGGAAATTGAGAAGTAGACAGTGAAGTACAAGGAAAAAAAAACATACAGAGGATGTTCTAAAAGTCAAGTAAAAATTCATTGGAGAGTAATTAACTATGTTAAATGCTGCTGATGAGCTCAATAAAATGAGAACCAAGATTGAGCTTATCAGCATGGAGCCTAGGGAGAAGAAATGAACTGATTTTTAGAGCACATTCTAAACTATCTTGGAATTTTAAATATTTTTTGTACTTCTAATAGCAATTTTAGGAAGTTTGAAAAATTATTTTCAATAAGTACAAGGCCTCAATATAAAAATATTTGTATTTATTTTAAACTGACTGATAAAATTATATGTACTTATCATGTATAATATGTTTTCAAATATCTATACATTGTGGAATCGCTAAATCTAAGTCATTAACATATTCATGACCTCTTACAAGTATTTCTATGATAAGAGCACTTAACATATGTTATGGATTGTGTCTGGATGTCCTCCAAAAGCCTCATGCATTCACAAGAGTGACTTCTAGAATTTGTGATTGATTCATGAGCTAATGCTGAGATTATGAGTGTGAGTGCTACACCCACTCTAGGGTGCATAGCCTACATACAATATAAAAAACAGAAAGAGGCGTCTCTCTATTTTTCTCCCTTTTTCCTCTTGTTGATTTTGAGTCTTTTGATCCCATGAACTGTTGCCCTCTGCCATGAGCTACCCTGCCTTGGAGACAACTGATTATGAACTAAAACCTCCACAAACTGTGAGTAAAATAAACCTTTCCTATCTTAATTTTGGGTGTCAGGTATTTTGTCCCAGCAATGAGATAAAATTAACTGAAATAATATTTTCCCAGTATTTTTCAAGAATGTGATATATAATGATTAGTTATATTCACCATGTCATGTAATATATCTCTTGAACTTAACCCTCCTATCTAATTATAATTTTGTATTCTTTGACCAATAAGTCCTCAAGTAGTCCACACTTTTATTCTTACTCACTGGAAAGTATATAACAAAAGTGAACATTGGCAGAAATTTATATCAACTTCTGCAATTAAAAGTACATATTGGCCATGTGCTTTTAGTTTGGTCCATTTTAATAATTGTACACCTTTAAATAGTTTTTCAATTTGGCTTTTGTTCATTCTTTATTTAAAACACCTATTTTTGTATGTGGAACATGTATGCATGTTTTTGTGTGATCTGTATGTATCATGATGTATGTGGATGGTTAGGCAATTTCAGAAATGGTATTAAATTTTTAAGAATATATAAATAATAATTGCATCATTTAGTTTAATACATTCAACCCTGGTTTATTAGTGCCTCACTATGATTAATAATGTTAAGACAACTAGCACAAACTATTAGGTATATTTAGTAATAAAATGATGTCTTTTCACCATGTAGACTATATGGATTCACCTAGATATTACTATAATGATCTTGAGTAATAACTCCCATGATTGCACAAGAGTAATCTTAGTTTTTCTTTCATAGTGTCTAAATGATAAATAGACAAAACCATTAGAGAAGTATCAGGAATTTTACAACTGGATTGTGGCTTTAGAAAAGTACTGACTGTTGGATATTAGCTTAAAATGATACAAGTACATTCCAACTAGGATGTACTCACTGTTTTGCTAACACAAATATACATCTCCTTCTTCAGATCAAAATGGCAGAAATCCAACTAGTCTTGCTGCTGTGAAGGGCCATGATTCTGTTAGTATATTCCCCACTAAAATGCAGTCTGTTCAATCCTATATCTATCTTTTTCTCTTGCTTCAGTCTCATGGCACATCGGGCCAGTTTTCATATAGCAGGACTTGGTTATTCCATAACATTTGGTAACCTAGTGAGACTTAGGAACTGGACAAGGGAAAGTCAGCATCTGCAGGCAAAATCTTAAATTGGTTACATAATATTTATGAGAAGCAGTGTCAGTTAAGTCCTTGCACCCTACTTCCTGAGTACAAGAATGCCCCAAGGTTTTCATGTTTGGAGCATTTGTTTCTTTCAATGCCTTTATCCCATTGTGGTAAGAAAGGGTATGGTATCTTTGCAATAGTATGGCTATTGATGTGGGTAGTTCTTTCTATTCATCATTTATGCTCAGTTGGCTGCAGATGATAAGATAAAATATTAGAACAGTTACAACTTGAAAAAGATATATGACTCCTTCTCTCTTAGCTTCTAACCTGGCTCAGAAAATGGGAAACAGAGAACCCAAGTTTAAAACCCTGGCTTGCCATGTTGTGTGGTAGGACAGGAAAAACTTGAAGAACAAACACACATGGAAGCTCATGATAAGAATAAGATGTACAAATGTAATGCTTGGTGGGAGAGGAATGAAAAAGGACCCAAGATTGAAGTGAAAGAAAGGAAGCCCCTAGCTATTAGTTTTGCATTTTTAACCATTAATGCAATGAAAGGCAAAAGCACATATATGCAGATGCAGAAGTGGGTACTCCCATTCAAGAAACTAAGTATTAACCCTTTAGTACTGCTACAGAATTGCTAGATATTGCAAATCATTTTTGTATGTGTGTGCTGGGAATCAAACTTAGAACCTTGTGCTTGCCAGGCAGGTGATTAGATATTGCAAATCTTGATATTAACCAACTGCCCCTCGAAGTCTGACTATGTGGATGATGAGACTGGGAAATGAATGATATTTCGCTTAGAAAATGATTGGTATTTCTACTCAGTCCTAGGCAGCATCTACATAGTGCCTATACATGAAAGAAAATCATTCCCTTCTAGATGGTCATTTTGAGCATAAGAGAGGTATAGCTAAATGAAGAGGATCTGTCAGGATCCCATGAAAAGCTGTAGAGAAAACTCAGGGTATATGTTATATGGAAACTGGGCATGCAATGAGACATTTATGCTAAGGAACATTTATGCTATATTTGAGAGAACTAATAAAGCCATTTTACAACCACAATTAAAAACAAAGTATTATAAAATGGCCCTCAAGAAAGTATGAGGACAGCTGCCAGAATGCCACCCTGGTAAGTGGCTGTGGCTTGGCAAGCTGTGGCCGTCCCAGGGCGAGAACCATATCAGCGATTCCTGAGATCCTTGATGTGCCATGTTGGACCTTGGGGGCTGGAAAACCAGGCAGCCAGTTCACCCCTCTGGTGGGCAGCTGTGAACCTACTGGAGCGCGAGCTAAGAATCAAACATACATACACACACACACAGACACACATACCCACACACCTGCTAGCAAGTGAGAGCCAGAGATCTGAGCATGTCTTGTGAATTTGACTATATGCAATATAGCAAATAAGGGGGATTTTCTTCTGCCATCTCTTTGAGGGCAAATATTTTTATCTCTGCTTTGCTCTGTTTTGATCAATGGTATTGCTCTATTTAATATTACGTGCTTGTAATTTCGTTATTTCCTTCAATATTGCTCTGCCTGATTGAAGGAACGACTATTATGAAGAAAACCAGATGTACTATCATGCTTATTGCTGTTGTCCTGGTGGCCTTCTGTGAGGTTCTGTGACAATTTCACTGCACTGCCTCAGCTGGCTATGTCCTGTCTTGTTCTGCTGTATTTTACTACCTTTAAAATAAAATAAATAAAAATTTAAAAATAATAATATATAAGAAAAAAATTTTAAAAAGTAAATAACAACAACAAAACAGATCAAGAAAGGTACTGAACAACCTGAAACATGATATAACTAAACAGATAATGGACTTAAAAAGCAAAAGGAGGAAAAGCAAGTGCTCTAAGGGATATACCTGCATGTGTATTTAAAGGTGTAGGATTGATAATTATGTTGCTAAGTTTTTGTTGGATCAGAGAATGGAGCTGTTTGCAGCCTTACTGTTTGAATATCCACTTTGTATGCTTTGATTTTGTAGCTTGAACAACTACATCCAGGAAGACAATATGTAATGTGTCAACTAGTGATTTCTTACTGTTCAATTTTTTTGAAATTCTGTATTGTTTCTACCCTTTTTTTTGTTTTGCTTTATTTTCCCCTCTTTTTAAATAAAATTAAAGAAAAAAGAATTCACCAATGGGGAAAAAATAAAGTATGAGTCTTTTCTCTCCTCATCCTGATTGTCAAACAAGATATTTATGATATAGGTGGAACTACTGTTAACCTAGGGAAACCAGAAATGGCCAGGATAGGGTGTGACTTATCATAAACCCTGATAGAAAAAAGGAACAAATAAAAATGGCAGAGAAAAGAAACAAGGGGCCAAGTAAGAAAATAATAAAGCAGATGTGATATGATTTACTTAACCTGGAGAAAAGAGAGATATGCAAAATAATGCATTTTTGGTAGTTTCATGAAAATAACTTAAATCATAAAAACAGTTCTAATCTCCATCACCTCCCCCATAGAGGAAGAGGAAGAACTCTCATGCTGCTGCATTGTTGGTTGTTAGTGCTGAATTCACCTTACTCCCTGTGATAAGAAGCCGGGCCACAGTAATCCAACAATGAATGATTCAGGGGAGAATTAGAGGCGTTTTATGGAACTGTTGTGGTTTGTTTAAATGTGTCCCCCCCCCTCAAAGCTTCATGTAGTCATGGAGGTGGCTGAATCTGGCATTTGTGATTGATTCATCATCTAGCACTGGGATTGTCAGTGTGAGTGCTGCACCTGCCTAGGAGTGGGTATTGGACATACAGTATAAGGGTGAGAAGGAAGTATGTCTTTCCCTTTTTGGACTTTTCACTCTTGTTGCTTGTGGCCACCAAGAACATTTTCCCCTTAGCTATACCTTCCTGCCTGGGATCCAGCTGAGTATGGAATGAAACCTCCAAAAACTGTAAACTAAATAAACTGTTCCTTCCTTCATGTTGAGCATCAGGTATTTGCCTCAACAATGAGAGAAAAGTAATCAAGACAGGAACTCACTATCTACTTGTCCTCCAAGAACAAAGAGAAGATTGTCACTCCATATTTGATACTAATCTCTCTAGTCCCTGAGACCATTTAATGATGGATATTCTATGATGAAAAACATTACAGACCTCTGTAGGAGAAATTAGACTCAAATTTCATATAGAAAATGAAAGATTGAGGGAGCAAAAAAACAGGACCTTGTTAGTCTTCCTGTCTCTAAGAGGGTGGTAATAGCATAAAATATAAGCAGCCATTGGATACTTGGAGATTGGAGAGACCATAAAAGTACTAGCATGGGTTGAGATTTTAATGGCAGTCCCCCTGAGCCTTTAATACCCCTATCTTACCAGTGAAAAAACTGGATAAAAGCAGAAGAATAGAAGTTAAATAAAGTGTTATTTCTTAATTATGCTAATGTTATGTGCCTGACATTATTCAGGTACTGGAGGAAAAAGCACACATTCCTTTGGCTCTGTGCATGGTATTATGGATTTAGCTAGCACCTTTTTCACCATTCTTTTCAAACTGGTTTGCTTTCACTCAGGAAAAACAGCAATAGACATTGCCTACTAATATTATGTGGTTCTATTATATTGATGATATCATGCTAATTGGTAAAGATTATACTCTGCCAGAGAAAACAATAGAGTGACTGTGTACTCATCTAACCGAGATTGAAATAGGCTATGTACCCCAAGATTCAAGGCTCTAGACTATCTTTGCTCTTCCTAAGAGTGGAGATTTTTGTCAGGTAAGCCAGTTTGACTACAGACAGGTACCATGTGAAAGCACAAGATTTTTCCACTTCCTGAACTATAGAAGATGTATAGGCTTTTATATGACTCCTAAGTTATTGGTGAGCTTTTAATCCTCATCTAGCTCAATGCCTACACCCACAGTGAAAAGATTAAAATAGTGCAGGTACAGTTGCCTCATGCCAATGCAATTAGATACCAGTGTATAGCAGGTGATACTACTTAGGCTCTTTTACAAAAACAAGAATGAGAGTTACATTTAGGGGATTTGGTCATAGCCTTGGAGCTTAAACTAGATACACTCTTTCAGCAAAGCAGCATCTAGCTGTGTACAATGCCTTATGACAGATAAAGACTGACCAATACTTTATTAGTCATATTGAGAACTGACATGTTTATAAAGGCATAAGTAGTCTGTTTCATTGGTCTCAATATACTGTAGTGCAAATCTCCAACTCAAAATAAATTACATGTATTCCTTGAATGTAATTTTGCAATCTGGTTTTTGTCTACAACTAAGTCTTAGAACAATATCTGAAAGGTTGTTAGCAACAACCCTCAAATGCTAAATCCATTGCATTCTTTTTTATTTTTTTAGATAGAGTCTAACTATGTTAACAAAGCTAATCTCTAATTCATACCTTAAGTGACTGTCCAGTTTAAGCTTCCGAATCAACTGGAACTACAGGCATTCTCTAACATGACTGACTTTAATCAGTTTATAAGAAATTACATTTCATCCTTTGTAAAACCCATCCAATATTTTGCACAGGCAAGTGACCACTCGCATACAATGACTCATTAATCCGTTCAATAAAACTTTATAGAATATATTCTGTATGCCAGATATTGTGCTAGGTATTAGAGATAAATAATACTAAATTCTTATTTTTGTGGTTCTCTAATCTACATTCAAAGAAATTGTAGTATATAATTAGTAGTTTAAGCAGTATTTTAGCAGTATAAAGGAGTTTAAGTTTGAAGGTCAAGTAAAAATTTGTCAAGGTCCTGGGCTATTATGTGTCACAAAAATACACTAATAAAAATGAAAGCCAGTAAGATCATCAAAAAATTGTCAAGGTAAAAAAAGCTGTTGTGAGAGGAGTAAAGGAAGGAAGAGTAATAAAGAGATACTATAATACATTCAAACATGACAAAGGAAATAGTGCACTTGGGGAACTAAAAGTACCATCATTCAGTGTACTAAGATAGTTGTATAAGATCCACTCTATTCTTTCTCTGAAAGATGCACTCTTTCTCATTCTTATACTTTTTTTCTTTAGCCTTTGTCCCATATTTCTGACCCAATCACACTCATTTTTATGGTAAGATAAAACAGAAAATCTGTCTGAGTTTTAAAGGAAAACAATTAATGACTCAGTCACATTTTATAAAATATTAACCTGAAAATCAAACAGGAAATCAAAGTGTTATTAAAATATATATTGATTTACAAAGAAGTTTTATTCATATGTAAGATGTCAGGAGTATTAGTATTACATAAAATGATATGTATTTGGATTTTTCTTTTCTGTTGGAACAATAAAATGTTTATTATATTCTTCCTATTTCATAATACCTATTAAGAAACAGTGTAGTATCTACACATGTGTGTCCAATTTTATTTCCTTTAAGAGTATGGTCTCAAGGTACACGTATTTACTAAGAAATGTCTTGAGTTTATCCTTCTTTATCCATTTACCAGTTGATGGGCATTTGGGAAGTTTCCAGGATTTGGCTAATACAAACAGCCAATATAAACATGGGTGTGGGATTGGGGATATAGCTCACACCTACCTGGCAAGTGTGAGGTCCTGAGTTCAACTTACAGTACCAAAAAAATGCCACTAAACATGAGTGTGCATATATTATCAGAAATCCTTTAATTATTGTAGAAAGATACCAAGGAGGGGAATAGCTGTGTCAAATTGAACCTGAAGCACTAGTTTTTTGATGAATCTCCCCACTGACTTCCATAGTGGTTGCATTAGTGGGATGGGGTGGGGAAGAAGGGAAAAGTTAAAAAATGAGAAAAGAAGGAAAAAGTGGAAAAGAAGCTTTTGTAAATGGAGAGGGGAGGAGGGACTGAAGGGAGGGTAGGAGGATGGGAAAAAGAATCAAGTTATATCATGTACAGGTTCAAATTGTTAATGATGAATGTGATCCTTATGCATATCTAAAATGTACCAACAAAAGCTGATTTGGGAAAAAAACCCTACAACTAGAGGTTCTATTTGACCCAGCTGTTCCCCTTCTTTGAATTTCCCCAAAAGAATTAAAATCATCATACTACATGATACATGCATATCTGTGTACAGTGGCACAGTTTATAATAGCTAAATCTTGAAAAACTGTCCAAATGCCCATCAAATGATGAACTGATGAATGGATAAAAAATATAGACAATGTAGTACTATTCTGTGATAAAGAAGGACAAACTTGAGACATTTCTAGGTCAATGGATGCAACTTGAGATGCATCATACTCTTAAGTGAAATAAATTGGACACACATATTCAAGTATAGTATTGTTTCCCTGTTGTGAGAAAACAAAAGTGTAACTAAGGACCAAAATATATAATAGGTAAGGGGAAATGTATAATAGGTAAGGGGAAATTGGAAGAATATGTTCAAATGATAAGGGGAACAAGGGAGGAAGGAGAAAGGAAGGAAGGGACAAGGTAAAAAAATAATAGAAGGAACAAATGAAAACAAAATTTTCATAAGCAAGGAGAGGAAGACAGGTTGAAAGAAGGGGAAGGAAATAGGAAAAAATAATATGTATCATTAATAGATACAAATTCAACATGATGAATGCTATTACGTATATCTAAAATGTAAAGATGAAATCAATTTTGTAAAGTTTGTTAATATATGTAACTCATCTTAAAAGACTGTAGAAAGCAGTTTTGGATGGTGCTAATCCATAAAATCAATATAAATTGAGCCATAAAATCAAAGTCAATTTGCCCTTCCCATGAGCCAGCAGCAGCCATGCAGGGCCTTGTAGAAGAAACAAGATGCCAATTTGCCCTTCCCATGAACCAGCAGGTGCATGGGCTAGGAAAAAAAAATGCCACCACCACCCCAGTGCAACCAGCTGATTCAGAGGAACACAGGCTGAGTTGATAGGAACTGAGGTACAAAACTACTTAATGCTTATATTGTTCGATTGACCTTTCAGGCCTAAAGTGGTACTCTGAGCATCTATTTAGATTCTAACAGTAGGCAATATAGCAACTGTGAAGGATTTCCTTCTGTCTTGTTGTTGGAATCTAATGTTATCACTGTTTTGTTTTGTTCCATTTTGTTGTTTTGTTTTATTCATTGTTCTGTTTTGATTGGTTTTGGCTTATTTTACTATGTCTTATGGGCAGCAATATTAGTATGTGCAATATTAGTTAATTTATAATTTATAATATTGCCCTTATTCTAAGTGCAATATTAGTATGATTGCCAAACAAAATGAATGAAATGTTAAGTTAAAAAATAAGAAGTACAAGACAAAAGAAACAGAAGTAAAAAGAGTTTCCAGGAAGAGAAAATGTAGAGAAATGTTAAGCAGAGCAACAAATAGATATTAATCCAGCTGGGACTCCAAATATTCATTAGGATATTCTCTATCTCTGTCTCCCCTGAAGTGCACAATTATCAGGATGTAAGTTCATGTTACACTGATCATATCTGCAATATATTTTCCACCAAGGTCATCTTAACAAGTTATGCAAAACCTTATTTTCCATTGTATATATTAAAATCAACAATTTCTCTCACTTGCAACAACTATATTTTATGTACTATTTCCTGCTTGGAATCTATGTGTTATTGTACATTCTTTACTTCTCCTTTCTGGCTACCCATAGAACAGCAATTTCATTAGAGTTCTAGGCTGAACTTCTATATCACATTTTAACATGGTTAATGTTTAATCTACTTGACTCACCTTGATGCAATGTAATTTATTATTTTTCAATAATTATTTCATTTTTTAAAAATCTGTTTATAATACCATAGCAATAAAATATGTACTTAAAAGTATTACAATGTTATGAAAATATGCATGCTTATTTCTAAAATGTGAGCAAGTTTTATTTAGTACATTCTATTATAGTAAAAACCAAACCTTTATTTGAATATTTAGCAAGAAATAATATTCCAAATATTACAAATCATACATAGATAACTCTTTAACTGACTTCTACATGACGTTCCTACAAAGTTTCATTGACTTTTGACATGAATTTTAGTTGTTCTTGGTTCAGAACTTATAGATTATTTTTGCCACTGAAGTGATGTACTTAAAATGTTGTTGTGATAGCCCTTTGGCAGCAGTCATCTTTCAGCTTTGTCAGAAATATCTTTTTTTCTATTAAACGAAAATCTACTTTACTCAAAGTTCCAGCCAACAGGGCACACATTATTTTGTGGATCACTTAACCATCTTGTCAAAACTTAAGAAACGTAGCACCATTAACTCTTTTAGAGAGCCAATTCATGGGAAGGGAATATTTACAGATCACATGGAACATTTATTATGGATGTAATTAGTATCTTCACTTTTCATTAATATCCTTTCTAAGACACTAAGTCTAGCTATAAATTATCTAAATGAAGCACAAAATGGTGATTGCATATCTAACAGTAAATTGCTTCTCAGAAGCCCAACAAATAACTTCCCTTCCCCAACAGAAGTTGAAAGTGCTGGTTATTGCTATTTCAGCTTGCCCTGAGGCAAAGAGTGGTTATATCACATAATTACACAAATGAGACACAAGAAGAAGTCTGACAGGGATTCTTAGAATGTTTTCCTCCCGGTAAAGAGAAAAACCTACTTTCCTTTGCAACTTCCTTTCTTTCTTCTTTGCATAGAGCTGTGTCCAGATAATTTGACAAAATAGCTGCCAACATCTTATCATCAATATCAGAGCCATCTTAATACCTTTAGAGGTGGCAAAGTGGGAAAAAATGCAAAAATCCAAAGAAGTTCAATGAACTAACAAATCTACTGCTGGATTGCCTGACCTCAGATTTTTTTTATGTGAGATTTATTAATAAACTGCTATTGTTCAAACTATTATAAATTGGGTGTTCCTTCATTTGAAGCCAAAGTATTATAAGTAGTATGTAATGTTATGAAAAGGGACAATAATATGGATAAACAAAAATGACTTTTAAAAAGTTCTGGGAATATAAGGTAAATGTTTTATATTTTTTAGTATGCACAGAACATTGTTACCAACTTGATAATCTGAGGCATGGAACAGAGCAAAATTAAATCCAAGAATGTTAACAATGGATCCTAAATTTAGAAATAATTAGGTAATGGAAAATTTAGTGTGAATTTCAATTAAAGTATCATCATATGTGAACAGATAAGTGCACTTAAATAATTAGGTAAAATTAATGTCATAATAGCAAGAATTTATCAGCCTGATCCAGATATGACTAAACATGCTATTTTAAAAGAACAAAACATTTATCTCATCTCTGCCACTTGGTTAACTGTGTGACTCTTGGAATGGCACCTGGAATAGAAACAAGTGGAGCCAGTAACTGGCAAGAATTTTTAAATGACAATTGATGAATTACTGTCATTTGTTCTATACTGATAAGCCTAGAGGAAATTATATTGCATGAAATCAGCTAGGCAGAAAAAGACCAGCTGGGAATGTTCTCAATCATGTGTGGAATCTAAAAATGTCAATCTCATAGATGGAGTGAGTGGGCTGATGATCAATGAATGCTGAAAAAAAGATTAAGGTGGAGAGGGTAGAGACAGAGAGAGATCTTCAAAACAAATTCTACACTGAGGTAACTACCCTTTTACTTGATCTTAGCTAAAAGGCTGAGAAGTGGTAACTACCATTTCAGTTATTATTTCTATCATCTCCACACCACAGCTAATCAGAAGAATAATGTTAATTTATTTCCTATACTCCTTCACTTTTTTTGCTTGAAATCCTTTAATAAATGCTATGATAAGAAACTATATAGTGGGGATGAATGTGTACTTTAACATTTGCTATGGGTTCCCAAAAAGAAATACACGTGGTGCTGCCAAAAGGAAATAATGCAGGGATCCCTCACTTATCTATTCATCAGCCTATTGCAGTTTGATTCCATTCATTTCATTCTACTGAAGTTAAAACTGTATTCACTAAAGTTATCTCTAAATTGTTAGTTGTTAAAACTAATACAAATTTTTCTACCTTTATCCTTGGTGAACATCTGCAGCTTTTGACAATGGGAATAATTTCCTTCTGGAAATTATGTGACATCACTATTTTTAAGTTAGTGACTCACTCTACAGCCAATTCTTTTCAGTCTTCTTCAGGTGCTCCTCCCCTTCCAATTATTGCTTAAAACACTGGTATTTTTCATGACTCTATCCTTAGGTTTCTGTTGTCATTTTTTTGTACCCTTTGTGAGTAACCTCACTATAATTATGTCATCTGCTATTTCTCTGATAGTATGCCTAAATATGTTTCCAGCCCAGATATCCAAATGTTTATTGAACATCTCTGTTTGGATATTTTAAAGCCACCTTAAATTTTATGTGATTAAAGCTCATTGCTCAGTCTTGACTCCTTACCTTCTTTATCTCCTCTATGACTTGTTTTATTAAATTGAATTCTCATCTATCTATTCCCTTATGCTCAAAATCTAAGGTTTATCCTATGTCTAACCCCTTGTTATCCTTGAACATAGTCATACACCAACTCCCCCATCTTATACCCTATAAATAATTCTTGAATGTGTCACTTTTCTCCTCTACATTCACTGTTTTATTTCAAAATCTCATTTTTCCCCTTTTGCTTTTTTCTTTGCCCCTTTCTGTTTCTCTTCTCTTTCTTCTACATAAGGTCTCATTATGGTGCCAAGGCTGGTCATGAGCTCCTGATCTCAAGCAGTACAGTGCTCCTACCTCAGCCTCCCAAATAGCTAGGACTATAAGTGTGTACCCATGTTTTATTTTTCATTATTTACTATTTATCTGGATTCCTTGTTCATTAGATTTGTCTACCTAAAACAAAACAAAACAAAATTATTATGGCATTGTTTTGCTTAATTTCCTTTGATGGTCTTCATCAACTTTAGGATAAAGCAAACTTCTTAATATGGCATATCAAACCCTTTCAAAATCTAGTTCCTTCTTATGTCTTTGGCTTTATATATTTCTACTTTTTCCTTCACACTAAATATATCAACAACTTACAAATCACTGGAATAATTTTTCTTATTGTTTTTCAAAAATCTCCAGACTTTCATAATTTTTTTCTCTTTCCAAGAGTATATTTCACTCTTTTGTAATGTCAACAACTCTTATTTCACACTTTAAACTCAGCTCAGATTATAGCTTCCCTCAGGAAGACTTACTTCACCCTTAAGTTTGAAACAGATACTTTTTTGTCTGTTTAATTCCCCCCTGTATGTCTGCAGCACAGCCCTTAATATCAATTTGTAATGTATCTGTACATAGAACTGTCTTTTCAATAATACTGAAAACTTTGAGTACAGCAATCTATTTTTTGCATTTCTAGTATCCAATATAATACCTACCTAGCACATAGTAGATGACTGACAGCATTTTTAAATGAATACCTAATGGAAGGAATGCTTACTTTGCTACCTTCAGCCTAGTTTTCAAAGTTCTATATTCTCTTCCACTCATCCCTTTTCTTTGATGTGTGAAATATTTCTCATGCTTAATTTATTATATCTTAAGAACTTCCATCTAAACATGAAAGTGTGTGCTATGTGTATATTTGTGTATATATTTGGAAATGATTTGTTTTCACTGAAATGAAATATTCATTAGAGCATATTTACTCTTGAAATTTTAGTGTGAGTAAAGAAAAAAATATTCTGCTTTTTGGTACAAAATTATTTTTATTTATTTAAAGAGCTTTCTAAAATACATATTTGTTTATGTTCGGACAATAATGCAAAGGGCAACTTATTCTTTTTTATGTAAGGTAATGGGATTTAGTATACATCATTTATAATTATAGAAACCATAAGGAATTAAAACCACTTATTGGTGATGGTATTCATCTGTAATCTCAGTATTCTAGGAGGCCATGGAAGAGAGTTACAAGTCTGCACCCAGCCTGGGCAAGTCAGTGACTCAGTGAAATCCTATCTCAAAATACTAACTAAAAAAAGGGGCTGATAATAGACCTCAGAGCAGTCTACAGGTTCAATACCCATTATTTAAAAAAATATTTATTCATGTAAAAGATTTATGTGTGAATTAAAACAGCATTGAGATTCACCTTACTCTGGAAAGAAGAGCTGCCATCAAGAAATCAACTGATAACAAATGTTGGTGAGGCTGCGGGGAAAAAGGAACACTGCTCCACTGTTGGTGGGAATGCAGACTGGTGCAACCATTATGGAAATCCATATGGAGAATTCTCAGAAGACTAGGATTAGAAGCCCCATTCAATCCAGCTATCCCCCTCCTGGGTATTTTCCCCAAAGTACTGAAAAGTTCATATCACAGTGATATATGCACACCCATGTTCATAGCTGCACAATTTGTGATAGCTAAATCCTGGAAACAACGAAGATGCCCATCAACTGCAGAGTGGATGAAAAAGATGTGGCATTTTTATACAATGGAATATTACTCAGCTATAAAAAGGATGATCTTGAGGCCTTCATAGGCAAATGGAGACAACTTGAGACTATCCTCATTAGTGAAATAAATAAGAATCATCTTTGTAACTTGAACAACTACATCCAGGATGGCAGTATGTAATTTATAAATTATTGATTTCTTAAACAAAAAGATTTATGTAAGTACTAAGTGGTAAAACAGGGCAAGGATATAAAATAATTTACTTCATAGCACTGGTGATAACTGAAAAAATTCATTCACATTCCATATTTTTATCAGTTTTTTTGTTTGCCAATAGTATACACAGAAGAGTATAATTGTTGGATCATAGCACGTTAAAAGACTGAGCTGCTTCTCCCAAAATGGAGACAGTAAGGTTCAGTATGTTAGTGCCTTCACTTACAACACAGCTTGGGACAGAACTGAAATCAAAATCAGCATTCTTTGGTTCTTAAATGAAATAATAGTACAATATACATTTGTATAGTGCTTTAGAGTTTAAAAAAATCCTTTCAGATGCATTACCCTCTTTGGTCCTCAAAACTGTCTTTTACAAAAGGCAAATATGAGAAAAAACCTACTGATAAGAAAACAAGAGTGGGGTAAAATGAAGGGGGGAGCTAGGGATCAGAAGGATTAAACTATCAATATCATATCATTAATAAAGTATTAGTTCTGGGACAAGGATTCAAGTCTTTTGACTCTAAATTGTATATTAAACTACAATATACTGCATAGCAATTTGAATCACCGAGTTAGAAAAAAAAAACAGCTTTTAATATTTTTAACTTCTTTTTGTAAAATAGCTCATTAAAATTATATGGCGAAAGACTTCGAAGAAGATGAGTAGATAAATTAAAATATTCTGAGTGAGTTGTCTAATGTTTCAAACTAATTTTGAACTTTGAAATATGAGTCATTTTAATTACAGTGCTGAATAAATTTCTTTGTATCCTTGTTCAACCAAAGCAAGAAGGTAAACTTGTGATGAAAGGAATAGAGGCTACTTTTGTGTATTTTAACCTCTGAATGTCAGTTGAAGCAAATTTATTAGGTACCTAGTTCTGGGCTATGTGTTCTGAGGGCTACAGAAATTATATGAAAGATGGTTACTGCTCCTTGATAATTTTACACCTTTTTAGAGATGTCTAAATCAATAGGAATAAAACAAATACCTAAGAACTATCTTTTGTTTTGCTCTATTTTAATTTTTTTGTTTTGCTCTTTAACTATTTATGCTTTGGTTAATAAACAAAAAGTAATTTTAAGACTAAATAAAGCACTAAATTCTAATGTGGTACAATGTATATTTCACTGAAAATATCAGCAAGACTAGTTAGAGAATGTCTCATTACACTTAGGCAGAAATACAAGGTAATGTTTAAAGTATAGACTCTAGTCCTAGATTGCCTAAATTTAAATCCCCGTTTCACCACTTATTGTGTAAGTTTGGACAAATTACTTTAAACTCCTTTTTGTCTCAAGTTACTCATCTTTAAAATGAGGACAGTAGTATTACCTGTATCATAAAATTATTGGCACAATTAAATGAATTAGTATATTTATAATGTTCAGAACAATTCCAGGAATCTAAAGCTTTACATGTGAATGAAACATAAATTCATGAGAATATAGACTTTATTGGGAAAGGATGAAACTGAGACTAAATAAGAAATTTTGGGGATAATCCAGGCTGCAGTGATGCAAGATAGGAAATACATGGATTGGGGATAAAGATGGGGAGAAACTGAAATATATTTTGGTTACTGATTGATACTTAGATGAATTCCTGAGAGGTAGATCAGTTCTTGGACTTTTGAGATCATCCAGTGTTCTTTGTGTCTTTACAGATCTAAAATTTCTTTGGGGTCCTAAATAGTATTTTTGGATCAAGGGTAACACAAGATTATAACAGACCTGAAACTTCTTTGGGGCCTTAAACAGTACTTCTGGATCAGGAGTAATACAAAATTATAATGGGTGAGGCATACTTGATATCACATGAACTTTATCACTGGTCAAACAATTCTTTATACTTGGAACTGACAAGGATCCCTGATCAGACAACTCAAAATATATTAAAATATTAGACACTGAAATATAAGCAGTGCTTACAATGGATTTCATACTTGGTGACTGTCTTCAAAGGATTAATTCAAGAATAAATCAAATGCATTTTGGAAGGTGATTTTTATTATTTTAAATTTCATGAATAAAGCAATTTAAAGAAAATATAGATTGCTCATAAAATATTTTAAATTTACTTGAGCATTTGTTCAATATATATATATATATATATATAAATCTATACAGTCATTAGCATGATACTATAAATGATTGGTTAAGCAAATTTCTATGAACTTATTGCAGCTTGACTCAGATATTTTTCATGTGTTCAGACTTCAGAAGTAACATTTACATAAGGCAATCACTGTTATATACCATACACATGCACAGAAAAACACACGCATATTTTCCTAAGTGTTCTTAGCTTCAAGTAGAAGAGACATATTTAAGATTAAAGTGAGAGTGTTTTTTGTTTTTGTCCTCATATTTTCCCTAACAACTACTTACTTTGTCACATTCCCATGAAGACAACTACATTTCCATATTAAAACAAAACCACTGACAGAGTTAGATACCTATTATACTGTCTCATAGCATTCCATGTTTCTTCATGGTAATCATACCTTTTCACCAGATAGCTAGCTAGATAGCATTTTTCTATCTTGTTCACTATATTGGTAGCTTTTAGGGTAGTTACAATGCTGACTGTGTACACCAGTATATCTCCACTATCAGTATATGCTTGATGATCCCCCAGATAGCCTTGGTTGATCCAGTGTTACCTTCCTCTTTTTGTCTGTAGTCCACTAAATAACTACCAAAGGCACTGGAAATGCAATTTACAAGATAGGGAAGAATTTCCTTAAACAGAACGGACCTTGCTCTTGCTACTCCTGGAGAGTGTAACACTTTGTGTTCAGGATAGCCAGGGCTTTGTTACCCTGTCCCTTAAAAGCAGAATGTCCTTCAAAGTTTTGCCCAGTGAATTATCTCTATTTTTTAAACCCAAGGCAAGCTGCCTTTTGGGGTTTCTCAGCTGGGGCACAAGTGAGGTAAAAGTAGTGGAGATATTATCCTCTTTTAAAGTATGTTTGTTTGTTTTTTTGTTTAAGATGTGGTCCTCACTGCATTGCTCAGACTGATCTACAGCATGTTATTTTCCTAATTCCATCTCTCCAGGACCTGGGATGAAAGGTGCTCACCACTGGTAGTTTTACTGGGCTTTGGGGAATTGATTCACAATGAATAATAACACTTATAGTCCCATCCTAGCCTCTTTAAACATAAACTGATGTGCATTATTAATATTAATTCTGTGAGGAAAATATTAAAACCATTTTAAAGATGAAGAAACTGAATTTTATAGATAGTAAGTATCTTTCTAACATCATAGAATTACTAAATGGCAGTGCCAGAATTCAAACTAAGAATTGTTGTAATTTAAAGCCAGTGTTCCTTACCCTATCCCATTGTTTCAGTATCCACATAAAAAGACATCTTCATGTTGTAAAAGATGTCCCTTGGAGTCATATTTAAAAATGACAGAAAAATGAATAACACAAATATTCAAGGCAGGGAGAGGAAAGGGGATGTAAAAGAAATTAAATGTGTTATGTACATTACCTACTCCCATAGAGGAATATAATCATTATGTACTGCAAACATATACAAATAAAATATAATTTAAAAACAAAAGATAAATAAATCCCTATTAATCTCTAGTATCTAAAAACTAATGGAAAAATTGGCTTGTAAACAATTACCTAAATACATTTTTATAGATTAGCATATTTATGAACCATAGAATTAATACCATAGTCCTTTACTTTTTAAAAAAATTATTTTATTTTTGGTATTTTAAAAATTTTGAATGTAATATACCATCAATTTAAAAATATAGAAAAAAATAGTAAAAATAAAAATTACTTAACCACCTCCCAATCTTACTTTCCAGTGGTAACCAATTTTAACAAGTTGGTGTGATGTGTACATGTCTTTTTTATTTTGGAAAAAATGTTTACCATTTCCATTAAAAGACTATTATGAAAGCATGAGTGACAGTTACTATGACAGTCATTTTCAGAAGTAGACAAATGTTTTACATTTAGTATGTATATCCTTAGAACACGTGTATTTGTAATTACTGAAACACAGAATCTGTATGTTTCTTGTCATTAAAATTTTTTTCTTTTGTTATTTTACTATTTTAACCCTCTGCCCTCCTTCCTTATACTGCGCTCTTCTTTCTCCCTCTGAATTAAGTGTTTACGTTATGCCAGGCACTGGGGATAAAATGGTAAGACAAAGACAGTCTCACTTCTCATTGCAGGTTAAAGTTAAAAGATATATAATTTTAAATCAGAATGATGCATATTGCTACAGAATTGTCTTAAACTTTAATATTGAATCATTAGAATCATTTGGGATGCTTAACAAATTGGTACCCTGGCTTTACAACAAACACTCAATCAGAACACATGGAGGGAAAATAACAGGACTCTATATTTTAGTAAGTTCTCCAGGGGGTTCTGATGTGGATGTTTTCATTTGGCAGTATATAAAGACAAAACAGTGTACAGAGGAATGCACAAGTTTAAAGGGAAAATTTGTTTAAAGTGAATCAGGGAGACTTCTACAAAAAGTTGTCTAGATTGAGATTTGAACAATGAGTAAGAATTAACTAGGCAACTGGAAACTAGGATTTGTATAGTGGGTAAAATCATAAGAAGAGAGATTGACTGAACATGACAGGGAAAAGACTGCTCAGGAAGTAAAACAATTTCAGTATTTCTGAAGAGTGCGTTTCAATATTTCTGAAAAGTAAAGTTATTTATTTTTAATTCTCAATTGCAAATTGTATATGTCTGTTGTATGTGATGTTTTAATACATGCATACATTATGGAATGATTAAATCAATTAACATGTTATTACCTCATGTATGCCATTTTTATGTTGTAAGAACAATTAAAATCATTTTCAAGTATATTATACATCATTAATTTATAGTCACCATATTGTGCAATACAGCTCTAGAACTTATTTGTTGTATTTTGACTGAAATTTTGTATCTTTTAACCAACATATCTTTTAGAGTTTAAGATATGTGGAAAGTGGTTAAGTGGATAAAGTAACCCTGTTCACCACACCATGGAATGCATAGCTTGATACAACAAACAAGGCAGTTACCATAAGAATCCTTAAGATTTAAGAGAAAGTATACAGGAGGAAGTCAAGATTAAGAAGGGCCATTCAATTATTTTGTCACTCCCTCAGTCAATTAGTTATTCCTTGTTTTTCATACAAAACACATGCAATCATTTTATCACTAAACATAGTAACAATTTCTTATGTGTGTACTGTCTTACAGATTTTTTCATTTGATAAAAGCCTGACAACAAACCTATGAGGTAGATTGGCCAGGTATTATCATTTCAATTTTGGAGATGAGAAATCTGAGGCTCAGCAAGGTTAAGATTCCTGAAGCCTCAAAATAACTAAAAAGTACACAACTTAATTTTGAACTAGGATTATGAGTGTGTTTGATTTTTAGCATCATTTATGCCCAGGTCAATATTCTTCTATTACCTCTTTCTATATTTGGGAACATATTGAATTGTGAGATAATGTTGCATCAATCTGTATACTTCAACCAAATGAAAGTCGAGAGTATTATCACCAAATCATAAGGCCCAAAGCCAACTTAAGCAGGTCGCATTTGTCTTCTTTCCTCCCTATGATGGACATCATCATAAATACTCTCATAATGGGTACTTATTAAGTAAAGGCAATATTCACAGCAATAAACTTTCCCATAATAGCTTAAAATATTAGATAAATTAGTTTATTGATAAAATTTTTCTAGTTCCAAAGTTGAAATGAAGTATAACTCTCATTAAACACCATGAGCTAGATATGATGTCACATGGGTGTAATCACAGCATTCAGGAGGCTGAACAACAAAGATTATGAGTATGAGGCCAATCTAGGCTACATTAGAGAGTTCAGGCTACTTGGACTACAGAGAAAGACCCAGTTTCAGTTCCTGTAACTATGGTTTTGATACAGGAGATAGGGTGTGAGAAAGCTGGCTGGGGAAATAAGCAGGGCCTGTCAATTTAAAGATCCCAGGGTGGCATCAGATAATTCTCAGGACTTCTTATGTAGAACTACTCACAAGCCCCCATGAAATGTGAACAGCATAAAAGAGACTAGACGTCAGAAGGAGTTCGCTATAATGACTCTTCCTGATCACTCATTCTGGGTCTCCCAGACCCAGGGTGTACTTTTGATACTTTTTATCATTTTCTCACTCTGTTTGGCCAAAATTTGCTCTGAAAAGTTGTTCTTCCCTTACCCCTCACCCCTCATTTTCAAATAAACTTTTGGCACCATTTTTGGGTAGTCTTGTCCAATTCTTTGAGATAAGGACTGGGAATATTTTGTTTTGAAAACCATTTCTAAAGGAACCACAGTTTTCTCTACCTTTGCTTCCATTTAATATTTTCTAATTACAAAGTAAATCATTTTAAATATTATCAATCCTATTAGCATTTTGGCCCTTTTTTATTCAAGAATTATGTTTCTCTGAAGAGTTTTCAACTTTCCCCCTTTTTCTTCAAAAATATTACTTTTTATTGGAGGTAAAGAAAAATTGGCATTATTTATCTTTTTGGAGTAGCTATTTCCTTCTAAACTAGAAATACATCAGAAAGACAATAAATAAATAAATAAATAAATAAATAAATAAATAGTGAAAGTCAATCCAATTAGTGAGCACCAAGACAAGGAAGGAAATATAATGTCTTCCTGGGGCCACAGCAGTATTATTTCCTGCCTCCCTCAATCATATCAAAGAGAAAGAGAGAAAACTTTCAGAGTTGGAGTGTAGGAGCAGGGACATTTCAAAACTAGAAAAACAACCTTATAATATTTAACTGTCACTAGTAATTTAAAAGGAAGTATATTTGAAGGAGAAAAATCAAAATTTAAATTATATTTTCTTAATAAGAATCAAATTGTGAACCAGGTGTGCTGGCGCATGTCAAACTACTCATGAGGCTGAGGCAAAAAAGATCATTGTGAGTTTGAGACCACAAATCAAACTACTAATGAGGCTGAGGCACAAAGATCATTGTGAGTTTGAGACCAGCCTGTGCTATACAGTGAGCTCAAAGTCTGTCTGAACGGCATAGCGAGACCCTGTCTCAAAAAGATGGAAAATAAATAATTAAAAAAATTTTTAAAAATTTAAAATGGTGCATATTTGCACACAGCACAAAATAGGAAACAGCTTAAAACTGATTACTGACATCTTACATGGAATCTTTCATAGGCTGTTTTGAGCCCCAGATCTCAGCTTACCATTATCTTACCAGGTTCTTAATATTTAGGAAAGAATACGTCCTTTCTATACAACCCATTTTTCCTAGTTCTTGAGATCCTCAACCACTCTCCAGACTGCTTTCTGGAAAAAAAATGCTTTTATATTCAAACTAATTTCATTTTCAGCTGCTCAACCTAGCCTAGGTTCTGGATCAACAACAACAACAACAACAAAAAGTCATCTATTTCTTTCTCCACATTTAGCTATGCAGATACCATAAGCAAAGACACGTATTTTCCTTTCTGGAAAGAAAACTTAGTCTTATTTATGATCCTCTCCAATTAGAGCAAATTCTAAAAGAAAATATAGAAGTAATTTTGTCTGCCTGTTATAGCTATGTTCCAAATTTTCTATAGTGAGCACATATTCTTTAATAAAATAAAATATAGCAAATGTTAATTTAAAAATTGTTACATACCTATGAGTATCTCAGAATCTCCTAAGTACTTTAACTTCCTTTTTTGTTGTTGTTGGTACTGTGAATTGAACTCAGGACGTTGCACTTGCCAAGCAGTCACTGTGCCGCTGAGCTATATCCTTGGCCCTACTTTAAGCTTTTATTCCAGAAAATATTCCTTTTGTCAGCTGTGCCTCAGTATGGGTCCTAGCATTCCTTTTACCCCAACTCTTTGTTTTTCATCCATTTCTCTCTTCCTCCTTTCATTTGCATCATTACATATGTGAAAAAAGTATGTAAACCTAAAGTGGAGAGGTAAAAATAATGACTTTGAGGTGTAGAGTGTCCCATAAATTTCATCTGTGCTTGCTATAGATGAAAATTACAAATACGTTCCTCAACTGTAAATACTCATTTAAATGAAACCAAGCTGAGGACAGAATGTATAATGTAGTTTACTTACCATCTCCAGAAAAGGAGTTTAAATGCAAATAAATTTCAATATTTTTAGATCTATAGTGGATAAATTTATGTTCTATTAATTCAAAATATTTTAAAAGAGTAAAAAATTACATGGACATTTTGGACTTTTAGAATTTGGAAAGGTTAGATTCTGGATAACACTGCCACCTTGTGGCAATGTTTAAGTACTCAAGCTTTTAAAAAATACTGTGAAAACTACTTTTTTGCTGAGGGTATATAATTAACAATGGATTTTTGAGTGGACAATTAATGCAATCTCATTGTGAGTTTCTAAGATGGTACACTTTATCCTAATAAGTAACTTTAAACAAGAATATAGTTTTATATATTTCTCTGGAGGCCACTTCAATGACTCTCCTTGAATAAAAGAGCAAGTACTGCTATGTATACAGCTGGCTAGGTCATTTCTTTATCCCTTCAATAGGCTCTCAGCAATGTAAATATGGGCTGGCTGAGGTGCTGATGCACAATCTTTGAAGCTAAGTGAGAGTGACAGTTGCTGTTTCCCCACCCTGTGACTCCCATAAAACATGGTTGAGCCAGGTGAAAAGCCACCTGTCATGCTCGCTTCAGCAGCACATATACTAAAAGTGGACCAATACAGAGCAGATTAGCATGGCCCCTGCACAAGGATGACACACAAATTTGTGAAGCCTTCCGTATTTTTTAATTTTATCTTTTTCCTTGTTTTCTATTTTGATTCTGTTCTTTTCTTTATTTAAATATAAAAAGAAAAGAAAAGCCACCTCTCAAATGAGATAAGCCTTGATTTAAGAGGCTATGACTTCACAGGGCAGAAAAAGTTTACATACAAGAACTGAAGCATTGACCCCCAAAATCAGATACTACCTCAATTGTGTCATGCAGATTAGTCTTTCTGCAAATCCTTCTCTCTGCATATTGCAGAGGTGATTTCAGGCCTCCTACCTAGCCCACTTCATAGCATCCACTTCCCACCTTTCTCACAGTCACTCATCCTCAATTCACTACCTTCTTCAAGAATAAAATGACAGTTTGGCATTGTGTGGAGAGGCCTCTGTTCCAGTGAACCACAATCTTGGTTGGATTTAGGGCCCTCTTGGCTCCTGATAATTATCAATACTTGTTAATATCTCTATTCTTGCCATGGGTTGTACTAGAAGTGGTAGATTGGAATTAACTTGCTAGAATGTTAATAACTTTTCCATGGGATTACAAATATAAACTTCCCAGGCCAAAGTAAAGCCTGAGAAAAGCTATGATTTCATTAAATTGTGTTGAGTTGCATAATGTTCAAATTCAATATTATTTAAGGAGAAATCTAACAATAACAATAAAACAACAACTGGTCTTAAACTTATATAAAGGTTCATAAATCAAAATGCAAAAGAAACTCTTTAGAAAGTTCTAGATCACTAAACTATTTTTTAATTTCAAAGGTGTCAACTGGAAATCTAACACATCTCCTCTAATAAAGCAAAACACAAACATTATCCTTGCCCACAATAAATTGCTCAGATTGCTTGATTTTACAGAGCAGATATAATAAAATGTCATTATCTCTTTATTAACATTTCAGAAAAAAACCAAAATAATTGTGTTTTTAATTTTATTTAGACTTTTAGCTGTGTCTCATATCAAGTTATTTAATATCTCTGAATTTTAGGGATGTTTTTAACCCATAAAATACAGATAATAATATTTTCTAAGTGTTGGATTATTGTGAGGATTAACTGAGTGAATACCAGTAAGATGTTCCTTAGAACTTACACACATACACACACACAACTATACCTGACACCATAGGAAGCACTCATTAAATTTTAGCACTCATTTTTATTACAGAAATTGTAGATCAAGATCAGAAATGTACCTACATCAAAATTGTTAGCTTTGGCACAGTTCTGAAGTGTGACTTGATTTGTCTGTCATGCTAAGAACACAGTCGCACTTTGTACTATCTATAGCTAGCATAGGACTAATGGTGACTGAGTTCTCTAGCATTGTTTGAAATTTTCCATTACAAAAATTGGCCCTGCCTCCATCCTCATTATAGCATTTACCAGATTTGGAGAAATAAGCTAGCATTTTTAAATTTAAATTTATTTACAAAAAGAGGAACAACAGTAGATACATCAGAACATTACTTTGATAATTGAGATAATTTATATGTAAAACCCTTAGCACAATGTGAGTCAGCAGCCTCAAATAAGGTTTTCTGGTATACCTGCAAAATAAAAATGTATGCTAGCTGCAATGACAATAGTAACAGGGAAAAGTGATTTTGCGGCATTTTTAGAGCAATAAAATAACATGATTGCTCACACATGACTAGTGTTTAGGATATGTGCTAACTGCTGTCTTTGGTACAGAGTAAAAATTATGCCATTAATATCACATGCATGTACAGGACAAAAATTTGTCAGCTTGCAGTTTTCCGTTATCATTAATTTCCTCCATTTTTACCATGAAATTAATATTTAGCAGTTTTTCCACCTTCACAGATGCAAAAGACTTCAACTGCTCTTGAAAACTTAAGTACAATGCTGGGGATTTAGCTCAGTGGCACAAGCGCCTGCCTGACAAGTGCAAGGTCATGAGTTCGATCCCCGGTACAAAAAAAAAAAAAAAAAAAAAAGAGAGAGAAGAAAAAAAATGAAGTACAATTGTTCAAAAAAGAATAATTTAACATCTGGTAGACTGAAAGTTTGATGAAATGAAGCGGATAAGGAAAAGTGATATAACATATTTGCAAAGTATTTGCTACATTTGATAGCTAACAATATCAATGAGGTGAGGTCTGTGCCGCCGCCGCAAGGTGAGTTGCAACTCGCCAGCACAGGCCTGGGAAAAGTTTGCGACCATCGATCCCAGCAGCTGGGTGCCCGCCCAGCCCCCTTAGGTCACTGGACTAGGCTCCAGGAGTTCCATGGACTTGAGTGGACCTTGGCCAGCGAACTTTATTCAACCAGGAGATCCAGGCCAGCCGAAAAGGGGGCCAGGTCTGCACCACCTGCATGAGGTAAGTTGCAGCTCACCAGCGCAGGCCCAGAAAAAGTTTGGGACAATCGATCCCAGTGGCTGGGTACCCGCCCAGCCCCCTAAGACACTGGACTATGGCCCAGAGGTTCCGCAGGCTTGAGCAGACCACACCCGGCGACATTCTTTAAATCAGGGAAACCAGGCCCACCGTGCAAGGGGAGCCAAAGCCACGTGAGTCCAAGTATCAGTGAGCACAGGAGGTGATTTCCAACACATCCAGGGAAAGCTCTGGAACATCGTGGAAACACGGAAATATAAGAAAATGACAAAACGAAAAACCAAAATGCAATTTCAAAACTCCAGCCCATCCCAAAAAAGCATAGGAGCAATGTACATAGAAGAAAATACTACACATACACCTGAAATGCCTGAAATGATATCAACTGAAATGAAGAAGCAAGCACAGGAAGCTATGAGGGAACTCAAATCAGAAAAAATCTCCCAGGTAAAACAAGAAATGATAAAAGTAGTGAAAGAAATACTGAATGCATCCAATGAAGA
Organism: Hydrochoerus hydrochaeris; assembly: GCA_004027455.1. NCBI lineage: Eukaryota > Metazoa > Chordata > Mammalia > Rodentia > Hydrochaeridae > Hydrochoerus > Hydrochoerus hydrochaeris. Next base: position 616,482 of record PVLA01000237.1, read on the forward strand.
CACAGCTAAAAAACTGGAGGAACATAGCAAAATGACAGAATCCCTGAATGAACAGTTTAAGAAACAAACAATACATGAAGCAGATTCAAAGAGATATACAGGAAATCAAAAATTCTATTGAAAGTTTCAAAAACCATCTCAACGAAAGTGAAGATATAATCTCAGACTTCAAATATAAGATTGCAGCTAATGAACAGGAAAGGAAAGATCTTCTAAAAATAACAAGAAATCAGGAAATAACAATTCAGTAGCTGCAAGATGATGCAAAGAAAAACAACATAAGATTAATAAGGTAAATGAAAAAGAAGGGGAAAACACAAATGATATCAAGAGGCTATTTACAGAAGTAATAGCTGAAAACTTCCCAAACATGAATATGGAAAATTACATACAGATAAGTGAGGCATATAGAACTCCAAATAGCCACAACCAAAACAAAACTATACCCAGACATATAATAATCACCATCCCAGAAATCCAACATAAGAACAGAATATTAAAAGCTATTAGAGAGAAAAGATAGATCACCTATAAAGGAAAACCTATCAGAATCACAGCACACTTCTCAACACAAACAATGAAGTCAAGAAGAGCATGGAGTGAAGTGTTTCAGATCCTAAAGGAAAACGAATTTCAACCCAGACTGATGTACCCTGCAAAACTGTCCTTCAAAATGGATGGAGAAATAAGATAGTTCCATCACAAAGAACAGCTGAAGAACTTCATGATCACCAAACCAACCCTAAAAAGAATACTGAAAGACATTCTAGATACACATAGGGAAAAAACCACTAAGGAAGACAGACAATTAAAAGAATGGAAAGTTAAGATACAACATCAGAAAGATAAGATCTCAACAATAAGCCAATATATGACAGTTATAACCATTAATGTAAATGGCCTCAATTCAACAATTAAAAGAAACAGACTGGCAGAATTGATCAAGAAACAACATCCAACCATATGCTGTCTACAAGAAACTCATCTAACCCAAAAGGAAACTCATACACTGAAAGTCAAAGGATGGAAAACAATATTCCATGCAACAGGAACTAAAAAAAAAAGCAGGGGTAGCTATACTGTTTGCAGACCATGTAAACTTCAAAGCAAGAATGGTCCAAAGAGATAAAGAAGGTCACTACATACTAGCTAGGGGAAAACTTCAAGAGAAAGAGATAACAATCTTAAATATATATGCAGCAAATTCCAGAGCACCCAGCTACACAAAGCAAGTATTAACAGAAATGAAAAATCAAATAGGTAATAACAGAATTATAACAGATACCTTAACACACCATTGACACAAAGGGATAGATCAACTAGACAGAAAATCAGCAAAGGAATAACAGAACTGTACCACACCTGTGAACAAATGGATTTGATAGACATATACAGTGTTCCATCCAACAACATCAGAATATACATTCTTCTCAGCAGTACATTGGACACTCTCTAAAACAGACCATGTACCAACCCACAGCACATATTTAAGTAAATGCAAAAGAAATGAAATTATCCCCTGCATGTTATCGGATCACAGTGCCATGAAACTAGAAATTAATGATAAAAGTAACTGCAAAACCCCACAAACACATGGAAATTAAATAATACAGTCTTGAGCAATCAGTGGGTCACAGAAGAAATTAAAGAAGAAATTAAATAATATCTACAAGTAAACGAAAATACAAATACTACTTACCAGAACCTGTGGGATGCAGTGAAAGCAGTCCTTAGAGGAAAATTTATTGCACTGAGTTTCCACATTAGGACATCAGAATGAAAAAATAATAAGCAACCTAGTATTACACCTCAAACATCTAGAAAAACAAGAGCAAGCCAAGCCCAAAGCCAAAAGAAGGGAGGAAATTATAAAGATCATAGCAGAAGTTAATGCAATAGAGACTAAGAAAATAATACAAAGAATCAATGAATCAAAGAGTTGGTTCTTTGAAAGAATAAATAAAATTGTTAAGACCCTAGCCAACCTAATTTAAAAAAGGAAAGAAAAGACTCAAATTCATGCAACATAGAATGAAAAAGGTGAAATCCCTTCCAACCCTGTGGAAATACAGAAGATCATCAACAACTATTTCAAAAACCTCTACTTTCATAGGTTCCATAACACAGAAAAAATGAACAGATTCCTAGAAGCATATGAACCACCAAAACTGGATCAAGAAGATGTAAAACTGCTGAATAATCTAATTTCTATTAATGAAATTGAAAATGTAATCAAGTCTCTACCAACAAAGAAGAGCCCAGGCCCAGACGGATTCACTGTGGAACTCTACAAGAAATACAAAGAAGACTTAATGCCAACACTCTTTAAATTCTTCAATGAAACTGAAAGGGAAACAATTCTCCCTAAGTCATTCCTGGAAGCAAATATAACTCTAGTACCAAAACCTGAGAAAGACCCAACTAAAAAAGAGAACTACAGACCAATCTCCCTAATGAACATAGATGCAAAAATTCTCAATAAAATATTGCCAAACAGAATGCAGCAAATCATCAAGAAGATTATACAACATGACCAAGTGGGATTCATCCCAGACATGCAGGGATGGTTCAACATATGTAAATCAATAAATGTAATCCACCATATCAACAGAGCCAAAAGTAAGAATCATATGATCATTTCTATAGATGCAGAAAAAGCTTTTAATAAGATCCAACACCCATTCATGATAAGAACCTTACAGATAATTGGAATAGATGGTCTTTACCTCAATAAGATAAAGGTCATCTATGACAAACCAACAGCCAGTGTCATACTAAATGACCAAAAACTGAAAGCCTTTACCTTGAAATCAGGCACAAGACAAGGATGTCCCTTATCACTGCTCCTATTCAAAATAGTACTGGAAATACTAGCCACAGCAATTTGACAAGAGAGAGAATTAAAAGGGGTAAAGATAGGAAAAGAAGTTAAATTATCATTATTTGCAGATGACATGATACTCTACATAGAAGACTCCCAAAACTCCATTGGAAGACTCCTAGATATAATAAATAAATTCAGCATTGTAGCTGGATACAAACTCAATACTCAAAAATCAATAGCATTCTTACACACTAACAACAAAATCACCAAGAGAGAAATAAGAGAAGCCACACCCTTCACACTAGCATCCAAAAAAATGAAATACTTAGGAATTAACCTAACAAAAGATGTAAAAGAGTTGTACAGGGAAAATTATAATACCCTGAAAAAAGAAATTGAAGAGGACCTCAGACATCCCTTGCTCATCGATAGGAAGAATAAATACTGTGAAAATGGCCACTCTCCCAAAATTCTTATAGAATATCAATGAGGTATACATTAGAAAATTTAAAGCAGTAAATAAAATGGTTATGATAAAAGATGATTGAAGCACATAAAATTACAAATGGCAAAGCAAAAAGAGATGTTACTCAACCACAGGAGAGTCTGATAAAGTATAAATTCTTCAAGCTGAATATAGCAGAATGCTTGTGGTAATGAGAAAACATCCTACCAAGGAGAAAAATGGTTTCCCTATAATACTGGGTGACAGATTAAGAATGATGTTAGGATGATTTGCAGGTTTTTTCTGCAATGACTGAACTACCCAGACTTTGCCTTGGTCACAAATAGAACCCTGAACTGCACAGATCATGGATCCATCATCTCATATGATGAGTCTTATGTTTTTACAGTTGACAATGAACATCAGACAATTTTAACTATATAGCAAGCTTTTCATTCCTGAGACACAATAGCTGACATCTACAACCTAAAGACAATGGTAATTTGGCTCATAGTTTCAGAGGGACCATCACTGTAGAAACTCTTCTCATCAAAGCTACTTAGTTTACTGTGGCTGGGAAGCAGAGCAGGGGAACAGAATCAGAGAAGGGGCCAGGGTCTATAGACAGTACCCAAGGTCTCATGGTCCGTGATCCTCCTATATGCACTGAGAAGTGTGTTTTAATAATCTTGTAGGGAGCTCCCAAGCCAATCAAGGTGACAATTAAGCTAAAGTATCCCAATTGCTCTAAAGCAAATAATAAGATACACACAGTTGGAAGTAGTGAATACTCAAAAAATTAGTAATCAAACTAAATATTATTACTATTTTGAGATAATACTTTGCTGTGGTTAAAAAAATTCTTCATAGATAATGTGCAGCCATTAACTTTAAACAACAACTAAACAATATTCAAATCCAGACTTTGGAGTTGGTATCTTTGATTTGCAGTAACTTCATAATATCCTCAGTCCTGTCCTCATCTTAAATTTCTTGTGTACTTGTATAGAAGCAGATAGAATAGTTCCCATGTTTTTATTTCTACTTATTACTGCAGACTTTAAATATTATGGCAAAATATACCTGGCACATATAATTTTTTCCATTAGTAAATACATAATTTGGTGGCATTACATATATACAGTGTTCTATAACTATTAACACTACTCATCTCCAGAACTCTGTCACTATTCCAAACTGAAACTCTGCAAGCATTAAACTACAACTTTTCATTGTTGTCCTTTCCCCAGAACTTGGTAACCATTATTTTACTTTCTGTTTCTATTAATATAGCTGTTATAGATACAGCGAATGACTGGAAACACACAATATTTGTATTAGTGTGCCTGGTTTATTTCACTTATAATATTTCAAACAGTCATCTAAATTATATATCATAATTTTATCCTTTTTAAAGGCTGAATAACATTCTATTGTATGTATATACCATAATTTATCCTCCCACCCATCAATGTATGCTTGAATTTGTAAAAAATATTGCTATGAAATACTGGTGCAGAAGTATCTGCCTAACTTCGTGTTTTGAATTATTTTGGACATAAACTTAGAAATGAAATTGCTAGATCATACAGTAATTCTATGCTTTTTAATAAAAAAGAACCACCTTAATATTTTACACAATATTATATGTTTTATATTCTCATCAGCAATATGCAAGAGTTCGAATTGATTTACCACTCATTAATATTTATATTTTCTAGTTTTTAAATTTTGTTTTTGGTTTATACTCATGATTTAGGTGTGTGAACTGTGTGATTTTGACTTGCACTGTTCTACTGACTAGTGATGTTGAACATCTTTTTTAGTGCTTACTAGTATTTTTATATATCTTTTTTGAGAAATATGTACATCTTTTGCTCATATTTCAGTTGCCTTGTTAAACTGGAGTTAATATATTCTACATATTAATCCTTCATATGATTTCCAAATATTTTCTCCCAGTATGTAGGATGTTTTTTTCTCCTTAGATAGTATTATATTACATACAAAAGGTTTAAGTTGATGAAGTCCAATTTGCATTTTTTCTTTTGTTGTTGAAACTTCTGGTGTCACATTTAAGAAATTATTGTCACAACCAATGCTCTGAAGATGATTTTCCAGACTCTCTTCTAAGGAGACACAATTGTTATTCTCCTACTACTTTGTTATGAAATTTTTACTTTTTTCCCATAAAATAAAAAAGAAGAACTTATAATTTTAGCAATGTTGGCTTTTGATCCACTCCAGTTAAATTTTGTATTGGTGTCAAATAAGGATCCAAACTTGTTATTTAGCATGTGGATACAGTTTTCCCTGTAGTATTTATTAAAAAGGCAGTTCTTTCCTCAATGAATTACACTGTTACCCTTGTCAAAAATCAATTGAATAGATACATGATTATTTTGAGGCTCTGTTCTGTATTCTGTTCTGTTCGTCTAGATATCTTTCCTTTTGCCACTATTATACTGTTTTATAAATTACTGTACCTTTGTAATTGGTGTCAAAGTCAGGATATTTAAGTTCTTCAACTTTTTCTTTTGTTAAGGCTTTTTGGCTATTTAGGGCCCATTTGATTTACACATTAATTGATAATTAGCTTTTCAGTTTCTATTTAAAAAAATCACATTGGAATTTTAATAGAGAAGACTATGCAAATCACTTTGGACAGTGTTGATATACTAACAATGTTAAGTATTTATATCCATGTATATAGACTGCTTTAGGTATTATTACAGCATTATATTGTAGTTTTCACTACACCGTAGTCTACCCCTTAACTGTAATGGATATGTTCCAAGACCCTCAGTGGTTTCTTGACCAAAGCAGACATATAATGTTTTTCCCTATACATGACTATGACAAAGTTTAATTTATAAAATAGGCATTGTAAAAGATTAACAATAATAACAAAATGGAATTTACTGCAGTAAAATTTTCAGCAGAACAAATCTTGTATTTTGTGGGTCCTTGATAAGTAAAATAAGGGTTCTTTGAACATAAGCACTGAAATACCACAAAAGTTGATTTGAAAGCCAAGATCGTTACTAAGTAACTAATGGACAGATATCATATGTAACATGACTATGTCACCCATTTTATGTAGTTATGTCATAATTACATTTCTGATTTTAATATTTGCAATCTTTTTTTCTTGTTCAATCTAGCTATCAATTTTATTGTGCTAATTTTGATTAACTTCTGCAAGCTTTAGACTTAAGTTTGTTCTTCCTTGTCTAGTTTCTTAAGGACTAAGTTTACATTGTCGTTTGAGATCCTTTCATAATGTAGACTAGTATAGCTATATTTCTTGTAAGCACCATTTTCCCTGGACATAGTGCCCTTCTGTTTGTTGTGATGTCATTTTCATTAATCGCTAAGTATTTTCTGATTTCCCTTGTAATTTCCTCTTTGACTCACTGATCATTTGTGTGTTGTTTAATTTTCATGTTCTAGATTTCAGTTTTTTCTGGTACTAATTTCTAGCTTTGTTCCATTGTGGGTTTTTTTGTTTGTTTGGGTTTTTTTTGGGGGGGTTACTGATGATCAAACTTGCGACCTTGCACTTGCCAGACAGGCACTTATACTACTGAGCTAAATCTCTGGCCCTTCATTCCACTGTGATTGGGAAAATATACTGTGCATGATGTCAGTCTTTTAAAATGTAACAAAACTTGTTTGTGGCCTAACATATGTTGTGTCTTGGAGTACATTCTATATACACTTAAGAAAAATGTGTATTCTGAGATTTTTGGGGGGAGGGAAAGAGGTGTTTCATATACATCTATTAAGTCCAATTTATCTACAGCATTATCCAAGTTTTATTTATCTTATATTTAGTTGCATGTGCTGAAATCTATTATTACTCTGTTGCTGTGCATTTATCCCTTTAGTTGTTTGAATTCTTGCTTCATACTTTGTAGCTGTGATATTTGCTGCACATTTATAAATACTGTATCTACTTGGGACTCTTTGCTTTGCATACTGCAGAAGCCCAATAGATAACTACAATATTGAAGTAGATATTATGTACATAAAATGTCTTGAATATAGAAGATAAAGTTAATGAAGACTACTGTTTAAAATAAAACATAGTATTTGTTCATTTGTGTTTAAACAGATAGTCATGACATACCAGACAGCCATGGTGTCAATGTTATTGCATGTACTCTCTTGTCACCATTTAGAACCAGGCTTCCACTGAAAAACACACTTGCTGAGGGGTTTTACACATTTCCTCTGAAGAGGGCCAGCATCTGCTCAGGTTAAACAAAGAACAAATCATGGATACTGGAGGGGAAGAATGAAAGGGGCCTTGTGAGAACTCATCCCAACATAGGTTTCAATATGTCAATGTCACCTGAGTGTAACACCGATTTGATTTTCAATGTTGCACAATATAGGAAGGGATCATAATCGTTTTGTTTCAGCAGATTTTTTTTTTACTTTGAAACAGATTTTGAAGATTTAATCAATTCTCCATTATCCAAAGTAATATACTAATGGCTAATAGCAGTGTGGATAATCTGAAAGAGTAAATTAATTACAAAATCATTGATACTTAGCTTTAGGCTACATTTCCTCAAATTTAGAATGCCTATTGTTCACATTTTAATGTACCTGAAAATGAGATAAGTATAATGATCAACTGGCAACATTTTAAAAATGTTTCTGGTGCTATATATTTAAGGAAATATGGATATATCTTAATAGAAACGATTGAGGTTTAAAAAAATATTCCTAGAAATATTATGAACAGTAGTCTCTCTGAAAGCTTCAGTAGCTCATTATTGCCTATAGAATAAAATACAAACCCCTTAGAATGACATAATATTTCCTGGATTATGATAGATGGGCTAGGAGAGTTAGGTATTAGACACTGTGCATTAGCTCAAACTCGATATCCATTCCTAACCTAACACTGCCTTCACAACACAGGATAAAACAATTTTTCCATCTTTCTTGAACTAATTATTTGACTATATGAAGTTCTCATTTAGGTATACATAAAAGTCTTCTGATGGGGTTCTAAGAAAACATTTCATTTTTTATTTAAAGAGCATCAGAAGCATCTTTTGCATATTTTGGTCTGCCTCTTCCTATTTTGAATGCATATGTCTTCCTCAAAGGTAAAGGAGTCATCTTGTGATATGAAGAGACAAACTAGCATGCCATCGAGACCAGAAAATTAAATTCTAGTTTCTTGATGGCAATGATATATTGTACCAACCCTGTAACTTCCTAACAGCCAAGGTTTAGATAATTGTTTCAGCTATTGTGAACTGGATTACTTGCAAACAGAACACACTGTGCAGAAATAAAAATAGAGATAAATCATTAAACTAATGAGATAAACCAAGTGATTATAAGATCTTGACAGAAAACAATGATAGATTTAGATGAGGTAGAATAAATTTGAGAAATAAGAAATAATGACAAAGAAGTAGACACAATTTAGTTTTAGGCATAGCGACAGAAATAACTATGGAATGTTAGGTAGGTATAACTAATAATGAGAAAAATAAGTCTGCATTACTAGAGAAATACAGAAGCTAGAAATATGATTAATGACATGCAATGGCTAAAGCCAGTTAAGTTGATTGAATGAAAATCAGACAACATACAAAATATAAAGCAGATCTCAAGTGATGCAAGCTGAGAACACTCACCATTGAAGGGATTCAATGAAAGAAAGAAGAAAAAAACAAACAAGCAAACAAACAAAAACCCAAAAAAGCAGGAATAACAGAAAGCAAAGGGAGTAAAGAGTTCCACGGAGGCAGTGATGACTAGTCAATAACTACATGAAGATTCAAATAGGTATAGATGTCAAGGTGTTGGAAGTCAATCAAAACTGAAAGACAGGGACATTATCTTTTAAAGAAACATTGAAGACACAGGAGGAAATTCAAGAGAGAAGCTAGATTGAGGGAAGATATAAAGTTAAGGAAAAGTTTCGTCTTTTGTTATTGTTGCTTTTGTACAAAGAGCTAAATCATTTTAGAGGTTGAGGAAAGAAGTGAAAGGAGAAAGATGAGATTAAACAGGATAGAAAATGACTCTTAAAAAAGAAGGAATGTGAAAAGAAAATAAACAAAAGAAATTAACCTTAGGAAAGGGGGATGCATGGCTGAAAAAAAGTAAGTCTAGAGCCAGAAAGCAAATTGCTTTAAATGACCATTGTTGTAGTCAGGGTTTACAAAGGAACAGATTTAATACAGGACACATAATTTATAGAATTATTTTATATTATTCACCCAAAGAGTCAAATATAAAAAAGAGTGCAGAAGATCTGTCTACATACTATAGAGACCCAAAGAATCCAGCTAAGGGACTGGATCACCCAGTAATGTATTAAATGAGTCCAGCTGAAGACCTACAGCCATGGCAATGTCCTTCACAATTTCAACTGGAGCCCTAGAGCCCATGACAATGTCTCATGCAAGTCAGTATGAAGCATCTGTACTGGGAAGGCCCAAAGGTCAGTGGTGGAAGCTAGAAAGTCTGCAGTAGCAGGATGAAGGAACTGTGCCCCCAGGCTGAAGGGTCTGTACTGGAGTCAGGAAGAGATGCTCAAGATAAAGAACAGAGCTTCACTGAAAAGAACTGCAGCCATCCTCAGTGACAGTGAGGACCCAAGCTCCTGCACTGATGAGAACAGCTGAGTTCAAATCAGGAAACCCAGCGTGACAAGATGCTCCAGAAGAATTAACAGAATCATCTTCCCATCCAATTCTCTTTTGATGCTGTTGGCAAAAATCCTGAGGTGGGCCTTCCACACCCAGAAACATGCTGATTCAGTTTAGCTGAGTGTTACAAGTTGATCATTAGTTAATACGTAACAGTCATGTCTAATAATTGTACTGGATGAAAGGAAGCAATGCCAACTTTGACAGGTGTGAGACTTGAGAAGAATAAATGATTTCCAATACCTGTTCTGGGGAACAGAATAGTAAACCACCCAGGAACTAGTAGAAGGATTGCTGACTAGCATTAGAAGCCTATGCCACATATTGTAGGTCTTCTTAAATAAAGATTTTTTTAAGTATTTAAGAGGAGTTAACAATAGTAAAACAAAACAACAAAATCATAACACATGGATATTTTATTCCAGCTGAGACAAAAGGGGAAAAAATGAATATATCCTGTGCCACACACTACTCTAATTTAACTGGCATTAATTTTGAAAATTTAAAGCACATAAAAGTGTATATATGAAAATATATGTGTGTGTGTATATGTAAGCACATACATTAAAATTTTAGTCTCCTTGGTGTTTATCATCACTTTTTTGGTTTCTAATAAATGACATTAAAAGCCATCAAATGTGACCTAGTACTTCAACCTGTGTCACTTAATCAATCATGTAATATTGTTTGTCTTGTATTCAGTCTGTGTTAATCACTTACATGATTGGTCAAGCCCTACATTGGAAGATATCAAAGAAAAATTATTTAAATTATGAAGTATATGGCGGTTACTCATTGCATGAATTTTTCATCAACATTTGCAACTTCACACATATTGTAGTTCTTTATACAGTCTACTTCAGCTTCTAGTGCTGTACATGTCTTCATCTTCTGGACAGGACTGCCCATGATCCATGAGTTTAGGGTCAGGCATAAACAGGGTAGTACCTGATAAATATTAAATGGAAAAAATAGTCATTTAACAAAATTTTTGTACTAGGATACAGCAATGAAAAATAGTAATAAAAATATCTGCCAATATGGGCCCAATATTCAAGATGTGTGAGACAGTAATTTTCATAAAATATATATTATATCAGATAGTGGTAAATACTATGCAGAACAGTTAAAGCAGCATACAGAGTTCTGGGGTGACTTGCAATTTTAAATAGGGTGGGTAGTGAAAACCTTCTGGAAATATCATATTTGAGGGAAGATTTATTGAGGGCTCTCTTTTCCTCAAAAACAATGAGCTACCACAAAACTCTTCTTGAAACTGAAGAAGAGAATTTATGAGACTTTCTATTGCAATTTATCTTGTGTCTAGGCTGGGGATTTAGCTCAGTGGCATAAGCACCAGCCTGGCAAGTGTGAGGTCGTGAGTTTCATCCCTGGTACCAAAAAAATAAATAAATAAAAACAGAAAACAAAAGAGTCATTCAGTAATTTAACTTGTGTCTATTCTCTAACAAAAATTTATTTTTTGCATGAAGATTTTCAACAGTCTTTAAAAAGCTGGTATTATAACAAACTGGAAAAAATTAAAGCTGTTTAAAATATAGCAATGTATTTTTTCAAGTACACATTATGTAGATTCTATTCTCTAATAATTTAGTTCTCACATTATTTAAACAATTAGAAAGCATGTGATAGATCATTAAATTACCAAGTGAAGTTATGATTGTTAGAAATCTTACTTTTGTTACTTATAACAAGGATATTTAACATTTAGCTTCTTAATAATTTAAAATTTAAGCATTTAAAGATACTAGTCAAGGCTAACTACTTTCTCATATTTTGTTCTACGTATTAGGTATACAGAAATGTTTAAATGAAAAAATATTATTACACTTTCCACCAATCTCCCTCTAAATACTCTGCCTCTCTTTGAATACAATTATTCTACCATTCTTGCCACTTTCTGAAGCAGTTCTGGAAGTCCTAATTCATGAGTGTCTTTAGTTGTGCTGTCCTGACTGCCTTGATACCCTGGTTCAATTTAAAATATTTACCTTTCATGATTATTTTGACTCTGGGGAAGAGCTAGAACTTGCATGGTTCTAGATACAGGAAATAAGGTGAATAATGACAGGCCATAATTTTTCACAAACCTGCCTTTCCATTGGATGGCATTAAGAGGATTTCCAGATCTACTTCAGAAAGTGGCAAAAGGGATGTGTTCAAAGTATTAGTTATTTGAAAAGAACAGTTACTACTCATATGTTAAGATCCATTTTACATGTCGATAGCTGTTAATCAAAGCAACCCAATTGAAGGTAACAATATGCAATATTATAACCACTGTCAAATTCCTATTATATTGTTTTGTATAGGCCTGTACTGTTACTGTATTTGGTTTCTTATTGTTGTATTTCTTTTGGTTTTTCTTTTCTGTTTCTTTTTTATCTTAAATTTTAAAAAAATGTGTAAAGGGTTTATTTTGAGGGGGATTACAACAATGCATAGTTCATTGCAATAAATTTTTTTGACACAAACACATTTTGTATTTCAGGTTGGCCGTGAGCTCACTATGTAGCCCAGGATGGTCTCAAACTCAAGGTAATACTCCAGCCTCAGCCTCCTGAGTTCCAGGATTATAAGTGTGCACCACCTCACCTGACAAATTTTAAAAATTTAAATATTCACTGATTTCAATCACATCTCACATAGTCTGTTGTTAAACCCATCCAATGAGTGCTTAATTTCAGGAAATGTAATTTTTACTCCATGCATACAGACTTAATTTTTTTGTGAAATTCTCAATCTTTTGATTTACTTTTTGCATTGATTTTTCCATTTAACATATTAATTATAGTTATTGTAAAGTTCATTTCTCCTAACTTCAATATTTAGGTGCCCTGTATGTCTGCTGCTATTGCTTTTTTTCTAGATTTTTCTGAGTCTTTTTTCGCCTTTTTCTTTTTTTCTTATTAATACGTTTTGGGGAGTAGATAGGTATATGTAATACAACCTGTTTCTTTTTTTAATTCCCTTCCTTTTCTATGCTATTTCCCATCCTCTTTTAATTCCCCCTTGCCCATTTTTATTCTTGTTTATATTACTACTCCCAGCACATGTTTATGGCATATAATGTTTACATTCATTGAGGTTATGGGGTTCTTGCAACTTGATCTTTATTCTATGTTTTTCCCCTGCACTTTACCTCATCCTTGGTCCCTTGGATTCCTTCCCACGGTGGAGAGATCGATCCCTTTGCCTCCCATTTATCTTTTATTGTACTCTTTGTACACTGCCTTATACAAGTGAAGGGTGCCAGATGGTATTTATGCTAGTGTCTGGTTTATTTCACTCAACATATTTTCCACGTGTATGAACCATTTTCCTACAACTACCTCAAATCTGCCTTTTTAGCCAAGTAGTATTCTATTATGTATAGATACAACATTTTCTTTATCTCTTCATCTGTTGATGGGCATATAAGTTGCTTTTAAGATTCTGTTATTATGAATTGAGTTGCTATAAAAAATAGTGTGCATTTATTGCTATAGTTCTTTGGGGAAGATACCTAGAAGGAGAATAGCTGGGTCATACAGAATTTCTAATTATACTTCTTTAAGAAATCTGCATACTGATTTCAATAATGATTGTAATACTTTACATTCTTACTAACCATGCAATAGAGTTCCTTTATCACCATAGCCATGGCAGGATTTGTTATTTTTTAATTTCTCAAGATGCAATATTGGTGTTGTTTTAATATGCATTCTCTAATGGCCAGAGATGTTGAACATATCTTTCATAGATTTCTAGGCCATTTGTACTTCTTCCTCTGTTAAGTGTCTGTTCTTTTCACCTGTCTATTTATTGACTGGGTCTTTTATTTTAGATGGTCAAATTGTTTGAGTTCTTTGCATTATTTTAGAGATTACTCAGCTGAGAAATGGCTGGCAAAACCTTTTTTCTTATTCTGTAGGTTTTCTTCACACTACTAATTGTTTTTTTTTTCATTTTTTTATTTAAAGAGAAAAAAAACAGGAAAAAGGTAGAAATATTACACAATTTCAAGAAAAGAAGATAAATAGCAAGAAATGACTAGGTGATATACATAGTCATATACAAATGGCAAATACAAATGGCATACATTGTACATTTAGAAATAGTTATTCAAGTTACAGGATTAAAGCACACAAAGTAGGTACTAAAGCAGTGAGAGTGCAAACAGATCTGTTCAAAAATCCAACAAGAACCTAGAAATATGGTCATCAATCCCACACATCTAAACATACATGCAGCTATATCTTTTATAGCACTTCCTGTTTACTTTTTTTATAATAGCAATTATACGTTTTTAAAATTTTATTTAAAGAGAAGAAAAAAAAAAGGGTAGCAATAATACAGAACTCTAAAAGAAACAAAGAAAAAGGAGAATGAGAAAAAGACCCATTAATAAATTAGTAATTTGTAAATTATGTATTGCCATCTTGGAAGTAGTTGTTCAAGTTACAAAGTTAAAGGGTACATAGTAAATATTCAAACAGTCAGACTACAAACAGTTCTGCTCAAAGATCCAACAAAGATTCAGCAATATGGTCATCTATTTTAAACACTCAAACTTCCATGCAGTTATATCCCTTAGAGCACTTTTTTTTCCTCGCTTTTTTACAATAGCAATTACACAGTTTGGTTTTATTACACTTGTAGTTCTTATGTAATTTTTACACTAGAGACACAATATGATATTTATAAATATGATTCTTATTTATTTCACTAATGAGGATAGTCTCAAGTTATCTCCATTTGCCTATGAAGGCCGCAATATCATCCTTTTTATAGCTGAGTAATATTCCCTTGTATAAAAATGCCAATCTTTTTCATCCACTCTGCAGTTGATTGGCATCTTGGTTGTTTCCAGGATTTAGCTATCACAAATTGTGCAGCTATGAACAAGGGTGGACATATATCACTGTGATATGAAATTTTCAGTTCTTTGGGGAAAATGCCCAGGAGGGGGATAGCTGGATTGAATGGGGCTTCTAATCCTAGTCTTCTGAGAATTCTCCATATGGATTTCCATAATGGTTGCACCAGTCTACATTCCCACCAACAGTGGAGCAGTGTTCCTTTTTCCCCACAGCCTCACCAACATTTGTTATCAGTTGATATCGTGATGGCAGCTATTCTTTCCACAGTAAGGTGGAATCTCAATACTGTTTTAATTTGCATTTCTAGAATGACCAGTGATGGTGAACATTTATTCATCTATTTATTTGCCATTTGTATATCTTTCTCTGAGAACTGTGTGTTCATCTAAGATGCCCATTTTTGGAGAGGGTCTTTGAATTTGGGGGGATTGATGTTTTTCAATTCTTTATATATTGTGGACACAAGTGCTTTGTCTGAGGGGTTGCTAGTAAAAATTTTTTCTCACTCTGTTGGTTTTCTTTTCACTCTGTTGGTGATTTCCTTTGAAGTGCAGAAACTTTTCGATCATGTGAGATCCCATTTGTTGATACTTTGAAGTGTTTCCCGTGCAGTTTGCATTTGGTTCATGAATTCTCTGCCTACCCCTATGTTTCCAAGACTACTACCTACCTTGTCTTCCAGTAGATTTAGTATTTCTGTTTTAATGTTGAGGTCTTTGAACATTTAGACTTTACTTGTGTGCATGGTGATATGCATGGATCTAGTTTCAGTCTTCAGCATGTAGAGAGCCAATTTTTCCAACACCATTTATTAAAGAGACTATCCTTCTTCCAGTGGACATATTTAACCCCTTTGTCAAATATCAGGTGGCTGAGTGTCTTTGTAGTTGTGCTTGCATCTTCTAATCTGTTCCATTGATCCTCAGGTCTATTTCTTTGCCAGTACCAAGCTGATTTGATCACTGTGGCTTTATAGTACTGTTTCAAATCAGGAATTCAGATGCCTCCTGCCTTGCTTTTGTTGCCTGGAACTGCCTTTGCTATTCTAGGTTTCTTCTGTTTCCAAATGAATTTTAGGAGTGTTTTCTCTAGATCTGTGAGGTATGTCAATGGTATTTTGATTGGGATTGAGTTAAAACTCTACAACAGTTTTGGGAGTATAGCCATTTTCACAATGTTGTTTCTTCCTAACCAAGAGCAAGGAATGTCCTTCCATTTTCTAATATCCTCTTCAATCACGTTTTTCAGCATAGTATAATTTTCAGCATATAGGTCTTTTACATTTTTAGTTAGGTTGATTACTAAGTACTTCATTTTTTTACATGTTATTTTAAAGCGTGATATTTCCATAATTTCTCTCTCAGTGAGTTTTTTGTTTGTGTACAGGAATGCTATTGATTTTTGAGCATTGACTTTGGATCCAGCTACACTACTGAACTTGTTTATTACCTCTAGCAGTCTTTTAATGGAGTTTTTTAGGTCTTCTATATAAAGTATCATGTCATCTGCAAATAGTGATAATTTAACTTCTTCCTTGCTATCTTTATTCCTTTTATTTCTCTCACTTGTCTGATTGCCCTGGCTAGAGTTTCCAGAACTATGTTGAAAAGGAGTGTTGAGAGTGGACATCCTTGCCTTGTTCCTGATTTTAAAGTGAAAGCTTTCAGTTTTTGTCCATTTAGTATAATGTTGGCTGTTAGTTTGTCATAGATGGCCTTTATAAGGTTGAGGCAGACACCATGTATTCCGAGGTTCTGAAGGGTTTTTTCATGAACGTGTGTTGGACTTTGTCGAAAGTTTTTTCGGCGTCTATTGAGATGACCATGTGGTTTTTGTTTCTGGCTCTTTTGATGTGGTGTATTACATTTATTGATTTGCATATGTTAAACCATCCCTGCATTCCTGGAATGAACTCCACTTTGTCATGATGTATAATCTTCTTGATGATTTGCTGCATTCTATTTGCCAGTATTTTGTTGAGAATCTTTGCATCAATGTTCATTAGTGACACTGGCCTATAGTTCTCTTTTTTGGTTGCATCTTTCTCTGGTTTTGGTATCAGAGTAATACTTGCCTCCAGAAATGATTTAGGGAGGATTGCTCTTTCTCAATTTCATTGAAGAGTTTAAGGAGTACTCGCATCAAATGTTCTCTAAATTTCTTGTAGAATTCAGCTGTGAATCCATCAGGACCTGGACTTTTCTTTGTTGGTAAGTTTTTAATTACATTTTCAATTTCAATATTTGATAATGGGTTGTTCAAAATTGCTATATCTTCTTGGTTGAGCTTTTCCAGTTCACATGTTTCTAGAAATCTGTTTTCCACTCTATGTGAGTAGAGATTTTCAAAGTAGGTATTTATGATCTTTTGAATTTCCATGGGATCTGTAGTAATTTCTCCCTTTTCTGTGGTTATTGCATGAATTTGGGTTTTTTTGTTTCTTTCTCTTGATAAGCTTAGCTAGGGGATTGTCAAATTGTTGATTCTCTCAAAAAACCAGCTTTTTGATTCATTACTTCTTTGCATTGTTTTTTTTAGTTTCAGTTACATTGATTTCTGCTCTAATCTTAACAATTTCCTCTCTTCTATGAGCTTTGAGTTTAGCTTGCTCTTCTTTTTCTAGATGCTTGAGATGGAGCATTAGGTTGTTTACTTGTGCTTGTGCTGTTTTCTTGATATGACAGTTTATTGCTATATATTTCCCTCTGAAGACTGCTTTTATTGCATCCCACAGATTGCACTATGTTGTTTCTATATTTTCACTGAATTGTAGGTATTGTTTTATTTCTTCTTTAATTTCATCTGTAGCCCACTGGTTGTTCAAAAGGCTGTTATTTAATTTCCATGTATTTATGTAGGTTTTACAATTTCTTTTGCCTATAATTTCCAATTTCAGTGCACTATGGTCAGATACTATGCATGGTATGATTTTAATACCGTTGCATTTACTTAAGAATGTTTTATGGGATAATAGATGGTCTATTTTGTAGAATGTCCCATGTGCAGCTAAGAAGAATGTGTATTCTGATGTGGTTGGGTGGAACACTCTGTAAACATCTACTAAATCCAATTGCTCACAGGTATGATTCAGTTCTGTTATTTCTTTGCTGACTTTTTGTCTAGTTGATCTATCTCTTTGTGACAATGGGCTGTTAAGATCTCCTGCTATAATTGTATTCTTGTGTATTTAGTTTTTCATGTCCATTAGTATCTTTCTTATATAGTTGGGTGCTCCTGTATTTGGCGCATATATATTTATAATCGTTAGTTCTTCCTCTTGAACTTTACCACTAATAAGTATGTAGTGACCTCCTCTATCTCTTTTAATCATTTTAGGTTTGAAGTTCACGTTGTCTGCAAATAGAATAGCTACTCCTGCTTTTTTCTGGGTTTCTGTTGCATGGAATACTGTTTTCCATCCTTTGAATTTTAATCTATGAGTTTCCTTTTGGGTCAGATGTGTTTCTTGTATGCAGCATATTGTGGGGTCCTGTTTCTTGATCCATTCTGTCAATCTATTTCTTTTTATAGGTGAATTGAGGCCATTTATATTTATGGATAGCACTGATATGTACTGGCTCAACTTTGCCATGTTATGTTCCAGTTATTTCTTTTTGCTTTTCCTCTTATTTAATTGCTTATACTACCTGGTCATTTCTTTCTGTTGTTGTTTTGGGGATTGTGGCCATTTTTATCTCTGTCTAGTATGTCCTGCAGTACTCTTTCTAGGGTTGGTTTGGTGGATATGAATATCTTCAGTTGTTCTTTGTCATGGAAGTATCTTGTTTCTCCATTAAATTTGAATGAAAATTTTGCTGGGTACATCAGTCTGGGTTGAAGATTGTTTGCTTTTGGGGCTTGAAATACCTAACTCCAAGATCTTCTTGACTTGAGGGTTTGTGCTGAAAAGTCTGCCGTGATTCTAATGGGCTTTCCCTGATAGGTGAGTTGTGTCTTTTCTCTCACACCTTTTAATATTCTGTTTTTATGCTGTATGTCTGAGATCTTAATTATTATGTGTTTGGGTATAGATTTATGTTGATTGTGACTGTTTGGTGTTTTATATGCCTCACTTATCTGCATATCAGATTCTTTCTCCATGTTTGGGAAACTTTCTGCTATTATTTCTATAAATACTTTACACATGTCATTTGCCTGAACTTCTGCATCTTCGCTAATGCCCATTATTCTTATATTGTTGCTCCTGGCATCATCCTGAAGCTTCTGGATTGTCATTTCATGCTTCTTCGTTATTTTTAAAAGTTCTATCCTTTCCTGATCACTAACTGTGATCCTGTCCTCAAGGTCCAAAATCCTATCATCAGCTTCCTTTAGGTGATTTTGCATGCTTTCATTAGAAATTTTTGTTTCTTGGATGTCTCTTTGAGTTTGTTTCATGAATTCTGCTTGTTTTCTATATTGCTCATTCAAAGTTTCAATCAGTTTCCCATGCTCATGTACTTTTTTCTCTAGTTCTTCTTTAGCTGCATTCAACAACTCCTTTACTAAAGTTGTTATTTCTATCTTTACATCGGAGACTACTTCTAATTTGATTTCCTCTATAGCCTGATGCAGTTGTTTTTTTATTTCACTTGCTATCTTTTCAGAGATTTCCGGTGTGTTACTTTTGGGTTCCTCTATTTCAATGTCTCCTATTCTTGCTTCTGGTGAACTATATGTTCTAGACTGCATTTTGCTTTTTCATTTTGTCATTTTCACTCTGCCTTGTGTTTTCTATGTGTAGGAGGGGATCACACACACTCTTTTCAGACACACCAAATTCTTACAGTTAGTTGGAGTGGGTTTTTACTACCGGCCCTATTGATCTGCTGTACACCTCTATTTTAGGGGTATACTCACTACACTGATACAGTCAATCCGGTGTAGTCCAAAGTTCACTACCTGGGAGCAAAGTTCCAAATTTTTTCACACTACCTGGATACCACTGAGATCTTCTGATGTTCCAGGTGGGATGGCAGGCCCATCTGTAGCAGTCCAGGGCAGTTTGTAGTCTTGGGTGGGCCTCCTCGATGTTCCTGGTGGCAGGGCAGGCCCACAGGGGAGGTACCTACCCCTGAGGAGGGCTTGCGCTGAGTTTCCGGTGGCAGGGCAGGCCCTAGGTGGCGCTTCCTGGCAGCCTACCCCTGATGTAGGGTTCACCTAAGTTCCTGCAGGCTGGGCGGGCCCATGGTGCACGTTCAAGTCAGCTTCCCCCTGATGCAGGCTTTGGCTAAGTTCCCGGAGCCAGGGCAGACCCATGGTGGAGATTCTGGGTAGCCTATGCCTGATGCAGGCTTCTGCGAAGTTCCTGGAGGGAGGGTGGTCTCACGGTGGAGATTCTGGGCAGCCTACACCTGATACAGGCTTCCGCTAAGTTCCCCTACTAATTGTTTTGATGTACAGAAGCTTTGTATTTGATGTAATACCATTTGTTGATTCTTGATGTTTCTTGTGCAACTGTAGTTCTTACTTAGAAAATTTTTTCCTACATCTTTGACTGCAAGTATTTTACCTGTTTTGTCTTCAGTAGGTTAGGTATTTCTATTTTGTTTATATGTTTGATCCATTTTTATTTACCTTTATTTTTTTTTTTAGAAAATGAGTTCTGCTGTTTTATTGTACAGCCAGGTTACTGCATTTACTATATATTTCACAATAACTTAAAGGATTTGAAATGTTCTCACAAGAAATGATAAATATTTTAGGCAATGAACATACTCATTACTTTGGTTTGATCATCCCAAAATGTGCCTGTGTATTGAAACATTTTACCCATAAAAATAAACAATTTATCATTTAAAGTAAAACTAAAAAATACCTAAAAAATGTTGAAGGAAAGTTTAAAAAAATGAAGGAATCAAAAAGATGGGATTCCTAAAATATAGTCAATAATTCAATAACCATTGTCAGGATAAACTGGAATTTATTAGAATTAAATAGCTTCATTAAAAGGCATGTGAAAATAGAAGGCAGATGTGAGCAGAAATATTGTCAAAGTAATATCTTCCAAAATCTAAAATCTAATATATATAACAAACATGAAAAATTAGTAATTTAAAGACAATTTAAAAGAGAAACAGGAACAAACACTTCATAAAAGATATAAATCATAAGTGATTAGGGAAATGTAAATTAAAATTATAGCATAATGGTAGTATGTAAAACAGTATTTAGAAGAACTTTAATTAAAATATCTAAAAATACCAAGCATAGTTGGGGCGGGAACACCTGAAATTCTGATACACTCATGTAATTTTTTTTTTTTTGTAATGGGAATTGAACTCAAGACCTTGTGCTTGCCAGGCAGGTGCTGTGCCACTGAGCTATATTCCTGGTCTAACTCATGTAAATGTTAAATGGTAGTACCATTTAGAAAAACTGTTTGACAGTTTTTAATGAAAATAAATGTACACCAATTCAATACTTAATAATTACACCTGTATTTATTTATTTAGGAATTAAGAAAATATATGTTCATTCATGCAAGAGATTTCATGGAAGGCACACTGATAATACCCAAACAATGGAAATATTTCAAATCTTCTTTGACTGAATTGATGACAAATTGGTGTATGTTAATATCACAGCACACAAGCTATTTTTGTTTTTTACATTCCATTTGATGAGGCTATTTTAATTCCAATGAAATCCATTTTATCAATGATTATTCAATTAATGACTATATATTTTTTGTATTTTATTTTAAAGAGAATGAAACAAAACAAAGCAAAGCAAAACAAAACAGAACAAAGTAGAGCAGAGTAAAACAATGCAAATAACAGGATTTCAGAAAATTTCAGCAAGAAATCAACAATGGCAACCACAATGTCTCATGTTTTCTTCAAAGTAAGTGTCCATACCTTCACACACACTAAGTTAATACACATCAAAATAGTATAAAAGCAATCAAAACACAAGAATGAGAGCCTTAAGGGCTTTCAAGACCAGATACTAGGAAATCAATAATGGCTACCATAATATCTCACTTTCTTCAAAATAGCTGTCCATATCTTCATACATATTGGAATCAAATAATTGAAAACAGACTAAAGCCAATCAAAATCAAGAATAAAAAGCATTATTGGCTTTTGAATCAAAATGATAGGAAATCATTAATGGCTACCATGGTGTCTCCTTTTCTTCAGTGTATTTATTCATACTATCACACATACTAAAATCAATTCTTTTAAACTCTTTAGGTGAAGTTCTAG
Organism: Hydrochoerus hydrochaeris; assembly: GCA_004027455.1. Taxonomy (NCBI): domain Eukaryota; kingdom Metazoa; phylum Chordata; class Mammalia; order Rodentia; family Hydrochaeridae; genus Hydrochoerus; species Hydrochoerus hydrochaeris. The sequence goes on from PVLA01000237.1 coordinate 638,531, forward strand.
GCATATATAGGGTCATACGTGTACATCTATCCTTTCTGTATTGGAGGAAAAAACAAAACAACAAATAAATAACTATATCTAAGAGCCCAAAACAATAACAATGTAGGCTTTCAAAACAAGGTGGGAGGAACATAACACTTTTTGTTGTTTTGCATAGTTATCTTCATAAGTCTTATTTAAATTACCAGATATAGTCATGCAAAATTGATCTAATCCTATGCATGTTATGTTTTGTTCCATGAACTAATAGAATTAGTAGTACAATCATCCTAGTATTCTTAAGTGTATATATATGAACTTATACTTTGTTTTGTTTCTCTTCATTCTTTTCTATTTTTCCCTGAGTTATTTTTTCCACTTTGAGCAGTTCTTACACTTTCGCAATATTTATTGAGGATTTTATATCTTATTTACTCTTTCCTTTTGTTACACTAGGAAGAAAATATAGTAATTACACATGTGAGTTTGACTTATTCCACTTACAAGTATGGTCTCTAGTTGCATCCGTTTACTTATAAAAGTTTCAATGTGGTCTTTCTTTATTGCTGAGTAGTATTCCATTGTGTAAAAATACTACATCTTTTTAACTATTCCTCAGTTGATGGGCACTTGGGTTGCTTGCAAGATTTAGCTATTACAAATTATGCTGTTATAAACATGGGTACATATATATCACATCATATGATATTTTCAGTTCTTCTAGGAATATGCCCAGAAGTAGAATAGCTAGGTCAAATGGGACCTCCAATCCCATCCTTCTGAGGAACCTCTACATTGACTTCCACACTGGTTATACTAGTCCACACTCCCACCAACTGTGCAGAAGTGTTCCTTTTTCCCCACAGGCTCTGCAGCTTTTGTTACTACTGGTGGTTTTCTTGATCCTGGCTAACCTTTCTGGAGCGAGATGGAATCTCAGTGTGGTTTTAATTTGCATTTCTCTAATGACCGACGATGTTAAACATTTTTTTCATTTATTTGTGATTTGTATCTCTTCATATGAGAACTGTGTATTCATCTCAGATGCCCATTTTTTAACTGAGTCTTTCAATTTTGGGGTCCTGATTTTTCTTATTTCTTTATATGTTCTAGATAGAATTCCTTTGTCTGAGGGACAAGTGATTAAGATTTTTTTCCAATTCATGGGTTTTCTTTACACTCTGTTGGAGATTTCTTTTTACATGCCAAAAAAATTTTAATAAAATGAGATCCTAGTTGTTGATTTTGGGAAGTATTTCCCATGAAGTTTGACTGTTGTTCATGAATTCTCTTCCAACACCTGTCTTCAAGATTTCTACCTACTCTTGTCTTCCACTTGTTAAAGAGCCTATGTTTTTCCCAGTGAATGTGTCTGGCCTCTTTGTCAAAGAAAAGGTGGCTAAGTGTGTTTGCACTGGTGAATGTATCTTCTAATTTATTTCATTTATCTTCAGGTCTGTATGTATTCCAGTACCATGCTGATCTTATTACAGTAGCTTTGTAGTATAACTTCAAGTCAGGGATTGTGATGTCTCCTGTTTTGCCTTTGTTGTCTAGAATTGCCTTTGCTATTCTAAGTCTCCTCTGGTTCCAGATGAAATTTAGGAATGATTTCTCTAGATCTGTGAGGTATGTTAATGGTATTCTGCTTGGAATTGTAGTATCTGTATTAAAATTTTGGGAGAATGGCCATTTTAACAATGTTTTTCCTTTCAATCAATGAACAAGGAATGTCTTTCCATTTTCTAAGATCCTCTTGGATTTCTTTTCTCAGAGTACTGTAATTTACAATGAATAGATCTTTTACTTCCTTTGTTAGATTGCTTCCTTCGTATTTCATTTTTTGGATGCTATTGTGAAGGGTGTGGTTTTTCTTATTTCTCAGTGAGTTTGTTGTTTGTGTACAGGAATGCTATTGATTTTTTCAGTGTTGAGTTTGTATCCAGCTAGTTACTGAACTTGGTTATTATATCTAGAAGTTTTTCAATGGAGTTTTGTGGGTCTTCTATATAGAGTAGCATGTCATCTGCAAAAAATACTAGTGTAAATTCTTCCTTCCCTATCTTTATCCTTTTATGTCTCCCTCTTGTCTAATTGCTCTGGCTAATATTTACAGCACTATATTCAGCATGAGTGGTGATTGTAGACAGCCTTGTCTTGTTTCTGATTTTAGAGTGAAAGTTTCAGTTTATGACTAGTCAATATGTTGGCTGTTTGTCATAGATGGCTTTTATCAGATTGAAGTGAAGATCACATATTACATTTTCTGTAGGGTTCTTACCATGAATCAGCATTGGATTTTATCAAAAGCTTTTTTGGCATCTATTGAGATAATCATGTGATTTTTAGCTTTGGCTCTATTGATATGATGCATTATGCTTGTATTGATTCACATATGTTGAACCATCCATGCATTCCTGGAATGAATCTCACATGGTCGTGGTGTATGATCTTTTTGATGACTTGCTACATTGTGTTTGCCAGTATTTTATTGAGGATTTCTGCATCTATGTTCATTAGGGAGATTGGCCTTTAGTAATCTTTTTTTGGTTCCGTCTTTCTCTGGTTTTGGTATTAGGGTGAAACTTGCTTTCAGGAAAGAGTTAGAGATAATTGCTTCACTTTCAATTTCATTGAAAAGTTTGAAGGGTGTCAGCATTAAGTCTTCTTTGAATTTCTTGTAGAATTCAGCTGTGAATCCATCAGGATCTGGGCTCTTTTTTTGGTATTATTTTTCATTTCTATGAATATTTGTTTTACATAGATAGGTGCTCCCATGTTTGGATGATATATATTTAGGATTGTTGTCTCTTCCTCTTGAAGTTTTCCCCTAACTAGTATGTAGTGACTTTCTTTATCTCTTCTGACTATTCTTTGTTTGAAGTTAACATTGTCTGCAAACAGTATAGTTTCTCCTATTTTTGGGGTTCCTGTTTCATGAAGTACCCTTTTCCATCCTTTGAGTTTCAGTCTATGAATTTTCTTTTGGTTTAGATGTGTTTCTCATATACAGCATATGGTTGGATGTTTTTTCTTGATCCATTCTGCCAGTCTGCTTCTTATAATGGGTGAATTGAGGCCATTTACATTAATAGTTATAACTGATATATACTGGCTCATTTTTTAATGTCATCTTTCTGCAGTTGGTTCTTTACTTTTCCCCTCTCTTTGTCTGCTCTGCATAGTGACTTTTTTCTGTCAGTGTTCTTAGAGTTGCAATTTTTTTATGTCTATCTAGAATATCTTATTTCTCCATCAATCTTAAAGGACAGTTTTGCAGGGTACATCAATCTGGGTTGGAAGTCGTTTTCCTTTAGGATTTGAAATGGTTCACTCTATGCTCTTCTTGACTTCATGGTTTGTGTTGAGAAGTCTGTTGTGCTTGTTATGCACTTTCCTTTATATATCTCTCTTTTCTCTAACAGCTTTTAATATTGTGTTCTTATGTTGAATTTCTTGGATGTTGATTATTATATGTCTGAGTGTAGATTTATTTTGGTTATAGCTAATTGGAGATCTAGATGCTTGACTTATCTGTGTATCAGTTTCCTTTCCCATGTTTGGGAAATTTTGTGCTATTATTTCTGTAAATAGTCTTTTGATATCATTCATGTTGTCAGTTTGGTTTTCATTTACACTTATCAATCATATTTTTTTGCATTGTCTTGCACCTGTTGAATTTTTATTTTATGTTTCCTTGTTATTTTTAAGATATCTTTCTTTTCTTGCTCACTAGCTGCAATCTTGTCTTCTAGGTCTGAAAGTCTATCTTCACATTCATTCATGCACTTTTGCCAGCTTTTAATGTTATTTTTTACTTCCTGGGTGTCTCCTTAAATCCGTTTCATGTATTCTATTGCTTTCTTATGCTGTTCTTGCAAGGCTTCCATGCTTTTACGGTGCATCTCAATTTTTTTAGCTAGGTCTTCTTTAGAGGTGTTCAGCATTTCTTTTATTATGTTTATCATTTCTTCTTTTACCTGGGAGATTATTTCTGATCTCAGTTACTTTATAGCTTCATGGAGTTGCTTCTTTATCTTATCAGATAAACTATCATTTCAGAAGTTTCAGGTGTATGGCTTACATTTTCTTCTATATCCATGTCTCCTAGGCTTGTTTGGAATGGGCTGGAGGTTTAAGGTAGCATTGTGCTCTTTTGTTTTATCATTTTCTTGTATTCTTTGGTTCTTTAGTGGCATGTAGAGACTCCGTGGATGGGGATATGCACTGGGTGGGCCTTCAGCATTCCCCATGTGGCTCACCAAAATACTCCAGCTGCTAGACATCACTGAGCACAGCCCTATCAGGTTCTGACTGGTGTAGTAAGGCTGAATATTACATGGAGTATACCAGGCAGGATTTCAGCTCATGCTACATGGCACACCAAAGCTCCCAGGCTTCTTGGGGGTCTCTAGGTGTGGCTCCACCATGTTCCAAGTAAAGACCCGCAGCTGACAGCTCGGTAGGGATCACTGTGGTAGGCTTCAGCTCACAGGCAGTAGCTCTCTGCTACCTGCAGGATGATTTGTAGGGCCCAACCAGTACCCAAGTGATGACGCAAAGGTCCCACAGTGTTCAGAGATGCTGGCCAGGGGCCTAAGAGGGTCCAAGCAGAGTTCTCTGGCTGCACAGTTCGGTAGGGATCGCAGTGGCAGGCTTCAGCTCACATGCAGTGGCTCCCTGTTACCTAGAATTTTCTGGGCAGGACCCATTCAGGATTGGAGTGATGACCCAGAGGTCCCACAGTGTTTGGGGACACTGGGCAGGGGCCTATAAGGTTCTAGGCAGAGTCCCATGGTTGCACAGCTAGGTAGGGGTCTTTGTGGCAGGCTTCAGCTCACACTCAAGTGGCTCCCTGCTATCTGGAAGTAGCTTGGTGGGGCCCAGCCAAGACCAGAGTGATGACCTAGAGGTTCCGCAGTGTTCATAAATGCTGGGCAGGGGCCTACCAAGTTCCAGGCAGAGTCCCATGGCTACACAACTAGGTAGAGATCTCTGTGGCAGACTTCAGCTCACACTCAGCAGCTCCATGTTTCCTGGAAGTCCTTGATTTTAATTTAGTACATGATGAGAGATATGAGTCCAGTTTCAATCTGCACACAATTACTCAGTTTTCCCAGCACCACTTGTTGAATAGGCTTTTTTCCAACATATGCTTTACACCTCACTGTCAAGGATCAATTAGCTGAATACATCTGTGGATGTTTCTGTATCTTCTATTCTGTTCCATTCATTCATGTGTCTGTTTTTGTTCCAGTATCATACCATTTTATCACTTGTATCTTGAACTTTTCTTTATAGTATAGCTTGAAGTAAGGTATCGTGATGCCCAATGCTTTGCTTTTATTGTATTAAGATATTGTAATGCAAACTGCTTTTACTATTCTGTGTCTCTTTTGGTTTCATATGAATTTTAGGATGTTTTTAGATCCATAAAGTATGCTGTTGGTATTTTGATTGAAACTGCACTGAATCTGTGTAACAGTTTTGGAGGGATAGCTATTTTGACAATATTTGTTAAGGTTAGGGAACCTATCTAGGCAAAGGATACATTTTTCATTTTCTGATATTCTCTTCAATCTTCCTTTTTCAGAGTAATGTACAGTACTTTTCTTCATAGAGAGCCTTCATTTTCTAGATCAATTCCTACATATTCCATTCTGCTTAAAGGTACTGTGAATGGTATTTTCATAACTGCCTTCTCAAGAAGTTCATTACCGGTGTGCACAAATGCCTTTTGTGTGTTGAACTTGTATCTTGTTTCAATGTTAAAGTTGGTTACTAAATTCTAAGTGGGTCTTGGTGAAATGTTTTGGGTCTTCTATGTAGAGTATCATGTCATCTGCACATACTGATAATTTATTTCTTTCCTATATGTGTCCTTTTTCTTTCTCTTATCTGATAGGTCTGGCTAATATTTCAAGTACTATGTTAAATAAAAGTAGTGATAGAGCAACCTTTTTCCTGATTTTAGAGGGGACACTTTTAGCTCTTTCCCATTTAATATAATGGTTATTGGATTGTCATAAATAGTTTTTATCAAGGTTAAGTATGGGCTTTTATTAGTTTGTAGATTATTTATAACTGTCTTTTTTCATTGCTTGTTATTGGGTTGCTCAGAATTTTTGTCTTCTTAGATTAGCTATATTAATTTGTGTGAGTCTAGCAATCTGTCCATTTCTTTAAAATGTTATAATTTGTTAGAAAGTTTTCTCAAAGTAGTTACTATCTTCTGGATTTCAACAGTGCTTGTTGTAATTTTCCCTTTTTAATTTCTAGTTACGTTGATGTGAGTCCTTTCTTTTTCTTGATAATTCTAGTTAAGAACTATTCCTTTTTTGGTATTTCTTCAAAGAATAAACTATTTGTTGATTTTCTGTACAATTTTGTTAGTCTCAATTTCAATGATTTCCACTCTAATCTTTATAATTTCCCTCCAGAATTTTGACTTTGGCATTGCTTCTTGTGGTTTCTCAAGCATATTAACATTGCTAACATGGTCAATTGAGCTTTCTGTTTTCCTAATATAAGCATTAATTTTCTTCTTAGGAATACTTTCATAGTGTCCCAGATGTTTCAGTGAGTTGTAGAGGAACTGCCATTACCTACCAGAAATTTTTACATTCTTTCTAATTTCTTCTGTGATTCAGTAGATTAGGAAAATGCTGTTAATTTTCCAAGTGCTTCTACCTTTTCCATTTCTTCTGTTGTTGATTTTTATTTTCATTTCACAGAGGTCTGACAGTATACATGGGATAATTTTGATTCTGTTGTATTTAAACAGGCTTTGTGAATTAGCATGCAATTTATTTTGGATAAAGTACTATGTGCTGCAGAAACGAATGCATATGCTGTTCTAGTGGGGTGGAATACTATGTATGTATCTATTAAGTCCACATGTTCAAAGGTTTGGATCAGCTCTGATATTTCTTTATGATGTTTTTAGTTGACCTATCTTTGTGACAGTGGGGTGTTAAAATCCCTCACAATTACTGTGTACTTATTTCATCTTTTTTCTTCAGGAGTATTTGTTTTATAAAGATATATGCTCCAGTATTTGATGCATATTTATAAATATCATGTTTTCTTGTTGAATTGTTCCCTTAAGTAGTATGCAGTAACATTCTTTTGTCTTTTCTGATCATTTTTAGCTTGAAGTTTACTTTAAGTTTAAATTTGCTACCCTTGGTTGTTTTCAGGGTCCTGGTACATGAAATATTGTTTTCTGTCCTTTAATTTGTAGCTCATGAAAAATTTTTGGATTACATGAGTTTAATACAACAGACTGTTGGATTCTGTGTTGTGATCTAGTCCAACAATCTCTCTTTTAATTGGAGAACTTAGGCCCTTAACATTGAGAAATATTACTGAGATGTGTTGATTATTTACTATCATTGTATTCTTTCTCTTTTGGTGGCTTTTTCCCCCTTTTTTTTCATTTTTTGTTACTGTATATCCATTGACTTACTTGGTGTTTTTATTTCCTCTGGGGTTTTAGCTGTATTAATTTTGCTTTTAGCTAGAATATTCTTGAGTATTTCCTAGAGTGTTTTATTTGTAGTCTTAAATGTCTTGAGCTGGTCTTTTGTGTGAAATGTTCTTATTGCTCTGTTCATTTTGAAAGAAAGTTTTCTTAGTAGGTTAATCTAGGCTGAAAGTTATTTGCTCTTATGACCTGAAATATATCACTCCAAATTCTGGCCTTTAAGGTTTGTGTTGAAGAGTCTACTGTAATTCTAATAGGTTTACCTTTAGATGTGATTTTTTGTTTTTCTCTGACCAAATTCAGTTTTTTGTTGGACATTAGGCTTTTTAATAAGGATATGTCATAGTGAGCTTTTTTTTTCATTCAGAGTTCCTTGGTATTCTGGCAGCCTCATTCCCTTGTGTAATGAACTCTTTTCCCATATTTGGGCAGTCTTCTGCTATGAGTTCTGTAAATAATAATTTAATCAGTGTTGTCTTATAGCATTTCTCTTAACTCCAAATAGGCTGAGGTTGGTCTTCTTAGTGTCATCTAGTACCTCCAACATGGTGTTTTCTTCTCCAGTCATTTTTTTGTTGTTGCTGCTTCTTCTTAGTTTACCATTTTGTACTCAATTTCAGATAGCCTGTCTTTACATTGGTTATTTCTGTAATTATAAATTCTATATAGTTATTTCAAGTATTTCTGACATTTTTGGAGGATTCTGTATCCTTGTTGAAGTTGTTTTGTTCAGGTTTCCAAAGTTTTTATTTTTCCTCTGAATTAACTATGGGCATATTGAATAATGTCATAAATTTTTTCCTCTTTAAGTTCACCTATTTCTTCATTCCTTACATAAACTTTTAATAGAATTTCCACTACCTGGCATTTTTTCCCTTTGTTCCCCTTTGCCATGTCTTAAGAGAGTGGGAGTTTTTTGTGTTCTTCCACTGTCTTGCTTCTCCATTATCATGTGTGTACAGATATCCATTTTTATTGTTTATGATCCTCTGGAACTCCAGAGATTGGCATAGCGAGAAAACAAGTTGATAATCACTACTGTGTTACCTTGGATATAGTAGTAAATTAAGTGGCATCAATAGGAACAAATGTCAACTAGATATTGCCAAGCCTGAAAGACACTCAGACATCCCTTAATCAGAAATAAGACTATGATTTTAGTGCAGACAGTCCATCCATATATGAGCCTACAATATTTCAGACCACTAGTTTTTGCTGAATGTAGGCATTAGTGCCACAGATCAAGGAAACCACTAGACTATCTTCCTATTTCTTCAGGACCATTTCCTCTGACAATTTCACCCTTCTAGCCCGGGGTCTCACAACAGAATATAGCCTTATCAACTTCCTGACTGACTCCAGGTTTCCCAAGAAATCCTAAGAGAAACCTTAGCTTTCCCCATCTCCAAGCCTATCTGCCAAGGTTTTCCTCACCTGGACTCTGTAGGATAACACTTCAGTCCTAAAGCAAAACACTCCTCCTAGGTGCTAGTCTCTTCTTCAGTCAAGTGGGTATGCTGGTTGTCACCTGTACTTCCCTGTGCTGTGACACCAGGAGCAGACCCTGGCATAGGCTCATCCAGGTAGTGCCAGGATTCCTCCTGGTTTGGGTACATGGTATGGGCCTAAACATGCTGAGGGGACACAGGGCTATCATCAAGCATGTCCCAGTCTTTTTCCATGGGGTGGGCATGCAGTGCAGGCCCTGGGGTGCATCCAGCTTGATTTGTTAGTCAAATCTTTCCATCTCATTGTATAACTAGTACTTCAATTATTCACACTACAGACACTACATAGAAAAGAACTATAAAGGCTCTGGATGATATCATCTATAGAGAGGGTTCTCACTTTCCTCACTTAAAAAGTGTGAAACATTTATCATTTCAATACAGTAAAGAATTAAGATAGCTTTGGCTAGGGTATAGTTTCAGTGAGTCAGTCAATCATTCTCTGGATTCTCTCTGTTTTACATATGGCACTCCCAAGTTTCTGTTTGAAATTTTCAATTTTGTTCACACTATGTTCTCCATTAAAAACAGCCTTAACTTTTGTCATTGTAGTATGAAAGTAGTCAAACACAATATAGAAACAAACAAATGTGATTATATTTTACTAAAATTTTATGGACCAATGTTCATAAATCTGAATTTCATGCAATATTCACTGGTCATGAAATAGTATTCTTTTGATTTTTTAAACCACTTAAAACATATGCTCTTAGCTTGTGGATAAGCAGTCAGTGGGCCAGATCTAGCACAGACTATAGGTTGCCAACTGTGGCTTTATTAATCCTGTAAGACTGAAAGATTTTCTTTAATATTCCTGAATAGATCCATGACATCACATTTTCAAATTTTTGACAAAATAATATAACTTTCACTTTAAATATATATGAGATGTTTGAAAAACAATCAAGCTCATTCTCAGTGTCACATTAATCAGATAATATGCTCAATCGATTCTGTATGGTGAGAAGTGTTGGTGATAGGCATGCTTACTAAATAATGATATAAAAGGGTATCAATAAAAATGTCTTCAGCAAAATAATTAATCTAGGCTAATGAAAATTATGACTTTTTTAATATTCATGGATGAGGAGATTCAGGTTAGAGGTGCTCTGTAACCTGCCCCAGGTAACAGAATTATGAAATACTATATCTGGTATTCAGACTAAGGTTTTATTCTTAACCTTGTGATTACAATCATTCTGCTTCCCGTGTCACAGAACTTCGGGATCATATTTGAAATAATACAGAAATGGTTAATCTTAAAGGTGGTACAATCTATTTTGAGTGATATTATAAACTCTACATGTGTGTCCTGTCAAATATCGTATATTCAATGTATAACCACCAATGTGATGGCATTAGGAGGTAAGGCCTCTGGGAAGTAATTAGGATTAGATGAGGTGATGAAGATGAGCTCCTGTGCATGGAATTAGTGCCCTTGTAGATATCCTGAGTGCTTAATCCAGAGAACATTTCTTTCTGTTCCCTGCCATGTGAGAAAACAAAAAGTAAACTGTCCACAGCCAGAAAGAGGGCCTTCATAAGGACTTGACCATGTTGGTGCACTACTGTTAGATTTTCAGACTCTAGGATGTGAGATATAAATTTGTGTTATAAGCAACAATAGAGTCCATTTAAATTCTTTTTATAGCATCCTGAACTAAGATACATACGATAAGGAAGAAAAGCACTGACATCTCTATCTCCCCTTGCATGTATCTTTAGAATGCTTTTCATACACCTCATCATGCAAGACGGGTTAAGAATTCTGAAATCCAGACATGTAAAGAAAACTGATTTCTGAGACATGATTTTGGTGCCACTTTTAAGATATAGTATGTTGCATCTTTACCATAATACTCTACAATCATAGGCAACTGTGCATTATTCAGACAGAAAAAACTCTATAACTTGAATAAATAGGAAGGCAACACAGGAAAGTAGTAAAACTTAAATCAGGTTTGTTATTTAATGACAATTTTTTTAAGACTGAGAGGAGAGGGAACTGAAATTAGAGACTGTATTCTGGCTTTAAATTAGAAAAATTAAATGCAATGGAAAAAATTTCCACTTTGGCGTCAAGGAATATACAGCCTATAAACAACCCTGCTACTCAGAAGCTGTAGAATTTGGAGTACGTTACTTAAGTTGCCTGAATCTTAATATAAAGGAATATTATTATATTAATATATTAGGAAAATTCCTAATATATCAGACTTTTTTGTTTTGCTTTGCTTTATGGGTACAAAATGAATAGCACAAAAACTTAGAACACTTTGCAAATCAGTACATGATTGACAAAGAATAGATATTATTACTATTTCCTACTACCACTTCTGAGTTGGTCCTATCTCCTTTGTAATAAAACAACTTAGTGTGTGGACTCACTCACATTATATTGAGACAAACCCAGGCAAATCAGTGACTTGTGAATTTATGTTACTATATTGCTGAAATCATATCATACACAGAGCAACACTGTTTTTTCTTTGAGACAGTGCCTCACTAATTTGCTAACTTGCTCAGGCTGGGCTTGAATTTGAAATCCTCCTGCCTTATCCTCTTAAAGGCATGTGTCACAAAGCCTGGTTTCTGCTACTTTCTTTTTGATCATAGTAAAATCATAGTAGTATTTTTTAAAAAGTCACTTATTTGGTCCTATAAACACTTATTTGCTAATAGTGAATTCTAACAAAGTTATAAGTACTACAATTGGTGCTATTTATATGGTAGTATTAAATGTTAAATTCTCCTTTAAGGCTGACAAGGAGGCCAACAGTACAAGAAATGGAATCTGATATTTCTTTATGTATGTATAACTCATACCTGTAAATTGACAGAATACAGAGAGATACATTTTCCTCCTCATAAAAATATAGTTCACATTTATAAAGTGGTATTAAATGTTTCACTCAATCAACTTGTCAGCATTACTATAGTACTATAATCTCCACATACAAAGATTTGCATTGTGAACTATGTGATGAAAAACAAAAATCCCATATCTAAGTCCCTCATAATCCAAAACTATAAACTTCATATTCAAGAAAGCAAAAACATATATAAAGAAAGCACACAAATAAGCTCAAACTACTAATCATAATGCTGAAAAATTACTTTATATAAGAATAAAAATAGAATTGAAATATTTCAGACAAACCTGAGGTAGATGCTGATTTTGTCATTGTTTCAGAACTGAAGTCTGTTGGCTTTTGTTTCACAATATGAGTTGTTTTTGCAGGTATTTCTATCTCATCAGAGATTCCTAGCTGTGTATCAAAAGATTTTACTTTCATAAGTAAATCACTTTACCAAAAGAAAAAAAATATATCCTAAATCAACTCTAGTATACCAAGTTATTATGATTCCTTAATCTTCATTTTATCATTGACTTCTTCTGGAACCACCAATAGCCAATCTAAGCTAACAACCACCCAAACAAAAGTTATTGCTTATCTGTTTAGCCCATTTAAACTCTACCTTAGTTTTTCCTTTATGCTCAGGGAGTGATTCTTTTTTGGTGCTTTTTGTCCACAATGATTTAAATGCTTCATAAATTTGCTGGCTTATAGCATATGCTTTTTTCCCAGTTACCTAGTTCAAACAAAAAGTGATTCAAATATGTATTTTTAAAATTTAAAATAAAAGCATTTTAAAATTCACATCATGCCAGACACAGTGGTGCATGCCCATAATCCCAGCACTCCAGAAGCTGAGGTAGGAGGATCCATAAGTTACAGGTTGGCCTGGGCTGCATAGCGAGTTCAAGCCCAGACTAAACTACATAGCAAGATCCTGTCTCACCTTTCCCTCAAAACAACAAAATATAAATCTCTATTTAAAATGTAAATACAAAGCATAATTGACCAGCTCTTATATGAAAATTTATCTCTTAGCAAAACCTAAAGTATAATTTGTATTCACATTGTGAGATATAAATTTAAAGTTATATCCATTATTACTAATATTGTCACTATTATTTAGTGCTGGTAATGGAACCCAGGGCCTTCACCATGCTAGGTTAAGTCGTCTACCACTAAGGATACATTTCTAGCCCTATTTCATTATTTTAAATTAATTTTTCAGCTTTATTCAGGTATAACTGACAAATAAAATTCCTATTTAAGGTGTACAATAAAGCATTTTGATGTAAATGGACTTTGTTCTAATGGTCCTTAGAATCGAACTAATTAGTATATTCATCCGCTCATTACCTTTTTGTTGTCGTGTACACTTAAGAGCTGTCTCTTAATAAATTTTAAGTATTCAATATATAATTATAAACTGTAAGTACCCTGTTTTATATAGATCTCCAGAACTTTTTCACCTTATAATTGAAAGTTTAGACTCTTCAGCTAACATCTCCCTATTTCCTCCATTCCCCAGCTCCTGGCAACCACAATTCCTCTTCTAAATTCAACTGCTCTAGATTTCACATATAAGTAGTTTCTTGCCATTTGCAGCAATGTGAATGATCTTGGAGGATATTACACTAATGAAAAGTATGTCTAGTTACAGAAGTCTGGTAAATACAATTTGAAATAATAAGGAGCTAAATGAGAAAATGCAATTTTAAGATGTTACAAAGTTAACACATTCTCACCAGTCTGAATCTTTATTGGCATATGCATGTTATATGGCTTGTACTACCTGTAATACAGATGGCTCTATTTTTGTCAGTCATTTTATTAATAAAAACTCTACCAACAGACTGAATCTAATTAGTTGCTTGAATCTGAATAATTATTGTCTAAATATAAATACTAATACTGCTCATATCAATTAAAATTATATTTATTTCATTAACTTGCAAGTTAACTTACATTATTTATAAATAGTTTATCAATAGTTAAATTGATAAATTTAACTAGAAATCTCTAAATTTTAGCACAAAAAATCTTACAAGTACCCTACCACCGTTGTAAATAATATGCATTTCAAGTGCTGGACCACAAATTCATTGTATTATAATTTTCTACACCATTTTAACATTTTCCTTAAAGAACTGTAATATTTGCTAAATTGATGCCTTTTTTGCATTATTGCAATTAAAGGACTCACTGAGAACTGGTACAAACTATGAAATGAGACAGTGATTCATATACCATGGTGCATGTTCAAGAGAGCAGGAAGGATCAAGTTCAAATCAGAGCTATTCAGCAGTGAGATACATGAATTACAGCCCCATCATAAAGTATTAATGATTTTGCTTAAATTATTCCCAATTCACTAAATAAAGTTACCAGCTAATTTCTATAAATAATTATATTTTGGTAGAAAGATAAAATATGAACTATAAACACAATAAAGCAGAGGCTAGAGTTCCAAATGTTGCTATTATTTTCATTGATATTGCTTTCTCACTGAAAATTTTCTGATTCCTTCCTCCTTTGTCCCTTACAGTTTAAAGTCAACTCAGGAGCTACTGATTTTTCATGGGTAACTTGTCAAAATTATATATTCTAAAAACAGGAGTCTTTTTTTTTCAAAGAAAAAGCTGTTTTTCTTCTTTAAATAGAAATATTGGTATTGTTTACCTAAGTATGTATCTATATTTAAAAAACAAAATAATACCCTAGAATAAAAAGTCGTCTTCCTTCCCAATATGTAGATACTTTTCTTAAATTAATATCTATATTTGTCTCCATTATGTGTGGAGATATGTGCCAAGACCCCCAATGGATACATGAAACAAGATAGTATTGAGTTCTATATATACTATGTGTTTTCCTTTATATATATATATATTCATGATAAAGTTTAATTTTTGGGGAGGGAGAGATTGACTTTATTATTATTACTAACAAAATACACATCATTTTGCAGCTTGGTGAATATAGTTATCGTCCTTGTAGCACAATCTAGATAAATGTATACTAGGACATTTTTATCCTGTCTGGGACCTGTTCCCCTACTATCATTCCAGGTAACCAGTATTCCAATTTTTGTCAGCAGAAATTAATTTTGACTGTTCATGAAGGTTATATCCTTGGGTGGTGTGGGATCTACTCTTGTAGCTGGCTGGCATTTCTTTTTTTAAATAAAGTTTAATTTTAAAATAATCACAGTAAGAAATTACTAAAAAAGTAAAATGCAACAGCATATTATAAAAGTCATGTGAACATAATTTCTCTCTCTAAATATCACTGTACTGTAGATAATGACAACTTCAGCATATATTTTCTTCCTTCTTTAAAGAAAGCACTTTATAAACTGTGGTTTTTCTGAATTCCCAGCATCACTATGCTTCTATTTTTGAACCATTATTAAGTAAAATGAGAGTTACTTGAAAACAAGCAACTGTAACAGTTAATATGTTAATTAAGATGCTAACTAAGTGACAAACAACTAAATAGTGTATGTACTACAGATTTATTGAAGAAAAGAATTACATATCCTATTGAAGACAGCAGGATGGTACAAGATTTTGTCATACTATTCATAATAGTAAGCAATTTAAAATGTATAAATTATTTCTGGAATTTTCAACTGAATATTTCTTGGATGGTGGTTAACCATGGATAACTGCAACCATAAAAAGTGAAAACATTGAAAAGAGGAGAATCCAGACAAACACAATCACACAGAATACATATACCATTTTAAAACAAATGGCACATTTACATCTACAAATCTACTAAAATGGGTTAGATAGAACTGTATGTGATAGCATGGATGGGAGTCCATGATGAACAACTGGAAAAAAAGAGGTCACACAATAGATTGTACAATGAAATCTCAATTATATTTTAAAACAAATTACACACTAAGCAACTGGTTTTAACATACAAATAAGATCAAACTGTATATATTTTTGTGAAATTTGCTCTTCAAAATAGAAAAATGAAAAATGATAGAGTTGAGATCAACAGCAAAATACAGCCTCTCCAGGACCTGGAATTGAGACACCTAGAAAACAACCTGTCAAAGAAAAAAAAAAGAGCAGACATCTGAAAAATTGGGAAGAAGCTGACAGAAAAAGTTGAAAGTATAAAAAAGCTGGAGAGAAGAGGTACAACACAGAGAAAACAACAACCTAGAAAGCTAACTCTTGCCCCTGGGAGACTGACCTGTCCCTGCTGACACAAAGTAAGCCCAGAGAGGTTTGGAAAACTAGGGAGAAAACAACAGGTCCAGAAGAGCCAGACCCAAGAAAACTCACAGCTATTGTAAACTGCTAAAACAGCATGGGCTTTTACTCTAAAAGTGACTGTTATCACTTAGAAATTTAGGTCTTTCTGTCATCAATAATACTGCAGTTTATTTCAGGAGAAGTAGGTACTAGGCCAATTGTAGTGTGCCCTTCATTCCCAAATTAACAGAGGTGGCTGAATCTTAGTACTGAGGCAAACACATTACCTAGTCATAATCAGACAACAGCATTGAGAAGTAGACACTAAAGATATTTCTATACTAGCAACAAAGCCTTTCCCATATTATCAATCTAAAAATTCAGTGCACACATGTGCATGTATGCATGCATGCATACAAATATACAAACTGTGAGGGGACAAGGCAACAAAATGCCTCGCAAAATTCACAACTCCTTCACAACTGGTCCATGGGGCATTGATGGGGGAAAAAAAGCCACATAGTTGAATTGTTTGAAATGATAAGGGAGAAGATTGAAAAAAATAGCTGAGTAAGGTTCTAAGCAACCTCAAAGGTGATATAACTATACAGGCAATGGATTAATAAGTAAAAAAACCTGTGAGCTTACAGAAGACACTAATAAAAAGCTAGCTGACATGGACATACAATATAAAACATGAATGACCAACATATTAAAAAAATCAGACTCCATGAAAATTTAATCAAATAAATACAGGACATAAAATTTTTTATTGAAATAATTTTTTTACTGAAGAGCACCAATGAACAATGTAAAAACAAAGCATTAGAACTAGAAGTTAATGCCAATTCAGGTGATCACTTATTCAGAGAAAAGTTAAAAACATGAGAAATTGATCCAACAGCTGCTAGATGACACAAATGAGAGGTTTCTAATATTAACTGAACTAGTAAACAATCAGAAGATAGATAGCACAAATGGCATACAAATGTGGAAAGAATTAAACATACAGATAAGCAAGATATAAATAACCCCAATAGAAAGAGAAAGAACTTCTTCATAACACATCAAACCTCAAAAATCTAACACAAAAACAGAACCTTATAAGGTATAAGATAGTGGTGGGGAATGTATTACATGTGTGCTATAGCTCACTGTTTTTCACTGAAAACTCTAAAAGGTCTGTCCTCACTGGTATAAAAGAACAGCAAAAAAAATCACTTATAAAGGTAAATACACTGAATTTATAGCAGATTTCTCAATGTAACACTTGAAGTCAAAAACAGCCTGGAGTGAATTGTTTCAAGCCTTAAAAGGAAATAACTTTCAAAACAGACAGATATATACTGCAAAATTTTCTTTTAAAATTAATGAAGAAATAAGGTCTTCTCATGCCAAAGAGCATCATAAAAATACATGACCACCAACCAGCACTCCAAAACATTTTCAATATCCTAAATAGACATGATGAATCCAACAATGCCAAAAAGAGTCCTCAAGAATAAATACATAAACTAGAGTGAGCAGTTAAAAAAAGGAAGGAAAAAGAATCACCAACAGGAAAACAATACAATGACAGGAATAAGTCACTACCTATCTGTAATAACTCTCAATATGAATGGTCTCAATTCCACAGTCAAAAGAGACAGGTTGGCAGGAAGATTCAAAAAAAAAACCCAATAGTATGCTGTATATGAGAAACACTTTAATCCATAAAGAAATATACAGATCAGAAATCAAGATTCCAAGCCTGAGGAGTCTGAAAACAAGCATGAGTAGCTATTGCATTTTCACAGTTAACTTGAAGCCAAAACATATCAGAAGAGGCAAAGAAGGTCACTACATATTGGTTAAGGAAAAAACTCAACAGGCAGAGATAAAAATATTTTCACCAAACAGTGGGACATCTAACTTCATAAAAAAACTAGAACTGGACATAAAAGATCAGATAAACGTCAACACAATTATACTAGGGCCTCAATATGAAACTATCAAAAATAAATCACCTGGATTAAAAACAATCAAAAACATACTAGAGTTGAACCACACCTGTGGACAAAATCACTCAACAAATATCTAGAATCTTCCACCCAATAAACATAGAATACACATTCTCAGCAGCATATGGAACTTTCTCAAAATAGATCATATACTTACCAATAAAGTGTGCTTATGTATACAACAGAGGATCAAAATTATTCCACACATATTACCACACCATAGAGCAATTAAACAAGAAATCACTGACAAAAAACATGGAAATTATTCCATCATATAGAAATTAAACAATACATTCTTGAATAACCAATGATTCACAGAAGAGACTCAAGAATGAACTAGACAATTCATAGAATCAAACAATAATGAAATATAATGTACCAGAACCTATGGAACACAATGAAAGCAATCCTAAAAAGCAAGTTTATAGCTGTGAATGGCCACATCAAAATAACAATGAACCCAAATAAATAACCTAATGATGCACCTGTCACACCTAGAAAAACAAGAATAATCCAAATCCGAAGGTAGTACAAGGAAGGAAATTATAAAGTTCAGAGCAGAAATTAATAAAGTTTATACAAAAAAAGTTAACAGAATCAATACAAGAACTGGTCCTCTGAAAGAATCAACAAAATACCACATAGCATAGCCAATCTTAACAAGAACAGGGAAAAAAGAACCAAATCAATGCAGTTAGAACTAAAAACCTTGAAATCAAAATATACACTGCCAAAACCCAGAAAATTTTTACTTGAAAAACCTGTACTTCAATAAATTGAAGAATCCATAAGAAACAGATAAATTGTTAGATATACATGAAGCATCAAAACTGAACCAAGAAGAGACAAACATTCTGAATAATGCAATAAGAGGCAATGAAATTGAAGCAGCATTTTTTAATAACAAGAAAAGCCTAGGACTTGATGGACTCACCTTTCAATTCTACTTGACTGACTTCTACATGACCTTCAAGGAAGGTGTAATACCAATACTCCTCAAACTCTTCAATGAAATTGAAAGATAACAAATATTTCCAAAGTTATTACCAGAATCTAGCATTGCCTTGATTACAAAATGAGAAAAGGACCAAACCACAACAGATGCCTACATGTCAATCCCTAATAATTACAGATGTGAAAATCTTCAACTAGATTCTTGCAAAAAAGTAGATTACAAACATCATACATAACATACAAGTAGGATTCATCCTAAAGATGCAAAGAATGTTTGAACATACACAAATCAATAAATGTAATACATCACATAAACAGAAATAATGATGAAAAGAACCCCCCACAGACACAATCACCTCAGTAGCTGAAAAAAAAAGCCTTTGACAAAACCCAACATACATTCATGATAAAAAAATAATTCTGAACAAAACAGGCACAGAAGGATCTTATCTCATTCTTTTTTTTAAATTTTATTTAAAGAGAAAAAAAAGCAAAACAGAAAAAGGGGTAAAAACAATACAGTATCTCAGAAAAAAAGCAGTAAGAAATCACTAGTTGATAAATCACATACTGTCTTGTTAGACCTAGTTGTTAAAGTTACAAAATTAAAGCATACAAAGTGTACATTCAAACAGTGAGACTGCAAAGAAGTTCAATGATCCAGTAACAACTTAGCAACATGGTTTTCAATCCTACACACTTAAATATACACACAGCCATATCCTCTAGAGCACTTTCTTCCCCTCTTTTTACTTTTTAAGTCCATTATCTGGTTAATTATATCCTGTTTTAGGTTGCTCAGTACCTTACTGACTTGTTTTGTTGTTGTTATATACTTTTAATCCCCTCATATAATTCTGTTGCCTTGTTTTTGAGTTTCTCTTCATCCATGATCCATGGATCAGCTTTGGTGGAGTTGGGAGATTTTTGGAGGAATTTTGTTACTTTCTTATCTACTTCTTTTTGCAGGTAGCAAAATACAGCAGAACAAGATAGAACAAACCCATGCAACCGCACTGCAATAAAACTACCACAGAACCTCAGAGCAGGTCACCAGGACACAAGCAATGGGCTCAATAGTACAGCCCATTTTGTTCACATTAGCTGTTCTTTCAGTCAAATAGAGGAAAATGGAAGGAAATATCGAACTTTAAAAAACAGAATATTGAATAAAGCAGTACCATTAATCAAAACTGAGCAAAACAGTGATAAAAATATTTGCCTTCAAAGACATTGCAGAAGGAAATCCCCCTTACTTGTCAAGCTGTATACATTCATCCTCCAAAAAGATACTCAGACCGCCAGTGCCTACTTGCTAATGGGGTTGGGGGTTGGATCAATGTCTGATTCTTAGCCTGCACACCGGCTGGGCCCTAGCTGCTTACAGGCCAGCCAGCAGGCCACCTGTTCTCCCAGTGCCCAAAGTTCCAACATGATGCAGAGCTTAGGAGTCGCTGATAGTTCTCACCCTGGTGTGCCAGTGGTTTACCAGGCCACCAGCTGCTCACCAGGATGGCGAGTAGGCCACCTGTTCTCCAGCGCCCAAAGTTCCAACATGATGCAGAGTTCAGGTATCGCTGACAGTTCCCGCCACAGTGTACCAGCAACTTGCTAGGCCCCCAGCTGCTTACCAGGGCGGTCAGTAGGCTGCCTGTTCTCCCAGCGCCCAAAGTTCCAACATGATGCAAGAGCTTAGGAGTCACTGATAGTTCTTGCCCTGGTGTGCCAGTGGTTTGCCAGGCCACCAGCGTGGCGAGTAGGCCACCTGTTCTCCAGCACCCAAAGTTCCAATCTATCTCATTCTAATGAAAGCCAATTATAACAAACCAAGGTCATATTCAGTGGGAAAAGTTGAAAGCTTTTCCTCTAAAACTAGAAACAAGACAAATGACATAATGCTTTACATACAAGGTTTCAAAACAATCCTCCAAAGACTCCCTGAATGAAGAAACAAAGTAAAGGAGCCAGGGATTTAGCTCAATGGCTTAAGTGCTTGCATGGAAAGCACAAGGTCATCAGTTTGATCCCCGGTACAAAAAAAAAAAAAACTCAATAGTATGGTAGGATACAAAATCATTAACAAAATCCAGTGTTGATACAAACCAATAATGAATTCAATGAGAAAGAAAGTAGGAAAATAATACCTTTGCCAATAACTTCAACAAAAATTAAATACTTCGGAATTAAACTAACCAAGAAATTAAAAGGCTTCTACAACAGAAACTACAGTACTGGAAAAAGAGATCAAAGAGGGTATTAAAATAAGAAAACCCTGTTCCAAGATAGAACCAATTCGGTCAAAATGGCAATATTTCAAAACCCCACAAAAATACCAACAGCTACAACTAGAATACTGTACAAAATTAGACAAAAACTATCCTTAAATTCCTATGGAACTGGAAGACACCCAGAATAGCATAACTAATCCAGGGCAAAAAGTATAAAACAGGTGGCATCATAACCCTGGATTACAAGTTATATTACAAAGCTATAAAGATACAAACAGTATTTTACTGGAAGGAAAAAAGGCATATCGTTCAATGGAACAATAAATGATGCATAAATATTTATCTATATGATCTACAACAAAAGGAAAAAAAACACACTAAAGGGAAGATAGTCTTTAAGGAAATGGTGTTGAAAAACTAACTACTCATATGCAGAAGACTAAATCTAGACCTATATCACTTAACTGTGTAATAAACTGAGATCAAAATGCACAAAAATCAAAATGTGAAAACAGAAACAATTTACTAGAAGATAGTAAAACTCTTGAATTAGGCAAAGGACAAGACCTTCTGAACAGAATGACAAATGGTCAAGATATAACAAGAATCAACAAATAGGAACATATAAATATTTTTTATTTAAAGGAAAAAAGAAAAAAACAAAACAGAAAAAAGGATAGAATACAGAATTTCAAAAAATATATTAACACTAAGAAATCACTAGTTGATAAATTACATATTGTACTCTTAGAAATTGTTGTTCAAGTTACAAAATCAAAGCATAAAAAGTGGATAGACACTCAAACACTGACAGTGCAAACCATTCTGTTCAATGATCCAATGAAAACTTAGTAATATGGTCATCTATCTTAAATACTTGTACATACAGCTATACCCCTCAGAGCATTTTCCTTCCCTTTCATTTTTACAATATCTGTTATACATTTTGGAACTTATTACTCTAATTTTTTATAATAGAGAGACAATGTGATATATACAAATGTGAGTCTCATTTATTTCACTTAAGAAGTCTCAAATTGCCTCAATTTAGCTATAAAGACTTCAAGATCATCCTTTTTACAGCTGAGTAATATTCCACTGCATAAAAATGCCACATCCTTTTTAATCCACTCTGTGGTTGATGGGCATTTTGGTTGTTACCAAGGTTTAGCTATTACAAATTGTGCTGCTATTAACATAGGTGCACATATATCGCTGTGATATGATCTTTTCAATTTGGGGGGAAAATAGGAGGGGAACAGCTGGGTTGAATGGGGCTTCCAATCCTAGTCTTCTGAGAATTCTCCATATGGATTTCCATAGTGACTGCACCAGTCTACACTCCCACGAACAGTGGAGAAGTGTTCCTTTCTCCCCACAGCATCGCCAACATCTGTTACCAGTTGATTTCTTGATGTCAGCCATTTTTTCTGGAGATGAAATCTCATTGCTGTTTCAATTTGCATTTCTCGAATGACTAGTGATAGTGAACATTTCTTCATGTATTTATTTGCCATTTGTATATCTTCATCTGAGAAATGCATGTTCATCTCAGATGCCCATTTTTGGAGAGGGTATTTGAATTTGGGTGGCTTGATGCTTTTCAATTCTTTATATGTTCTGTATGTAAGTCCTTTGTCTGAGGGATGGTCAGCTAAAATTCTTTCCCATTCTGGGGGTTTTCTTTTCATTTTGTTGGTGATCTCTTATGAAGTGCAAAAGCTTTTTAATAAAATGAGATCCCAGTTGTTGATTTTTTCATGTATTTCCCATGTGGTTTGCATTTTGTTCATGAATTCTCTGCCTACCCCTATGTCTCCAAAATTTCTATCTATATTGTCTTGCAGTAGACTTAGTGTTTCTATTTGAATATTTAGATATTTGATCTATTTTAACTTTAGTGCATGGTGATAGGCATGGGTCTAGTTTCAGTCTTCATCATGTAGAAGGCCAATTTTTCCAGCACCATTTATTAAAGAGGCTATCGTTTTTCCACTGAACATATTTAGCTCCTTTGTCAAATATAAGGTGGCTGAGTGTCTTTGTATTCTAATCTGTTCCATTGATCCTGAGATCTATTTTTTGCCAGTACCATGCTGATTTTATCACTGTGCCTTTATAGTATAATTTCAAGTCAGGATTTGAGATGCCACCTGCCTTGCTTTTGTTGCCCAAAATCTCCTTTGCTATTCTAGGTTTCTTCTGTTTCCAAATGAATTTTAGGAGATTTTCTGTAGATCTGTAAGGTATGTTAATGGTATCTTCATTGGCATTGCATTAAATCTATATAATCATTTTGGGATTATGGCCACTGTCACAAATTTGGCTCTTCCTAACCAAAAGCAAGGAATATCCTTCCATTTTCTAATATCCTCTTCAATCTCTTTTTTTAGAGTAGTGTAATTTCAGTACATAGGTCTTTTACATTCTTGAGTAGGTTGATGCCTAGGTATTTCATTTTTTTAGATGCTACTGTCAAAATGTGATATTTCCATAAATTCTCTCTCAGTGAGTTTTTTGTTTGTGTACAGGAATGGAAATTGATTTTTAGTGTTGACTTCGTATCCAGCTATGCTGGTAAATTTATTACCTCTAGTAGTCTTTTAATGGAGTTTTTGTGTCTTCTATATAAAATATCGTGCCATGTGCAAATAATGATAATTTTAAAAAACTGCAGGAACACACACACATAACAACAACTGAGTGAAGTGACAACCTATAGTAGTGGTAGCAAACGTGTGGTACACATGCCATGGCATGCTGTTTTCATTATTAAAAGCTCTAAAAGGTTTGCTATCACTGATCTACAGCAAGGGAAAAAATTTCATTATCTACACCTCAGAAAGCGGACTCATTTCTAGAATATATAAAGAACTCAAAGCTGGGGAAGGTGGTGCACATCTGCAATACCAGAAACAAGAGTCTGGGGCAGGATGATTAGTACAAGTCAGACTGAGCTGCAGTGAGTTCAAGGCCAGCCTAAACTACATAATAAAACCCTGTCTAAATAAATAAATTTTAAATTTTTTAAAAAAAATAATCAAAATAAAAGACCCAATCAAAAAACGAGCAACAAAAATGAATAGATATTTTCTAGAAGAAATACCATTAGTATTTCTAATGGTCAATAAATACATGAAAAAATGTTCTACATCTCCAACTATTCTAGAAATGCAATTTAAAATAACACTGAGATTCCATCTTACTCGAGAAAAGCTGGCTGTGCCCAAGAAATCAAAGAAATGCTGGTGAGCTACAAAGAAAAAGGAACCATTCTGCATTGTTCATGTAAATGTAATCTAATCAGTATAGATGTTATAGCTTACATTTAGATGTCCACCTAAAGCCTCATGTGTTCATATGTGAGTCCTTTTTGGAAGAAGCTGGATCTATGGTGCCTGGCTATGGATTAAGAGTATGTGATAATAAAATTGGTTCACTGATTGGTAAGCAGAGTTCTGGGTATCATGGGAAGGCCTACTCAGAGGTGGGTGGCACAAATATGCTTACAGCCTGAATGTCTTAAAAGGTAAAGGGAGGCATGCTGCTTTGCTTTCTCTCTAAACTGTCAGGGACTTTTTCTCCTCTGCCATCCAACCCTGCTTTGGAGCCAGATTATGGTCTGAAAAATCTACTGCAAGCTAAAATAAACCTTTCATTCTTTAAATTTGGATTGAGGGGTTTTTGTTGTTGTTGTTGTTGTTGTTTTGTTTTCTCAACAATGAGAGAAGTAACTAATACAAGGAGAAGTGTCAAAAAACTAAAACTAATAATTTCATTTAGGGGCAACCCGCTCGGGACCCCCTTCTTCTCTCTTCAGACAGAAGCTTTCTCTCAACAAATATATCCTACTCTTCATCTCAGTTGTTCCTAAAATTCATTCTTCAATTTTAGAGAACATGAACTCACGGATATAGTAGGTCAGGAGTTTCATTCATCTATACCATTTGGAGGTCGTCCACCACTGAGGTCACGCAACAGAGGTGAGTTTGCTTTTGTTTCATAGACTCTGGACTGGGACTCATTGAGGTAACAAATTTTTATGCTTCAAATTTTGCTTTGTCTTTGCCAGGTGTTTATAATTATTTGTGATAACTGCTTGCTATTTGCACATTGTTTTTAATTGCTTTGTCTCATGTAGCTTTATTAAAACATTGTAAATCAAAGTTAAAACATGCAAAAATTATAAGTTACAATATTTCTTTAATGGTATATTATTATTGTTCTTATACAAGTTAAATTTAAATTGGTTGCTAAAGTTACTAGTACTCCTTGCTTGATTGTATTTAGACAATAAGAAAAAAAAGATATTAGAACACCTGACAGGCTTTAATGTAAACTTCTGTAAAGTGGTTCTCTTAAATGGAAATCTAGCTCAGACTTAAAAAATATATGTGCCTAAAATAAAAAATCAGGACTCCTTCCACCATTTAAGCAGCATAGGCTGGTGGCCGGACTTAAGACTTGGAGGACAGGTTTCACTGAGACAGACTGGCTCTGATCTTTCTCTATACTCTAGAGGAAGTGTCAGGCTTTTTCAGTTTCCCACCTTTGACTTTACTTCTACTCATTTCCCACTTTCTACTTTCCTTATAGAGGCATGTAAAGTCAGAAAAAACTCTACACTATTCAAACCTTTAGCTTCTTAGTTAAGCCAATAGAAAATGAGCTAACACCGAAGACAGGGAAGTCATGTTTTTTTTTAATGAAGAACAAATTTTATTTTAAAAATAGATCTCAGTAACAATGAAATACCAAAAGCTGGTCATTGTAATAGAAAAACAAAAGGTAAGAGGAGTTTGCTTTACTTTTTTTCTGAAAATATGGAATTACCACTGTAATTACAACTCACTTATTTTTATTTGCATTATTCCTTTTATGGATTATCCAAGGATGTTTAAAATCAGAGTGGCTTCTGCATAGTATTTAGACATACAGATGGATTTTTATCTTCAAGTAAATACATTCTCAAGGAATATGAAGAAAACTGGGTACTTGCTTTTACATAATCATAATAAGGAAGACATATTATGCTTAAGAAATATATTCCAAAGTAATATATAGTTTTGCATTACCATTTCTGTAGATTTAAAAAAAAAACCTGTATTCAAAGTACTAGTATTTGGAAATAACAAATTATACTACTTACATACAGAGAAAAGACATAACTATGCTATTTCCACACCTCTCCCCGAAAAGAGGAAACTTTCAAGGCAATGACAACAGTAACTTAAAAGTGGTTTTCTAACTGCAAAGTGCTAAAGGAGCAAGTTACTTATGAAATACTTCAAGCTGATACTGAGATACCAAAAATGCAAGAGACAAAGGAAGGTAACGCCCGCATCACTATAAAGTCTGTTTTAACTGCATTTCACAAAGAAATGAAAGTAAAGGACACATACCCTGTCTCTGGGTCAGATGAGACATCATCGGAATTGTGCCCATCCAGAACACACATTAAGAGCCATGTCCCCGCTCAGTGGTCTGGGCAAATCTCTTTTGGAGATTAAATCTGAGGCACAGTGGGGAGAACTGGCTTCCATGTGTACAGTGCAAGAGGCAGCACACATATGGGGCCTAAATAAGAATAAAGAGGCTCTCTAATCTCTCAAGTGGTGGACTTTAAAACCTTTATTGTAAATTCATAGAGCAGTAGGGAATGATCTTGCTCAGGCTTTCTAACTATCCTTATAGAATTTCAACAAACAGTGGCTACTTTGCCAGCTAATTAATCACTCTTATAGCAGCTGCCTCCCTCAAAAGCAGAGGACAGATTTCCCCAGCACTAGTTTGGTGAATCCTCATTGTAACTAGTGGCCAATGGAGTCAATGAAAAGTTGACCAGACAGACAGCTGGATTCCTTTCTGGAGACTGATCTCTGGTTATCTGGGCCAATAGAAACTTAGAACTGAGGGTTCCTGGCCAGGGCAACTCTGGTGGACACCTAAAAGTTACTCAGTGAATATTTGCTCATGACCACTGAGAATCTCCACTTTTCTATGGTCTTTATTTCTAAACTTTTCAGTGGATTTTCAAAATCACTTAGACTACCTTCCCCCACCTTCAGAGATAAGGCTGAGGTAACTTTCGACAGTTCACACTTCACAGCAAGTAGTAAGAAAGGATTTGCATTTGTGCCTTACATATGTTAATTAAGAGTAAATAGGATTTTCTTTTCTGTGTGCCTAAAAAGTTGATGTGCCTTTTTCTAACATAAAATGTGATTGCTAGATAATTTGTAAATTTAACCTGTGAGCTTCAAAGATATAAAAACTTAAATAAAGTACAGCCTTATCCTGTTACTAGAAAAGGTTACCTAAGTAATTAAGTAGGAGACAAGTGCCTGGAGACTTCTTTGCCCAGTGCAAGGGGCAGGGCTCCTCCAGCCAATCATTCTACTTATCTCTAGAGAAAAGGAACAAACATCCTACTTCCAACTCACCTTTTAAAATAAGCAAAATAGTTTATTACAAAGTTATACTTCCTTCTTTAAGCATTCCTTATGGAGACAAAGTTTGTAAGCTATCTGGGAAGATAGGATTCTGCATCAGGCCGAGGGTGGGTAGGCTGACTGAATCCATCTTCCATTCTCTCCAGCCAGCATCCACTTGGTCTGGAGCAGTGTCAACCCAGGGATAGCGCCTAGGGGCTATTTATAATAGCAAATAGGAATAAAAAGGGATGCCTTGTTTATCTCCCTAATCTGCATAATTAGATAGCTCAATATCATTTATAGCTCAATAAACAAAAAGGTTTCATACTTATTCCTTGCTTCTATATTACAGAAATAGGCAACACAATGCCAACCAAACCCTCTTTCTCCTTTGGAATGCATCCTTAAGCAATGAAAGATGTTCAACCTTTCCCTGTTAAAAAAGAGTCAATTGGTATTTCTCTTCAAGAGTGTGTGGCCTACCTATCTCGAGAAACAAAATGGAATACAGAGGGAAGTATTAATTATGATGTTCTTTTGCAACTAAAATCGTATTGTAAAAAAGGAAAAATGGTTAGAGCTGCAGTATGTTAAAATTTTCTTTACATTAAAGGATAATTCTTATCTATGCTCCAGTTATAATTATAATTCATATGAGACCACTCCCATTCATAGGTCTCTTTCTCTTAGTGACTTAAAGCAAATGAAGCTAGAACTAAGAAAATTTTCAGATGACTCTGATAAGTACATTGATATCTATAGAGGATTTACTCAGGTATATGAACTAGATTAGAAAGATGTAATGTTACTCTTAAATCAGACATTGACTTCTAGTGAGAGAGAGAGAGAGACAACATTACAAGCTGCTATTGCCTTTGGAGATGAATATAATATTGTTACTTTTAGAAGGCCAGAAGATGGGCAGCCAGGTTCCTGGTTCCCACTAGGATACAAGCAGTTCCTATCCAAGACACCAAGTAGCCTAACAATAATACAGGAGATTGTAACAGGAGACATTTTCAAGTGTATATTCTTGAAGGTCTAAGAAGGACAAAACAAAGCCTTCTAGTTATTTTAAATTACCAGCTATTTCTCAGGAAAAAGGTAAAAACCCTCTGACTTCTTAAATCATTTATCAGAGGTAATAATAAAACGTACTATAGACCCTGATTTGATAGAGGGACAAATTTTGCTTAAAGACATGTTTATTACTCAGTCAAGTCCAGACATTAGAAAAAAGCTACAAAAGATGGCTTTTGCTCCAGATAGTTCACTTGATATGTTAGCTAAAAGTTGCCTCCTCACTATTTTATGACAGTGATGAGGAGACCAAGGAGAGAAAATAAAGAGACTGAGAAAAAGCCACTGTTTTTGATGCAGCTTTAAGAGAAACAGACCCTAAGTCTGATTCTCAGGGCTACAAGAAGAGCTCAATGACAATTATCTCCTATCCACAAGCCAGGTCACCTTAGGAGGGACTGCACTGAGAAGCCCCCTGGGTCATGCCCTGACTGTAAGGGTTGGACTGCCCTCTGAGGCCAAGGCCCCAGGGTTCAGACCCATTCTATCAGTTGGTCCAGCAGGACTGAAAGTCCCCGGGGCACTCTCCCTCTGGCTGAACTGTCATCTCCACAGAGGAGCCCGGGGTAATCATGAGTATAGAGGGGAAAAAAAACAGCCTATTGCTGGATACTGATACAAGCCTCTTGGTCCATCTTTTTAATCCTGGTCTTCCTTCTAGTAGTCACACCTTAGTGAAAGGAATCACTGGGGAGGAGGTAATTAGGTATTTTCACAACCCTTAGGCTATAACTGGGATGGTTTTCTTTTTACACATTCATTTTTTTATGCCTGAAAGTCCAGTTCCCCTTTTAGGAAGATATATTATGTATAAATACTGTGATATATATATGCCTGCAAGTCAGGTACACTGCCTTCCCCTCGTGGAGACAGAAATAAATCCTGAAGTACGGGCAACTAAAGGTAAAATAGGTAGGGCAATAAGAGCTGCCCCAATAAAGATATACTTGAGAGATTCTACTATTTTTCCTCATCAGAGGCAATATCCTTTAAGCTAAGGAACAACTTTGCTGTTTTGAGGTAAAATATTTAGGTCTCATTATATCCAAAGTGACCCAAAGGCTAGGGAAAAAAAGGATTAAACTCATTTTCTCTTTCCCACAGCCCAAAACTCTAAAACAGCTAAGGGGATTCCTAGAAGTTACAGGCTTTTGTTGCCTTAAGATACCTAGATATAGAGAGATTATTTGACCTCTCTATCAATTTATAAAAAAGACCCAAAAGGCAGATACCCATATTTTATGCTGGGAATCTGATTACCAAGCTGCATTCCAGAAGCTTAAACAAATATTTCTGAGTGCACCCCCCCCCAGTCTACACCCAGGGTACCATTTGAATTTATATGTAGATGAGAGGTGAGGCATGGCTTTGGGAGTGCTTATGCAAAATCATGGATCTACTAACAACCTATTGAGTATCTAAATGACTTTAGATAAAGAGCAAAGGGATGGCCTGCAGGCCTTAGAACTGTAGCTCTCTTATTGCCAGAAGCAACCAAGCTGACTTTAGGCTAAGATCTCATTGTATTATTGCGGCACCCTTTTCTGTCCATGCCGCGTCCTAGTCCATCCACGCCTTGTGACAATCACTTCTCCAGGAAAAGGACACCGCATGTGGGAATTGGGCGCAAGGATCTTGGAATGTTTTGTACTGATAATTGTAATTTGTGTAGTTCACATGTGTATGTTTTTATGTAATGCTCAATATGGAGTCGAGGGTGGAGACTCCAGGGGGGTTGCTGGAGGCCCTCTAGATA